>CM041761.1:720000-1937142 GCA_023373885.1 Hestina assimilis | reverse complement strand
TTTCATAAGCTTTTGCTACCCGTAATCTTGTTCCCCTCGCGGGTCTTAATGATTTTTCGTTTATAGTATTATTCGTTATTTATAGCCCAATCAAAAGTTATTGTAATTTAACTGAGCGTGGGTTAAGTAAGAGAGAAAAGAAGGTTTCTGAATGAGTGTTGCCGTTGGCCCTTCTGGCCTTGACAGTGTAACCAGACGGGGGTGTTATCGAAAACATGACGCGGCAAAAAAAATACCTATTATGTATTGACTTACTATGAACTAAGGAGCGACCCTTCCATACAGACAAAATGTCCTAAGATTCGCTGGTGCTCCTTCGTAAATTGGCACCAACGAAACGATTATGTTGCAAGCTAGTAAATATCTTAATTTTCGTTAGTGTAAATATACGATGGAGCACCAGCGAATCTTTGGAATTTTTAGTGTTTCGTACTTCAAAAGGTAAAAAAGGAACCCTAATAGGACTATTCTCTTATCCGTCAGTCCGTCTATCACCACCGATTTTCTCATGAACGAGTGGACCTAGCAATTTGAAATTTATACCGTATAAAAAGTTATGGGCAAATTTAGATTATCGCGACAACTTTACCTTAATTTTCAAATTTTTTAATTTTTCGGAATTTTCCGTTTACTTGTGGTGTAACAATTCTAGGTCAACTGGAAGTACTCTATAGGTTTTTGTGCCATGTAACCCTTTATACACAAATCGGACTCGCACTTGGCCGTTTTTTGTATGGAAAGACCTGTCCATATATACTAAATCTATGCCATTATGTGTTTCAATTTATCATAACCCTTCATCCTTCAAATAAACAACATATATCTTAATTAATATGTAACACGAAATAACAGTTATTTTTTGTGTAGGTACAAGACCTTGAACGAACTAATTGCCATCATCAGAATCGGATAACTTGATCTATTTAGTTTATTGTATAACTTAGCGAATTTTTGTTGTAAACAAACAAACCTACAGAACTAGTTTTTATTATGTAAATAAGCATTTAACTTAAAAAACATTATCAATAAACGTTTTTGATTGATAACTTACGAGTGTTTTTATACATTATATGGACGCAAATAAGCAATACCATGTCAACCCACAAAATTGAAAAAACTGAGCTATATATGCAGAAGTGTTGGTAAATGGCTGAAGAACATTTTGCATTAATATTTGTAGGGATTTAAGCTTTAAAACTTGTAAAAAGCGCCATTTTTTAATCATGCAATTTATGCATTATGTTAAACGTTTTGGTTATAAATATGATGTTTGTATACTTATTTTTTGGGAAAATAAGTAAAATAACTTACATAAATCTGAAATTGCCAAAAACTTGATCAATAGATTAAAAAAATGATATAAAGCAAGTTGTTCAAAATTTTCAAACGCGTTTTTCTTGAAATGACATTCGTGTGGGTTGGCATGGCATGACAGATATCGCCTTTTACAAATCTTAAGGATTTGCAAAAGTTGCCGGAAGAAGAGGTGTTGGTCGTCGAAAAAAGTCGTGACTACGAAACATCCGGGATTTGACGGGTATCGCGAGTGCTGCCGAGATCTTTCGCCTCGCGAAGAACAAGAAATAGTATACAAAGCTGACTGCCAACCTTCGCTAGTCGAAGAGCCACTCAAAAAAGAATATTTTTATTGATATTTTAAGCACTATATTCTACACCTTGAGGATATAAAGAAGGTATAGTTTAGATGATTCTAGCTGCAAAAATGGTTCTCAACCGACTTTAAAAAAGGCGATGGTTTTATGTTTGCCTTTATGTTTTGTTTCTGTAGGTTCAGCGATTACTTTGTCAATTGGGAACCGATTTGGATATAATAATAATAATAAACGCTACACACTCAACGAAACAACTCCCCCATTAGGATAGTTATATCCTATGTCGGGGGTCCGGAAACATACAAATACAAGGACAAATACACCCAGACCGGAAAATATGCGTGCATGGTCAATACAAACATATTATGCTCCGTGCGGGAATTCAACCCGCGACCTGTAGCGTTTAAGGCAGGTTCGCTACCGCTGCGCCACAACGTCGTCACTTCATCAACGATATTTTTTTTTATTTGGAAATAGCCTTTAAAAATACCGACTTCAAAACTAAAAAAATAATATGATTTTATCAATTACAAAGAAGAATGAGGCATACATTTAATATATTGTGTTGAATTTCATTCAGGATATAAAATTCAATGGTAAAAATTTGAAAAATGTATTGATAACATTTGAAAAGAATAAGTCTAGAATTTCTTGCCGGTTCTTCTCTGCCGAATCTACCTCTCTGCCTAATCGGGGTAGCTTCACTTAAACGGACACAACAGACTGTAAATTTGATTCAAAAAAGCAAAGTCTTATTTTCAATAAAGAATATTTTGAGTTGAGTTGCGATGTGTACAAAACTCTTTATTAGCAATGCTTTTTCAATTTATTCCTATTGCCCCTCCAAATAAGCTCGAAGCTTGCGCTAGGAGTGGGTATGACAATAGCACAAGTCAGGATCGAACTTTCGACTCTCGCTATAACGGAGCGAAGTCGCCTCTTCTACCGTTGAGCTATTGAGGCTTCAAATCTATACCTGATTTCTTAAAAAGGTTAAAATCAATGAAAAAATTCAGAAACTGAAACAAGCCACGACCATGAGAGCACCATAAATATATAAAACGCATTTACCTCACATACGACATATCAGCGGTAGTCGGCCTAGACCCAAAAAAATATAGGAAGACCTTGCTTTGCAGGAAATCGCACTGAAGTTCAGAATGAAATATTTATTTCTTTTGAGGTAATTAGTTTTTAAATTATCGAAAGTGGTGTGCGTAAAGACTTTTAGGGTGGTTTTGGAACGAAGTTCCTTATCGCGCGTTGTGAAAGGGGCTAGACGGAAAAAATTCTTACGAAAAGTTGTCACGACACTTTTTGCTATAGTAAGCTATTGTAAGCTGTGCGGCGTCGCATGTTTCTCTGTCTGTCTCTCTCTCTTATAGAAAGCAAGCCAGATATTTTCATTTCTATTTCGCATTGAACAGTGTGGTGTCGCGACGATTATTTTTGTTGAGTGTATACAGGTTTTTGTAAATAATAAATAATGTTAATAATAAAAAAAATATTATTATAACTTAAAAAATAAAATTTTATTACAATTCCTTCACTAATTTTGTTTCAACTAAGTTAGCAAGCCAGCATACAGCCCAACTGATGGTAGGTGTTTGTCGTAGCCTATGAGCGCTTGCCACACCATTCATTTGTAGGTCATACTCACACGTTACCAACGAGAGATGTTGGTTCTTAAATCTCCTTTCTCCAGTAACTTCATATCTGCGGTATATATTTATTTATTTATTTATAGATAGACCATCGGCTACACACTAAGCACTTATAATAAATTACAATACATGTTATTATTAATATACGGAGTGATTCGCCATTACTGGTGTATACAACATTTATACATAAAACATAAAACTAAAAAATATAAGGTCACAAAAAAAAAATTTAAGGCGTCGGGATGTGACGAGCCCATCGCCCGCTGTTGGGATAACCTCTGTCACAACAGAGATTATTCCACCAGTGCAATCAGTCACACTGGTGGTAGGTCTTTATTGCAAGAGGCCGGCTAGGTAGGTACCACCGCAGTGTCCAATATTCTGTTGCCAAATAGTAGTGCTTAGGCACTACTGTGTTCCGGTTTGAAGGGCACTGTACGCTAGTGAAATTACTGAGCAGAGGAGACTTATGAACCAATATCTCGAGGTTGGCAACGCGTGAGTGGCACCTACTAATGGTGCTGCAAGCGCTCATAGGCTGCGGCAGCCACTTACCATCAGGTGGGCCGTATGCTTGTTTGCCAACTTCTAACATAAAAAAAAAAAAAAAAATAGAAAAAGCACCATTAAGATTCCTATATATAAGTGTGAACGTTGGCATAATAAGAAGTAAAAACAATTTCGTGGACATAACAAGAGTTCCTAGTCTAGAAGACTTCTGCACAAATTCATCCTTCGTATCGTTCAAACCGTAACACAGTACTGCTTTGCAGTAGAATATCTAACATTGCGATGGTACCTACCTAGCCGGCCTCTGGCTACCACCAAGATATACGGCCGTCGGACCTTATGGCGTTCACAACTTCATTGGGTGGACGAGACGTAACCTCGGGAAAAAAGCAGCCAACTTGATTTATCAAAGCCGACTAACTGATAAATTTTTAATTCTGTTTTCTTTGTTATTATTTAACATGTATTACAATTAATATTACAACATATTTGCAATTCAAACCTCTCTCTTCCTAGCATAATTCCCGGAATTTACACAGGATCTGCTTATAGTCTTATCCTGATTTGACAGGTAACTATTGGGCGAGCCAGTTACTCATTGGATAAGAGCAAATGACCTATCAAGAGTTAACGATTATTATCAGATGTTATAATAACAACCAGGACCGACAGCTTTACGTGCTCTCCGAGGTACGGTGAGGAGACCCACGAACGCCCAGACCGAAACAGATATTTGTAAGATCAATACAAACATCTGTACCAGCGGGAACTGAACCCGCAACCGTCGAGGCTAAAGGTAAAGGTAGCGAGTCTGCGCTACCCACAACGCCAAAGCGGTGTCAGTTTACCAATAATTATTTCCACATAATAATGCGTTATTGATAACATGTCTCGTTCGACCTTATTTCCTTCCGATGTCATTGAATGTTACAAATGGCAATGTTACATACGAAATGATTCAGTTAACCCTACCGTCATAACCCTTTGAGTGTTTTGACCCTTATCTCATAAATGATAAGGTTGAAAGTTATGTAATATATAAAAGTAAATGTTGTTCTTGCTTTCTGTCATAATCCATATATGGTATGTATGTGGATGGCATTTATTGGAAACTTGTTTAAGACTAGTTAATGTTCGCGACCTTACTTGTATTTAATTTTTTTTTGGTTTGGATTGTAAATAACGACTGCTGTGACGTCTTTGTTACCAAGCCTGCTTTGAGCTTCGACGGTCCGGACTCGGTTCCCGCTCGGAGCAGATGTTTGTTATAAATATCTGTTTCGGTCTGGGCGTTTGTCCTTGCCTCGGAGAGCACGTTAAGCTTTCGGTCCCACTTGTTATCATAACATCTGATAATAATCGTTAACTCTTGATAAGTAATTGCTCTTATCCAATGAGTTACTGGTTCGCCCTTAGGGTTGCGAAGACTAGATGGCAATCGCTCTGTGTAAAAACTAGTAACCTGTCAAATCTGGACAAGATTAATAAGAAGACCCTGGGTAAATACTTGTATAATACCAGGAATAATGCTAGGCAGAAGAAGAATTATTGGTAAACTACATTTGTGTCTGCGGTTAAAAAAACAAGAATAATACATTGCTATGGACGAAAGAAAGGTAGATTGACCACTGACCAATCTTAAAGAAGAAGACGAATCAGTTTTGAGATCACCGGAGGCCCAATCTGCATCCTTTTTGTTTCTTGGGTTGGCAACCTTGGGTTGAAGCCTCAATAGCTCAACGGTAGAAGGCCGATTCTGTTCCGTTAACGCGAGAGTCGCGAGTCGATCCTGACCTTCAGGGGATATTGTCGTATCCACTTCTAGCGCAAGCTTCGAGCTTATTTGGAGGGGTAATAGGTATCACAAGCGTTCATAGATTGTGGTAACTCTTTGCTATCAGGTGGCCCGTGTCCTTGTTTGTCAGCCAAAAAGAAGTTTATTCTTCATTTATAGCTGGTATCGCTCAGAAAAGACTTCTTTCAGAAGACCTTCTGACTTATTTGTTTGATGAATGTTTAATTGAAGTAGCAATCGAAAGCCATAATAGTTCAAACAAACGTCTCAGAATCAAAACCAAACAAGGCAAAGGCCATGTCACACTAATCGCTGCATGTGTCTGAATTGACGGATTTAGCCTTACTCATTAAGGTGCTTTCATCATCTTTAAAGCAAGAAATATTACAAGCTATTGACGTCATTTTTATATATGTATACTAGCGGTCCGCTCCGGGTTCGCACGGATATAAAATATATAGCCTATGTCATTCACTGAAAAATTATTAAAATCGATCCAGTAGTTTTGATTTATTCATTACTGCCCGTGGCCCGCACGCGTTAAATGTAATTATTTACGACATAGCATTAGAAACCTCTAAAATTATATTTTTTTCTCCACTATTTCATGGATGTCATTATACATATAAACCAATCTTCAATCACTCTATCTATTATAAAAAAAAACCGCATAATCCGTTGCGTAGTTGCGTAAACATTTAAGCATACATAGAGAAAGAGAAAGTGCTTTATACTATGTAGTGATGATGTTTCTAAGTCTAGATGGTCCAATGGTTAAAAAACGGAAACTTTACCCAAACGTCACGGGCTCAAATCCGGGCAAGCACCTCTGAATTTTTAAATTCTTAATTTTTGTTTCAAATTTACTTCGCTTGCTTAGCGGTTAAGGAAAGAATAGTGAGTAAATCTTCATGACATAGAACAAATTTAAAGACATATATATCCAACAATCATCAGGTGGTCTCTGACCGCTTATAGGGCTTAAAGGACCTCCTGATTAGGTACCACCGTACGCTATCCAACGTATAGCCAGTTGCATCTTGCGGGTGGCGGGTAAGCTCAAAGAAGGCGGCGTCGACCACCTGATGCCGCAAGCCGTTCTGGCCCAGCCAGCCCCTATACCCGGGGCTATATAAATAAGGCATGCCCGCGGGTCGTGGACGCGCAGAGTGGCGTGAAGGCGGCCGGTGCGGTCCCGACTGCCGTACGCTTGCATGGGAAGCGCTGAGGGTTTTTACCATCTTGACTCCCCGAAACCGAGCTCCGTTACCAATCGGAGCACCGTGATTGTCAGGTCGCGTTGGTATGTTCTGCGAGAGTTCCCGTAACCTGACAAACACACAGAGGTCGGACACCGAGGAGGTTTTAGTGGGTCCTCATGACGTTTCCACCTTGTCATGGAATCCCACATAACCCAGTTCTCCTCCCCAGGACGCCGGGTATCTAGTACTAGGTTTCCTCCCCGACACCAAAAAAAAAAGGCGGGTAAGCAAGCACATCTCGCCTCCTGCAACGGCATTAGCCTTCGCGTTGGGATTCTACTTCCATTGAACACACGTGGAGTAAAATCATCTGCTCCCTGAGCTAAATACTAAAAATATGTTTTACCAAAAATGTATAATTTTCTTCGAAAAATCGATTCGAGATAAAGCTATAGCTCAATATATTGATAGCTTAACAAAAGACAGTGAGCCTTAACACTGCACAATACCTTCGATGTATCACTCAGATGAAAAGAAAACCATTTATCAGTGGAACCCTAAGACCTGGCGTGTCACTCACGACTCCATTCGCGATACTTTCAATGCCAAAATATAATAAGGCCAAGATCACACATACTTGTGTACTTATGTTCTTTAAGACATGTGTACATGTGAAAGTTTTGAGCGAGTCGCGGAAAAAGCTTTTTTTTATTTCATGACGGTTGGCAAACAAGCATACGGTCCGCCTGATGGTAAGCAGTCACCACAACCTATGAACGCTTGCGATACTTGAAGTATCACACGTGCGTTGCCAACCCAAGGAACAGGAGGGACGAGATGTGAAGGGAAAAAAGGAAAGGGAACAGAGGGCGTGGGAGATTGGGCCTCCGGCCCTCTCACTCACCGCACGAACCGCAACAGCACCTATTGATACTGTTACTTGACGCCGATTTTCTGTGGGAGGGTAGTACTTCCCCGGTCGAGCCGGCCCATTTGTGCTGGAAAAAGCATGGATCTACTACAGTAGCTTTTCTTTAATATTCTTAAAATTGTAATATTTTATAAATATTTGTACTGTGTCGCTCACTATAGTTGTTTCGTCTCACTAAGACGTGTTGGTCTTAGTCGTGTGTTGCTCGGCAGCTAATTCATTGGAGCCGCCGGTCGGGCTACTGATGCTCAATGTTTCGTGTTGAAATTTGACTAGAGCGTGTATAAATACACAGCACAACTACAAGAATTTATATAAATTTAATTCTTTCCGACCTGGGAACCTTCAAGAGAAGAGCGTATCCTGTCGTTAAAGGTCGGCAACGCTCCTCTCCTGCATCTCTGGTGTTGCAGATGTTCATGGGCGGCGGTGATCGCTTAGCATCAGGTGATCCTCCTGTGCGTTTGCCCCCTCTCAATATCAACATGCGACAATTTAAAATAAAAAAGTTACAATACATAATAAATACGCAATTAGGGTTCATTGTTGTATGGTTCGAATTTTTTTTATTTAGCTATACCATCAGGTTTTTATTGTTTAGTTACTCGATATTTTTACGGTTTCATGAGGTGCCAACAACAATGACAACGAACAATTGTACGCAGCGAGCGATTTTCTTAGGTTTTTTAAAAGAAACGGCAGAGAAACTTAGTATGTGTTTATTGTTTCGTAACACAATTTCAACTAACTCAATTACACGATTACAAGCCCTTTTATACTTTTCAAACATCAGTATAATTATCAACTACCCACAAAATATCAGGATTGGTAATAAGCTACATACAAAGTTATATCTAATATCTAACAATCGGCCATCCTGCCAATAGTTTGTCCTCAAACTATAATTACTCAAATAATCATGTTACTGAGATTCTCAACTAATATTTTGAAACAAAATAGTAATATCTTCTAAAAAAATACATTTAGAACAAAAAAAAATTTAAATACATAATCAATATTGATCTGGAACTACGTCAGACCAAAAAATTAAATACATGATATTGATCTGGAACTACGTCAGACCAAAAAAAAAAAAAAATTAAATACATAATATTGATCTGGAACTACGTCAGACCAAACAAAAACATGAAATTGATCTGGAACTACGTCAGACCGAAAAAAAAAGGACATGATATTGATCTGGAACTACGTCAGACCAAACAAACACACATTTTCCCGGAACTACATCGGGCTCTATTAATTATTAGATGTGACCGGAACAACGTCGGTTCACACTTTAAATATGACTGGAACAACGTCAGTCTAAATCAACACACTTATGATAAGTCTTGTATCATACCATTTTGTCTGGAACTACATCAGACAAACACCTTACTCATAACTTAAAGAGACAATAAAATATTTAGGCCTACTTTATTTTGAGATTCTCAGTCATCACTTTCACTTTTTGACGATTCCGAATCATTATCGTCCATATGTGCGCTAATCCATGGCTGGATTTGATCTACTGCCCAAATATTTATATAATTTTTCTTACCTAAAGAACTACCGGGTATACTAGATACCTCGTATCTATCATTATCTAAAACTTTTGTTATTCTGTAGGGACCTGAGTAAATTGGTAATAGTTTTTTACTTTTCCCTTCACTATAACCATGTTGTTTCATTATTTTCACTAAATCACCGATAGCATATGTTCTTGGTTTCTTACGATTTTTATCAAAATTTTGTTTTTGTTTAACTTGATCGACTTCTATATAACTAGCTATGTCTGACCTTATGTCACCCACTTCGCTTATCTTTGATCGTGTATTTATAAAAATATTGTTCATTATATTTTCCCCCCCATGAGTGAGATTCCTACCAAATAAAGCTTCAGATGGTGTTTTACCAATACCTTTATTAAGGGTGTTGTTAAGACCCCATTGAATATTTCCCAATTCCAAATCCCATTTATTTTCACCATTTTTATTTGTATATGTAGAAAGGGCGCCTAATACTGTTCTATTGTACCTCTCTACTTGACCGTTTGCTCGTGGTGAGGATACTGCGTTTAATACATGTTTAATATTTGAATTTGCGCAAAACTTTTTAAATTCATCCGATGTAAATGAAGTGCCTTGATCGGAGATTAATCTCATTGGGTAACCGAAAGTTGTAAAAATGTCAGTAAGAGCTCTTATTGTAGGCGTAGATTTTAAATTTCGAAGTGGTTTTAAAACACAAAATTTTGTAAATCCATCTACTAGCAATAATAGATAGCAATTACCACGACTACTTCTAACAAAGGGTCCTAGATGGTCAATATGAACAGTTTCAAATGGTACTGTAGATTTAGGAATAGGATGTAAATAGCCTTCTTTTTTACCAGCAGGTGCTTTACTATAAGCGCAACTGATACAAGATTTAACGTATTTTGTAATAAACTTTTTCATTTTAGGGAACCAGAAATCCTTTTTTATTTTTGATAAAGTTTTCTCTACGGAAAAATGACCAATTTCATCATGATTCTTTTGACATATCTGCCATCTAGCACCCTTTGGGACAACCCATCTTAATTCATTATTTCCTATTTTACGAAATAGCTTATTATCTTTAATAACAAAATTTTGTTTTATATCTACAACTTCATTATATTTTGGATCATTTAGAACTTCACGAATATGACATAATTTAGGATCAGTTAACTGTAAACTTAATAGCCAATCTTCATTAGAAATAATAAGCGCACGTAACGGTTCCGAATCAGTATTAGTAACATTTGGTGGATTGCGACTTAATGCATCCACGTGCATCATATTGCGATTAGGGCGGTAAACTATATTGCAATCATACTCTTGGAGTACGAGCCACCAACGAGCTACTCTGGGCAAAATATCTCTTTTAGAGAAAGTAGCTCTTAGTGCATCACAATCACTAACAATTGTAAATTTTACGCCCAACAAATAAACGCGAAACTTGTTTAATGAAGTAACTACGGCTAATGTTTCTAAATCATAACCATGAAATTTTTGTTCATCAATTGTAGTTTTTCTACTATAATAAGCAATTGGTTTTAACGGCGCGATATCATTTTGTTTTTGTAGTAAAATACCAGCTAATCCAACTTTACTTGCATCTGTATGCAATTCAGTAATAAAATTTGGGTCATATATGGCCAAAATAGGTCGTTCAATAAGTTTCTCTTTTAAAGTTGAAAATGCAGCATTTTCAATATCACCCCATTTCCACGTAATGTTCTTTCTAGTTAAATCTGTCAACGGTCTTACTATTATAGAAAAGTCTTTTATGAACTTCCTAAAATAGCTACACAAACCAACGAATTGTCTAACTTCATGGATATTTTTAGGATATGGAAACTTAGATACCGCTTCTATTTTAGACCTACCCGGCTTAATACCTTCACACGATATTTCATAACCTAAGTAATCTATTGTAGTCATAAAGAAATGGCATTTATTAACATTGAGCGTTAATTTTGCGTGATTTAGTAATTTAAAAGTTTCTTCTAATTTACTTAGACGCTCTTCAACAGTTTTTGAAATTATTATTAAATCATCCATGTAAGCTAACGCGGGTTTTTCAGACCTAAAGACGCTAGAACCGAGCCCGCCTAAATTTAGAGCTTTAGATATTGTACGTTGAAAAACGGCTGGGGCATTTGCCAGACCAAAAGGCATTCTTTTAAACTGGTAAAGCCCGTCTGGTGTTATTTGAATAGGTATTTGATAATATCCACTCATCATATCAAGAGGTAAAATATTTGCTACCGCTTAAACGATCAATTTGATCTTCTATTCGTGGTAAAGGGTAGTGATCCTTAATAGTACGACTATTTAGTTTACGATAATCAACGCACAACCGCTGATCACCGGTCTTTTTGGACACAAGTAAAATAGGACTAGCGTATTCAGAATTTGATTCTTCAACAATATCATTTTTAATTAATTCATGAATCATTCCTCAACTACTTCTCTTTTTATAGCTTAATCTGTATGGTCGGTATACAACCGGTGTATTATCAGACAATTTGATTTCCATCTCATTTAAAGTAGTACAGCCTAATTCGGATAAATTTTGAGCAAAAGTGTTTCGATAGTTTTGTATCAGATGTAGTACTTTATTAATATCGTTTTCATTAAGTTCCCTATTAATGTTAATGCATTCCCTATCTATCGGTGTAAGGGTAGAGGTAGCTCGGTATGCATGTTCGTATATTCTACTAGAATTATTCTGACAAAATTTTTCGGCTCTCGATACTAGAGAATCGATAATAAATGTGACAGGCTTAGAAATTGCAACTATAAGTATTGAGCAATACCCATCGTTGGAATTATATATTCCTTCTTCTACCCAATATTCATTATTATTGAATTTTCGATAACTTCCCGGAACGAACAATGAAAAATTACCTTTATCAGAGACTTTGCATGGAATTAAACCGACGCCATTAATATTAATATTTTCTGTGCAATATAATTTTATTGAAGAATTACAATTATTTATTACATCTGGAACATTGAAAGGAAACTCGCGATCAACAAAATTAAGGGAACTATTCGTTTTAATAACTAATACATTTAAGAGCTCTGTAAAATTTTGTCCCACCAGCAAGAGAACGTGCAATACTTCGTCCGCTACTACATACGCATTAATATTTGCCGAAACTGAATCTATACTAATTTTGAAACTAGATTTGCCCAGAAGGTTTACATCGGCATTTCTCCTAAGCCTCGTACTATCGGTAATGATAAGTTATCACAACACATAGGCAATTTGAAATCATTTAAAACTCTTTCGTATTAATGTACAATTACTTCCGAGGTCAACATAACAGTCTACTAAATTAGCATCATTTAATATTGCTTTTTTATGAAACTTATTGTCCCTACGTAAGACATAAGAATCTGATATTATCATTACTCGTTTATCAGAAATATTTTTTACATTTCTATTAGAAAAACAATCCTCAGTCTTATGACCAAGTTTTTGACACTTATCACACCTAATAACTGGCTTTGGACACTGATTAACACGGTGTCCATATTGCTTACAATTATAACACATTGTGGTTCTACAATATTTTGCTATATGCCCTGGTTGTTTACAAAGAGAACATAAATAATTATTATTGGCATTTACGATTAATTTATTCTTTGAAGTCTTCATATCTTGGTCTTCCCGGCAAATGTCTTTAAGATATTTAAATAAATCTTCGGGGTTAACGAAACGTGCAGAAGATGCACTAGCTCTTATTGTGCGGTCATCAAGGCCATATAAAATACAATCAACAGCTTTCTTTCCGGAAATTTCGCAACTACTTAAAAGGACCATTTTATCATAATAATACTCATCTAATGATTCTCCTATTCTATAACGTCTTTCTAACATATCGCTTAAAAGTGCTGCATAATTTGTTTCTGAAGGAAACGCCTTTTTAAGAATGGCTTGCCACTCTGCCCAAGTTTTATTTATGGTTTGTAACCCTTCATACCATTTCTTAGCATGGCCTACTAAACGTGGCAAAGCGAAGTGCGAAGTTTGTTGTTCAGACCAGCCATATATATATGCACACTCATTAACTTTAGATATCCAACTTTCAATTTTTTGATTTTTTATCGATATGTTAAATTCAGGTATAATGTTTTTATCGTAATACAGTTTTTGTGTACTCTCAGGTTTAGCGAATTTAGTTATATATTCCATAAAGTCAGAAAAATTTAAATTCATAATAAAATCTGACATACCTTTGTTTGTTGTCGGTGGTGTGGCTTCTCTGCGAGCCGACTCGTCCGGACCACCGTTTTGATATTCTTCCGACGTAGGTCTCTCAGCATTGCACGTAGCGGAAGCTTCTTTATTTGTTGTCTCTGAGATGGCATCCCTGTGAGCCGACTCGTCCGGACCACCATCTTGAAATTTGTCTCTCAGCAACGCACACAGTAGGTGTCTTAGATCGAGCTGTATTTTTTGGTTGTGGGGTAGTTGTTCTTTTTCTCGTTTCAGTCGTTGGTTCCAATCTCACTCTAATGGAATGGTTTTCAGAGTAATCACGACGCCTTCTTTTAGATCTTCTACTAGAACGGGAACGCCTTCTCACTACTCGAAAAGAATCATTCGAAGATCTACCATGACTCGATGATGATCTTCTTCTGTTGCGCTGTCGTCTATTTTTTCTATTTTCTCTTGTGACACGATTTCTACTTCTGTTACTTTCTTCATTTTTGTTCCTTGAGAAGCGACTGTGACTCCGTAAACGACGACGTGAACTGCGGGTTGTGTCTTTTCGACGGTCCATCCCACTTCTGATGTACGCAGCGAGCGATTTTCTTAGGTTTTTTAAAAGAAACGGCAGAGAAACGTAGTATGTGTTTATTGTTTCGTAACACAATTTCAACTAACTCAATTACACGATTACAAGCCCTTTTATACTTTTCAAACATCAGTATAATTATCAACTACCCACAAAATATCAGGATTGGTAATAAGCTACATACAAAGTTATATCTAATATCTAACACAATGCTAGGCAGAGAGTATTTCTCTTCCCACTACTAGTACAATAAATAAAAATAAAATAAAGGGGGTACACATTAAAAAAACTTGAAATTTTTATTTGTTAATCTTATTTTTTTTACTCAAAAATGGGTAATCACAGATGAGATCTACGATGGAGCGAGCTTACTCATAAGAAGTCTGTGTACTCGCACCTTGAAGAGGTTCAGGTTGTATGCGTTCGGAAATACAGAAACCGGAAGAGTTCCACTCTTTGGCCGAGCGCATCATAAACGAAGAAAAGTTATAAATATAAACTTAAACATAAACGCTACAAACTCAATGCATATAAAGAAAATCAAGAAGATACGGTTACTCTCGGCACAACAGGGCCGGCTCGATCGGGGAAGTACAATCAGTATCATTAGGTACTGTTGCGTTTCGTGCGATGACTGAGGCCGAATCTCCCACCTCTGTTCCCCTTCCTTTTTTCCCTTTACATCTTGCCCTCCTGTTCTTTGGGTTGGCAACGCGCTTGGGATACTTCAAGTATCGCAAGCGTTCATAAATTGCGGTGACTGCCTAACATCATGCGGACCGTATGCTTGTTTGCCAACCGTCATGACATAAAAAAAGATAACATATAAATAATGTGCGTGCCCGACAAACCGGTTGGAAGGATTTTAATCTTTACAGAAAAAAAAATTCAACGCTAGTATTTCATAACTTAAACCAAACATATTATCGTCGATACACCTGTGTCAACACAGCGCACGAACAAAATAATTTTGTAAATATAATATTGAAATCTATAATATGACTATTTACTTTATATAGAATATGTAAAACAGATAATTATTTGTCGACTTATCAATATAACCTCAGATACGGTCGATTTACTTTAAAAGGACGTATATTTCTATTTTATTTATATCGATTATCGATAAATTATTACTTCTTCTTCATCCGAGCCTTATTCCCGGTATTTTATTTTACCCAGGGTCTGCTTATTACTCTTATCCGGATTTGACAGGTTACTAGTTTTTACACAGAGCGATTGCCATCTGACCTCCTCAACCCTAAGGGCGAACCAGCAACTCATTGGATAAGAGCAAATTACTTATCAAGAGTTAACGATTATTATCAGATGTTATGTGATATCAACCGGGACCGACAGCTTAACGTGCTCTCCGAGGCACGGTGGGAGACCCACAGACAAACGCCCAGACCGAGACAGAAATTTTAACAAACATCTGCCCGAGCGGGAATCGAACCCGCAACCGTCGAGACTTAAGGCAGACACGCTACCCACAACGCCACAACGGTGTCACGATAAATTATTACTATTTAATTTATTTATTACATCATAAAAATGTTATAATTTGTTTTTTTACATTATAATTTTACAAAACCAGATAATTGGTTTAACTGTAACATCATAGTTAATATTTATATATTATTATTAATATTTATATATTAATATTTTACTTTGAAACAAAATACAACATCAGCATAGCTTCTGCTAGCGGCTTGGCCTGCGTTAATTAGGATTTTAACGCAAACTTTGAAAACTTAAGACGAACCTGAACCAAACACAGTCGTAGTACGAAACTCTTAATGTGCGAGTCCGGCACGGACTAGGCCAGTTTATCTAAGAAATTCAATAATATGTATCGATCTTTCAAGTTGAAACCATACATAGGCAAACTTTCAACTTTTATAAAATGGCGAAGGTCTTTAGATTAAAAACCTTTTTCCGAGCCCTTGCCAGCTTAGAAAGTTATCAAATATAATGGGTCTTATGACGTAAGATTTGTTTTACTTTAAAATAAAATAAGTTGTGGAGAAAAATGTAAATTAGTGATTCATTGTGTTAAAATCTATATATTTTTTAATTTGTCGATTTAATGACGCAAAGTATTTTGTTTTGAGATTAACTTAAAGATAATAAAGTACCGAAACTGTTTTATTAATCGTTAAATTGAATTTTATAGAAATTTTTAATGTTTAAATCGATTACCCATAATTATAAGCAATAAAAATAATTAAAAAAAAAAAGCAATTAATACATTTTTAAATAATAAAAACGTTCAGTGAATTTTAGCATTATTAATTAAAGTTATAAAAGTCTGATTCCTTCTTTGGAGAAATTCAAATTCAAATATTTTTATTCAACGTAAAAAGCAATTACACTTATTAGTTGAAAGTCAGATTCTACCACTGGCTCCAAATTTAAACCTCTACTCATAGATCATTAAAATCGTAAAATAGTTGTAGCAGACCCTTGCTCCTCCCAGCACATATGGGCCAGCTCGACCGCAGTACTACCTTCTCACAGAAAATCGGCGTAAAGTAAGAGTACTGATGCGTTCCGTGCGATGATTAAGAGCGCCGGAGGCCCAATCTTCCACCACCTGTGTACCCTCCTTTTCTCCTCTGTACTTACTTACTTACCTTTATTCCCTTCTCATCCCTTCCTCCTATCTCTTGGGTTGGCAAGGCGCTTGTGATACAAGAATAAAGTATCACCAGCATTCATAGGTTGCGGTGGCTACTTACTGTCAGGCGGACCGTATGCTAGTTTGACAAATAACATAACATAAAAAACAGCAATATATTTATGGCCATAAATTTAATCGTCAAATCCTAATACCCATTATATATAATATTAAATCAATCTTCAAATAATCAATATAATATCAATGTGTAATTGTTATTGATCGCAAGTCTCTTAATTGACTGTAAGGTTAAATATAATCTGTATCATTCGGTCGAATGGTTATTAGAAAAAAACAAACAACTATTCAAATTTTTTTTTAGTAAATGGAACAATAAAAAATATTCAATAAAAAGTTCTAAATTAGTTTGTTGTCAAAATAATATTTTTTTACAAAACGCATAAGAAAGAACTATAACTTATAACAATAAATCAAACTATATTTTTTTTTACTCTAACTCTCGCTCTCCTCTCATTCTCGCTAACCCAAGAAGCATACAAACTTAAATATAAAAGAACTAAAAAAAAAACTTTATTTTTTTTTTTTTTATACAAACTTAAATATAAAAGAACTTTTTTATTATCGAAAAAATAGAGTTTCCCCTTTTAAAACTAAACAAGAATTATTAAGACGCGAGTGACGCCGCGGACACAACTAGTAATGTATAAAAAACAACTCTGTCAATCCTGCCCATGTATTTTCATGATTAATCATCATTAACATAGTATCACCAGTCACTGGTGGTAGGTCTTTTGTTGCAAGAGCCCGGTTAGGTAGTTACCACCGCAGTATCAAATATTCTGCCGCCAAATAGTAGTGCTTAGGCATTACTGTGTTCCGGTTTGAAGAGCAATGTACGCTAGTGAAATTACTAGGCAGAGGAGATTTAAGAACCAATATCTCGAGGTTAGCAACGGGTGAGTGGCACCTCCTAATGGTGCTGCAAGCGCTCATAGGCTACGGCAACCACTTACCATCAGGTGAGCCGTATGCTTGTTTGCCAACTTGTAACATTTAATATATATATATGTGTTTATCTGCGCTGAAAACTTCGATAGCACGATTTAGTGTTAAGACAATATTTTTATTAAGGCCAGTTTTAGACCAGCCTTTTATACGAGGCAAAAAGAGACAGCCTTTTCCAGACTGGGTCTCAGTACTCGGCTCCTCTACCCAGTGATGCTGAAAATGCCGGCAGGGCCAACAGCGATACACGTTCAAAGGAAAACCTACAGCATTAGAAGTTTCAATTTTAATTAATGATGGAATAATTAGGTGAGCATCGTGCAATACCACCTAATAAATAAGGAAAAAAGAACAAAAAATATTGCATCTGTCTTTAAAAAAAAGTTTTGATATAAGAAGGTTATGTCAGGGAAAAACCATTAAATATACCTGACACACTAACTTTTGTGGTTTTTTATAACCTTCGTCGCACCATTTGATGATACTCGGAATTTCTTACCAAACTAATCTACAATTGGATGCGAATTACATTTATCAGGAATAAAATAAAAAAAATTAGGGTGGACTACCCTTAACATTTAGGGGTATGAAAAATAGATTCTCAGACCAGTAGGTCTTATCATATTCAGTAGAATATGCATATAAAATTTCATAAAAATCGGTCAAACCGTTTCGAAGGAGTATGGTAACTAACATTGCGACATATGTGTGCGTTACATTTTTTTTTTAATGTAAGACGGGGCAAACGGGCTGGAGGCTCACCTGATGTTAAGTGATCACCGCCGCCCATGAACATCTGCAACATCAGAAGGCATGCAGGTGCGTTGTCGACCTTTAAGGAAAGAATAGGCTCTTCTCTTGTTACATAAAATACGTAAAATATTGGCACGTGGTTTTGTATATAATGTTCCTTCTTTTTCCGTCTACGCTACAACCTCGGTCGTTTATATACAATATAACATGGTATTCAAAATAAACTGTAAAATATTATATCAAGTGAAAAAGTAAAAACAAAAAAAGACACTTACTTATAACTATTATAGATCGACCTTAACGCGTATAAATGTAATATTTATTATTAAGCCAGAGATTACATTAGTAAATGATTACAATTCGCTAGAGAATCCAAACAAGGCCGTCATCTCGACCTAGGCTACCTATAAATAAACTTTGTGAACCGATAAGGAAACGCGGAAGGCGTAGTTACAAGGATGATTTGATGTGTTTCTTACGATTAATGAGTTTACTAGTTAAAATGCTCTTACGTTTTTAGGATTTGGCAAGTTGATAGCGAGCGTTTAGCCTCAACGTGGAGGGTTAGATTCCGCCCGGGGTGGTTTTTATCCATTTAACGAAAATCTATTTCAATCTAGGCGTTTTCCTTGTAGGTTTTCCCACCGTGCCTCGGAGAGCACGTTAACTTGATAGTCCTTGCTATCACATAACATCAGCGATTAATCGTTAACTCTTAATAGGTAATTTGCTCTTATTTACTGAGTTACTGGTTTTCCCTTAGTGTTGCGGAGGTCAGATGGCAATCGCTCTGTGTAAAACCTAATAGCCTGTCAAATCAGGATAAAAGTAAAAATCACATCGTGAATCACCAGAGATAATGATAAGATGAAGAAAATAATTGTGTTTTGGTTAAACTGCAACATACAACGCTAAGTAAACATTAATTTCAGTGTCGGGGCTCCGGAAACAGATATAAACACAACACAACCACCTCGATGGGAGCACATGTATGTATGATCAAAACAAATGTGTACCTCGATTGATAGTGGGCAAATTAAGGACTAGTCCCTTTTTTCTCTTTTTAGTCCGTTTTTTTTTTTTTTTTTATGTAAGAGGGGGCAAACGGGCAGGAGGCTCACCTGATGTTAAGTGATCACCGCCGCCCATGAACATCTGCAACACCAGAAGGCATGCAGGCGCGTTGCCGACCTTTAAGGAAAGAATAGGCTCTTCTCTTGAAGGTTCCCAAGTCGTATCGGTTCGGAAAGACCGCCGGCGGAAGTTGATTCCACAGAGTGGTTGTGCGAGGAAGAAAATGTCTTCTAAATCGCGCTGTTGTGGATTTCCAGACATCGAGGTGGTATGGTTATCTTTTTATAACACTAACAAAAGAAAAATTACAATAAACATTACAGCAGTGCATTAGTAAATGCCACTGAGGTATTGTAGTTGAATTTGTTACTGCAGTGGCAACCGAAAAACACATTCTTTGAAAATGTCAACTCTCTACTTATTACAAGAAAAGAACATACGGACAGCGAAGGCTTATTCTATTATAAAATTCCAATGGCACCATTTGACGGCAGACCTAAAAAGCAAAATCATTGTGATCCATTGCTACATATTGCAATACTAATAAATATGCTAAATAATTCTATATACCGAAATTTATTTCATAAAACGTATAAAACAAAAAAAACCCTCTAAGAATAATATTACAATATTTTTTTAACGTAACACACTTTTAACTTTCTAAACATGTAAAGCGTTAACAGTTTCAACAATCTATGTTGCTTTAACGCTTCCGTGATTCTATTACAATTTCATGTACTTTCTAAAAAACTGATTTTCTTAAACGAATATGTGTTTTATTAAGTTAAAAAATGACAAACAGACGTACAATCAGCCTTATGAAGAACAGTTATAATAGTGGCTGATGAAAAGAAGGCATCACACGCAAAACTTATACACAACATACACGCATACAACACCCTCTTCGCCGGCGAAGACTGAGGCCCTTGTTTCGCACGTCTCGACGCGCACACTCCGACGGGTGAGTCTTTTGACTAGTATGCGCTCGGAATGCTACCTCCAAGCACATTCTCGATGACGTATTAAGTCATGGTTCAGCACCACTGGATACACCCTAAGGACGGACTATGACCAGGAGTCAGTACTCTGTCTCCCTGCCTGACTCTGTCAAGGCTCCTTCTTCTTCTTCTTCCTATGGCGCTTCAACCCTTTGTGGGTCTTGGCCTCCTTGGCCTTGATGGTTCGCCACTTCGCTCTGTCCCTCGCCTATGTTTTCCAAGTCTGTCAAGGCTTTTAAAACAAATTTAACACAATCAGGAAAAACCATCAAATCCTGTGATACAAGCTGTTGTTTAGTCAGACAGTGCAGCGTGACAAAGACTCCAGCTACCACAACTACTACTTTAAAGACTGTTGTAGGTTTTAGTAAAACTTATATTTGAAAACGACTGTTATTGCATTAGTAGTGAGGCTGCCTTAGTTTCCACGTTTGCTCGTTCGATTCGCGCTCGGGTCAAATCTTTGCATTAATCTTGTGTTTCGGTCTGGGCGTTGTCCTCTTCAGTCTCTACACCACACCTCGGAGAGCATGTTAAACCCGGTTGTTATCATAACACATCTGATAACAATCGTTAACTATTGATACTCAATTTAGTCTTCTGGAATGAATTATTTATTTGTTCACCCTCAGAGTTGCGGAGGACAGATGGCAATCGCTCTGTGTAAAAACTAGTAACATGTCAAATCTGGATAAGAGTAATAATATCAATAGAAAGCCCTGTAAAAAACCACCTGGAAAATACTAGAAACAGAAATACGTTACTTGAAGCCAACGTTATACACGAATTTCGTAAAAGGAAGGAAGGTGTTGGGTTCAGTAACGGTAAACCCTTTTAATGGAGTAGAACAATAAACCAACAATAGCTAAAATTGTAGGAAAATCTAATAATAAATAATTTAAACGATAAATTACAAATAAGCAACACTTAAGCAAGTTTTACAACACTTAAGGAAGGCAAAATATCGATAAATCAAATCTCGATATCGATAATTTCGTAATGATGTTTTCCCGTTTCCTATTATTATTAATCTATGATATCTTCGTCTGCGCAATCGATGTCTCGTAGGAAATACTTACGTACTTATATCCGAGCAATCTTAATTCAGTATTACATAATAAAAGTAACATTCTATGTCGTTGAACCTAACTTCTCTTTATGTTACGGATTTTTTGTTCTTGTAATATAAATTTGTCAGCAACTAAAGATTTAGGGAGAAGATTTTTGCATTGACTATACAGGCATGTGCTGTCTGGGTATGTTGAGGCTTTCATTGTGTGTGTTTTCAGACCCTCGACATAGGATTACATTCCTATCCTAATGGACCCGTTGAGTGTCTAGCGTATATTTATTCATTATTATTATAATTATGTATGTTGGGTGTATTAATTTTTTTTGAAAACTGCGATCAATTGCAAATTTAACATTTAGTTATTATATTTTTTTTATCGGATTATAATTTCCGAAACTTAAAACAAATAACAACCAGTCGAGTGCGTTGGAGACCACGAGTGGTCTCGCAAATATACATCGAGGGGATCAGCCAGTAAAGCAGCTTTAGGCACGGTCAGTCTATGGATGGGTGGTCTCATAGTGGCATTTCAACTGAGCATCTCCGTGCTTCGGTAGACATGTGAAAATCAGTCCCGGCTGTTAACATGATAGCAGTACATAAGTCACGTCAGAAGCATATATATGGTCGACCTGAATATCTCTGACTAGGTTGGCCACCAACCACACGATTAGAAGAAGAAAACCGCCTATGTCAAACAAATGTATAACATTTGAGTCAATTCCATTTATCTTCATCGTCTATAATACATATAAAAGGAGAAGACCTAACGGAGATATCAATACACATCCTAAACCCTTGGAACTAGAAAGCTGTTCTTTTTTTCATAAGTGCTGTTTTTAAAACCTAAACGAGCATTAAGAAAGGATTTTTTGGGGGGAAAAAGGGATTTAAGTTTGTATGGAAGTCCATTTTTCAAACTAAAAGCATGAAAGTTTGTCAACTAAAGATAAAGAAACTCATCATGTTAAAACATTTTCTAAAATTCTATCCTTGAAGAGTTGAAATGGGGGCTCAAAGTTTTTACGATTTTAATACATAAAATCGCTATTCACGTGAACAAAGCTGCTGGCAGAAACCAGTCCTAATAAATTATCTATGAAACCCAAACGGTATAATAGTCACTAGTATAATTAAACGCGATTATTTGAAGATAGTGTTTTAATATTATAAGATAAAATCTTATTAATAAGTCAATAAATCAAAATGACAAAGCAAATAGCACTGTCCCAGTAGACACAGTAGGCTACAGTGTCATTGACATAAAACACACATTTCCTGCGCGCGCGCGCCGACCTCACATAATTCACTGAGGAAACGCTACCGGTGAAAGATAAAGAGTACTAACTGCAAAAAAATATAAAAACATAAATTCGTTTTTTTTTTTTAATTTAATTTAATTCGTTTATGTAAAAATAAATACAACTACTAAAACTTACAGAAATTTAATCAACAAAAATACTAAATAAAACATACAATACATATTTACTAACCCGTATTCTACTTCTTCTTCATCCGTGCATTTCTTGCAAGAGTAAGTTAATTATGAAGTAAAAACTTCTTTAGCAGCGTTGAGTGATTTTGATTCTTCATGTGACGACATAACGACTTTGTGCCGCAGCGATAGCAAACCTTTTTTTTTGTTGTTGTTTTCTTTCTCTGCGGCCTGTTCACCGGGCAGTCAAAGCTGCCAACTCCACAATCGACTCCCGGCTACTAAGCCATCCCGTCACGACAAACCCAGGGTACCAAAGAGCCTTTTACCTCTACGGTAGGTGGGGAGTGGTAGCAAACCTGCCTTAAACGCCACAGATTGCGAGTTTGATTCCCGCTCGGGGCAGATGTTTATATTGACTCTACAGACATCTTTTCCGATCTGGGTGTATTTGTCTTTTTCACTGTGTACGTTTCCAGACCTCCAACACAGGATAACACTATCCTAATGGGGGCCGTTGAGTTTGTACCGTTTATTTATGTATTTATATTACATCAGATTGGTGACGCAAGTGCATATTGGACTTTTTGGATTACTGAAGTAATTATGTTAATAATTCCAATTTACAAATTTTGAAAAAAAAATTTATAAAGTTTAATGTTTCCACTTCCATGACTGCCTATTTTTATTTTATTTTAATTTAAGATTTAACAACAATAATTATAAAAATATGTATACTTTTCAATAATTTACTAAGTAAATATTGACTTTTATACTGACTTGGAAATTGAAAGGTAATACAATTGCCAAGTCATTATAATTATTATAGAAATAAATATAGAGAATTTAGAGGAAGTATAAATTTATAGGTAATTATATAAAAATTATAAAAAAGTAATAGGATAGTTAGGCTTTTGTGAAAAATTCAATATATTTAATAATAAAAAAAATGTTAATATTATTTTGCTAACCCTACATTTTAATACGGGCGACCTTCCCCAATGTCGCGTCGCTCTGACAATAGCAACTGTGACTAAATTTCCATTCCAAATAGAATTTAACACACTGCAATAAGGTTCATTATTCTATAAAAACAGCATCGAAATTTTGCACAAACTCACAACATAACATAGTATCTAAAAATTTCGCATTAAACCTTGTGCCATTGAATTAAGATACTATTTAAAGTTTTATAGCCGCAAAAAATTAATATTAATGATCTATGAATATATTTTTAAACTTAGGGCCCGTCCATAAGCAAGATAAGCTTTTTTTAACCGACTTCAAATAGCAGGATGCTATCGGTTCATCGATATATTGGTTGGATATATTTGTTCATCGATATTTGCATTTTACGCGATATACCGTTTGAGAAACGATTTTAATGATACTCTGATACTCTTCAATCATGAGTAGAAAGAGGACATGAAGTAGTAGAAAGAGCACATGAAGGAAGGGATCTTACACATAGAGCTTTGAAGGTTAACCTGGGCTATGGGTTTTGTATGCCTTAAAGGTGGAAACCCAGCTTACACCTCGCCTGATCCTAAGCAGTCCCCGTCGCCTTTAGATTTGTCTACTTAAGGGAATGAGAAGAAAAGTAAGAGGAGGAAATAAGAAAATGTGAGAGTTTTGGGTCTCCAGCGCGCTTATACTGGTGGTAGGCCTTTTTTGGAAGAGATAGGTAGAGCGGCTCGAATTGTCGACGATCAAGCCCTTTCCGATCGGCTTGATCCTTTGGCATTGCGTAGAGATGTCGGATCACTCTGCATCTTCTATCGCATATATCACGGAGAGTGTTCTGAGGAATTGTTTGGATTGATCCCGCCGGTAGAATTTCACCATCGGACATCGCGACAAAACTCTAAGTTCCATCCATACCACCTCGATGTCTGGAAATCCACAACAGCGCGATTTAGAAGACATTTTCTTCCTCGCACAACCACTCTGTGGAATCAACTTCCGCCGTCGGTCTTTCAGAACCGATACGACTTGGGAACCTTCAAGAGAAGAGCCTATTCTTTCCTTAAAGGTCGGCAACGCGCCTGCATGCCTTCTGGTGTTGCAGATGTTCATGGGCGGCGGTGATCACTTAACATCAGGTGAGCCTCCTGCCCGTTTGCCCCCTCTTACATAAAAAAAAAAAAATCTACAGTGTCAGATATTCTACCACAAAGCAGTTTAGTGTTTTTCGGTTTGAAGGACACCTTAGCTAGTGAAATTACTGATCAAAGGAAATTTAAGAATCAATATCTCGAGGTTGGCAACGCATGAGTGATACCTACAAGTGAATGGTGTTGCAAGTGCTGATAGGCTACAATAACGGCTTAGCATCAGGTGGGGCGTATGCTTCCTCCCAACCGACCCTGAGCTTGTCCTGCCGGGTGGGCTCAGTAGCCGGGAGTCGACTGCCTGGTGAAGCTAACTGGGTCCGACGGTTGGGCGTAGGGCGTATGACGTCAGACCACGCCGGAGGGTCGTATGGGTCGCTCCGAGACTTCTTTGTTTATCAGAATTGACTGTGAGCGGCTCCTGCGACAGCGGTGTTTTAACCGGCGGCAGAGGAAGAAAACCTCTTTAAAAAATAACGATGGTCGGTCGTAGAGGGAAACAACCTCATTAAAAAGTTAGTCTCGGAGGAGGGCGCCCTACTTTAACGTTTGCCAGGGCCTTAGGGTCCTTGTCGGTGAGCCGCGTAAGCGGCAAGCCTTTGAGTTATAATTACTTCTCTTATAGACTAACCCTTAAGTGATTATATTATCTGATTATCAAAGCTTAATTCAATAGATACATAATAATCAAATTATCTTAAGCTTGATGTCGTAATTATATTACACGATATCAATCATTTGTCAGTTAAGACCTTGCGGGTGAAAAGTAAATAAGATATATACGCTAGATAGCCGTGTCCTGGGTTCCTTGTGATTTATTGTATTGTATTAATTTTGGTTAATGATATTGTAACTTCAAGGTACAAATTGTCAATATATTTTGCATGATGACGGCTGTCTTAAGCAGCCTTTACACCATCAGTAATTCTGTGCGATAGCGATGTTTGAGCTATGATTGAGTAATCTAAAATTGTCTTCTTTTCCTTCTTCGTCTGCTTATACTTACTTAGAAAGTACGTTAATCTGTCGGACCCAGTTGTTATCATAATATCTAATAATAATCGTTAACTCTTGTCAGGTAATTGTTGTTCTCCAATGAGTTACTGGTTCGCGCCTTGGGTTGCGGGGATCAGATGCCAATCGCTCTGTGTAAAAACTGGTAACCTATCAATTCAGGATAAGACTATAAGCAGACCTTGAGTAAATACCGGGAATAATGCTAAGAAAAAGAAGAAGACTTAATATTGTTTAATGTACAGCAAATACTTCGATGTTAGATATTATGTTGCAATTATCAAAAAAAATACGCGAATGGTTTTAATTTTATTGTCTCCATAATATTTGAACTTTTTAATTCCTATGACACATTCAGTACTAAGGTGTATGGGTTTCTTACGGCTGGTTTCAATAAGCAATCTCAATCCCTTTTAATTGGTCTGAGATTGTATTTGCGATCTGAAAATACGAAAAAGGTTTCAACAGCCTATTATTATGTTTAATTTCAATCCAAAAATACATTCTAGTGATCAATTGATACCGATATTACTCCGAAGAGAAAAGGAGATTTAAGAACCAACATCTCGAGGTTGGCAACGTGTGAGTGGCACCTACTGGTGTTGCGCGCGCTCATAGGCTACGGCAACCGCTTACTATCAAGTGGGCCGTATACTTGCTTGCCAACTTACTCGTAATAACATTTAAAAAAACAATTCGGATCACTTTTTTGATCCTACTGTTGATTCGATATAAATAAATGTGACATTCAAAGTTTGTAAGGGTAAAGTTTGTAAGGGTAAAGTTTGTAAGGGTAAAGTTTGTAAGGTTGGGGGATGTCAAGATATTTTAATAAAATCGTTATTTCTTCGGGCGAAGCCGTTGGCAGAAGCTTGTAAGAAATAATATCAAAAGTATTACAAGTTTTAGTGTCATTTAGACTTGCGAGGTCTGGCGCGTGCGCTTATATTGTGAATTAAATTTCGCATTACCATACAATGGTACACATGAGGTCACGAATTGCGACAAATTATATTTTAATATTATCCTTTGTTATATCCGATGATAATTAAATTGTTTATACAAAATTATGTAGATCATGACTTTGTTTTAGATGCTTTGACGCAGGGGTGGATTTACCAGCAGGCTGAGTAGGCTTGAGCCTAGAGTGGCAGATTTTTGGGGCGGCAAATTTGGGGACAAAATTTTTTTGCTACATCATAGAAGTCAAAAAGATTTCTGATCTCCACCTTTGCCATTTACCAATGACAAATATACCGAGACCGGTAAAATTGCCTGTATGGTCAATACAAATATATGCTCCGAGCGGGAATCGAACCCACGACCTGTGGCGCTTAACCGTCACAATGTCGTCAAACATGACGACATGGAGAACCACTAAAACCTCCTCGATGGTCGATCTCAATGCTCGTGACAAGCACCGTGCTCCGTCCGTGGCTGGTACAACTCGTTCCCAGGGTGTGGAAGATGGTCTCTCACGCTTCACTAGTAAGCGAGAAGTGATCCAGCTTGAGGGCGATCCGATTTAAGTGGCAAGATGACGCTAATTTCATTTGATAATGTTGTTTGTGACTAATTTTGTTCTGTTACATTTTTTTACGAATTTACGAAGGAGACATTATTAGTATGGAAGGTCCATATATAATAAGGTTAGAACACATAAATTATATCATTAACAATAACTCAGTACATTTGTGTGGGGTGATAGATAAATGGTTTTCAAATCCTATAATCTCTTGAAAATGAAGAACAAAACACCTCAAATTACAGCTAATTACCCTTTTTAGTTTTAAACGGATGAAATGGTTGCCTTTTGTAACAGGTCAATTACGTATATTATTTCGAAAAAAATTTAAAAATCCGCTCCGTTTTTGAAACACGAATGCAATTTAAATTTTTGGTTACATAATAAATTAGATTTTTAATACAATTTTGTCGTTTTGACATTCCTCGAATTTTGTCGCCTACGGCCCAACGAAATGGAGGCTAACTACCCAAATTATGTATATTACATCATTTTTGATTTTTGAAATACATATTCTAATGTCGAAATACATGTTTAAAATTAAAAAAAAATTGATTTGTTTATATCTCTCGAATGGCATAAAAGGGCGCTTCAAATTTAATATTAAAGATTACAAATAGCATATTTACATACAATTAAATTAATCTTCAATAAAAACTTTAAAAAAAATTAAATTACATAATTAGTGTTTTCCGCCCTTTTTTATTTATTATTCGTTTTATGTTATCTTTATTTATAACATAAACGAAGTAATACGGAATATTAATGACATCCGCGTAAAACATGCTCAATAATTAACGGCTTAATTATCATAAATTTTTATAGTTTACACTTCATGTAGATCCATAAACTACGTTATTGATATTCGTAAATATTTTATGTTACAGTTAAAGTTAAAGCATTGTCAACTTAATTTTTTTTAAAGAAGCTCAAACGTTAATGAGTAAAATTCATACAGCCTAAAAATTTGGTACAGCCAAATTAGAAACTGTTATATACTTATTGCTGTTTTTTCCGATTTTTTAATCTTTAAAAAATATATTATTTATAAAACAATTTAAAAAAAAGGTTTTTATTGTTTATGATTTAATTTTTTTTTCTAAAATATTGGATTATTTTTACGAAATTCATAAAGTCTCTGCTACATACGATAAAAAAATTGATGATTGAGTAATCGTACTTCCTTTTTCCTTCGATACAGTCCAAGGTTCATAGGAGAGTAATTAAAAATAATGTTCGCGCGAACTTGTTAACCCTGCGGTCGCCATATTGGAAAAAAATCTGCCATGATTATAAAAAATATTGATTTATATTGACGAACGAAACATAGTACTCTGTCGTTTTAACCTCGCATTGCAAAATGTTTGTGGGGATATCGACTTGTTTACTGCGACAGAGTCGTATGTAAGTTGCATATAGGTAAGAAGAATTCTTTTTTTAAAAATCAGTTGTAGACCATGACACAGATTTGGTGCGTTGTCGCTCATATGCTCCATACGTGTACGGTAGGCGACACTCATGATAAATTTTAGCGATAATAACCACTATCTTTAATATATTTAAGTTTAATATCGAGTATATTAATTAATTTTAATTATTGACATATGAGCATTGACTTTTAAGCGAATTCAATGAGACTTTCTGATCTCGGTTAAAGGTAGGGTTGGGAACTATTTTTGATTAAGATAAAATATTTCAAATAAACATAGAAATATTATTTTATGACTTTTTATCTTAAACTTTTATGGAAATTCAAATAAGATTAAATTAAAAATGTTATATAATAATGTTTGTGTTTTGTTTTGTTACGAACATTTTTTCAACACAAAGTATGCAACAGTGTATAAAAAAAAAAAGTTTTGATACTTTATTATGAAGCATGAATGGCAACCCTAGTTAAAGGTACGAATGTTATCACTTAAGATAATGTATCAAATATGCTTCTAAATACCCGATCGCCTTCAGTGCCTTTTTCTTTTCAATTAAATACAGTTTATATTTTTAGTCGCCTTTGAAAAATAACACCTAAATTCTTCGAAACTTCTCAAATGATTTGATTTGACTTCGGAGATATGGGTCACCGTTGTGGCGTATTCGTAGCGAGCCTGCCTTTACCTGTCGAGAGTTCGGTAAAAAAAAAGGCAAAAGATTGTTTAATGTATTTTTTTTCATGGCAATTGACAAACAAGCATACGTTCCCAACCATAGGGATGGAATGGGAGAGATGAGACGAGAAAAGGAGGAGAAAAGAGTGGGTGGGATATTGGGCCTCCGGCGCTCTCACTAGTCGCACGAAACGCAACAATACCTACCGATACTGTTACTTGACGCCGATTTTCTGTGAGTGGTTAGTGCTTCCCAAAGCACTATAAAAGCATGGCCCTACTACCGTTGATTTCATGGCAGACCGCTCACTGATTTTTGTTCTGGCAACATTGTCCTTGTCAAACTTTCACACCTATACCACTGAACCAATTATCATGAATTTAAGTACAGATATATGGACGCAAATAAGCAATACCATGTCAACCCACAAAATTGAAAAAACTGAGTTATATATGCAGAAGTGTTGGTAAATCGCTGAAAAACATTTTTCTTTCATATTTGTAGGGTTTGAAGCTTTAAAACTTCTAAAAAAGCCATTTTTTAATCAACCAATTTATGTCTTAAATTAAATGTTTTGGATTATATTATATACGAAATACGCAAATATATAATTTAATACAAAATTGTATACTTATTTTTTTGGAAAATAAGTAAAATAACTTATATAAATCTGAAATTGCCAAAAACTTGACCAATACATATAAAAAATTCATATAAAGCAAATTGTTGAAAATTTTCAAACGCATTTTTTTCGAAATGACATTCGTGTGGGTTGACATGGTATTGCTTATTTGCATCCATGTATGGGATGGACGCGAAAACTTGAAGGGGTCAAATAGGAGATTGTATGGGTTACCAATGATTTCTATATTGCATTAGAAATAATAATAAATTTTATATCAGATTAACATCCTTATTATATTATTAGTAACAATTTTCCCATTATGTATGTATAGTCCATTGAAATGTTACATTTTTTAGGCCTTACCTTGCGTTTTTAGAGCTCTAAAAACGCAACCCCAAATGTAACTTTTCAATGGACTAGTAAGCATTAGTTCAACGTTCAATAAAATTAATTAATTAAATTCTATCAAATTTAAATAACTTTCTCTATTAAATTAATTGCAATTATATATTAATTCCAAAAGGTAATTATATCATTCATTAAATACATATTTCTTATTTTATATTAGTTATGGAAAGGTATCATTAAACTATTTATTTAAGCGGGCAAAGGCGCGAGCAAAAGCTAGTTAAACATATTAGAAAAGATAGTTAAACTATTAAGGAATTAACAGCCTTTAATATATGTATACGTAAATAATTTGTGTTTAACGAGCTAAGGATATACGTTTTATTGCTTTAATTATGTTTAAATAAACATTGTTAATGTATATTTCCTTTATTGTTAATGTTTACACGAGCCACACGTTGTCTGTTAATTAGTATTTCCTTAATGTAATATTTTAACAAAATTAATAGTTTTAACTAGCAGGCCCGGCGGACGTTGTCTTGCCCCGAAACAAATACCGAGCCGATAACTGAGTCTAATTGTGAACACAAGTGACACCGGTGAAAATTATTGAACTACTAAAACGCTATTACATTATAGGGGTTGATGGTTGAAGGGTGAAAATTTAGGTTTGTAGGAATTTTTAATGCTGAATCATAAAAATTGTCCAAAAAATAAAAATAAAAATTTGACGGTAACCACCCTTAACATTATGGGGTATAACAAATAGATGTAGACCGATTCTAAGACCTACTCCATATGCAAATTTCATACAAATCAGTCAAACCTTTTCAGAGGAGTTTGGTAACAAACAGCGTGACACGAGAATTTTATATATTAGATATCGTAAAGTTGCCGAACATGCGTACGGCCCGTATGAGGCCGCGATCAAACACACGCTCGCTACGCGCACTCCACGAGTCGGCACGCGGCTGGCTGGCTGGCTAGAATGGCTTTGATATTTATTACATATTATTTGAATATTATGACACATCTATCTATTTCAAATTACATTTATCGAAGTAAACTGTCGCCGGCTCTTCAGATAAAGGTTTAATTTTACAGCTGGTGAATGGTAGAATCTGACTTTTAACAAATAAGCGTTATGCTTTTTATGTTGTATAAAAATATTTAATTCTGAATTTTATTTTCAAGGCACACACCATGAGCCCGCCTCGTACCCGCTTCTATCTATATAGGAATATTCATTTGATAAATGGACACAAATAAGCAGTACCATGTCAACGCACACGAATGTCATTTCGAGAAAAAGGCGTTTGAAAATTTTGAACAACTTGCTTGCTTTATATGAGTTTTTTTTTATGTATTGGTCAAGTTTTTGGTAATTTTAGATTTATTTAAGTTATTTTACTTATTTTCACAAAAAATAAGTATACAAACTGCATATTTCGTATATAATATAACCCAAAACGTTTAACATAATACATAAATTGCATGAGTAAAAAATGGCTTTTTAGAAGTTTTAAAGCTTAAAACCCTACAAATATTAAAGAAAAATGTTCTTCACCCATTTACCAATACTTCTGCATATATAACTCAGTTTTTTAATTTTGTGGGTTGACATGGTATTGCTTATTTGCGTCCAACTACAATTTGTGATTTATTAATGTGTCATAAGACTCAAATACGCAACAAATTAAAAGCGAGTTCAACGCGCATTCTGACACGAGTGGCGTGCGCATAGCGGGAGCATGCCGTCTGAAAGCGGCCAGACAGTATGTGGTTAGGTTATAAACGCTTGCAATTCTTCTCTGGATGTCAAAAACGGAACCCTTATTATTTCGTTTATAATATATATCCGTACCTATTTCTCAGTTATTTTACTAACTGCCTTTATCTATATAATATTTAGAAAGTAGGTGTATTGTATGAACCGCTACACAAAATTGTAATTAAATAATGTAAAACATAAATATTAAGCGTATCAGTCCATACATGTAACTGAGAAAACATACATAGATAATAATATTATAAAGAACATAAGTAGCAAACGTTTCAGTAATAATTTTTAGTACCTAGATGACCGAGCTTATATTCAGATATGAATTACGTAATGATGAAATATGAATATTATTTTTTTTTTCTACCCACAACGCCACAACGGTGTCGTCGACGTCGAGTCTGCCTTTAGTCTCGATGGTTGCGGGTTCGATTCTCGCTCGGGCAGATGTTTGTTAAAATCTCTGTCTCGGTCTGGGCGTTTGTCCGTGTGGGTCTCCCCACCGTGCCTCGGAGAGCACGTTAAGCTGTCGGTCCCGGTTATTATCAATAACATCTGATAATAATCGTTAACTCTTGATAAGTAAATTGCTCTTATCCAATGAGTTACTGGTTCGCCCTTAGGGTTGCGGAGGTCAGATGGCAATCGCTCTGTGTAAAAACTAGTAACCTGTCAAATCCGGATAAGAGTAATAAGCAGACCCTGGGTACATAAAAATACCGGGAATAATGCTAGGATGAAGAAGATTTTTATTTTTCTCAAAGAAAAAGAAGGGAAAAAATAACCGGACAAGAGACATCTGGACTCGAACCGGGGTTTTTATTGCCTGAAAACACGGATAAAACGACATTTTCTAAAAATGAATTCTAGCTACATATGAGTAGTATATATAAGACGACGTTGTGGCGTAGTGGCAGCGAACCTGCCTTAAGCGCCAAAGGTCGCGGGTCCGATTCGCGCTCGGCGCATAATATGTTTGTATTGACCATGCAAGCATATTTTCCGGTCTGGGTGCATTTGTGTTTTTATGTTTCCGGACCTCCGACACAGGAAATCACTATCCTAATGGGGGCCTTTGGGTATGTAGCGTTTATTTTATTTTATTTTTATATACAAGAATTGCTCATATAAAGATATTACATTTAACAAAATTAAATTGGCTCATAAATCAAGAGTAGAACCGTATGTAAAGTGTAGTATAGTCATGTGTGATAAAACATAACATTTCAAAGAATTTTATAATTTTTTTATTGGTCCACGGCCTTGCTCGCTTTTGCCCGCGGCGTTGCTCGCATCGATGTCAAACAAACGAGTTATGTTGGTTCTTGCTGGTATATTTTGCAACATTTTTAGTGCATTTTTACGAACTATATTTCAAAATTTAACCTTTCAAATACAATAGTGATGTTCTTATATGTAGACATTTTTATATTTAAATAAAATATTATAAGTACTTAACTAATATTATAAATTTAAGTTTGTTTATTATGCTTTTACACCTCAACTAAGGCAGCTAAGGCAGGCTGTGAAAATAGAATTTTCTTTTAACATCAATCATAATGAGTTAAGTCTATATAAAACGAGATTTTTTTAATATATATTTTATATTAACTTTTAGCTCTTAAATACTTACTTACTTTCTGCGCTGTAAAGTGGATCTAAAGAGGACCCAAAGAGCGCTTTGGATTCCGACACCAGAAGACGCCACTTGTCACGGTCCTGCACCACTTGACGCCAATCGGCTCTTCTTAATACGTTCAGGTCGTTTGGGGTTGAATCGTTCCAACGATATTTGGAACGACCGACTTACCGATTGGTCGTCGCAAGTATGCTTAGTGGCACGATCTTCCTCTATTCTCTCCAGGTGGCCCAGCCAGCACAGTTGGGCAGATTTGGTTTCACCAATTATGTTGCGCTCGGCCACAAGTCCTTTAATATCTTTATTATTTCAGATCCTCCAGTGCCCTCGCACTCCCCGCATCGGTCCTACGATTTTCCTATTGAACTTTAGCTCTTAAATAAAATAATATTTAAATATTCATAAATGAAATTACTGAATGTTTTTTGGAACACGAAAATATATCCCTTATAATTGACAATTCTCGAAATCGGTTATGACATAAAAATCACTACCAAATTAAGAACCTTCTTTTAAAATCGTATAATAATGACGATTCAAAAGTTCATTTAATATTATAACCTTGACACGAGATACAAAAAAAGAAACTCCGGGTCAAACTGTAGTATGCAATACAAGTCGTTAACGGATAAAATCAATGCAAAAGCCGGCTTGAAATACAATAATAATTATGTTTCAATATCATAAACATGCATGTATAAATATTTAAGTCAATTAAATTAAATTTATGGTAATTCATATCGACAAAACTCATTCTCTTAGACATGTAGGTCATGCATGTGTTCATTTTAAAGTACTTGTTGTATTTATAACTAGTGGCGTCCGTGACTTCGATCGGGTTAATGTAGTTTTTTTATAATCCCACGGGAGCCCAGCCTTTTTCCGTAATAAAGGGATCTTATGTACTAATCCCGTTAATAGCCTATCTATGTACCAAAGTTCATTCTTATCTGTTCAGTAGTTTTTTGCTTAATAAGTTTTACCTTACCTTAAAGCTTGGCGTCGGGATGTGACGACCCCATCGCCCGCTGTTGGGATAATCTCTGTCACAACGGAGATTATTCCACCAGTGCAATCAGTCACACTGGTGGTACGTCTTTTGTTGCAAGAGGCCGGCTAGGTAGGTACCACTGCACTGTCAAATATTCTGCCGCCAAATAGTAGTGCTTAGGTATTACTGTGTTCCGGTTTGAAGGGCACTGTACGCTAGTGAATTTACTGGGCAGAGGAGATTTAAGAACCAATATCTCGAGGTTGGCAACGCGTGAGTGGCACCTACTTATGGTGCTGCAAGCTCTCACAGGCTACGGCAACCACTTACCATCAGGTGGGCCGTATGCTTGTTTGCCAACTTATAACATAAAAAAACCTTTCTTTGTACTGTAACTGTCAACGCCCAATTCACATTTAAGAAAAATGTTACTACAACAGGTTTGCTGGTGGTAGCTACCACCGTACGTTTGTAAAAAACTCATGAACTACTTGTCAGCCGTGTTTCGAGTTCTACCAGGATATAAACAGTTGTATCTTAATATAAGAGCAGCAACGCACCGGCATGCCCTCAGGTGTTGCAGATATTCGCGGTGGTTATCACTTAACATTAAGTTAGCCTCCTTCCGGTTTGTCTGACAAAAAAAGCACAAGATTTTTTGCGTTACCATGCTGTTATCTATTGTAGTCGATATTTATTATTATATATGGACGCAAATAAGCAATACCATGTCAACCCACACGAATGTCATTTCGAGAAAAACGCGTTTGAAATTTTTGAACAACTTGCTTTATATGATTTTTTTATGTATTGGGCAAGTTTTTGGCAATTTCAGATGTACTTTACTTATTTTCACAAAAATAAGTATACAAACTGCATATTTCGTATATAATATAACCCAAAAACGTTTAACATAATACATAAATTGCATGATTAAAAATGTCTTTTTAGAAGTTTTAAAGCTTAAAACCCTACAAATATTAAAGAAAAATGTTCTTCAGCCATTTACCAACACTTCTGCATATATAACTCAGTTTTTGCAAATTTTGTGGACTTTGTGTTGCTTATTTGCGTCCATATACTATTGCAAGAATTATAGAATATATTCATTTAATATGAGAATTATTAAGGATATTTAGAAATAAATAATTAGTGTCACAATTATGGTTGCGTCGCGTGCGCGTTTACGACATGGCGGATATGGGAATAATCATTTCGTAAATTTATATTTTCTTAATTTTTTATTACACTAAAATATTTAAGTAAACAGTTTTTATATTAATTTAATGTGTTAAAGCTTTAATAGCTAGTTATTCTAAAACCTTATGCCGTCACATGTCTTATTTTTATATCATTCACGATTAAAATAAAAAATTTTAAAATTGACATTTTGATTTTTTTATAGTAAAATTGTGACAAAGGTATTCACCGACCATAACAGAGTTTTATAACAACGATACAATAGTTACATATCGATTAGGAACAACCTAATCTAATTACGCATCCTTCCTGACAGCGTACAATCGCGCCATAGCCGTAGAGGGTAGGTGTAGAATCTTTAAATACAATAAAAATTGAACGTTATGTCTATAACATTTAAGTCCATTATCAAATGCTCCAATACATATGTCATATTTGAAACGGTTCAATTGAAAATAAACTCTAATCGTATTTTCATAAGGCTTATGAATAATGACAGGGTTGTTATATGTAATATTAACACTGAAATATCGACCATATATCATTCTAATAAAGTATGTTTTTAATTTGTTTTCTAGCGGTATATACTATCATCATAATATATTAAATGAAAATAAACTCTATTATAAAAGATATATGGTGTAGTTTTAATTGTATGTGCCTGTGTATGTTTTAATAGGCTTACGTAATGTGTCGGCCGTGTCTAGTTATTCCTAATCCAATTGTCTATTGCGGCTAAGGTTTTGTTTTGTTTTTTTATTATTTATGTAAACTGTCGCCCTTACGGAGACGAGCGGACTTTAAAAAATAAACCCTTTAAAACGTTTTTTGAAATCAATAAAAAACCTTGACATTATACTAGATATATTATACAAAAACATTTTGACTGTCTAATATTTTGAGAGTTGTGTATTTTGTTGTGTCTTTAAGGTACTCTCTAGGGCAGAGTATCATTTTAAAAATGAAAACCCCTTTTCTGTGTCCGTGATAAAGTTTATGTAAAATTTCATGTTAATTACGAATAGGTTTTTTTTTTTATGTTAGAAGTTGGCAAACAAGCTTACGGCCCACCTGATGGTAAGTGGCTGCCGCAGCCTATGAGCGCTTGCAGCACCATTAGTAGGTGCCACTCACGCGTTGGCAACCTCGAGATATTAGTTCTTAAATCTCGTTCGCCCAGTAATTTCACTAGCGTACAATGCCCTTCAAACCGGAACACAGTAATGCCTAAACACTACTATTTGGCGGCAGAATATTGGACACTGCGGTGGTACCTACCTAGCCGGCCTCTTGCAACAAAAGACCTACCACCAGTGTGACTGACTGCACTGGTGGAATAATCTCTGCTGTGACAGAGGCTATCCCAACAGCGGGCGATGGGGTCGTCACATCCCGACGCCTATGAAACTAGGTGTGGAAACATAACAAAAAAACACAAACGTAACAATTAAGTATTATAATTATAATAACAGTTTAAATAATTAATCATAAATGAGAAAAAAACCGACGTTTATTCATATTTTTGTCGTCTTTAAGACGTCGGTGAACATAAACAAATATAGAGGTTGTATTAAAAAAAATTATAATTTTAAACCTGTAAAAGTCTATGGTTAAAATAGTCTTCTCTATTACCTATTGTTTCATTTCGCTAGAACAATTCAAGATTTTCAAGGCTTATAATAAAAATGTGTAACGCGAAAATTTCTCGTGGGCGTGACAAGTGCGTCACGAAATTTTTGACGTCACGAATATAAATAGTATCATTGCGTATTCACACCTATGAAATCTTTTTTATCTATATCTTTAATAATCCTAATATTATGAATGCGAAAGTAAGCTTTTTTACAGCTTTTTATGCTTAAGTAACTGAACCTATTATTGATGAATTTTGGTATAGATGTACGAGTAGATGGGTGCATGGAGACGGTTGTAGGCTACTTTTTGTAGCGAAAACAAAATTTGAAGGCGGTGAAATAAGAAATGAAAAACCATTTTTATGTATATTTCATTAAAATTGTTTGATTTTGTAAAACGTTAAACGTTATTCATGCGGACAAAGCCGCATGCAGAAGCTAATTTAATATAAATGTAGTCATTTACATTTCACAGTCATCTATACATTTTAGAAATTTGTGATAAGAATAATTGCTAGAATACTAAGTTTATATATTTTTTTAATAATAAATAAATAAACGCTACACACTCAACGGCTCCCATTAGGATAGTTATATCCTGTGTCGGGGTCCGGAAATACAAGGACAAACACACCCAGACCGGAACACATGCCTCTATGGGCAATACAAACACAGACAAACATCTGCCTCGAGCGGGAACTGAACCCGCGAACAACAGTGCTGCCGCTGCTCCACAACGTCATATTTTAGTTGTCCTTCGTTAAATGCAATTTTCAGCAAGATTGTACTATACAATTTAATCTATGCTATTGAATATTCAAAATGTAAAAACTTAAAAAATACTTTTGTTTTTTTTATAGGTGATTTTTTTTTATTTCTTATTATCATTCCAAATATTTGCAAATATGATTATTATTAGGTATAAAACTATTTTAGTGGCTGCCTCTTAAGCAACAGTTCCAACTACACACGTGCGTTTCGACACGCTAGTGCTGTGTCACCGGTGCAATTTAATGATGTACCTTAAAGGTTTTCCTTATTGCTGGGACAAATTATATTAAGTATTTATTTTGATAACTGTTATTTTTTTAGATTATAATAAATGTTACAATTTTCATGTTGTTTTATTATAATAATAATAATTTTTATTTCGACTGAAAGTAGATCATATATTGTTGGTAATATAAGTATATTAGGCTAAGTGTTATTATTTAACCATGAGTCACTCTGGTAGAAGGTCTTTTGCTGGTAGAGGCCGGCTAGGTAGGTACCACCACAGCGTCAAATATTCTACCGCAAAGCAGTAGTGTCTTGTACTGTGTTCCGGTTTCAAGAGCTTTGTAGGTTAGTGAAATTGCTGAGCAAAGGACCTACCTAGGCACCTACAAAGCGCTCATACGCTACGGCAACCGTTTACCATCAGGCGGGCCATATGCTTACTTGCCAACTTATTGTCAAAAAAAATTAAACCTGTTGTTTATTAGAAATGATGTCTCTAGACCTTCAATAGATATAAATAAATATAATTTATTTTATCGATAAATGTTTAAATCAATAAGCGGCGTATGTCACATCACTATAACACAGGTCTGGGCGCGGTCGTTCGCCTTGCACACATGTTCTGACACATGCATTGCGTGTAAAGATTTGTGATCATAGATAACATTAGAATAATATTGTTTCGCAAATATCACTGTTATAATTTAATGTTATTTAGGTTACCTCATATTTTACCGCGGTTACGCTTGCGCTAGAAATACTTTATGGTGTGAGAGAAATATTCTACCGTGAAGTAAGGTGTGAAGTAAAAGGCTTTTTAATCGGCAACAGGCTTATAACATTTTTTGTATTTGTCTTCTTCTTAGCATTGTTCCCGGTATTATACGAGTATTTGACCCAGGGTCTGCTTACTCTTGTCCGGATTTGACAGGTAACCTCCGTAACCCTAAGGGAGAACCAGTAACTCATTGTATAAGAGCAATTTACTTATCAAGAGTTAAAGATTATTATCATGTGTTATGTGATAACAATAGGGACCGACAGCTTTACGTGCTCTCCGAGGCACCACGGGGAGTGACAAGAGCCCTGACCGAAACAGATATTTGTATGATCAACGCAAACATCTGCCCGAGCGGGAATCGAACCCGCAACCGTCGAGACTAAAGGCAGACTCGCTACCCACAACGCCACAACGGTGTCAAGTGGTGCATGTTAATGTGCATGAGTGTGTATGTGTATGTTCGTGTATGTCAATGATTCTTCATTATAATCCAATGTTTAAGATTGTCAACGTATTCAGTAGTCGTATCATCATAAATAACAATAAAATGTCCTTATTCCGTGTCTTTATGCAAATAACACAATCAATACCTCAATGTATTGTATCATTACTACCACTGTGACTAGTGACTTGGTATTTATTTTATAATATATTTTGTCTCTTCACTTTTTATTAAGTATTATTTATATGAAAATGAAAGGTGTCTTATATTAGTAAAATAATTTTTAAAAGGTTTTAATTTTTATAAAACTTTTTATAAAAAATATTATTGCAAGCGCTTTCTACGTAGGCTACAATAACCTCTTACCATCAGATGGGTCGTATGCTTGCTTGCCAAATTCACATATATAATATATATGAATACTATATTTACAATATTTACATATCATCTAATTAATCGCAAATGGGACATCATGCTTCAATAGTTATCACAAGTTTGACCATGAAATTTAGTAATAACAGCACCATCTTCTATCGAATTCTAGCGTATTTATGAACGACATTAGACTTCACGCTTTCCACTAACACAATTGCACAATAAACTTTTAAGAAGAACACGCCTCCTCCCTTAAGCCCCAAATATACTTTATTTGTCATTGAAATCCTCCTAAACGCTTGAATCGATTTTGTAGAAATTTTTGTGTGTTTTAGTTGGTCTTCGTGTTTGGATAACTTATATAACTGCTGTCAAATTGTTGTTTTTTTTTTCAGGACTGGACAAGTTTTCTGAGCCCATAAAATTTCTGATACCCTGTAATTAATTGAAAACTTCCCTAACTCTCCAGTTACAGTAGTCAACGTAACGAGAACAACATACATGTAAGCGTAATTCAAAGAAATAATCTTGAACCTGGCTTATAGCCAATGGTGTCATGGTTGCTATATATAAACATAACTCAATAAATACGAAAATATCATTTAATCTTTATTGTAATTTCATATAAATTGTATCCTTAAAAGTGTCATCTTAACGAATGAAAATTAAAAATGACTAACCATGTAAAAATTTCAAGTATTCGTTCGGGGTATTGCAAACAGTACTACTGATGGTAGGCCTTTCATTATTGCCATCGCAGTGTCAGTTATTCTAGCATAAAGAAGTCTACTATGTTTTGGTTTGGAGGACACTGTTGCTAGTGAAATTAGTGGGCTAATGAGATTTAAGAACCAATATCTCCAGGTTGGCAACGTGTTAGTGACAGATATAAATGTGTGATGTTGCAAGCGCTCATAGGCTTCGACAAACGCTTAGCATCAGGTGGTTTAGTATGCAGGGGGATTTGGGAGCAATAAGTCTATCTAGCTAGGATTCATTTTTATAGAATGTCCGAGTTCGAGTCCAGATATCTCCAGTCCACTCCAGTTTTCTTTGAGATATAAATACCAATTGCAGCTCTGTCATCCAGGTACTGAAAATTAATAAGAAACAAAGATTCCATGGACTTGCGTGTAGTGTGTAATAGCACGCATAGTGTTAAAGTTACATTAAATAAACTGTTAAGTATATAGGTAGGGTGCACAGCTCATACGGATCTGCCACGCAATGGGCCGCGCCCGCTTCCTCGACACACATTCGTGTACCGTTGGCAAGAAAAATACATGAAAAATTTCTTCATTACATTTTGTTTCCCACTGTCATTTTGCATGGTACCCCTTGTCTCACATGCCAGACACTGCAACAAATTAAATAACGCGCGGTAACGCCTTTCTGTCAACGCTCTCTGCTAATAAAACGCCTAAAGACGACTATTATTTCTTATTTGGAAGGATTTCCTTTGTTTTATCTTTTTCTAAAACATTAACAACACACACGAGTACCATCATATTATACACACTACACACTCATGTTAGCAGACAGCCAGCCAGGCGTTATTGTCATAAAAAAGGATTTATTTCATTGAATTAAATGACAGACTTGTCTTTAATATTGTCAGTTTGAATTGAATTTCATTTAATTTATAACATAATTATACATAAATTTTACCACTCTGCATATTATTATATTATATCATTCTTAATATAAACTTTAATTTTAACTACACGCGCGGGCGGAATATACTAAAATAGGCGCCCAAAATCCCTCTCGCGTCTCTTTACGTGTTAATATAACAACAAAATAACCAAAGAAACTAGTCACATGTTAACTTAATTCCATTATATTGCTAGTTTGCCGACTACATTGGGTTCGTTGATGGTGAATTTTCGAAATAGTACCAGCGAATCTCTGGACATTTTACAAGGACTTGCCTATAGTAAGTCTACGACAATAATGGTAACTCCTGTTTTTAACTTAATTAATACACGCTTTCAAGAAAGCGGATACATGCAGTTCATTGCCGTAATAATCTGTAATTGCAGTATAAGGTTTCCGTGATTCACTGACTGGCAGACAGATCACTCACATTCATATTTCTTTACCGCTAACGTACAGCCTGAAAATCTTGTCCGTAAAAACACCAGGAAAGGAATATAGGTTATGTTTTGACTCATTGGAAAACGCACCATTTTGAAGAAATAAAGGTATATAATGGAAGAAATATTATAAATATTGGCTTTAATTAGAAAATGTGTGTCATGTTGTATTGCCAGATCAGATTTTCGATATAACGACAAAGTAAGCGTTGTAAAATCATCCCTAGACTGGTTTATGATCAAGCGTGTATAGCCACGAGTACAGCTATTACGCTATAATAAGATAAGGCTTAATAGCACTTGAATACACACGAGGAGGCACGAGACGGAGTGCACGTTGAAGCACATGCTTGTATAGGAAGCGTTTGTTACGACCCTTCGTTTTCTCGTTCCTGAGGCTCATGACCATGTATTCGCCTTCTTCACAGATATGAGATCGTCTTGTAGGCGCCCTGAGCACATTTACCGTCCATTTTGCATAAAATAATCTGCTTCTCGTGAATTTGCTTTGAAGACAGCATATGTGCGAAGGAACTAAGGGTTCTTTGTCGACAGACTGTGGAAGACTTCGTGATGATTTTAAGATCTTCTAGTCACAACTTATTGGTTCTCATATTATTCCAAGGTACGAGATTTTTTTACCCTACTTTGTCCTATTGTATAATTGCCAATGTTTGCAATTACGCCCTGAATTGAAGCGAAATTGCCAATGATGCCCGGTATGCACCATGAAGATGTGACCGGATTCTCACCCTAAATAACTTATTAAATTAATACTCATTAAAGAATACTTTTTTTTTTTTTTTATAAACGCTACACACTCAACGGCCCCCTTTAGGATAATTATATCCTGTGTCGGGGTCCGGAAACATTCACAATGACAAGGACAAACACAACCAGACCGGAAAACATGCCTGTACGAATAATACAAACATCTGCTCCGAGCGGGAATCGAACCCGCAACCGTCGAGGCTTAAGGCAGACTCGCTACCCACAACGCCACAACGGTGTCAAAAACTTTTTGTGTCGGAAAAATATCAAGTTCCTCAGGTATTTACAAAAAAAAAGGAAAGATATTACTTTACCACTTATTTCGTATAGATTATATAGAACAAACAAGCAAGAAAAACTTATATTGCTGACGCTATGACACTAAAATTCCATATATGAGCAAAACATATGAACTAGTTACACCCAATGTTATTTATGCCTTGCACTGAGTATTTCAGATAATTATTTAATCTACAATTATGAAATCTGTATCAATTTATTATTAATAAAATAAACTAAATAATTTATACTTAACCAAAACAAAAAAATTTAAAAACAAGAGAAAATAGCACAAATTTTCAGGATACATAGCTAAGAACACAAAAGCTTTAGCTTAGCTTTTCAAGTTTATTTCACAGACATAAACTCAGATACAGATGAAACTTACAGCCCACCTCTTTTTGCGTCCATGGTTGATAAATATAACTGAGGCTTGCTGTTTTGGTAAAACGGTACGCTAGTGAAATTACTGGGTGAACGAGATTTAAGAACTAATATCTCGAGGTTGGCAACGCGCGAGTGGCACCTACTAATGGTGTTGCAAGCGCTCATAGGCTGCGGCAGCCACTTACCATCAGGTGGGCCGTATGCTTGTTTGCCAACTTCTAAAATAAAAACAAAAAAAAACAAAAAAAAAAAAAAACCTAAATCGGGAATCTCACAAAATATTTTACTGGTGGGAGAATTTTTATTGCAAGAGGCAGACTAGATAGTACCACCGCAGTGTCAATTATTCTACCATAAAGTTTGAAGCGGTAGCTAGTGGAATAACTGGGCAGTATTAAGAATCAATATCTCGAGGTTGACACCGCGTGAGTGACAGCCACGAATTTATGATGTTGCAAGCGCTCATAGGCTGTAATAGCCGCTTACCATCAGATGGGTTGTATGCTTGCTTGGCAGCTTAGTCACACAAAAAAAGTCGAAAAATTTCCACGTGAGACTTCTTCTTCTTTGAGTGTCTCTGCGACTACAAAGGTTGGCAGTCAACTCCGTACACTTCTTCTTTTTCTTCGTGAGGTGAAAGATATCGGCAGCACTCACCATACCCGTCCAATCCCAAATGTTTCGTGAGACATTGGACTTAATATCTAAATCGTGTCTCCTAAAATATGGTCGTATTGACACCACATTTAACCATCTCTACATGATGTTACGCCATTTGATTCATCGCATGTCGTGTGACATTGGACCTTATCTGAGGACGGCACGATTGTTGTTAGCTACCAGCAGAAAGTCACCATTAAACTTAACCTACATTCCAAGGTTTTTTATGTACCTATTTGAATTAAAATTAGAGTTGTTTAGGGTTCCGTTTGCACCTTTTGGGTACGCCAAGTGCCTTTTTATACGTACTGGTTGCCGGGTATCCTGCGACTGTCCGGGAAGGCATTTCGCTTTCACGCGCCCCAATTTTGAATCTAGTAGCTAGTACGCACAGTGATGAATTTGGTGTGCACCCGGCGACTGCTTGCCGCCGGTACTTTACACACGTAACATAAGCCACAAATGCCTATACACTCGCTACCGGATACCCGGCGCCGGCTACCCGGTAAACCGGCACGTGTGAAAAGGCACTAAGCCTTCGCTTCCCATCCATCTGTCTGTTTGCTATCAATCTTACGAAATGAAATAGACAGAGAGTTAAAATTTTCAGATTGTTAATTTCTTTGCCTACTCAACCAACAAAACACTAATAATTAAATTAAATTCAAATATAAAGGGAGTCTCTATACAAGTAACTTGATATTCTTAGTGTTTTTGTTGTATCTCATAAACTGTCATAGATAAATAGCAGAACCTTCCACAAATTGTGTATAATTTCTATGGCAGCTTGGCAATTTTGTTTCTGAATTAAAGGAAATTATACAAGGAACTGTTTTTATTTTACGGTAGTACGGAATCCTTAATGTGGGAGTCGATCACGCGTTTGGCCACTGGTATACAAGTGTCTATAGCAGGGTTTCGCAGGAGGCAAAAATGTTGCGTAAACCATTTTAAATTTTGCTACATTAAAAAACATTGAGGAGGATTAAAAGTATGATACTAGTAGGGAAAATGTGCTAGAAAACCTTAAAAGTGACCTATTGATGAATTCAATCGCTACTTCCCAGAATAGTCCAAAAAAATATAGTTTTAACAAACAAACGTTTGCCAACCACTGGTTTATGGGCATGTTATTTTACTGTTTAATAAGTTGGCAAGCAAACATACGGCCCACCTGATGGTAAGTGGTTGCCGTAGCCTATCAGCGCTTGCGACACCATTCGTGTCAATCACACATCGGCAACTTCGAGATATTAGTTCTTAAATCCCCTTTGCCCAGTAATTTAACTAGACTACAGTGCCCTTCAAACCAACACACAGTAATACCAAAGATACTACTGCTTTGCGGTAGAATATTTGGCACTGCGGTACTACCTAGCCGGCCTCTTGCAACAAAAGACCGCTAGTAGACTCTAAGACCTTGTTTTGCTCGTTCAATTAAATAATATATATGTACAAATAATAAATAGGTGTGTATACAATTAAATAATACAGTGTCGACTTCAAAAGACAGCCTTAATGCATTCGTTATCACTTGTAGGTTGTTTTTTATAAATTACAATGCAACCTACGCTTGTTAATTAACTATATACAAATTAATCTGTCGGTCAATCTGTTTGTAAGTTAAAAATTGTTTATATATGTTTTTTTTTGTTACAAGTTGGCAAGCAAGCATACGGCCCACCTGATGGTAAGCGGTTTCCTTAGCCTATGAGCGCAACACCATTAGTAGGTGCCACCATTAGTAATTTTACTAGCCTACAGTGCCTTTCAAACCGGAACACAGTAATGCCTGAGCACTACTATTTGGCGGTAGAATATTTGAGACTGCGGTGGTACCTACCTAGCCGGCCTCTTGCAACAAAAGACCTACAACCAGGGTGACTGATTGCACTGGTGGAATAATCTCTGCTGTGACAGAGATTATCCCATCAGTGGGCGAAGGGGTCGTCCCGTCCCGACGCCAGTATTTTTACCGCTCGGATATTAAAGAAGCCTAATATGTCAGAATCGATCATCAAACTTTTTTCTTTTATTTTATTATTATTACTATTATCGGATTATCTATTATTTTATTATTAATACCAGATTATTGCCACCCGGGCCGAAGTTGATGGCAACGGTGAGAATCGCGGCAGTCGCGGGTGGCAATGTCCTACTTTTCTCCCGTGGTGCGTGCACGATTTTTTCCCTACGATAAAAAGTTCACTTTTAGTCCCTGGTCCGACGGATAAACAGTTAGCGGGAGGTAAAATGAATTCATTAGTGTCGTCTTGCCGGGAGAGAATAGGGCCCTTTTGTCGTACCAGGTACCTCGTACCAGGGACTAAAAGCGAACTTTTAATACAGGTAGGAACAAAGGTTTTTTTTAATATATAGGTTAGCGCTTGGCTGTTGTTAACACCTGATGTTTAAATATTGACACAGCCTAAGATGGAGCGCGCTTATCTAGAAAAGCCTGTTCACTCTTCATTGGAAGGTACCTACACTGTAGGTGGTGGGGAAAACAGAGGTCGGGAGGGTATTCCAGACCTTAACGGTGCGTATCAGAAATGAGAAAGCAAAGCGTTTCGTACGAGTCTTGGGTACATGAACTATATATGGGTGCAGACCCTTGCGAGTTATATATTAAATACTCCAAGCATCGTCGGTAGATCAAACTAGTGTTACATATCGACTTATATGTATTGAGTGCAGAAAGCAAGACATAATATGTAGGTCAAGGCCAACAGCTCATATGTGTAAAGGCTAAGGTATTTTAGACCTTTAAATTAACACTAGGCTGTACACGCGATTTCGTCCACAGCATGAATGATACATAGTGATGCTACTATTATAAACGCGAAAGTTTGTACAAATTTATGTAACTTTTTAGGTAAAAGGGCAAGGACCTACAGACCAATGGGCAGACGATATACAAAGAATAACAGGTGAAAACTGTACAGAAAAGGCAAAAGATAGAGAAGAATGGAGCAAATTGGAAGAAGCCTATACCGAGATGGGACCATGACGTAATTGTAACTAAAAATTTACTTTTTTTTAATACATTTTCGTGTTTTTATGAGCTATATTATTATTACGTAATTATACATACAACACACGGTGTTCTCGGAGCTTCGCTCACGAGTTTTACGGACTTTTTTTGCTTTTTAATGCCCATATTGATTTATTAAAAAAGGTATTTTAACATTGCAAACCTAAATCTAAAATTAGTTTAAAACAAAACAATATAACTGCACTCCACGCAGGCGAATTCACGGGCAAATCTACATCGAATGTCCTCTCCAAAAGTTACCTTCTCCGGGTAAATTAATTATAATAATATTTGTCAGGAAAATAACCCCAATTATTATAAAATAAAAAAGAAATAAAATTGTTTTTTTGGTATTTTTAAGTAAAATACAGGATACTAACCTAACGCTACGATAAATTAAAATTGAAAACGACTACGTTTTCTCCTCGAGAAAAGTCGACAAACGTGGCTTTTTATTAGAAAATCATACCTTTTTTATAATATCGAGTGTTTTTATTTAGTAGGAATGTATATATTTTTTAACAAGAACTGTAGCGCGACGATGAGAGATGGAAATAAAAGAACCTGGACCGGTCCTCCGGGTAAATGATCAATATTGCTGGGTGCTTGGACGCAAGGAGCTAGAGCTTTTCTTAGCTTATCGACACCCTGTTACACCTCTCCTTAAAAACTTGTATTTTCTATTTGTCTTCTCTCTCTCTCCGCCCCACCCCTCTCCCCCTCTCCCCCTCTCCCCCTTTCTCTCTCTCTCAGCTTTACGTTATATCCGAAGCACGGTACGCTCTGAAGTATCCCACGCACGTTACCAACCAATGGTCGGAAACCTAACAGTACTCTCTCACTTTAAGTCAATTTCTTTGAGAGGGTAATACTTTTCCGGTTGAAATCGTTACAAACTGACAAACACTTATTATTTATAATATTAGTAGGTGTAGATTAATTATATACATCGTGTTTTTATTATTTAATTATCGACAATTCATAATTTAAAACAGAAGGCCGTAAGAAAAAGCCCGCGAGCAAATCGACTATCATGTGTCCAAACTTCAAAAGTAATTGAGGCGGACCCGTTAAGTACAGTCATGTATAGGTCAGTATTGATAAATTACAAATAACCATTACTTATCCTATAATGACTATCATTTAACTATTACATCCGTTTCGCTTACATAACTTGTAATTACTTAAATACTTTGTAACTTATCGTACTATAATGTGTAAAAAAATTTGAACTTTAATCCATATTTTCTTTAAATTGGTCTGTTGGTCGACCTGTCTTAAGTCGCGATTTCGATACCCGCTCGGAGCAGATGTCTGTACTGACCATACAGCCATGTTTTCCGGTCTGGATGTATTTGTCCTTATCATTGTATATGTATCCGGACCCCCGACACAGGATATAACTATCCTAATGGAGGCCGTTCAGTGTGTAGCGTTTATTATTATTTACAGACTAATAATAAACGGAAAGATAAATCTCTTTTCTGGACTTTCCAGACTTTACATTGCAAATATTATTTAAAAAAATAAATATCTATATCTAAAGACCCTCCCCTTACAAGAAACCAGACTTTTCATTCTATGCTGGTTCGGAACCTTTTATATACGAGTCCCACACACACTTAACTAGTTTTTTTGATAACAAAAGGCCTCGTACATTTCTGCAGTAAGAAGTAACAAAGTATTTCTATCTTAGATCCATTATTAAATGTAGGCAGGGCAAGCCATGAATTCAGCAATAGTTCAAGGGTAGAAGATTTATGAATGCATCGTTTCATGTACATCAAATAAGAAATAATTATCTATAAATAATAACTCAAAACCGCAATTAAATTCGCAATCGGCAGATGTATAATTTAAGACCATTCAAAATCTGATTTGTTTGAAATTCTTACTTAGATTTTGTTACAAATTAATTTTTAAGCACTTTCAAAAAAGTTTATCGATTCAACTTACGACACAGCAAAAGTAAAGGGAAAAGTCCGAAAAATAAAAATATAATTGATAATTAAGGTAAATTTTGGTACTTACAAGTTTTCGCAAAGATCTAAATTTGCCCATATCTTTTTATCGTGTTAACTCAAGACCTTGATTTTTATACACTTAATAGGGACTATAGAACTCAGTGTCTGGTACAAAATTTCAACATGCTAGGTCCAACTGTTCCTGAGAAATCGGTGGTGCCACAAGAGTTCCTTTTTTACCTTTTCTTTCCTAAGCTCGAATAATAGAGATAATAAACATAATAGCATACAGACGAATTGATTTCACCCTTTTTTTCGAAGTCGGTCAAAAAATATTGGCACATAGGGCATTTTATCACATTTTTTCTCTTCGTCACGCTCTGTACTTTGTATGGATTTTATCAGACAAATTTTAGTCAGAATCATCTATATAATAGTAGGATTGTGATTAGTTATTAAAAAGTTGAGTTGAATTGTAAGTAGGGACTCAAATAAAAATTTTGCAAAAGTAATATAAAACCTGCCTTTTTTAACATAAAATATAATGTCTATTCGATTTAGACAATTTCATTAACAGATAAGTCATAGACTTACATCTAAATGGACATTGGACTGGCTCTTTCTACTAGCAAAATGTCAAAAGATTCGCTGGTGTTCCTTACAAAATTCGTACTAACGGACGAAGTAAGTCTCAAATGGTCTGGTGTGACCACGTTAGTTGACTATGTTAGTTTCGTTGAATTTATGAAAGAGCATCAGCGATTCAAGCCTCAATAGCTTAACGGTAGAAGGGCCGACTTCACTCCTTTAACGCGAGAGTTGCTAGTTAGATCCTGACCCCTTAAGGCTATTGTCGTACCCACTGCTAGTGCAAGCTTCTAGCTTATTTGGAGGGGCAATAGGAATACTAGTAATGCCTTTAAAAAGCATTGCTAATAATCGTTGGAATTTTTTTCTGTATGGAAGATCGGTTCTTTAATTTGTAGTAAGTTAATGGACGTAATATTAATTTCTACAGGACATACTATATACCAATTAAATTACGTTCTGCTAAGCTATACAATTGCTTAGCAGAACGTAATTTAATTGGAATAATCAAGTAACATTCTCATAACACCGGCCCGGTAATTGTCGAGTAAGAGCTTATAACACTACAGTCACTGATATTACTGAAGTTACATCATGTAGAAATATTTTTGACGGTCAACAACCGTTCGATGGCGGTCGACGTGCCCATTTTCAATAATACTTTCACTTTTTCTTACTCCATACCCTAGAAATTAAATTAAAAAATTGGGACAATTAACGTCATCTAGCGGAAAAGTTTTTAACTGACATTTTTATATTCTGCCATCTAGTGACAAATAGACTAACTACATTATTTTAATTTTTATCTAACGAATCGCTAAACTTTATTATTTATTTAAATTATATTATAATATCAAACATTTTCTCATACGTTCTCTTTCAGAAGTCTCTATTTTTACAGCAAAATACAATATATATTAATAACACTTATTAAAAATCTAAATCTATGTGTATCTAATTAACTCAGTACATAATTAAATGTAATTATTGTTTTACTTCCATTTTTGTGTCAAACAATTGTTATCTTTTTAGGGCTCCGCAGCTAAACGGAAATTTATATTTTTGCAACTTATTTTTACGTTGTTATTAGTATAATAATATTTTAAAATGGATCAATCACAAATCTTGATACAATATTTCAAGATTTGTCAAGCATAAAACTATTTTTATACTATTTATATAAAAACAGTTTATGGGTGATATATGAACACTAATTTAAATACAAATTTATAAGTCAGGATGGCCGAGCGGTCTAAGGCGCTGCGTTCAGGTCGCAGTCCACTTCTGTGGGCGTGGGTTCGAATCCCACTTCTGACAGATCTGTTTTGTATATCTAACTATTTAACTTAATATTACTAAACTGAAATTTAGTAGTTTCATAGTAAAATTAATTTTTATTATGAATTACTACAAACATAGGTTATGTTCTTGTGACGTATTATGTTTTATAAAAATCGACAGACTTTAAATCACAAGTTACAATATTGTAATACAATAATATGTAATATTGTAATTTGTAACAGCAGCAATGGATAATATTACGGCGCCGGTACTTGGCGACCCCATCGCCCGCTGTTGGGATAACCTCTGTCACAGCAGATATTATTCAACCAGTGCAATTAGTCACACGGGTGGTAGGTCTTTTGTTGCAAGAAGCCGGCTAGGTACGCCGGTAGGTACCACCGCAGTTTCAAATATTCTGCCGCCAAATAGTAATGCTTAGGCATTACTGTGTTCTGGTTTGAAGGGCACTGTACGCTAGTGAAATTACTGGGCAGAGGAGATTTAACCGAACCAATATCTCGAGGTTGACATCGCGTGAGTGGCACCTACTAATGCTGCTGCAAGCGCTCATAGGCTACGGCAACCACTTACCATCAGGTGAGCCGTATGCTTGTTTGCCAACTTGTAACATAAAAAAATATATATTATTTATTTCAAGATTTAAAGATAATAACGGTATAATTAATTTATATTTATTTACTTCTTACAAGTTGATCAGTTATATCGATTTTAACCTTTTTTTACATTTTTAGCATTCTTCTAAACCAGTGCATGTGCGACAGTCAGAGTAAGAGAGAGAGTAAGACATGAAGGCTGAGAGCAACTGAATTCAAGGTATTGGTAGACCATGCGTAATAATTTCCAATAATACCCAATTATAATATTAGATTAATTACTTTATAACGAACCACTGCGATCAAGCTTAAATTTTAAACACTTTCTGTATTTTACGCCCTTTTCCATATCTATGGTATATTGCATGCACTTTGCCAGTTTGCAGTATTCTTCAGTACTTGCTCTATTTATCTATGCTTTACTTTGAAGCTGAAGGTCACAGAGCAATCGTTGTCTTAATGTCATTTTAAGGTTAATTTGAAAACTTCTGAAATAACTTTTTATTTGATAAATTTGTACTATGACGACAATAAAAGTAGCAGACGAGCAAGAATTAATTAAAAAGTTGTCTTCTTATATAGAGAAAATCTCTAACGATGCTATACTTAATCGTGGAAAGTTTTTCGTCGGCCTTTCCGGTAAAGTTTACACTTTAGTCCTTTTAAGTAGTGACCGACCGAAATTTCGGTTTCGGTTTCGGTTTCGGCCAGTTTCGGCCAAAAATCTAGTTTCGGCTTTAGTTTCGGTTTCGGCCAAAATATAGCCGAAACTTTCGGCCTCGCCGAAACTCGAGTGTTCGTGAGTTTTCGTGCGTAGTTCGGTAAACTTCGCAGCTAACTCGTGACCGCTCGCTGACGCTGACGAGGCCAAAAAATCTCCAGAAATAAATATTTAGATTGATCTTTAAAATATTGTGAACACAACATATTACTAGTTAGTTATGTACCCAGTATATCTAACTACAAATTGTTTATTGTTATGACTTTAATGAATTTTTAGTTTTTATTTTATGTAACTAATTAGTCAACTAATTAGGCACATTTGTGTAATAATTTCAGTTTATATGAAGTCTTCATTACGTTTTTTAAATGTTGATCTGATCTTGGTCATCTAACCAATGTTTTCTTAACAGAATAAATAATTATTTAAATGGATTGTAATTAAAAATAACAACTATTAAAATTCAACTTTACTTCTCCTTCGTGCTAATATAACTCTGGACAAGTAATTAGGTACACTTAAGAAAAATGTACATTTATATTAAATTCATTTAAAAAGTAACGCTTTCTATTAAAAATTAACATCAAATAATGACTCGTTTCGTTAGTTGGTAAATGGCTTAGTAAATAGCTTACATAAATCTGAAATTGCCAAAAACTTGACCAATACATAAAAAAATTCATATAAAGCAAGTTGTTAAAAATTTTCAAACGCGTTCTTCTCGAATTACATTCGTGTGGGTTGACATGGTATTGCTTATTTGCATCCAAATGTTTCAAAGAATTCATGTCTAGGCAGGCCAATGTAAAACTGACAGTAGTTCACGGGCTAGAAATCGTTTAATAAACAGTGAAGTATATTTTGGATCGTTTTCGTGTTAAAGCGCCCATGTCACTTCGCCACTAAGTTCTAGTCCAAATATTTCTCTTTTAATAATTACAGAGCCCACAAAGGGAATTTTTTATAAAGCTATTACCAGTCTGCGATCTAAATTTCTTTCTAGTACACAGTTTCAGTAGTTTTATAGGTTTGAAAATATTGCAAAGCGTTGAAAACCATACTTTTGGTAAGCTATTTTACGGTATGACCATTTACGTTGAGATAAAATTGTTTTCGCTTGGTCGTTTCACAACTTAAATAAGAGACCCATGTTTAAATAATAAAATGTGATATTAATTTTAGAAATAGAAACTATAAACTAAAGAATGACGCCAAATAAAAATACAAAAGCTTTCCGCCTTTGTATTTCAGGTTTATTTTTAAAAAATCGAATATAAAACACTAACTCTTGCTGTCCCTAATGAGATGGTCAGCTAGTAAATGAGCAATTTCAATGCAAGAGATTTTTTTAAAAATAAACTATATTAAAATATTCTTAGCTTCGAAAAAGTACACACCATTGAACAGTATACTTCATAACAAACAGTATCTCATAAAATAAACCTTTTAAAATATTTAACCAAATTATTTTCCGTTCCTAATTAGTTGACTATGAATAAAAATAATACATGCAAATAAATGTTTAAAAAACTTAAAATTCAAATTTCAGTAAAAAAAAAACGTAATTTCAAATATTTTTAAAAAGTTTCGGTTTCGGTTTCGGTTTCGGCCGAAACTGAGAGGGAGGCCGAAAGTTCGGTTTCGGTTTCGGTTTCGGCTGAAAAACCAGTTTCGGTCGGACCCTACTTTTAAATTAAATAATAAAAAAATTTAGTACATTTTGGTATAAATTATTTTCATATGAAATCGTATACAATTTTGCATTTACTTCCAATTTTCATTCTAAATTCTTATTATAATGGGTTTTACATTATTCGCTAAATTCATTCATTAAAATCAAACAGAAATTACAATTAAATACAATAACAAGCGGTAAAAAATATTGATGATAGAGTTAAATTTATACTTTTGCATTATTCAGGTGGTTCAGTGGTAAAATATTTGTGTGAAGGAATACCAGAAATAAATACAGATTTTTCTAAATGGGTCCTCGCATTCTGTGACGAGAGAGTTGTGCCAGAGGATAGTGAAGACTCAACTTTTGGTACTTACAGTAGGCAACTGATACCTAAAACACAATTGAGCAAAGAGCAATTTATTGTTATTAAACAGGGAGTTTCAGGTATATAAAATCAGTTTTAATAGTTTATTTGTGTTTGTAACTGCTGCTTTGTTAGTTTCTCATAAGTAGAACATTCATTGTATTTGAATTATTATAATGAAGCTATATCTGCAGCTGTCTATAACAAGATATAATATAGGTCTTCTTTATAAAATTCCTATGGGAATCCTATTGTATAAAAATATTAATCTTCCAAATCAGTTAAAAATATAAAATTCTGAGGTGAGAAAGAAAAAAAATTATTATTAAAACCATTTTATTTTTTCCATTGGAATTCACCTAAGCAGCCAGTTTTGATTAAAGATTTAAATCGTGTTCTCATAACTGTGAATATGAGAGAAAACATAGTTATTTCATAATTTCAGACCGTTTTCAAGATGTACTCAATGTTTAGTTCAACAAAATATTGACAATTACTTTGTTTTTCAGCCGATGAAGCTGCTAAAGATTACACTCACAAACTAACGGAGGCTTTTAAAAGCAACTCTTTCAAATTTGACCTACTACTATTGGGTATGGGACCAGATGGCCATACATGTTCATTGTTTCCTGGACATCGTCTTCTAGAAGAAACTACATTGCAAATAGCACCCATAAACGACTCTCCGAAGCCACCACCTAGTAGAATAACCATGACATACCCTGTCATAAACAGTGCAAGGAATTGCATCTTTGCTATTAGTGGTGCTGGAAAAGCAGATATGATGAAAGTAAGTTCTCTTATTTAATAATTAACAATAATTATTCTATTCCCCACTCCACTATCCTATGGGAACCCCATTAGGACAGTTATATCCCTAAAGGTCTAGAACCACGAAACCAACCAGACCAGAACATATGCCTGTATGGTCAATACAAACATCTATTTTGAGAATTAATCTGAGATCAATGGTGTTTTTAACTACTGTGGTAGTAATAATGACAGTAGTTATTTCATTAATTTTAATAATAAAAATTATTATTTACAGCGCATTCTTAAGGAGAAAGAAGACTTACCAGCATCCAGAGTAAAGCCAGAAGGTTCACTGTACTGGATTGTGGACGCAGCAGCAGCCGTACATTTATAGTTTTTTAACATTGATATTATACTTTGTTATAAACAATTCCATCAATACCTTACATTATTAAAGGCACATAGAGCAAGTGCCTAGGAGTCCCTTGTAGATAGGGGCCCCTAAATGACACTTGTATACATAAAAAAATGTAAAAAGTTGATTTTTCATCTATTTTTATAAAGGACTCAAATTTTTAAAAATTGAAGTGTTCAAATATGATTCATGAGAAATTAAAATTTTATTTAATAATTTGAAAAGATTTCAATAAGTTTTCTGGCAAGGATAATGTTTATAGCAATAAGAATATGAATTATCCTTTAACTACTGATTGCAGGTATTGAAGGTATATTATTTTTGTAATTTATAAAAAGAATGTTATTTTTAAATGGGTGATGTGATAAGAAATTCGTGATATCATATTATATTGTACTTTAGTATCTAAGAGGCATGATTTCTGCATTTATTGTTGGTGATGGACCATCGAAATATACATTCCTGTTTTAATAAAAAATAACTACAAAATTTAGAGTGATTGTTTTAATTGAACACCATCCTTTAAAAAAAAATACAAGTTTTTAGTATGTGCAATTAGCCAGCACTAGTCCATATATCTCTGGAGTATCAAAATAATAGAGTTAAATAATTTTTGGTGACAATTTATTATCTTAAGGAAAAACTACGCGATAAGATAGTGAGGCGAAACTTTCTCTTTAAAAAATATCAACAATTGTTTAGCATCGTGATTTTTTGTTGTTCATCGTCCGGATGTGACGACCCCATCGCCCGCTGTTGGGATAACCTCTGTCACAGCAGAGATTATTCCACCAGCGCAATCAGTCACACTGGTGGTAGGTCTTTCGTTGCAAGAGGCCGGCTAGGTAGGTACCACCGCAATGTCCAATATTCTTCCGCCAAATAGTAGTGCTTAGGCACTACTGTGTTCCGGTTTGAAGGGCATTGTACGCTAGTGAAATTACTGGGCGAACGAGATTTAAGAACTAATATCTCGAGGTTGGCAACGCGCGAGTGGCACCTACTAATGGTGCTGCAAGCGCTCATAGGCTGCGGCAGCCACTTACCATCAGGTGGGCCGTATGCTTTTTGCCAACTTCTAACATAAAAAAAAAAAAAAAAATCGCGATCGCCAACGCGCGCGATACTTAAGGTATCACATGCTTGTTGACGACCCGAGGAATAGGAGGGAAGGGATGAGAAGGGAACAGATGTGGGAAATTGGCCCTCCGGCTCTCACTCATCGCTGGAAATTCCTCATTACCTACTGATACTGTTACTTTACGCCGATTTTCTATGAGAGGGTAATACTTCCCCGGTTTTTACTAATACTATATATCTTAGCTTAAAAATAAAAAACAACCTCGTGTTCCAATATGTGTATTTTCCCTCATAGTTTCAAATGCCTGCGAGATCATCTCGACATTCCATCACGATACAAAAGACCTTTCGACTATTTTATAAATTACATACGAACGATGCACGTCCTTTTTATTCGTAATTTTTTTTTAATAATATGTAATTACAAAAAGTATGACAACTAAATACAAAAGTTTCAGCGCGCATAGCGCACCAAACGCTTACATACATATACATATTTTTATATATAAAAGATACAAGTAGCACTACTGTAAATTTACCTAACAGAGTACTTATGTATAAAATGAGACTCGCTTCGGGACGCGGCGGATATAAAAAAGCTTAGGGCGCGTACACACTGTGAGCTATTATATGACAGGAACACGAAACTTACAAATTTGGCCCCGTAGTGTGTGCTCGCCGTAAAAATAACCCGAATAATAGCTAACTAACCTAATCTCGCGTTAAAACGCTTGTATTTCCATAATGTTATTACTAAAAAAAACGCAGCGTCCCGACGCTTAAATACACTATTAATTTAAAAAAATATTAACATAGGTTACCTTTTCATTCAATTACCTTTCATTTTATTTTACAAATATCAGTTACACGTTTTTAAATAGATACACGTACTGTCTGTTTTATTAATGTAGTAATAATGTATATATAATTATATCACGAACATAACATAATAATGGGGGGCCGGTTTCGAACACATGTTACACAGAAACGCACACAAACACGAGGAACACACGCACACACGTGCAATACAACGAACGTATTTTATACAAGAATACGCACACACGAACAAAAAACTTTCGTGTGCGCGGTGTCAATATAAATTGGCTCAACTGCGTACATACGCGTCGATTTTTTTTTTAATTTTATGAGAGCATTTACAAAAATCGAAACTATACAACTATCAATTATTTTACCTTTTAAATATTTTCCATACAAATTGACACATTAGAAACGCGCACGCAAACGTCGTATGAGCCGCACCTTAATAGTAATTATATCGGACACGTGTGTGCGTGCAAAGGTGCATGTGTGTGCTCGACTACGCAAATGAAATGATAAAATTACAAGTAACGCATGATGATGACGCTTGTACACTGGCGACACCAGGTGTCCAGTGTGTCGAATGTGTCCAGTGTGCCCGGCGTGTCCGGCGTGTCCGGCGTGTCCGGCGTGTCCGTGCGCGGCCGAGCCCGTCGGCAGTTGAGTAGAGGGGAGCGGTCGCCGTTTATGTACACGTGGTCTATCTTGTGTTTGAATGAGCCTGCCGAAATTAAGCCTGGTTTTTTTTAACTTTCTTATAAGTTAATCTCATTTTCTCTAACTGGATATTATTACTAATTTGATTTTATAACTTTCAGGGCTTGCCGCGAGTGGTTATCAGTTTCTTGAAAAAAAAAATAAGGATATAAAATGCTTATTTTATTTTGCTATTGCAAATGGAGATTCGTTTAAAATTATGAAATACTAGGTACACTTAAAAAATAAAATTGTGTTGAAAATATTTTTTTTTGTTTTATGGTTGTGTACAGAACAATTTTTCAAAGATTCAACATTATTGGATCAATGAACTTAAAACATAATCTGTGAGCAGAATACCCACCGTGTCTATTAATTGGGAGCCCAGTAGGACTGCGAGTATGTAGGCTTGCTGGCGGCAGGCTTGGTGGCCCCCGACCGGCCCGCCGAGCCACTTTCCTGGAACAACAACAGACTCACGTTTACCAACGAATACAATCAATTAGCCTAGGCTCATAGACTTACTATAGACTATAGACAGGCCCTTCCATAGACAAAATGTCAGACTCACTAGTGCTCCTTCGTAAATTTAACAATTCAGTCACAAGCTTGCAACATAATCTAATAAGCTTGCGTTGACTTAGCAAAGAACCAGAGAATCTTTGGACATTTTGTACGCATGGAAGGGACCTTAATTTATATTAAGTCAATGCTTAGACGACTTATACTATACACCTTCAATAATATTGTGCAATACTATTGAACGTAAAGGTTAAACTGAATAAAAGCACATAGAACATTGTATGCAGGATTTCAGCGGGGACATTAAAAATTGACCTTATTAAATACAACAAATTTTGGGCAACAAATCTTTTTTTTTTTCATTGTGTTTTTAGCTATTAAAATAAAATAACTAGTATTTCTTTATTATCAAAACCACACTCGTATAAATTCGTTTGACTTTTAATATATACAACAAAATATGTGATATAAGATGCAAAAAACATAAATATAGTAAGCGTAAGCATAATATATCGTTACAAATCTGAAAACTCTTGTATATGAATATTACATTCACACTAGACACGACAGTTATTTTGAGATAGATAAGTATAACAGAAATTGTCTTTTTTGACACCTTGGTCAAAGTAAATTAAAAAAAACCCTAGGGTCATTATCTTAAATTAACTTTTCGCCCCGCTGTATCAATTTTACTAGCCCATTTGCAATAAAAATATCATTTGCCACAACACCAGCTAATCCTGGCCCTCTACTACAAATGACTTTTAGCACTTATATATTTTATGTGTTCGCGGACCTCGTGGTTTATGAAACGATTTTGATGATTCTTTTTTTGTTGGATGTATCAGCACACAAGCCAAGGGTGGTACCATAATAAGGAAACCAGAATGGAAGGAAAATAATGATGATGACATCCCAGAGAAATGGAGAGAGAAGACCTTCGAAAATCGTGGTGATGACTAGTACGTTTGATAAATTCGTAACTTAAAAGTATAAAGTAAAATAATTAAAAATATATATATATGACGAAGCCCTGTGCCAATACTTAGCATTGACTTCGGAAGAAAATATTGTGTGGAATATATTTTTATTATCAATGATAACTCAGTTAGGAATAACTCGGTTTTAATATATTTTACGATAGTCAAACAAGAGATTTTTAAATTTGCAACGAAATTAATATAAACATAAATATATAAGCAGTATATGGTATAACATGCAATTGTACGATACGCGATATTGATAAAGACGGGCATTACATAAATTCAATATATAAATGCAAAAAAAATGCAATATAAATATATATACACATATATCCATATACATATATGTATTACTCACCCGCCTATGACTACTGTTCACCCGACCATCCATCTACAAACGAAAGCAAAATCTAAGAATATAGTAAAATTAAAAACTATATTTATATAGAAAATACATGCAAATGTTTCATGATAAGTGTGTATGAAACTTGTAAAAAATATCAAAAAATGCAGACAAACTGTTTTTGATTATGGAATGCTATTTTTGAAAATTAAATCAATTTCAAAACAACTTATGAAGCTTTAATACAAGCTTTTAAAGTGAAATATGTGAATTAGATTTCATGAAAAGAAAAAGTGTAATAAAAAAGAGTTACAGTATAGATGTATATATAGGGTTTATGATGTGAGGGAAAGAGATAAAACGCATTTCTATACTATAATTTTCCTATCTCAATAAAAAAATAGCTCTCTCTCTCCTCTGTCTCTGTTTATCACCTCCTTAGTGTATTAATCTCATTCTCTTAAAAATTAACCAAAATACAAAGATTCTCATTTAAAAATATAAATAAATCCACTAATATTTTTTTTTACTTTTTAACAATGTCAATCAGTCAACAAACTCAACAAACCCAGTTTTTTGATATATTTCAAAAGAACATGTTTCAATTTTAGACAACACATTTTGTACATCACTCTGTCTAGTATTTCTCCATCTCATTCTATCCCCATATACGTTTAACTTCACTTAAAGATGGCGACTAATTAAAACTTGAAATCGTTTTTTTTTTTATTTCTTTATTTAGAGAGCTTTATCACTTAAAAGCGATTATGTCGCTCTATACAACCACAATACAAATAAAAAATTAATCTATCTTAAACTTAAGCCTAATTTAACAATTTTGAACACTGCCCTGGCTTCCTCCGATAAGGGATGAGCCAAGGCACTGTTAACACCACCAATCTCTCTAAGAATAGTATATGACATGAATACTTCATAACGTAAGGATTCATTCCAGACACATTCCATTATAATGTGATAGACGTCCTCAACTTTACCACATTCGTCGCAATTCTGGGTTTGAGCTTTTGAAATTGGTTGTAAATTAGACATGTCAATAAAACTTAGAAAAAGATATTGGTTAAATGCCAAACCATATGCAATATTCTGAAATTATTTATATATTATGAAAACTAAAGCAAAGTTTTACGTTGCGCTTTATGTGTATCAAGGCAAGTCTTAATATTTACTAATTTCAAAATCTCCAAAGACATTATTTTCCATTTAAGGTGTTCTTTGTCCTAGCATTATTCCCAGTATTTTATTTACCCAGGGGCTTATTACTGTTATCCGGGTTTGACAGGTTACTAGTTTTGACAGGGAGCGATTGCCATCTGACCTCCGTAACCCCTAAGGGCGAACCAGTCTCTCATTGGATAAGAGCAATTTACTTATCAAGAGTTAAGTTTATTATCAGATGTTATGTGATCAGATATTATTTTGATTTAAGGTGTTTGCTTTTAATGTAATGTTGTGTGTAATTGAATGGAAAAATATAGTGTCTAGTGTGTTACAGTTAGTAAAATGCACAGTAATTGTATAAAACATGCGTATTTATAACTCCGTCACCTATTTCTGTTTGTGATCAGTTCATGCGTGGGCAATGGTTCACTGGTCTTGTACTTTTTGAGTGAATGTATAGTTTTGCTGATGGCTAGTGAACGGGGGTGTAGTATAATATGTACATGGAGATGATTTGTTAAATTTGCGCATTGTGGTGCGTGCGTGTGTGTCAATGTATGTGTATGTGTCTGTAAGAATATGCGTGTGCGGGTGTGTGTGTTGTGTACCCGGAAGTGACTTGCGTGTGTGTGTCTGTGCGTTGTTTCATGCAGATGTGTGTGTGTGTGTGTGTGTGTGTGTGTGTTCATGCATGCGTGTGAGTGAGTGTTGAGCACCTGATGCAGGCGTATGTGTGTTGCTCCTGCACGTGGCGCTGTGTGGTGTACCTGGCGGTGTGTGTGGTGTACCTGGTGCTGCTGCGGCGCGTGGTGGTGCGGGTGGTGGTGCGGCGGCGCGGGGATGTAGAGGTGCGAGCCGGCGCCGAAGGGCGGGGGCGTGCCGCTGTGGAAGCCGGCCTTCTCATAGCTCTGGAGATACATACACGGAATATTTTCTAAATTTTGACACATTTAAATAAATAGATTATCTGATACGATGCCGCGGTAAATACGACTACAGCACAATATATTTTACCCCTACAGACTTAGGCATCGATCGAAATTAAAACCGAACGGAATTTTTAAAAACACCAGCACAGAATTACATCATCTATTACAGTGGCGACATTATTGCATCAATTAGTGTGTATTTATGAGTTAAGATTTGTAATTAGTATATAAATTATAAATAGAAATTAAATGAAAAAATAATCATTATAATAAATTATGGAATAGTTTACGTCTCCATATTCGCCAAGCTAAATCTTTAGATTTTTTTTATAATTATTGCATTCTTTTTTTTTGTGGTGTACAATAAAGAATAAATAAATAAATAAATTATATATAAATAAACACAAAGTACTTATAATGTAAAGAAAAATAATCGAAGAAGAAGAATTTTGTATATGTGTATAGTGTATACTCTTATAATTAAAATTGTCTGTCGTACTTGCGAAGTTAAGTGAAATAAATACTAACAACACTGTATAACATTTTGAAGTCTATTGAGAGCATCCGGACTGTACCAAATCCAAAGGGCTCATAGAAATCTGTCCACTGAGGTAATACCGGAGTTTGTTAGGAGATTTTTTTGTTAACCCCAGGGGCATATGTCTCTACTCCACCTGATGGCAAATGGAAGTGGACTTCACACGCGAAGGTGGCTAATATGGTTGCAGAATAAGATTGCTAGATGCCTCTTCACGCCTCGTTTGAGAGTTGTAAGAAGGAGGGGCACACATGTGCCGGTAAGGAATTCTATTTTTTTGTCACGCGACAAAGAATTGGCAAACTTCTTTATTCGCGATGGAATCGATGCCACATTTAGTCGGTGACATCGGAGACCGGCACGCGTGGATTTTGAACGGCAGGAGGGGGGGAGGTAGAGATAAGGGAAATTAATTCCTCTGAACACGCCGTGGTACAGTCTGTAGACAGCTCTGAGGGCGGCAAAGTTGTAGTAAACTGGTGTGTGTGTGTGTGCGTACTCACATTGACCTTGTTGAGCGCGACGTGCGCCTTCCCGTACATGGCGCTGCCCAGCTCGGCGCCCGCGCCGCCCGCCTTGCTGGCGCCGCCCGCGTAGCCGCCGCCTGCGCGCACGCACACATCGATCAGCGTTCACGCACGCGTAAGTACATACCATGCAATTATATTGTATTACTATGCAAGTACAGTTACGCGGTAGGTGGGTCCGAGCGATTGCCGTGCAAGTCGAATTCGCGTAAGTTCAACTTCGCATATAAATACATGTAAAGTATGTTTAATCGAGACCAGAGTTTAAACAAAACAATAATTTAGAAGAAATTTTTTTAATAAATAAATACTTGCTTGACGACGTTGTGGCGCAGCGGCAGCGAACCTGCCTTAAACGCCACAGGTCGCGGGTTCGATTCCCGCTCGGAGTATAATGTGTTTGTATTGACCATGCAAGCATATTTTCCGGTCTGGGTGTATTTGTCCTTGTCTTTGTATGTGTTTCCGGACCCCGGCACAGGATATCAATATCCTAATGGGGGCCGTTGAGTGTCTAATGTTTATTTATTTATTTGAATTTAAAGATTGAGAGTCTTTCATAGCGTTCATAATTTTTTCTTTAACCTTTACTGTTCGGGCGGTTCGGACGGTCGGTTCTGGTAGGTCAAATTTATTTGCTAATTCACAAATTTTAATTTTTGCTTGAAAGACTTTAATTAATTATTTTCCACGCGGAACACGTTTTAACCTGTCGCAAACTGAACCCTGATAGGGCGGAGCCGATGCGCATCAAAATGAAAAACCGCGTATCTCCGAATTCGCGTAAAACGGGGTAGCGTAAGTCGGGGTAATACTGTATATAAATTAACAAGCACGGACTTTTCCAGTCAACTTATAATATAGTGTTCCAAAAGCCTATCGCGTATTTTATTTGAACAATAAATAAATAATAATAATACAATATTCACCCCGAGCGGAAATCGAAGCTGTAACCTAGGCTAAAGGCCCGGAACCATCCTCTCGTAAGCAAAATCTCCAAGACTAGTGTATAACGACCCTACAAAGACTGACCAGCTTTGTACGTGTCCTGCGCGTCGTAGGGCGGCTGCTGCTGCTGCGAGTAGGCGGACACCTTGCCGCCGCCGGTCACGCCCACGCCGCCCACTCCGCCCACGCCGCCCACTCCGCCGACACCACCAACTCCGCCAACACTCGATCCGCCACCGTACTGAAATAGTCAATCAAAATCATTATTCATTATAGAAGGTTTTACTGACTACTATGGAGCAAAATTTATCCATGAATATTTGTTTGACCACTTTTTTAGGAAGTCAGCCATTTCAATCATCAAATCATCGATTCGGGTTACGACAAAATCGAACGTGATTACTACATTTTAAATATAAATAATTTATTTCAAGAAATCTAAACCAGAAGACGAAATAATGGATAAAAATTTGAATAAGAAACTATTTATTTCTATTTTATTGTTTAAAAAATACATATATAAATGGACGCAAATAAGCAATACCATGTCAACCCACAAAATTGAAAAAACTGAGTTATATATGGAGAAGTGTTGGTAAATGGCTGAAGAACATTTTTCTTTAATATTTATAGGGTTTTAAGCTTTAAAACTTCTAAAAAGCCATTTTTTAATCATGCAATTTGTGTATTATGTTAAATGTATACGTTATTTTTATATTATATTTTTCGTGAAAATAAGTAAAATAACTTACATAAATCTGAAATTGCCAAAAACTTGACCAATACATAAAAAAATCATATAAAGAAAGTTGTTCAAAATTTTCAAACGCGTTTTTCTCGAAATGACATTCATGTGGGTTGACATGGTATTGCTTATTTGCGTCCAAATAACCTACCGTGGGATAGACTCCATACTGGTACGTCGTGGGAGGCGGTTGGTAGAAGTACGCATAGCCGGGAGGTAAAGCTGCTGGGACCTATAAATCAATATCAAAATTTGTTTTTAAAGTACTTTTGAATCGTCAAGCGCTACCACCGCTTCGAAAAACTTATTCTATTGACAAGAACCAGTAAAAAGCTATAGTTACTGTTTTCAAGTATAAATGGTTTACAATTATTACAAAATCTGATACCCGAGTGAGATGTAGCAATGTAAGGGCCCCAAGCATTTTTATCGGAAAGTTATTCGTTATTATTAAGAATATTTTTAATGCGAATTTTTGGTAAAAAAAATTACTACATTTAGAGACAAACAATAGGATTAAGAAGTTCATTTTTATTTTTGCTATACAGATTCAATTTTTCCTATATAAATTTACTTAAGTAATTTATTTACTTTTGTCACATAATAATCCTCTGCACTGGGTAATACCAGTGGGCGCAGGCCTAATAATTTCAAAGCTCAAATTTAGTATATACACATTTTTGATAAACAGTTTGACGAAAATCATTATTTTTGTAAAACTTTTTTGTTAACGTGATAAATAAATTTAAAAAAAAAAGTATATACCTGTTGTGGTGACGCGGCGTCCGTCCTGCCGAACCTCTCTCCGGCTCCCAGTCCAAATGTTCCTTCCCGCGTTCCGTAGCCCACTTCATAATATCCTCCCTGTGGGAAATTTGGTATATTAATATTTGGCATTTAATAATAAAGTATGAGACTGTTAGTCTTCTTCTTCCTATTCCCGGTACTTACACAGTCTTTTTTTTTAAACTCATGACGGTTGGCAAACAAGCATATGGTCCCCTAATGGTAAGCAGTCACTGCAACCTATGAACGTTTTATATACTTGAAGTATATCATGCGCGTTGCCAACCCGAGGGATAGGAGGGAAGGGATGATAAGGTAGGAGATTGGGCCTTGGTACTGATACTGTGACCTTACGCCGCTTTTCTATGAGAGGGTAGTACTTCCCCGGTTGAGCTAACCGATTTGCTGGAGGAGCATGGCTCTACTTCGTTATATTCGTTAACATAGTATAAAGCGCTATGAATATGCTACCGACTCTTGCCACAACTTGTTTGAGTGTTCACAGTAGAATAAGCCCTTGTACATTCGGCTTTTTGAATCGCGTGTGTAATAGCGTAAAGCTTCGTTTAAATTTATTACATACATAATAAAACACCAGAGTCTTTTCTTAAAAAAAAAAAAAGAATATTAGCAATACTGTGAGTATTACAGCCCCACTACATAAGCTCGTAGCTAGCGCTTGGAGTGGGAATGACCCAGGTTCAGGACTGAACCCGCAACTCCCACGTTAACTTTGAAATATATATCGTCGTTACAAATTTAAAATCTCCTATGTGACAATTTTGTCATAAACGAGTTATTTATATATTTTAAAAGCAATTTTGTATACCTACACATTGCAAAAACTCCTATGTGAATATCTTAATTCATTTTTAAAGTATTCGCTAATTAAAAAATGAGATTTTTATCCTATGTGCAGAAAAAAAATTAAATGTATAAATATATATGCTAAATGATACATTATATAAGACAATCTTTATTTTAATATATTATAATTCCTTTATACTTAATTATACCTAAAAAAATCAAGAATGTTTTTTAGATTTTTTTCAGGAAACTGTTTTTTTCGTTTTTCTCGAAAAGTTACTTTTTACACATAAGAGATTTTAAATTTGCAACGACGATATAGTCTTCGGACGTATTGTCCGTCTGTACGAGAGTGAAAGAGACGGGTATAGCGGACCATGTGGTGCGGCATCCCGCCGCGCATGAGCTGCTCGTCGTAGGCGTAGGCGCCGCCGTAGAGCGCGCCGCCCGCGTAGCCCGCCGCGCCCGTAGCGCCCGCGCCCACGCCCGTAGCGGACGAGCTGCCCGTGGCCGACGACGCCGCGCCCGAGTTCACCGCGCCGCTCACTGGGAACAAGCAAGAGATCACCTATATTGATACTATACGATACTCTACTACTTTTTATCCAAGAAATATTTGGAAGCAAATAAGCAATACCATGTCAACCCACAAAATTGAAAAAACTGAGTTATATATGCAGAAGTGTTGGTAAATGGCTGAAGAACATATTTCTTTAATATTTGTAGGGTTTTAAGCTTTAAAACTTCTAAAATATCCATTTTTTCAATCATGCAATTTATGTATTTTTAAACGTTTTGGGTTATATAATATACGAAATATGCAGTTTGTATACTTATTTTTGTGAAAATAAGTATATTAACTTACATAAATCTGAAATTGCCAGAAACTTGACAAATACATAAAAAAATCATATAAAGTGGTTCAAAATTTTCAAACGCGTTTTTCTCGAAATGACATTCTTGTGGGTTGACATGGTATTGCTTATTTGAGTCCATTTTATCTTATTATTCTTGCCTAATATTGACTATTCATGAGGTCTTACATGTTAATGCATTTTACTTTTTTGGTGAAGATAGTCCATAAATATGTAAAATAATAAATAAAAACAATGGTAGGTTACCTGTTGTTGTTGTAACTTTGGCTGTTGAGGTCTGTGTCGTTGATGTGCTCGTTAAACTATTACTTGAAGCTACTGAATTGTCATACTGCAATTGAAAAAAAAAAAAAATTAAAACATGAATAAGAAAATGTTACAATATATACGAAAGAGGTTGTAGTCTGTGATATAAAGTAAATCTGTGGGCTTTTGAAACCCGTCGTATCTGTCATGGTGCGTTTTTATTCGAGTGATCATGTATGGTTGTTCGAGGCAATGCCTGTGGCGGCTGAGGCACTCACTGTTAAAGTTATCATGGTATAACTCTCTCAATATAAATTGAACCATGCGCAGTAACACATTTTTGGGTCTGAACCGAATGCGATATGAAGGGGCCGCGTAACTATAGCAAACGCGGCGACGCTAGACCCAATTAGTACACTCGCTCACGGTTGTTTTAGTTCTTTAAAAATAAATTATTAAAAATTAAATATTTTTGTCAGGTGTGTAAACATTTAATTTTATTTCAAGGTAAGATTTCATCCCAATAAGTGACAGTGATTTAAAATGTACATTAACTATTTTTTTTACTATACCTTTTCTCTATACTATTTATTTGTTTTATTCTATTTAAGTAACTAATAAATAATTAATTGAATTAAGAAGAAACAATAACCATATTATATACTTAATTCCTTTTTCCCACTTTATAAAAAATCTATTTAAATAAGACGAAATCAATATTTTTGTCTAACATTTTTGTCCATGATTGTACCTGCGCATAAGCGGCCATTTTGGTTCATTTTAAATTGAAAGAACTATACCAACACTTATTTCGACTTAATATTGCGTTATTTATAACATGTCTCGTTCGACCTTATTTCCTTCCGATGTCATTGAATGTTATAAATGGCAAGTTACATACGAAATGATTCAGTTAACCCTACCGTCATAACCCTTATCTCGTATATCTATTCTGTTATATTGCTGCCGCCGTACGCCGACACGCCCGTCGCCGTCGCCGGCCGCACGTGCACTAACAGACAGTATCAGTACCTGCGGCTGCGCGTCCTTGTGGTGCTTGGGCGCGTGGTGGTAGGGCGCGCTGTAGGGCGCGGCCGTGTACAGCGCGCTGCCGCCGTACGCCGACACGCCCGTCGCCGTCGCCGGCCGCACGTGCACTAACAGACAGTATCAGTACCTGCGGCTGCGCGTCCTTGTGGTGCTTGGGCGCGTGGTGGTAGGGCGCGCTGTAGGGCGCGGCCGTGTACAGCGCGCTGCCGCCGTACGCCGACACGCCCGTCGCCGTCGCCGGCCGCACGTGCACTAACAGACAGTATCAGTACCTGCGGCTGCGCGTCCTTGTGGTGCTTGGGCGCGTGGTGGTAGGGCGCGCTGTAGGGCGCGGCCGTGTACAGCGCGCTGCCGCCGTACGCCGACACGCCCGTCGCCGTCGCCGGCCGCACGTGCACTAACAGACAGTATCAGTACCTGCGGCTGCGCGTCCTTGTGGTGCTTGGGCGCGTGGTGGTAGGGCGCGCTGTAGGGCGCGGCCGTGTACAGCGCGCTGCCGCCGTACGCCGACACGCCCGTCGCCGTCGCCGGCCGCACGTGCACTAACAGACAGTATCAGTACCTGCGGCTGCGCGTCCTTGTGGTGCTTGGGCGCGTGGTGGTAGGGCGCGCTGTAGGGCGCGGCCGTGTACAGCGCGCTGCCGCCGTACGCCGACACGCCCGTCGCCGTCGCCGGCCGCACGTGCACTAACAGACAGTATCAGTACCTGCGGCTGCGCGTCCTTGTGGTGCTTGGGCGCGTGGTGGTAGGGCGCGCTGTAGGGCGCGGCCGTGTACAGCGCGCTGCCGCCGTACGCCGACACGCCCGTCGCCGTCGCCGGCCGCACGTGCACTAACAGACGGTATCAGTACCTGCGGCTGCGCGTCCTTGTGGTGCTTGGGCGCGTGGTGGTAGGGCGCGCTGTAGGGCGCGGCCGTGTACAGCGCGCTGCCGCCGTACGCCGACACGCCCGTCGCCACCGACGACGCGGCCGTCTGCGCCTGCTGGTCGCACGTGTACTACGTTAGCATCGAACGTTTATGTGCCCGACCGACCGACCGACGATGAGACTCTCAAAACCGAATGTACCCAAAGATCGATAAACGATCGGCGAGTTAAGCAACTTAAGTCGTGGTCAGTCACTAGATGGATGATTACATAGTGGTATTTCAACCTTGGGTACGTAAAAAGTCGGTCCCGGCTGTTATCAATTTGTCAATAGTCGAAAAGTTAGAGGCCTATATGGGCGACTTGGACAACTCTGACATTAGGTTGGCCACTAACCACGCGATGAGAAAACAAACCCGACCGAGGAAGCAGCTTTAATTTTTTTTTTTTTTTTTGCGATAAACTTACAAGCCCAGTTTATAGCGAATACTTTTCGTGGCCTTTAACCGCTTGCAACACCATTTGTAAATGTTACTCAAGCATGTAGGCAATGCTCGAGATATTATTTCTTAAATCTCCTTTTCACTGTGATTTCACTAGCTACAGTGTCCTTCAAACCGGAATAAAGTATACTGCTTTACAGTAGAATACTGCGATGGTACCTACCTAGCCGGAGCCGGCTTGCGCAATGAAAGACCTACCACCCAAAAAAAAAATGAGGCTTGTCCTAAGATCCGAAGATCTAACCTTCTTTGTCCGTTTAACTTATTTTTTTTTAAGAATACTTAGCAAAGCTTTTTCAAGGCATTACTAATATTCCTATAGCCCCTCCAAATAAGCTCGAAGCTTGCGTTGGGTAGGTACGACCAACGGCCCAGGTCAGGATCGAACGTCTCTCGTGTTAACGAAGCGGTGTCGGCTCTTCTAACGTTGAGCTATTGAAGCTTGGTAATATTTAGAATTAATTTTATCATTTTGTCACCTGATAGGAATTGATGATCGGCTGATACTGAGTGAGCGTTACGCTGGACGGATACGCGCTCGCGAGCGACGCGCCTGTTAATGACGCGTTCGTAGAGTTCACCTTTAAATAAAAAAATATTTAAAAATTACATAAGGACCTTTAAATATTTGCCCACTGCACAGTTCCATTCTACCAAAGTATTTTAGATTAACTCATTTTTTATCCGGCTCGAAGGACCAATATATTAGTATTTATTTATCGTTAACATTTCATGTATTATTGTTATTTATATTTATTTTTATTTTTTTTTTTACTATATGTCTATACATTTTTTTTTTGCACGCCTACCTACACTCTTTCTTCTACGTCCAGGGTTGGCTGGTAGAGAATGCTTTTAGCATTAAGCCCACCTTTTGTGCACTTTGTGCAATAAAGTATAAATAAATAAATAATTAAATAATTAAATAAATAAATAAATATCTAAATTTGTAAAATGAAATTTATTTTGAACTATGCAATATTTTGTATTTTTAGAAGTAAATTTGCAGCTGAATGATCTGCTGAGTTTGTAAAGCTAAAGTTTCTATTCTTTAAATAAAAAAGTACATTATTTTATATACACTTAAGTCTTTATGATAATTAAAATATCGTGGTCGAGATGGATTTAAAATGATCTATGTTCAATATTTATTACAATAAATAAATGAAAATGTTTATATTTTATTATCTCTGGATTTTTTAATGGCGATTGATTTCTATTAAATCGTGCAAAGAATTTTTGCTGTTATTTTGTATTATCTGATACAGTAGCATACATAGAATGGTCTCGTGCTAGTAGCAGTCCTCAAAAAATATTTTTAACTTTTAAAATGTGTGACAATCAATGTACTACCCAACGAATATCAGGCAGATAGTATCAAATAATGTCCCAGTTATCTAGCTCAGTTTATACCCGACATCGACAAATAATGTCGAGTCGCTCTAGCTCGAGCTAAAAAAACAAAAATTTTAAAAAAACTAAGTATTAGCATCTGCCTGCGACTTCATCCAGCGACTTTAAAATTGGTTCCAGAGAAAAATGAATCATTTGTAATTAAATAATGTTCCAAATAACCCATCTGTGTGACCAATTTCACCCAAATTCATTACACCGTTTTTGAGTGATTGAGTAACAAACATGCAAACTTTCATATTTATTATATTAGTAGGATATGAATAAATAAATGAAAACTATTCTAGATATATTAGTATACCTGTTGAGCGTACACGTTCGCGCCGTAGACCGGCGGGTGGTGAGACACGGCGTGGTGAGCGTACACGTTCTGCTGTCCCACCGTCTGATGGCAAAATATTTAGTCATGTATTGTCATCGCAAATTGACCAATCAAATCAAATGTCAATATCGATGTGGTTGCCTAGCGACAAAGTGCTCAATTCATAAAGAATAACGATATAAAGTTTAGCATTAGCTCTAAGGATTTATCATCTACAACAGGCCATATCAATGTTGTCTCGTAAAAAAAGCTCCATTTGAATAAATATTAAGGATTACTTGCATAAAATTGATAATTCAAAGTAAATAAAATTTGCAACACATCTTAGAATTGATCCCGATATTTTTGCAGTCTTTTTATACTTTTATCCTGATTTGACAGGTTGTCAGTTTTTACATCGAGCGATTGCCATCAGATGTCCGCAACCCAAAGGGCGAAACAGTCACTTATTGGATAAGAGCAAATTAGTTATCAAGCAGTTTGACGTGCTATCCGAGGCACGGTGTGGAGACCCGCAAGATCAAACACCCAGACCGAAACAGATGTTTGTAAGATTACAAACATCCGCTCTTCCCCGGAATCGAATCCGCGACCGCTGAGCCCTCACCTTGGGGCGGTGGTGCGCGTAGTGGTGGTGCGGCTGCGGCGGCGCCGCGTCGGCCGCGCTGGCCACGCCCAGCTGCTTCATGGACGCCGACAGCTTCTCCAGCGCTGCAACACGACCAGGGGCTCTCAAACTTATATCGTCTACCACCCAGCTTATATACCAATCGTTTTTCAGCATGGGGGATGCTTTTATATTGTTATAGGTATAAGTATTACTAATTATTGTCGCTAGTTAAATATAAAATAATAGGAATCAGTTTTCATGCATAAGCCATTTTATTTAGATGTACGCCCTATAGTAATACTTAACCACTTCTTATAAACCACAATGACATTCAGTACTTCAATTATAACGTTCCCGTCTCAATTTGAATCCATGTTTCATTAACGACGTTGTGGCGCAGCGGTAGCGAACCTGCCTTAAACGCCACAGGTCGCGGGTTCGATTCCCACTCGGAGCATAATATGTTTGTATTGATCATGCAAACATATTTTCCGGTCTGAGTGTATTTGTCCTTGTCATTGTGAATGTTTCCAGACCCCCGACACAGGATATTACTATCTTAATGGGGGCCATTGAGTGTGCAACGTTTATTATTATTTATTATTATTATTATTATTATTATTATTGCCAAATAATAATAATAAATTTAATTTGAAAGAATTCCAAACCATTTCAAGGTCACCCAATTTTTCAGGGTCACTTACCATTCCCATCTAGATATCCAGTTTGAGAAGGACTGCATTAAGATTATTTTTATAAATATATAATTAACACTTACATGTACTGTTAGTGACTGCCGGTTCTGATGTGACAGGTTGATTGGTAGGTGTTGTCTCCACTGATGATAAGCTCTCGCTTAGCTGTTGAGGAAAATATACTATTATTCTGAGCTATCAAACTAACATTATGATATGTCCATTATCAATCATATCCTGTCTGGATTTGCATTTGATTCTTCTTCCTAGCATTTTTCCCCGTATTTTATATCCCCGTCTGCTTATTAATTTTTTTTTTTAAAGAATGTTAGAGCAATGCTTTTTAAAAGGCATTACTAATATTCCTATTGCCTCTCCAAATAAGCTCGAAGCTTGTGCTAGGAGTGGGTACGACAACAGCCCAAGGGGTCAGGGAACCCTCGACTCTCGCGTTAACGAAGTGAAGTCGGCCCTTCTACCGTTGAGCTATTGAGGCTTTAATTACTCTTATCTGAATTTGACTGGTTACTAGTTTTTACACAGACACCGTTGTGGCGTTGTGGGTAGCATGTCTGCCTTTAGTCTCGACGGTTGCGGGTTCGATTCCCGCTCGGGAAGATGTTTGTTAAAATTTCTGTCTCGGTCTGGGCGTTTGTCTGTGGGTATTCCCACCGTGCCTCGGAGAGCACGTTAAGCTGTCGGTCCCGGTTGTTATCACATAACATCTGATAATAATCGTTAACTCTTGATAAGTAAATTGCTCTTATCCAATGAGTTGCTAGTTAGCCCTTAGGGTTGCGGAGGTCAGATGGCAATCGCTCTGTGTAAGAACTAGTAACCTGTCAAATCCGGATAAGAGTAATAAAGCAGACCCTGGGTGAAATAAAATACCGGGAATAATGCTAGGATGAAGACTAGTTTTTACACAGAGTGATTGACATTTGACCACCACAACCCTAAGGATGAATCAGTAACATCATCGTTGGATAAGAGCAAAATATAATATAGCTTTTTAATAATGATTATAAATTTATTTCCATTTTATTAAATATTATTCATCTACTTACCATACTGTTTGAATTAGGGTAGGTACTGCTTGGTGCTTCCGTTGTCGTTTCATGACTTGATGACACAGGTTGTGTTTCCGGCTGTGAAGTCACTTGCTAAACAATCAAAACGTTTAACACATTAATAAAACAATCTACTCATTGAATAGTAATAAAATGGTAATACAAAAATGAAAAAAGGTGTGAATTAGACAAGTTATTAAAGATTGGATATAGTATAAAATATTCACAATTTTTAATAACTTTTTGACAGACTTCCTCTCTTTTCTCTGGCGATACATGGTTTCAGCCTAAGCTCCCGTTCCCCCACGCATTACGTTAAACTCAAACTCAAAATATTCTTTATTAAAATAGGCTTTTAAGCACTTTTGAATCGTTAAATATACAGTCTGTTATGTCCGCCTAAGTGAAGCTACCGCCGATTCGGAAGGTAGACTCTGCAGAGAAGAAACGGCAAGAAACTCTACAGTTACTCTTTTCAAAAATAATCACATTACATTTGTCAAATGTACAATTAAGATATATATCCCTCATGAAACTCAACGTATATTAAATCCATGCGACACTATCTGCAATATATTCATTAACGGAATAATAAGCTTTAGTTAGTAAACACCGTTTAATATAAGACTAAAATTTCAAAACTGGTAGATTCAAAATTGTCTGCGAATTTTATTACAGAAGCGAATACCTTGCCCCAAAAAGGATATACTCACTTTGTGAAGCCGAAAATTTGGTGTAACAAGTTTATCTTTTCTTCTTGTATTAAAGCAGTGTCTGTCACTGTTTGTGTCAAACAAATCAATATTTTTATGAATATAAAGGATATTGCTAAGGATATACTGCGAAGCAACCGTCAGTATGCCTGCCTTATTAAACACATCCCGAAGAGTCTCTAACTTGAAGAATATAAATCGCCCGAACAGCTCTTTTTGAAGAATAAATACAGTCTCAATGTCTGTAGCATTACCCCAAAGTAATAGGTCATAAGACATAATACTGTGAAAATAACTGAAGTAAACTAATCGAGCAGTATCAATATCACTTAATTGTCTAAATTGTTATCTTTAAACATAGCTATGATCAAATTTAATTTAGGAAAATTAATCACCAAAATAGAAAGGTCCAGACAGGCATTAGGGTTGCTGTTTGGCATAAAACTAATAATTGAAGGGTTTCACTTCAGACAAAGTGCATTCACCAGAAAGTATACACTTCACTACAGCACACATTGTAGTGAAACCCCTCTAGCTGTAGTTTTCCGCAAGCCATATGAACTCATATGTGTGTAGTCTCGTGGCCCTGCGCCCGCGCACGTACCGGCTTGGCGGGCGCGGGCGGCTGCGCGGCGGGCGGCGCGGGCGGCGGGCTGGGCGCGTCGGGCTCCAGCGCGCCGAACTGCACGTCCAGGAACAGCGCGCCCTCCGGCCCGCCCGGCATCTCCACCGCCGACGACGGGATCTGCACCGACACAGCTCGTTACTAATACTACTGTTGCCCACTAAACAAGCTCGTGGCTTGCGATGGGAGTGGCTCCGACAGACCGAGAGGGTCAGGAAAGAACCCGCAACGGAGTGGAGTCGTCCCTATAAGTGTTGAGCTATAGAGGCTTTTGATTACTAACTATAATTATTTACATGACCTCAACTGTTGTTTTTCTATGAAGTAAGGTATTAACGTGTTTAGGCCAACAGCAATACACAATCAGAAAAAAAATGATGTTTTCTGAATTAAAGGCACCAGACTTACTAGATACTGTATGTAGGCCTTTGATTACAGATCAAATGTCAGACTTAGTGGAGCTCGGTCAAAAATTTAACACTAACACAATGGGACGTTAGACAGTGTTTTATAAAACCATTTTTTGTCTCATTTTGATTTTATTATTGAAATCGATACTTTTTATATAAGCTCCCGAGATACAAAAAGTAATTTTTTTTTATAAAAATTTCCCAATGTCCACTAACATTGGAACACTAAAATCACAAAAAAAAAGAAACTAAAATACTTAGTAGTCACACAGTAATTTCATTAGTTTATATTGCAAGTAAATCTACAACGAAGGGTAATTACTTGCATCAGTCTTATGCATAGAATAATAACTATGTATATAAATGACAACTCCTTACCTTAGAAGGCGGAGGCACCCTCACTCGCTGAGTTTTCCGCTGCGTCGTCATATCGCCGTAGACACCGTAGTTGCTGGTATATACACCTGACATACACACAAAAAGGTTAACTTTCGCTACAAATAGAATTATTTATACTTAAGTTTTTTAAGGTCCAGACCCAAATAGTTTTTGGCGGCGTCGGGATGTGACGACCCCATCGCCCGCTGTTGGGATAACCTCTGTCACAGCAGAGATTATTCCACCAGTGCAATCAGTCACACTGGTGGTAGGTCTTTTGTTGCAAGAGGCCGGCTAGGTAGGTACCGCCGCAGTGTCCAATATTCTGCCGCCAAATAGTAGTGCTTAGGCATTACTGTGTTCCGGTTTGAAGGGCATTGTACGCTAGTGAAATTACTGGGCAGAGGAGATTTAAGAACTAATATCTCGAGGTTGGCAACGCGTGAGTGGCGCCTACTAATCGTGCTGCAAGCGCTCATAGGCTACGGCAACCACTTACCATCAGGTGGGCCGTATGCTTGTTTGCCAACTTGTAACATAAAAAAAAAAAAAGCTTCAATAATGTCTTTTTCAAATAAAAAGCAATCATTTTTAATTTTTTTATCTAAATGTGTATAAATTAGCTTAAGAGACGTTTTTGCGTTTGCTGAAATAAAACTGGAATAAATCAGTCGCACTCTCTCGTTCTTAAATGTATACATTACTGACTCTGACCTGTTTCGACAGTAAGCGATAGTTGGAGATAGCGACCGATAGGGAGAGATCAGTGGAGATGATGAGAGATAGAGAGAGATATGCAGAGATACTGCGAGATAGCGAGATGGTGTGTGTGTGTGTGTGTGTGTGTGTACTGACCGGCGTCGTGGCGCTGCGCCTGCTGCGTGAGCTGCGACAGGTACTGCGACTGCGCCGCGCTCAGGCTGCCCGACATGCCCATCGGCTGGCGAGAGGAAATGATTATATTAAATCATGTATAATGTTAGTCTTCTCCTTCTTGACATTATTTTGATGTTATACGAATATTTAACCAGGGTCTGGTTATGACTCTTGTCTGGATATGACAGGTTACTAATTTTTACACAGAGCAATTGCCACCTAACCTCCGTAACCCTAAAGGAGAACTCATTGGATGAAAGCAAATTACTTAATAAGAGTCAATGATTGCTTACTATACAATGTTATGATAACAACCGGAACCAGTAGCTTAACGTGCTCTCCGAGGAACTTTCGGGACTAACGCCCAGACCGAAACAGATATTTGTAAGATCAACGCAAACATCTGCTCGAGCGGGATTCGAACCCGAAACCGTAGAGGCTTAAAGCAGTCTCGCTACAAACACGGCATAACAGTCGTCACCTTCAAACATCACCACCGGATGTGCGACCTCAACCCTATTTATTTTATTGTTTAATACGGATTAAAGCTAAGCATTCGCGTCACCGACATGCTTCACGTGACGTGCGCCGTCAGACTGGCGGTACCTGGTGGTGCGGCGCGTGGTAGGCGTCGGGCTCGCTCTTGGCGGGCGGCGCGGCGGCGGGCCTGCTGCGCTCAGCTGCGGGCGATATATTATTATATTAATATTTAAGGGTTTTTTCGTTCATTTTAGTAATGTTTATCAAGGCATTACTAATACTCGTATCCTTTTGCGCCTACAAATAAAGTAAATATGGCAAAGCCACGGACAGAAGCTACCTTTTAAAATATTATTTTTAGCTTAACTACAAAACAGTTTTAACTATTTCAAGTATACCCTATTTAAACATAGAGATCTATAAACAATCTTACCGGAATGTGCTGCTGTGTGTTGTGGTATGTATATGTGGGAATGTGGGCCTCCCGAGGACCGTTCGTTTCCGCCGGACAGTCCCAGTCCTCCTGGAAACAAATTATTCATAATTAATAATAAATAAATAAACACTACACACTCAATGCCCAACATAAACCTCCCCCACCCCTAGGATACTGATATCCTGTGTGGGTCTGGAAACACACAGTAAAGGAAAAAAAAAACCTTACCACATCTATAATTATCTTTTTTTATATTCAGTTTCGTTTTTATTGATTTTTAAAATACTCACAGTAGCCGGAGGCTGCGCAGGAGTCGCCTCGCCATCAGACCCGGAGTTCTGAGCGTTCACGCTTGGCGTGAACACCTGCGGAATATATTATTATATATTAAATTATATCATTTTATAGCATAGCACGAATATAGCCAAGTCACCAACTGATGGTGGCAAGCAGCCCAGCCAAAACCTTCATAAGCATGTTGCCTATTCAAGAGGGAATGTTATGTTACAACCAGAAATTTTAATAATAAGGTAGTAGAAGTGCGATATCAGTATCGCCCCAATTGTGACTTATGAGCCAGGAGTGGTCCTAGACGCATTAATCACATGGCAATGTAATGTGAAACTAACGATATCTTCGTGATCTGTGTATGTACTACTTACACTTTGGATGGTAGGAGCGGCAAGCCATACGTTTCGTAAATAATAGGAGACTTTTGACATTTCTAGTTTCTTATATAGTTATGATTAATGTTTTAAAATCACATTTGAATCTTGAAAATTTTATATAAACTATATATTAGAAAATTCAAAGACACGCAGACCATAACTACACCAATCATTTTTCAGACCAATTTTATGTAATTATATCAAGCGGGATCAAACCATACACCATCAGGTACTTAAGTTAAGCTGAGAAAGAGGATTCAGAACATAAAATACCTTTGTATCTGTAAGAGATCCCGACCACTCCTCGTTGTCCCAGTCCTCTGTTGTTGGAAACGAGTCAATGTTACCACCTGGAAAAAATATTAATCATTCATACAGGCAAAAGGTCACAGAATGCTTGGTGCCTATTCGTCAATTCAACACCAACACAATGGAACAAAATACCTTTATAAATTAGACGGTCTATTTTATATACATACTACATTAGTAGTAAGGGATTTAAGCCAGCACAATTGGGTAGGCTCGACTGGGGATGTGACTACGCTGTCCTAGAAAATCGGAATAAAGTAACATAGTACTATTGTTACCCCCTCTCTTGTATTCCTTTCCTTCCTATACCTTTGGTAGTTCAAGTATCGCGCGAGTTCATAGATAGCAGTGACTGATTACCATTAAGTCGGACCGTATGTCGACTTGTTTGCAAACTGTCATAAAAAAATAATAGTATGTCTATGATATAACATATATAATAACCGGTGTCGGGCGCGTGCGGCCAGTCGGCGTCGTTGCGCGACGCGTGCGGGCGGGACGTCCCGCCGCGCCGCGCGCCCCGCCCCACGCCACGCCCCCCGCGCGCGCCGCCGCGCCCACGCCCCGAGCCCCGTCCGCGCGCCGCCCCGCCCTCGCCGTCACCACGCCCTGGGGGAAAGAAAACTTACTTAGCGATCTGATATAAATATCGTATCACGGTCTCCAAAACGGCTTGACCAATTATCAAGGCACCATACATTATCTTAAAAATATTTCTTGACAAATGATCTTTTAATGTGTACTGGTGGTAGTTTGACAGTGATATATAGATAACTTAAGCCTATTCAAAAAATCGATAACTATTATAAAATAAACAATAATATCACTACATAGTATAAAACAAAGTCGCTTTCTCTGTCCCTATGTATGCTTAAATCTTTAAAACTACGCAACGGATTTTAATGCGGTTTTTTTTATAGATAGAGTGATTGAAGAGGAAGGTTTATATGTATAATAACATCCAATAAATAGTGGAGAAAAAAAAAAGTTTTGAGGATTCTAATGTGATGTCGTAAATAATTACATTTAACGCGTGCGGGCCACGGGCAGTAATGAATAAATCAAAACTACTGGATCGATTTTAATCATTTTTTCAGTGAATGACATAGGCTATATATTTTATACCCGTGCGAAGCCGGAGCGGGCCGCTAGTATATATATATAAGAGGAAAAAATATATGTATGTGAGAGTTTGTTTGATTTATTTATTTTTAATACTGGTTAGAATATAAACGAAAGAGGTCGTAGTCTGTGATATAAATTAAAAGTGTCGGCTTTTGACATCCGTCGTATATGTGTGGTAGTTTTAAGACGCAGCGCCTATGGCGACACGCACTGACTGATAAAATTATCATGGCAACACACAAGCAACATCCATGCAGATTCGGACTCTGCGACATGTATATGGACGCAAATAAGCAATACCATGTCAACTCACACGAACGTCATTTCGAGAAAAACGCGTTTGAAAATTTTGAACAACTTGATAGCTTTTATGTATTGGTCAAGTTTTTGACAATTTCAGATTTATGTAAGTTATTTATACTTATTTTCACAAAAAATAAATATACAAACTGCATATTTCGTACATAATATAACCCAAAACGTTTAACATTATACATAAATTGCATGATTAAAAAATGGCTTTTTAGAAGTTTTAAAGCTTAAAACCTTACAAATATTAAAGAAAAATGTTCTTCAGCCATTTACCAACACTTTTGTATATATAAATCAGTTTTTTCAATTTTGTGTGTTGACATGGTATTGCTTATTTGCGTCCATATATAAAATAGAAATCTTGATTAATTACTTAATATAGTCCTTATTAATTAGTGTAATCCTGTCCCTAACACACCCACATCAACCCAGACCGGAACACATGCTTGTATGATCAATACAAACATATGATCGAGGCGGAAATCGAACCGGCATCCAAGGATGTTTAATGTAGGTTAGGTAGTAAAATATCAATGATAAATATGCGTTAACCAGATGATTTTTTCCTTTTCCAATCACTGGTACTCGAGTGCTACTAGTCTAGTAGTGCAGGAGAGCAGTAGAGTAGGGGAGCAGTAGAGTAGGAGAGCAGTAGGGTAAGAGAGTAGTAGTAGCATTAGAGTAGGAGAGCAGTAGAGAAGGAGAGTAGTAGTAGCATTAGAGCAGGAGAGCAAGAGAGGAGTAGAGCATTAGAATAGGAGAGCAGTAGAGAAGGAGAGCAGTAGAGAAGGAGAGCAGTAGAGAAGGAGAGCAGTAGAGCAGTAGAGAAGGAGAGCAGTAGAGAAGGAGAGCAGTAGAGCAGTAGAGCAGTAGAGCAGGAGAGCAGTACTCACGTGTGCGAGGCCCGGAGCGCGAGCGCGGCTGGTCGCGCGGCGCCTCCAGGTCGCCGTTCCCGGCGGGGGCGGGCGGCTTCTTCTTCTTCTTCTCGTTCGTCTGCCACTCGCTCTATACATACAGTATACGTTCAACTACTTCATTTTTTTTTTGACTGGAAATTTAACAAATATATTGACCCTATTCAAGAAGAACATTGTAACCAACAAGTAGCAGTTTTTTTAATATGATTTGTAACTTTAAAAATACAATTTTCGGGGTTTTTTTATATAACTTAGTTGGCAAGCCTATGAGCTCTTAAAACACCATACATTTGTAGGTGTCACTCATGTGTTGTCATCTACATCTACAGCGTCCTTTAAACCGAAACACAGTACTGCTTTACTGTAAAACACCTACTATCGTTAGATTAATGCAATAAAAAACCTACCACCATTAGATTACTGTCGCTTACGATGTTCTTCCAAAAGGCTCTATGGACGCAAATAAGCAATACCATGTCAACCCACACGAATGTCATTTCGAGAAAAACGCGTTTGAAAATTTTGAACAACTTGCTTTATATGATTTTTTTAAATATTTGTCAAGTTTTTGGCAATTTCAGATTTATGTAAGTTATTTTATTTATTTTTACATAAAATAAGCATACAATCTGCATATTTCGTAAATAATATAACCCAAAACCTTTAAAATAATACATAAATGGCATGATGAAAAAAAGGCTTTTTTAGAAGTTTTAAAGCTTAAAGAAAAATTTTCTTCAGCCATTTACCAACACTCCTGCATATATAACTCAGTTTTTTTAATTTGGTGGGTTGACATGGTATTGCTTATTTGCATCCCTATATATTCTACTATTTTTTAATGCCCTTTACGTTGGAAAGTTATTAAAAAGAAAGGTACTCCAATACCTTTATCCAACATATAAAGCATTACACTTATTTCTCTGACCAACCATCACATAACCAAAGTGGTACCCTCAAGGTGTCTAATTATACTCTTACCGTACATATGTCCATTGCTCATCTTTCGTCATAAATATGAAACGATAATAACCACCTGTATCCGCTGGCTTTCCTCAAAAAGAAGATTGCAAGCGGCCATCATGTCGTTGTTGGTGTCATGGAGCGCGGAGCAAACCTCCTCTTCGGTACGGCGAGTCATGTCCATCAGCTCGGTCACCTAGAACATACATTACTCATATAATTATGGACAAAAACATATTTTGAAAGGGCAAAACAAAACGGGAAAAGATTTTATGTCCTTGTAAGAGTAACATCTTCCTGTAGCTTTCTTACAATGTATGGAACTTAAGGTACCTAAGATGTGCCAAAAACACTTAAGGATGCCGAAATATATTCGTTCATAGCCATGGTTCGGCCTCGCGTCAATTTTGGACGAAAACAAATTTGAGCCTCTGCGAAGAGTGTGCCCGGTGACGCTGTCAAGGCCAGTAGGGCCAACAGCAATACACATTCGGAAAAAAAGAAGTTAGTAGCCTTGTTGTAAGTCACAGTCATACTCTGTTGAGACGCTCATAGCCGAGTGCACCCAATGATCGGTAAACGATCGCTAGGTTAAGCAACTTTAGGCGCGGTCAGTCACTAGATGGGTGATCGCATAGTGGTATTTCAACCGAGCGTCTCCGTGCTTCGGAGGGCACGTAAAGTCATTCTCGGCTGTTGACAATTTGACAACATTCGATAAGTCAAGTCAGAGGTCTACGGGCGACCTGAACAACTCTGACACTAGGTTGGCCACTAACCACTCGATAAGAAGCAGTAGAGCCATGCTTTTTCCAACATAAATGGACCGGCTCGACTGGGAAAGAAGTACCCCTAGTAAAGTAACTGAGTACTGTTGCGTTTCGTACGATGGGTGAAAGCGCCGGATGCCCAATCTCCCACACCCTATTTTTATTATACATATTTTTTTATGTATATAAGTTGGTAAGCAAGCATACAGACCACGTGATGCTAAGTGTTTGCCGTAGCCACGCAAGCGGTCAGCCGCTTGCACACTAATTCTAGGTGTCACTTATACGATACCAAATTCGAGATATTTGTTCTAAAATCTCCTCTGCCAGGTAATTTCACTAGCCTACAGTGCCCTTCAAACCGAAACAAAGTAATGACAAAGAGACTATTGCTTTGCGGTAGAATATTTGACACTGTGGTGGTACCTACCTAGCCTGGCTCTTGTATGGTTGTATTGTCAACCATATTTTATGATATAGTATCATACTAAATATATGCTTTAAAAAACAAAACAAGAAAAACCATTTTGTTTCATGTGTCATCTTGCATCTCGCTTCAGTGCAATTTGTGGGAATAATTTCGTGAAAAAAGAGGACGGAAGATTCCCGGAAACTAGAAAAGGTTCTAGTTAAATACGTTAATGTTACTTATTACCAAGGTGAGATGTTAGATGTTATATATCATATGCGAGTTTGCCTTCCAATCTTTTTTCAATAAATAACATGTACTGAAGACTTCGTGTATTGATGCAGTCGTGCATGGAAAAGAGGAAAGAATAAGGAGGGATGGGCTTTTTAACAACAACTTTGATCCCTTTTGAGTCAACTATGAGCCCCTTTTGAGTAAGCTCTAACCCCGAAGCCTTGTAAGGGCTGTTAAAATTTTCACGGCAGGGTATAAACCCGACCAGTGACCCAATTAACTACAAAGGAAAAAGTACAAAATACGGCCAAGTACGTGTCGGACTCGCACATAAGGTTCCGTACAACAGTTATTGCAGCGACAAAAGAAATACTTTTTAAGTTCGTGTGATACAGCCCGCTGACAGACAGACGAACAGACAGAGACTTATTAATATTTCCATTGGCACCTTTGGGTATGGAACCGTAAATAAAGTTAATATTCTGTTCCAGAAAAATCTAAAATATAACATAACAGTTTTCCCATTCGATAATAAAGCATCGTCATGTTCGGTTATAGGAAAAACCCTATTTTAAATAACAATACAACAAACGAAAACTTACAAAGGGGCCATGGATAACAATCTTTGATCTTCTTATGATAAATACAATACACGTGATTTATTCACATACTAGCTATCCCGCTGCGCTCCGCATGCCTAGTCAAGAAAATACTTGGCTTTCCATACATAATTCAATCCCCTATTTCACACCATACAAGTTCCAAAAAGTAGGCTAAGTCCTTCCCAAAAATCCCACCTATTTTTAAACCAAAATTCGTTAATATTCCAACCGATATTCAGGAGTTTTGACATAAAAAGGTAACAGACAGATATTTTCGATTTTAAAAAAAGTTAAAATTGTAATAAGAATCTCACCATCCTCCGTACGTCGGACGGATCTTCGCTTTTGCAATCGATCATGTTTGCCATACGGAGTTGTTCTGTGGTGGCCTGCAATAAAAAAAAAAAAAAATTGGCATAATTTAACTAATTGCCGTGGTTCGGCTTCGGAGGAGGCACCCATAGGTCGAAATAAAATTTGAGCCCCCGTGAGGGCTGCTTTTACCCTTTTTCACGGCCGCTGTCAAGGCCAGTAAGGCCAACAGCAATACACATTGCGAAAAAAGAAGCAATCTTCTCCAATATTTCTAGAAATATTACAATAAGAAAAAAAATTACATCATACACATTTGCCAAGCCTTTTTTTGAAATCCGTTAGAAATCTAATAATGTCTATAACTACGTATAGTGAAGACTATTATAGCGAGTAAGGAAAATTGAATACCACTGCGCCTCAAGGGTCATCAAAATGGAATATGAAAGTTTCTTGAACTTTTGTTTTATATAATCTTAACAGCATGATTTCCCTTTTTTTTATGTTAGAAGTTGGCAAACAAGCATACGGCCCACCTGATGATAAGTGGTTGCCGTAGTCTATGAGCGCATGCAGCATCATAAGTAGGTGCCACTCACGCGTTGCCAACCTCGAGATTTTAGTTCTTAAATCTCCTCTGCCCAGTAATTTCACTAGCGTACAGTGCCCTTCAAACCGGAACAGAGTAATGCCTAAGCACTACTATTTGGCGGCAGAATATTTGGCACTGCGGTGGTACCTACCTAGCCGGCCTCTTGCAACAAAAGACCTACCACCTGTGAATATCCCTACTGGATGGTTTTGGTTAACAGGCAGCTTACCTGTGGTTTTGTCTTTTCCTTGGGCTGAGGCTTCTCAGCGGCCTTCCCTTTGTCCTGTTTCCCATCCTTCTTCGCACCACCCTTGGTGGCGCGCGAACCTAAACTCATTATTAACTGCTATATTTACAGCCTCTATTTACAAGCAGCTGGAAAAGATGAAAAAGTACAATTAGTTCACAGGATGAAACAAGTTAAATGATATTTAAAGGCATATTTCAAACTCATAATAACTTAATAATATATTCCTAACATTATGCCCGGTATTTACCCAGGGTCCGCTTAGTAGTCTTATCCGTATTTTATCAGGTTACTAGTTTTTACACAGAGAGATTGCTAACCGATCTCTGCAACCCTAAGGATGTACCAGTAACTCATTGGATAATAGCAAATTACCTATCTGGAGTTAGCAATGACTAACAGATGTGGTGACAACCGAGACTGACAGCTTAACGTGCTCTTCGAGACACCGTGGGGAGAGCCTCAACAACAACCGTCCAGACACAGAAACAGGTGTTTGTAAGATGATTACAAACATACACACCAAGCAGGAGTCCACACGCGACCGTTAAGCCTAAAAGCAGCCTTGCTAATAACACGCCACAAAGGTGGTGACTTAAGAATTATTCGAGACTGAATAAATTTAAATTGAGTAGTAAAAAGAACAGAAATGTTTTATTTATTTGTGAATTTACTTAGAGGAAATATATTTTTGAGACTTAAAGCCATTCACAGAGAGTCCAGGTTCCCATATCTAGATATTTTTTTATGACATATCAAATATGCATCAGCGTCACAAGTGAAGGCTACCTATGTTCTTGTATAATGTATTCTGAACGAAGATCACACATATGAAATGATACAAGTCATCCAAGATTTTAAAGAACCCAATGTGCTTTAATATAGCTAACATATCCTTTTTCTAAAGCCGTTAGAATGCTATATAATAATTCTATTGATCCTATGTATTTACCTAGTCTTGTTGGACTAAATCTTCTTAAATAAAGAATTTAAAAAAAAAAATTAAGGCTATATAACAGTTTTCAATTATGATACCTATATCTTGTGCATGCAAACTGGTACATCTATGTATGGTTAATATAAACATGTGACTCAAACTGAAAGAGCAAAAAATTCTAGGAATATCTTATTACTCAGGTGTGACATAAAATTTACAATCCACAGATTTAATGCAGTTTTTCTTAAAGCTATAAACCAAAATACATTTCAGTGTCAATAACAAGACACAGACATCCAAACCTATATCAATGCGCATAATTATGATCAAGAACCAATTGGCAAATAAACAGATGACAATTGGAGACACTTTTCGTCTTTAATAGTACTTGGTATAGAGATATGTTTCAAAAATAAGCCCTTCATCAAATCATTAAATTCATATCAGTCCATTTGAAGCATTAACATTGCAAATATGAAAATCAAATCTTCTTCATCATCCTAGCATTATTCCCGGTATTTTATTTTACCCAGGGTCTGCTTTATTACTCTTATCCGGATTTGACAGGTTACTAGTTTTTACACAGACCGATTGCCATCTGACCTCCGCAACCCTAAGGGCTAACTAGCAACTCATTGGATAAGAGCAATTTACTTATCAAGAGTTAACGATTATTATCAGATGTTATGTGATAACAACCGGGACCGACAGCTTAACGTGCTCTCCGAGACATGGTGGGGATACCCACAGACAAACGCCCAGACCGAGACAGAAATTTTAACAAACATCTGCCCGAGCGGGAATCGAACCCGCAACCGTCAAGACTTAAGGCAGACATGCTACCCACAACGCCACAACGGTGTCGAATATGAAAATCAAATGTTTCTCAATTAATGGAAGTGGGATGAAAATATAAACATTACAAATGTAAATCTGTCTCTCAGTCTGTCTGTTGCATACACAGATAGTCTAGGACCTGAGAAAAGATATAGGCTACTTTTTAATGCGAAAAAAGGGTCGTAAGGAGTTGAAAGACAGGGATGTACTTTTATATGGAAGTATTGTCATTTTTAGAGCTACAAAGCTTGAAACCTATTTTTGAAGCTGTTGAACAAATATAAATAAATGTGACATTCAGTTTGTAAAAGTTTTACCCCCAACGGTGTGAAATAACAATAGGAAATAGGGGATGAAAGTTTGTATGGAAATATGAAAGGTTTATGTGAATGTTTTACCCACGGGTGAAGCCACTGGCAGAAGCTAGATAATTATTATAAAAAAATCAACAACGCCACACATAGTCAAAAAACATTTATATCAGCAGTTATTGTACAATCCTACTTATAATGATTATTATCATTGAGTAAAATTATATTATTATTTTTAAAAGCCAATGACCTCATAAAACATATCTTAATCCATTAACCCTTAGATAGACAGTTTTTCTTTTGTTTCAATCCTACCATATATCTCAAGCAAATCACGACATTAAGATTATCATAAGAAACAAATATTTATGAAATATTATAGCAGGATATCATTTAAAAAGTTAAAATATAGCTCAAAAATTATTAATTACCCTAAACAAAATTATGTCAAAATCTTTACAAAAGAACCTTCAACAACAATACTTCATAAAGTAAATAAAAGATTGAGAACTGGAAAAGTTACCTTACGTAAGATGTTATATGAAATTAATTTACGTCAAAGAGAAGACAGTGGATATAGATTTATGTAAGATTTGGTAAAATATATATATATAAATATATAAAAAGTCTGTGGAACTATGGGGAAGAATTGTCTGGAAGAGATTGCTATGTAGCAATAACACCGCCTACCTATAGCCTGCTTAAAATTATAGTTCTTAAGTAATTGTTTACATTCTCCTTTAATATTCTATCCATAATTATTGTTTATATTGTCATTATATTTCAAGCAATTGAATATTTCTACTTAAACGAGCAGCCTACACTAACAGTGGACATGACTATAAGATACAGATTAAAAGTGCAATTGCATAAACTTTACAATAATATTAAGAAAATATCCTAATAAGACAGTCCAATTTGTAGCTTTTTTTAACTAAAAATTGGGTTCATATAATTAGAAAAACGCAGAGCTGTTAACACTAACTAATTGTAAGTTTTATTCTATGTAATAATGACAATTCTCTTTTCTATACTCAAGTCAGATCATAATATATAGCAAGAAAAACTTATGACAATTAAAAGAAATATTCATTATTAATTTAGAAAAATAATGGTGATTTGGTAACAATGCAATAAAAAAGAAAAATTTCAGAGCAATGTTCTGAAATTTTTGTATGCCATGGACCGGCATGAAAATATAAATATATAATAATAAATTAGTATATAACCTTGAGAAACCTTTACAGAACAAATTCTGATAAGAATATTAATAAGTAATACAAGATACAATATTTTTTACTTTAACTTTTTTGTATTGAAACAAAATAGGAATAATAAAAATATCAATGATAATAACAATTATAGTATAAATTTAAATATTTAAAAAACTAAAATGTTAATTGGAATCTGTGTATTAAATTAAAAAAAAAATGTTTATTTGAGTATATCTAAATTGTGTTATTTATTACTTTTGTAATTTTTATTGAAGAAAACAGTTCAAAGCAAATGGTTGATAAAGAAATTTGTTTTGATTCAGCAGTCAGTTTATTGAGGAGATAATAACTAATAATATTTATTGTATTTAATTGTTATGCTCTTGACTTTGTAAGTATATAATTATAGCCAACGTTTATATGAGCATCACAGCACAAACCGCCAAAGGAGAGAAGTAACGGTGATCGGAAAATAAGTAAACAAAACAAATGGGCGGAAAAACATCTAATTAAATGTTTTGCACTAACGAAAATTTGATAAACCTTGAATATTAAGCATCCTTATTAGAAGGATATATCAGAATATATTTTGCGTTAATTTTCGCAGAAATCGGGACAATGATTCATTGTGATGTGCAAGGGCGATACCAATTCGAATTTCTACAATAGAGGATTTACAATTGAACGTTTTTATTTTTGAATGCATCTGAACACTTGCACGTATACGAAAGTTCACGTCATCAAATTCTTAAAAATCCAATGGAGGCGAAATTTAATAGGCGGCACATGTGGGGGACGCCATTCCTGAAGCACCTTTCTTGGTATCAAAATGACAGTCTTTGTTAACGATATGAACGAGCACGACACTGTTTTTCACCTTAATTTAACACTCGTTAACACAATTTGAAGCCTAGATGCAGTAATTTACCTTATATCTATTGGTTTATCCGTAATACAACGCGATTACTAATAAAATTACGAATTTCCATACCTGTGAATGCGCTCTCGGAACGCAAGCTGGTCACGTGACTTACTAGTGGTGAGCTATCCCATCAATTACAATTACGATTTATTATTTAAAGAATGGCCAGACTTATTGTCTATTTTTATTCCATAATATCTATGGAACGATTGTAATGAATTATGGTAGATATATTTGTGTGATGTAATTGAAGTGATAATACTTTTATTAAATTATTTTTAATAATTATACATTATAACGACGACTTGCAACTTGTGGCAGGTTCGCTGCCACTGCACCACAATTTTGGGGCAAATTCTGTAATTTTATTATCAATCAATAGCATTTCTTATAGTTTTCAATTATTTACATATAAGAGAATTTGAGGAAGAGAAAAAAATGCAATTTTTGTGTAATAATTACTATTAAATTTAAAATCATAAGAGATTTTGTTGCTTGAACTAGCGGATTTTATAAGCTTTTAGTGGATAAAAATCTGGTTTTAGCGGCAGAAATTATTAATTTCAGCGGAATTTGATGGAATATATTAATACATTGGACCCCAAATCCAGCTAGAGATTAGTGGTATCGACCAGTGTCCATTCACCATGTTATGTTAGAGCAAACTGATGAACTTCTATTTCAATTGTTTTCATTCTTAAATATATCGTGTAAGCTGACAATGATTGAACGTATAAATATCAAAATAGCATATAATTAAATTTTTATTAAGCAGCATTTGCCAGCAAAGTCGATCAAAAATGGCGGCAATATAAAAACCATTATAGGAACAAAACCGGTATTCTGAAAATTAAACAGACGTCATAATTATTATTCCCACAGACCATACATAAACATATTGGCAATATAATATTATAATAAAATACAATCACACCTGTTCAGAAAATATTATTACTGATCAGCAATACTTAATGAATATCATTGATTCTATTCATTCAATTGATCTGATAAAGATGAGCTCACACTCCATAGATGTGAGATCATGAGGTGTCAACAGCAAATGATCTGTGGTTGACATCTAGTTGACAGTAGTGATGAGTAGGACAAATGATTTTGAACGTGTTTGTATGAACGACTCATTTCTAGATATGAGTCGAGACAACGTAGCGCTTCAAGTGAGTCGCGACAATTGAACTAGATGAACTAGATGATGCAATTTGTGTCAGTGAGGACAAAGTTATTAATGTGTATGTATTAGAATACTGTCTCGGTTTGCTATACATTTGCTTAGTTGAGTATTTGAAATTAAGAACTTATATGATTATTACGTGTTTCTCAGCTTGAATTTATTTTTAAAAGGAAAACTTTAATAGTTAAAAAATGTTTTTAATAAAAATAAGGACATGTAAATGTGAATAATTTATTAAAATCAAAACCCATACAAACAAAAAAATTATGATTAAACTATACTCAAAACTTGATACAAACTCTAATATAGTAATATACGTACCTTTATTCAGTTGATAGCTTGGTATTCTGTTAACACTTTTATCCTTTAGACTTTAAGAATCCAAGTGAATTCAAAAATTACAATTAAACATAGACAGACGTACATCAAAAATCACAATATTACCACAGTAACTCTTAGACCATTTAACAAAAATAAATGGTTAAATAGTCTAAGTAACTATGTACTAAATCTATTAAATTCTACTTTAGATTTGTCAAATAAAATTTAAATTCGCGGGAAACGCAAATAATATTATGTCTCGCTTCCACCTATTTGTTAATAGTAATTGCCTCGTTCCCGCGTCGGCGTTCGTCTTCCCGGTATAGATTTCGTACCTATTCATTAACACATCGTAAGAGCGAGACATAAGCCAACGTGTGATAATCATAACACATATTGTAAGAGCGAGACATAGCACAATGTGTGCTAGTCATACTAGCCCGTTCATTTTTGAAGCGGTTCAAAGTTTTCATTTGAAGCGTTAGGACATTTGATCATGTTGTATGCGACATTTGAAGCGCCTCATGTATGAGGCACTCAACACTAGTTGACAGTTGACTAGCAAGCGCCAAGCGCGGGAACTGCGAGTGCGAAGTGGGAACTTAGGATTTGGGAATGGGAATTGGGAAGCTAAGTTAAAAAGTGTAAAGTGTAAACTAATAATCTTCTAAAATATATATATATATATATATATATATATATATATATATATATATATATATGATTATTATAGAAAGCCATATTATATAATAGTATGTCACTCCTGGAAGATGTTTTTCTCGCAGACGAAGCAAACGAAGCACAGGAATTAGAAAGAAATATAGAAGGTGATGAATACGATGGAAGACCACGTTCAGACAGCGACGAAAACAGCGAGAAAGAAGATGAAGCAGGTTATTTTTCAGCTGATCATGGCTAAAATTTAATAAGAAACACGTATGGATGTTTAGGAAATATATATATTTTCCATATCTGTACAATTACTTAACGCATCTTCTGTATCTAATAATAAACAATTTTTAATTTACTCATTTTTTTTAATTTATCCTGCAATCGATGTATTCTAAAACAGCTTGAATATCTGGTCAATAAAATCTGTTATAATTTTAAACACATAGAAACGAATAAAAGATTTAGGTTGTGTATATCAGAATAATAGTTCTTCTATGGTTACCATTCAGCTATATATTAACTATTTTTACCTTCTGTGAGCAAATTAATTCAGAATTTTCCCATATACATTAAAATTTTATGTTTTAGAGGAAGATAAAAGACGGGTAGATCCAACTACAACCAAAACTAGACGTGTGGTTAAACACCCAAGGTTCATTTTAAACCCAGCGAGGTTAACTGGACCACGAGGTATACAAGTTATCCCAGAACATTTTAGGGATTTCAAATTTAAAGGTAAGTTAAAATTTTAAATAGCAACATGCTGTCATACCATTTTGGCGTCAATGAGCATTTACGAAAATAAATTGAGTCATACAACAGACGTGTTTACATTAACAGTATTAATGTAAAGTATTTGATGTTTTATTTAATTGAATTTTTGTCTTCCTGGCATTAGTCCTAGTACTTACCCAGGGTCTGCTTATACTCTTATCCTAATTTGACAGATTAGTAGTTTTTATACAGAGCGATTGCCACCTGACCTCAGCAACCCTAAGGACAAACCAGTTACTTAATGTATAAGACCTAATTACCTATCAGTATATACTTCAAGTATGCAAAATATAATATCTCTATGGGTAGAGTGTTTTAAAAAACTTCATGTTTTAATAAAATAGTTTTCACATTGATAATATTAAGTAGCTATTCACTTATGTACATTATTTGTTTTAGGTAAAGGGCACGAAAAAGAGGATCTAGATTTAGTGCTAAAAAAACTAGAGCACTGGGCATATAGGTTGTATCCTAAATTCCAATTTGAGGACTGTTTGAAGAAAATTGAAACTCTAGGGAAAAAGAGGCCTGTAATGGTAGGTAGAAATGACTTAATTTGTAAAATATAGATGACTGTTGTAGCCTATTGCATTGATCGAATATTTGTATTGTTTGTCCTTGCTCTGCACTGTGCCTGGGAGAATGCTCAAAGTTGTGGTGTCAGTAGTTATCATAACATCAGATAAAAATCTTTAACTACTGTTAGGTAATTTCAGATATGTTATTTGTTTGCCCTTAGGGACGTGGAAATCAAATGACAGTTGCTTTATGTAACAACTAATATGTATTTTTCGGACCCTCGGTGAGACAGGACAGAGTGTGGTCCAGATGGGACCTCGGTGTGCCCCACACCCTACCTACAAATTAAGAGTGAATCATCTTCTATGCAAGCACACTCCACCCTACGCTGTATTATATCACATTGCATCAGGTGTGATAACAATCAAGCATTAGCCTATGTCTTAAAAAATAATCTCTATAACAAATGGACCCATACTATATTGTGTAGAATGACAAAGTATTTATTATTGAAGTGCCTGTAACCAACATCTAGTTTTCTTGAATTTAATATAATTATTTTTAAGTATAATCAAGCATTATTTTAAATTTACAGGTTCATCTTCAAAAAATAAGATCCGATCAGTTCCTATCAGAAGAAACGGTTGTACAGAAGGACTCGAGTGATGAAGAGCCACAACCTGAAGATGAATTTGATAAGCTTTTGCAGCAGCAAATAGAACTAGCAAGATCAACACCAGCTCCGGGATCTGTTAAGAAATTTGATAGCCACATCTCAGAGAATAGGTATTATTTGTATTGCCAGTGAAAGTCCTGGTAAAATTGGTCCAGCTGTTTTAGACATTACAAACAGACACTTAAATTATATTTATTTCTGTGTATAGATGAATATTACTTAATATTTTTAAACTATTTTCAGACCAGTAATGATGCCTAAAGCGACATCATCGCCATCTATAAGTGAAGAACAAAGAGAAAGAATGTTACGGAACAAAAAACTAGCGGAAGAAAGACGGTTGGCTCGTCTTAAGAATATCACTAATACTTCACAAGCTGAAAATCAATTTCAAAACAATCAAATTGATAATGTTATAGTTGAAAATCATAATGAAGTTGAAACTGAAGTTGCAGTTAAAAGAAATAGATCTAATGTTATTGAAAGTTCTGATGAAGATGATGTGATTGTTACCAAATCTATAACCGCTAATGTACATCACGAGATAAATAATTCTAGTAGTAAATTAAAAAGTTCAAATATCAATCATGAAAGTGTTGATGAAAGTAATGAAATCGAGATGATATCTGATGATAATGTTCATGAAAATGATAATAGTGATAATATAGAGAAAACAGTAAATATTAACGATAAAAATGATCATGAAAGTGTTGAAGAGAGTAATGAAATTGAGGAGGTATCTGATGGTAATGTTCAAAATGATAACAGTGATAATATAGAAAAAAGTTCAGGAATAAATGAAAATGGACATATAAGGGTGGAAGAGAGTAATAAGGTGGCATCTGATGATAATATTCTACAAAATGATAAAAGTGATTCAAATATCGATACAGATGGTCTAGAACAGGATGTAATTAATAAACCAAAGAATTCTCATTCAGGAGATATTGATAATAATGATATTGTAATTGCAAACTCCAACGATCGTGGGTCTGATAATAATTTAAATAAAATCATTGAAGAAGATAACACTATAATTACTGAAAAAAAAATCGTGACTTCCAGTTGTAAAGAAAATATTGAAAATCTTGATGATTTGATGGATGTTGATTTTAGTGATGACTTTTAGATATAAATATTTATAAAAATTAAAAATGTTTTTTTTTTTACTCCACAAAAAAATTAGATATCGCGTTTATTTCCATTTTCTACTTCAATAAATACCAATCCAATAAAAAGTTTATTTTTATACCACAATTAACATAAAAATATAAACGTGTTTGTTTTGATCATGATTTCACACCGAGAATGCAATCGGCCTCGCAGGAGGAGCCCTAAGTATCAATTTTGAGTCCCCGTAACGACTGTCTCATTTTCCTTCCGAGCTAGTAGGACCAAGAGCAATACACATTCTAAAAAATGATATTGTGATGTAAATGATATTGTACATTCCAAAAAATTATATTGTAATGTATTATAATTCAAAATCAACGCAAACGAAACGAAGTTAGTCACGCGCTAACTTCATTTAGTTAATTTGCAAGCTTCAACCGCTAACTTTTTTCCTTTACATTACAAATTTGTGGCTAACTTCGTTGCGTTGTATGTATGTTGAATTTACGAAGGAGCTAGTCTGGATATTTTATCTGTATGAAAATGCCTGTATGCCACAGTATATACTATATATAACTTTCTATCACATACAAAATCGAATGAAAACAATGAATATTTTCTTCACACAAAAATAATATACTTTTTTTTTTTTATGTTAGAAGTTGGCAAACAAGCATACGGCCCACCTGATGGTAAGTGGCTGCCGCAGCCTATGAGCGCTTGCAGCAACATTAGTAGGTGCCACTCGCGCGTTGCCAACCTCGAGATATTAGTTCTTAAATCTCGTTCGCCCAGTAATTTCACTAGCGTACAATGCCCTTCAAACCGGAACACAGTAGTGCCTAAGCACTACTATTTGGCGGCAGAATATTGGACACTGCGGTGGTACCTACCTAGCCCGCCTCTTGCAACAAAAGACCTACCACCAGTGTGACTGATTGCACTGGTGGAATAATCTCTGTTGTGACAGAGGTTATCCCAACAGCGGGCGATGGGGTCGTCACATCCCGACGCCTGAGAACTTTTAAATAAAATATATTTTCTGTTTATGTTGAGTAATAAATAGTTTCAGATGGTCCCATATAAATGATGGTCTGTTCAAGGGTCCCAGAGTTACAGAAGGGAATTCTTAATACTTATTGTTGTGGCGCAACGGTAACCTGCCTTAAGCGCAACAGATTGCGGGTTTGATTCGTGCTCGGAGCAGATGTTTGTATTGACCATACAGATGTGTTCCAGTCAGGGTGTGTTTGCCTTTGTCGTTCTGCATGTTTCCAGGTGACCAGAACCCCGACAGAGGCCATCACTATCCTAATGAGGACAATGTGTAGCGTTTATTTATTGTCATCACGACATGGACTCGCTGTATTGCTAGTTCTATATATGGAAAAATTAAAACACAATTAATTTTTAAAAATTTATTCACTAGAATGCAAACCAAAACAAAACTTATCACAGAATAAATATGATCTCATTTTGAATGCTCTATATTTTACATAAAACTACCTTAAATTATTAAAAAATGCGCGATCTTTGTATGACATTAAAACTGGGGGAGAAAAACGTATTTTACAAATAATAAAATAACCGCCTTAGGTATAGCTTCTTCTATATTTAAAAAATGCTAACATTTTCCAAAATAATGTTTTTTATATTCTCTGTTTTAATATTATCAATTTATTATTTAACACTCCTTATATTCATTAATAAAGATATAACACGAAATTTTATCTATTTATCTATGATTATCAACATTAATCTAAAATACCAAACGTACCTATACCTATTACCGCAAAAAACACGACAAAATTATTTAAAAAGGTGTGTGTGCGATTCACACACGATAGAAGTGAAACTTCAGTAAATCGACAAAAGAATGAGATGAATATATATAATATAAAATAGTATCTATTTCTGTCTCATTCTTTGCTGGCTTCATCGTACACATTTTGTATTTGTCTCTTACCTGTCGTTTTTTCCGCTGCATCCGGTTTGAAATAACGATTCTAAAGAAGTTTCACTTCAAAAAGGCAAATTTATATTCTGTACATTTTTTAAATTTCATTACGCGTAAAATCTAAAATAGCTATATTGATAAATTAAATACAATTAATATTTGGTTTGACATCAGTACATAAATTTAAAACATTCATACAACCAACGATTTGGTATTAATTTTATTGTGAAACAAAACTAAGGCTTACTGTTTATTGAACTCAAAGCGCTCACAGTAAGCAATCAGTAGGTTTAGCATGGCGGATTTACCTTGAGCCTACGGCGGCAAATTTGGGGACCGATTTTTTTTTGCTACCTCATAGATATGAAAAAGATTTTTGCACGACGGTGTTCTGATGTTTTACGAGAAGAAATCTGCAATAAATTTGCCGATGACTTTTCCCTCTCACTTGTCATTGTACATTCCGAGAAGGAAACTTCCATATTCTACAGTAAACCAACCAGTAACCGGCCTCTGCGCCCGCACTTTGTATGAGTGAAAAGAGCGAAATTGCAGAAAATGTGTTTCCCTTTTCTCACTATCAATCAGAGGCAATGGTGGCAAAAACTTTATGGTACCTTGAAAATTTGTAAATCCGCCACTGGGTTAAATTTTTTAGCTTCTTTTCTTAATTCAATTCTTATGTTAATGGCTTTCAATTGTACCAACTGAGCACAGATTACTTCGCCAATGTCACATAGAATGGAGAAGACACGAAGGAGATTGTCCGGTGACAATGATGATTTTGGATCCACCATTTAATAGTGCACTCAGGAAAAATATTGGTAATTTCTTTTGTTAATCTTTTTTCATGTTTGCTGTTGGTCTTACTGGCCATGACAGCGTCATACGGCAATACATTTGACCCAAGTAGCATAGAGTCGATTTTATTTGAAGTCGAGTTTCAATAAAATTGTACTGTTTCGAAATATCATAATAAGTTACTCATAGAACTATTCACGTTCTTTTCTCTATCTCCTGATTCAAAAGTTACAATAAACTTTTTTTCCAATGTTGGCTTTACAATAAACTTGGAGCACAAAAACGTCATATTTGACAAGTAATGCTTTTGACGTGAAATGTCAACGCAATTAAGGGTTAGCCTTAATAATCTGAAATAGCTAAATCAAAACTTAAAGTACAATCGCGGAGCTGAAGGAGTTCCGTAAATTTGCATCGCTGTATGACAAAATCCGCATTGTTATTAAGTAAATCGTAAGGCGATGTTATATTGCAAAAGGTTATCAAACCGTGCAAGCGAGACGGAGATATATTTGTGCGCGAGCGAAAGAGATAAGCAACGATAGTTCGCTGTACAGAATCTTATAGCTCCGCGACAGTTATCGTCACAGAAAACATTAGTACTACCCCCATCCCCTCTTCCCACCGATCCGACTTACCTCACCCCTCTCGCTATTATAATCGACAATACAAATAAGATTCATTTTTGTCAGAAAAAGTTGTAATTTTATAGTTAGATAATATAATAGTAATAGAATAGTGTTGTGAGACAAAAACTTCTAGATCTTTCCGATCGATCGTTGAAACTTGTTAATAATTTTACAGTCAAAAAAATCTGTAATCCAATTGAAATTTTATATATCTATAATTATGATTTTAATTTAATCAAGAATTTTATCGATAAGATTGTTTACAAACTGTATAAACCCGTTATCGACGACGGTAAAATCATTAACACACAACACACATACAAGAATCTATGCAGGTGTGTGATTACATTTTGTCAAGTTAAAAATACCTGGCAACTCCAATAAATAACACATTTTTAAAGAACGCATAGTTTATGCCTAAATTACTGAAGTTATTCCTTACAATAAGAACCACAGGAAAGTTAAAATTTACATATGAACCCTCAATAGCTCAACGGGCCGAATTCGCTCCGCTAATAGGAGTCGCAGGTTCGATCCTGACCTGTGGAACAGGGCTATTGTCATACCCACTCCTAGCTCAAGCTTCGAGTTTATTTGCAGGGGCCAATAGGAATATTAGTAATGTCTTGAAAACGCATATGTTTATATAAAAACTTACAGCAAACGTTTAGTGAAAATTGCCAGGAGAGACACACGAATCTATATATGTACATATTATATGTAATAGATTCGGTATATTTTTTCATTTACTTGATTATTGAGACTGTCTCATTTGTGTGTGATATGATAAATGACACAAGAGACAAGAATGATTTATATCGTCATAAGAGGGTAGTTTTAAACTCCTAAAGTGAATTATGAAAAGTATAGGTAATATTACCCGATTATGTTTAGACTGTGTTAAATTTGTGACATAGCATTCCCCTGTGTTATACAATGTGACAAAAATCGGTTTGGGAAGGTTGACATCAAGTTTAACGTGCTTCTACGGCGTGTTCGGAAAAAATATTACACAGAACATTTTCTTTTTTTTGCATTTAAATTTCATATCTAATACGACATGAAGTCTTCAAAGATCATTGAATCTTGGTGGAGATCTGACACACATCACGAGGGCACTACTAATTAGTGTCCGGTATTAACGAAGCGAAGAATGACGTGAATATCATCCATGTGACAGCCAGTAACGATTGTTCCGACTCGTTATCGTTATTCCGTGGCTCGTTCGGTTGTCCCGTTTGATTCTGTTCACCGTTCTCGTTATTCTGTGGCGCTTCGTCGTTACCGCGTGGCCCGTTAACTGGATTCACGTTCAAGTCACGGAAGAAGCCGATTTGGTGACTGCAATAAATAAAATTATTTTAAAAATCGTTTATATGCAAAAATGACAGATTTCTGAATTAAAAGCATCTATACACTATCACAATAAATTCGAGGCCATAAACAATTTTAGTCTCCTAATCACACTGAAGCAATATACCTAAGCAGATCGCGGTTTTATCAATAATCATCCTTATAATTTTCAATTTATTGCAATGATTTTAGGTCCTTTATTGCGAGAGGCCGGCTAGGTAGGTATACTGTGTTTCGGTTTGAACTGTAGCTAGTGGCTGTAAAGGAGATCTAAGAACCAATATCTCTCGTTGGCAACTCGTGAGTGATACTTACAAATGGTGTTGCAAGCACTCGTAGGCAACGACAACCGCTTACTCTCCAGCGGGTCGTATTTTACCAAGTGTATTCGGCTCTCCTGTCCGGTGACGCTATCAAGGCCAGTAGGGCCAACAGCAAGAGACATTCAGAAAAAAATAGTAAATAAAATACTCACAGATAACCAGCCGCAGCCAGTAATAAGACGAGGAGCAACCTAGCCGGGCTCCCGTACAAACAGAACAGAGATATTAGTATCGCAAATCTCGACGCAGCGTATAAGTGATCGAGCCAGTCCCTCGCGGCGCCCTCCTCGAGCTCCGGCTCGGGGGCCTCTGGCTGTGGGGGGCCTCCGCTGGCGGGGTTGGGGTCTCCTCGACCATGGCTTGCCTCCTGGAAGGTTCAGATCAAAGTTAGTTGTTTACACTGGAGTTGAAACGCTCATAGCCGAGTGCAACCACGAATCGGTAAACGATCGTTAGGTTTAACAACTTTAGGCGCGGTCAGTCGCTAGATGGGTGATCGCATAGTGGTATTTCAACCGAGCGTCTTCGTGCTTCGGAGGGCACGTAAAAGTCGGTCCCGGCTGTTGACAATTCAACTCTGACACTAGGTTGGCCACAGTTGAAAGGGGAAGTGACATACTTTTGAGTTTGTTTTGATTTCCCTCCCACCTGAGTTTGTTTTGCGGGCTCTTCTCAGGTAGAGGTTTAATTTTGGAGCTGGCGGTAGAATCTTACTTTCAAGAAAATAATGATATGCTTTTTATGTTGAATAAAAATATTTGATAACGATGTCTCTCCCCTTCTCCCCTTGGGTCGGCAATTTCATTGTAATTCTACTGATATTGCAAGCGTCTATAAGCTACGGTGACCACTTACCATCAGGTAGGTACTGTTAAGTTAATTTGCCACCTGTGACCCAAAAAAGTAATATCAAATCAGGATCTTAATGATAATGTTCTTTAGGGATAAGAAAATATTTTTTATTATTTAATAACTGGCATAAGTTTCATTTTTTTAGATCCCTCCAACTAAGTAAGAATATTCTAGTACCGATTTGAAAAAACATTACTAATAAATAATAAAAAAATACAAATAGCAATCTTATCGCTGACTAACGATTTCACCGATTAAAAAAATCGACAATATTATTTTAACAAGCATAAAATGTTAATTTCAGATAAAACTATTGTAATGCAAAATGAAATCGATTTGACTGCCCAGGGTCTGCTTATTACTCTTGCCCGGATTTGACAGGTTACTAGTTCTTACACAGAGCGATTGCCATCTGACCTCCGCAACCCTAAGGTCGAACCAGTAACTCATTGGATAAGAGGACTTAATTTATCAAGAGTTAACGATTATCATCAGATATTATGTGATAACAACCGGGACCGACAACTAAACGTGCTCTTCGAGGCACGGTGTGGGGACCCACAAGAACAAACGCCTAGACCGTAGCAGATATTTGTAAGATCAATACAAACATCTGCTCGAGCGGTAATCGAACCCGCAACTCACTAGCCACAACAATAATAGGTGTGATTTGACTGCTAAAGATAGTAATGGAAAGCCACGTCCATAACTAGATCCGTCAAGATTTTTAGTAGTAGTAGAGCCATGCTCCTTCTAGCACAAATGGCCGGCTCGTCTGGGCAAGTACTACCCAATCAAAGTAAAGAAAATCGGCACAGTATATAGTTGCGTTTCGTGCTATATGTGAGAGCAAATGGGGTCCAATCTATCACCCCTACTAATCTCTTCCTTTTTTCACTTCTCATCCCTTCCCTCCTATACCTTGGGTTGGCAACGCGCATGTGATACTTCGCGCGCGTATTCATAGATTGTGGTGGCTGTGTACCTTCAAGCGGAGCGTATGCTCTTTATATGAGTATTACTTAGCAATATAGCTCAGTTTAGTTTGTCTTTTTAATCGCGAGTTCATAGTAGGCCTCTTGCTATCTGTATGATCAATACAAACATTTGCCTCAACGATCAAGCAACAAAACCTAAAAAATATGTAAATACTACACACTCAACAACCCCCCAATATGATAGTTCATCCTGTGTCGGGGTTCTGGAAACATACACAAAGAACAGGACAAACACACGCAGACCGAAAAAATCCTGTATTGTGAATACAAACATCTGCCCCGAGCGGGAATCGAACCCGCGACCACAACGTCATCTTAGATCTTGAGCTCAGTTGAGGTTGTCATTTTTATCGCTAAATCTATTCGTTGATGTTGGAAAAGGTACAAAAAGCCTTTCTGAGGTATTACCATAGACGTGTTAGTGGTTACTACCCCTTTCTTTATCCGACCAAATATTTGTTAGGACATTTAGGTTTCAATTCCCTGAAAGTAAGGCGAAATTTCGGCCAGCTTAGAACAATGTGCAAAATCTTACATGGCTATATTGATGCACCTGACTTACACAATAATTTATGTCATATATTCACGCCCAATCAATACCTTAGGGCCCGTCGACACAAATTTTTCGCGGTACCACAAAGTCGAACAGTTGCCCGAAAAATTCGCCAATACCGAAAAGTTTGTCATATTTTAACGCAATCTTGGAGAATAACTCCGAACTTGATATGTTTTGCGAGAAATGGTCAAATATTTATTTGTATCTTTTAAAATATTGTGAGGAAATAGATAATGCGTAGTATCGTATGAAGTTGCTGTAATATTATTAGTATTACAAATTATAAAACACATTGTATGCTAGCCTAATTAGTGTAATTGGTCTTGGACCGTACTAATTAGAATAAATAAATAAAATAAAAAATAAATAAATAAAATAAAATCGCAATAAGCGTTCATAGTAACCCTCCTGATATCTGTATGATCAAGACACACATGCCTAAACGGTGAAGAACAAAACTAAAAATAATATAACAATAAAACTTTTCTTACATGTTTGCATATTGCTGCATATATTGCATATAGGCTTGTTGTATCATCAGCATATGATTCGCCATGGACGCTGGATCGTTGGACACTGGCAAGTATCCGTCTGCGAAGTTGTAATTCGGATACGGTGGTACCCTCCCATAGTTGTTGACGAAGGAACTCAAATAGTTCTGCATTTCGACGGTATGGTTCTGATCATTTTGCCTCATTTCCGGTCTGGGTGTCGGTTCGGATGGACGCTGTACGGTCTCTTGCACATTCCTCTGTCTTAGGCCGTCTGTTTTGGGTGGTACTGGCGTGTTGTTTTGCATTTTTGTAGAGCAAACTAAGTGCATAGTATGCGCTATTTGACTTTCATAGTTCCTCAGTACGTCTTTTAAAACTATATTATCCTCTAATAGCCGTCCGGAGTAAATGATTTTCTGTTCGTCGGCACCCTGAAATAAAAAAAGTTGTTAAATTATGTATGTATGTTGATCATATCTCTATAACATCGACTTTCGTTTTTTTTTTGTTACAAGTTGGCAAACAAATATACGGACCATCTGATGGTAAGTGGTTGCCGTAGCCTATGAGCGTTTGCAGTACCATTAGTAGGTGCCACTCACGCGTTGCCAACCTCGAGATATTAGTTATTAAATCTCCTTAGGCCTGTAATTTCACTAGCCTACAGTGCCCTTCAAACCGGAACACAGTAATGCCCAAGCACTACTATTTTGCGGCAGAATATTTGACACTGCGGTAGTACCTACCTAGTCGGCCTCTTGCAACAAGAGACCTACTACCAGTGTGAGTGACTGCACTGGTGGAATAATCTCTGTCATGACAGAGGTTATCCCAACAGCGGGCGATAGGGTCGTCACATCCCGACGCCGGGAAATTTTTTTGGTTTTGGAATTCAGAAAGAAATGTCTAAAGATTCGCTGTAGCTCCGTAGTAAATTCGCAATAACGAATCGAAACGAAGTTAGTCACACGCGAACTTTACTCGGTTATGTTGAATGCTTGTGACTAGCGTCGTTCAAAAGGGTCTGCCTATCACTACATAGTATAAAACAAAGTTGCTTTCTCTGTCCCTATCTATGCTTAAATCTTTAAAACTACGCTACGGATTTTGATGCGGTTTTTTAACAGATAGAGTGATTGAAGAGGAAGGTTTATATGTATAATAACATCCATTATATAGTGGAGAGATACTGTTATTTTTGAGGTTTCTAATGTGATGATCGTAAATAACTACATTTTTTCCGCTTACATTGCAACAAACGCAGGCTGAATCTTACGAGATTTATCAAAATAATATATATTTTATACCCGTGCGAAGCCGGAGCGGGCCGCTAGTATACAATAAGTCTATCCATATCAGCTATTTATTTCTAGTCTTACTGGTGCTCCGAATGATAAACAAAGATCTCGTTTGAACTACAGTTACAAGAGCGGCAACTTTGTATGGCTATTTATTCATTTATTTAAATAGGAAGCCAACAATATATAACATATTTATCTTATTTTATACACAAAAAGTTTGCAAAAAGGATTATATATTGTATATCCCACTTATAGGCTAACATAACATGTGTAACAAGAAATTATTAATTACTCTAAAAACAAAAAAAGATTTATAGCTAAACCTATAAAGGTATCGGCGTCGGGATGTGACGACCCCATCGCCCGCTGTTGGGATAACCTCTGGCACAGCAGAGATTATTCCACCAGTGCAATCAGTCACACTAGTGGTAGGTCTTTTGTTGCAAGAGGCCGGCTAGGTAGGTACCACCGCAGTGTCCAATATTCTGCCGCCAAATAGTAGTGCTTAGGCATTACTGTGTTCCGGTTTGAAGGGCACTGTACGCTAGTGAAATTACTGGGCAGAGGAGATTTAAGAACTAATATCTCGAGGTTGGCAACGCGTGAGTTGCGCCTACTAATGGTGCTGCAAGCGCTCATAGGCTACGGCAACCACTTACCATCAGGTGGGCCGTATGCTTGTTTGCCAACTTGTAACACAAAAAAAAAAAGGTAGCATGCAAAAATCAAAATGCTTAAAAAGTAATATGAAAAAGAAATAAAATATTAGTAACATTGTCTATAAAATGCAAAAAAAAATTAAAATAAAAAACAAACTAAAATAAAATAAAAATTAAATATTAATATGTCTACGATTTGTCTCTTTCTACGATATATACCTTTTTTACAATCGCTTCAACGGTCACGTCAAGCCATAGTGTCTTACATACTAACCAATTAGTAAATAACATTTTACGATAAAAAACTATAAAAATAACTAGCACGTTATCAAAAGTCAACTGGCTATTATTTTATATTAAAGCAAAAGTCACCTATCGTGTTTTATTAAAGGTTTTTATTTTATGAAATCAAATAATTTAATAATATTAAATTTGGCTGCCTAATAATAAATAAATCAATAAAGGTTCGCAAAGAACGTTAGGAAATTTATAAAACTTTCTGACGGTTTAGTTATTTTTGGACTTTTTATTTTATTTTATGACAGTTGGCAAACAGGCATACGGTCCGCCTGATGTTAAGCAGTCACCGCAACCTATAAGCGCTTGCGATACTTGAAGTATCACACGCGCGTTGCCAACCCAATGAGGGAAGGGATGAGAATTTAAAAAGAAAGGGAATAGAGAGGTGGGAGATTGGGCCTCCAGCGCTCTTACTCATCGCACGAAACGCAACAGTACCTACTGATACTGTTACGCTCGACGCCGATTTTCTGTGAATGTTCATTTGCTTCATATCATTGTTCTTTCTAAAATAAATTTTAGTACCGAAACCTTTTTTTTTAATATAAACTGGTTTGCCAGTGGTTAATTAAGTTCCCTTAAATGTGTTCGGATTTAATAATAATAATATACCTCTCAAAGAGAAAAAAAATTAAAAATAAACACTATACACTCAACTCCCCTATTAGGATATTTATATCCTGCGTCGGGGGTCCGGAAACATACACAAAGACAATTTTTTTTCCGGAGTGTCTATTACTGATTGGCACTAGGCCCTAGTGGCCTCGACAGCATCGCCGGTGGGGGCCAGTTCAAGAGATTCAAGTTGAATCCGTCCCAAGGGCCCCGGCCCTGCGAGGTCGAGCCTAGGCTTGTGACGTCAGCGGGACATGGACAAGAACAAACACACCCAAGCCTGTCCGGCATGTTTGTTACCTGTATGATCAACACAAACATCTGCTCCCAGCGGGAATCAAACCCGCGATCTGTGGCGCTTAAGGCAGGTCGCTAACGCCGCGCCAAAACGGCGTCAAATTTATGATGAAAATCGTTCAGCCGCCCAATTGTAAATATTGTGTGACAGAGGATGTGTTCTACGCATTGGGGGAGTGTTCGGTCGGAGCAGAACGTAGGGCCTTGGTCAATCTATACTAATGTTATGTGAACAAATAAATGTGACCTAATGTACGGACACCAAATAGTAGTGTTTAGGCATTACTGTGTTCCGGTTTGAAGGGCACTGTACGCTAGTGAAATTACTGGGCAGAGGAGATTTACGAACCAATATCTCGAGGTTGGCAACGCGTGAGTGGCACCCACTAATGGTGCTGCAAGCGCTCATAGGCTACGGCAACCACTTACCATCAGGTGGGCCGTATGCTTGTTTACCAACTTGTAACATAAAAAAAAAATACCAATAATATCACATGTAGCTCTATTTCCGCTGTCCGTTCGCCCTAGAAGTCAAGAGTTGAAATTTTTAAAAAAATTGATATTTCTATTCCTATTTATCTTTATTTATTGAATAATCCCGCCGTTGAGAATTTTAGATATCTTTGTTCGAGACGCGGACCTTGTTTCGTCGACCTTGTGCACTCTAAAAAACGATCCAGCTGACGTAAGCTTGATAAATTCGAGATTACCAAAATAATTTGATAAGAAATATAAAAAAAAAACAAAAAGAAGTGGTAACAAGGTAATTTTTATATCTATAGATGTAAAATATCAAATAACTAATTAACGCCACATATCAACGGACCCTATTTAAGGGTACACACTTAATAGCCTCATCACTATAATTATATCCTGTGTCGCGGTCCAAAACACACACAAACCATCACAAAACTGGTGATAGGTATTTTATTGAAAAAGGCCGGCTAGGTAGGTACCACCGCTATCAGATATTCTACCACAACGCAATAGTCTGCTGGTTGGGCATTACTGTTTCAGTTTGAAAGTTGGTCCTCCCTCCTTTTATTGTTGAACCGGCCCATTAGTGGCCGGTTCAACAATAAAAGTACTACCCTCTTACAGAAAATCGGTGTAAAGTAACAGTATCAGTAGGTACTGTTGCGTTTCATGCGACGAGTGAGAGTGCCAGATGCCCAATCTCCCACTCCCACTCTTCCCTTCCCACCTACACCTCGGGTCGGCAAGGCACAAGTGATACTTCAAGTATAGCAATCGTTCATAGGTTGCGATGACAGCTTACCATATAAAGAAAAGGGCACCAGTGATCATTAGTGCTGTTATATCCTGTATCAAGACCCAGTATCGAGGTTTGGAAAAAATACAAACAAAACCATCCAGACTGGAACTCAAGCCTACACATTTACCAAGTGCCTTAAAGAGATCCTTAAGACACAAAATAAATATTCATAAAAAAGTAAAAGAATTTGAAAGAAAAAGCATTAATATTTATCTATGTCGCTTACTTGATAACAACCTCGTTATGACCTCATTAAAATGCAAAACAATTATATTATTCAATTGATTTCTGATAACATAACATTTTATGTTAATAATGGTAATAAAAGGAAATATTAAATGCTAGTAATATTTGTAATAATGCAAAAATACATACAGAATGATTATTTACTTTAAATGGCACTGTGCATTGTGATATAATGTAATACATAAGTAACAGAAACACAGAAATATAGAAATACCCATGCTAAAATAAAATAAATGCATGGCCTCAATTTAATAAAGAATTAATACAAATATAGTCATGGGAAATAAGTTCCTTCACGATTAACTACAGCATCAACTCTAAGAACTATGATACATTAGGAAGGAACTGGACACACCCTAACTTAATTCTGTTATAATTATATGGTATATAATTGCAAGTTTGATCCTGACACACTGGGGCTATTGTCATATCTACTCCTAGCACAAGCTACGGGCTTATTTGGCCCTTCCAAAGTTAGTAGGGCAAGAGTATTAGACATTTCTAATACTTGAAAAACAAATATTGCAATATTCTTCAAAAAAAGTTGGTGCCAAATGTAAGCATTAGCAGAGCACCAATGTGTTTATGTAATTTTGTCTGTTTCAATGGGCCAATCCATAGAATATAGTAAGTTTATAGTATGGCCTACACAAATATCAGCTCAGTAATAAATGACCATTTTTATATTTGTTAAATCTAAAGTGTAATAAAACAATAAAAACGCTGTTTCTGTTTGATAATATTATGATAAAATACACAGATTTTTCTCTAAGATCAAATTTTGATTTTATGCCTATCAATTTCTTATGGTATAGCAAAAAATAATAAACGGATTATTATGTGGGTTTCACTATTTGATAGCATGAGTTGAATTACATTAAAATCATATACGTTTTATTATGTTTGCTGATATTGAGATTTATGTAAAATTTAATGATGCAACCTATAAAAGAGAAACAATAGACAATTTATTGAGGTTTCTTTGTTTGATTATTTTTTTAATACTTTCAAATTATTTGTAAACAGTCTGAATATATTCAGTTTTTGAAAGTATTTCTTATACACTACATATTGTTAAAATATAAATACTTCTCGGTAATATAACTATTAATTGATTTAAAATAATGCTACTAATTAGTAAAAAATTAAGAATCCGTATAGACGGTTAATTAAAATAAGTAAGAAGATTCAAGAAATATGATGTATTAAAATTCATAATTCAGGCACCAAATAAGTTTGTTTATTTAAAATAATTAATTTTATAAACATTACCGGTTTATTGGGGTAGACTTCTGATAGATGCCCTTTGAGCTGCCGGACCGTCCAAGACGACTGGCACTCGATATTCTGATCTTCAATTTGCTGATTAGGCGCTTTTACAATCAGCGTAACATTATCTGGTATCATATTTAATCATGCAATTGTCACCAGTGTTAGATAATAACGCAAAAAAAAAACACCTTAATTTCAATACACTATAGTTTCATAGACTTTGTACAACATAAATATTTTAATGTATTACGTAATAAAAAGTATTTTAAATGGCACAATTGTTATCAACACGGTTTGAACATATATAATTGGATTATACGTAAATAAATACTTGCTAAAATAATATATAAGACCCCCGCACTTGTCAATTTGCCATCAAATTATCTGTCCATTTGTCATTGGTCCAACAATGACTTTTGATACAGCTATCCTGTTTCCGTTAATACCTAAGCTTTATTCTGGTTGGTGTAGAGTTACTTTACGCAATTATATGTATTATGATTGGCTTATTTTCATGAAACAGTTTAAATTTAGTGTTTGTCCCAAAGTCATTAATACTTCTATGCCCAAAGTATTTTTATTTTAATTTTGTTTATAATTTTTTTTTCATATGTGATTAAATTTGAGCCAAATTTTAGCAGTAAATTAATATCCCTATATTACCTATATAAAATTTAAAGGCAAGAAACACATTTTTTATATTTTTAATAATAGTCTGTAGTTATAGAGATGCGACTCGAGTAAAATCGAGTGAGATTTTCAATGATGTTAAATATACAAAAAGGAAATTACAAAGGACTATTTAGGCTTGTTGTTGTTGTTCTAGCATGGAAAATATTTAAAAAAGATATAACGCAACCATAAATTGAATGATAAATAGCGTTTGAGTATCGTCTTTTAAATTTTCCTCTCTATTATTATTCTACATTTTTATTATTAGTCTCTTCTCCTGTTTTTACAAATTAATAATAAATTTATAAGCTTCTGAAGAATCAGTATTGGATTCAGTTTTGATTTAATAGATACTTTATACGCATCCCAGTCATTTTAACATAGTTAGGTAGTACTCTTTATGAGATTTTAGGTTACATATTTCACTTGTTAATCTTTCAAAGGATCCCGTGTTATCTAGTGTATAAGCTGAGATTTTTTTAGAAGAATTTTAGCAATGCTTTTTAAATATTTTTAATTTTATTTATAACGAATAAATTAATCAGAGTTCCTTACAAAAATTTACTCGATTAACTCCAGTACAGTGGTACAGCACTATAAAATATTACTGTCAATAATTATTGTCAAATATTGCAAGAACTCTTGTTACTCTTGACAGTTGATAGTTGGTTGATAGTTTGACTTTGACACTTACTGTTTGTGATATTTGTAATTTTTTATTTGCATTTGTTGTTATAATTTTAATAATACTTTTTTATAATATGAATAACTTAATATAAAATATCATTACGGCAGAAGTGTTTATAACGTTTAAGCATTGAATACTATAGTGAAAAAGTATTGATATAAAGTGAACGGTACACTTAATCCTGTGGATGAAATTTCATAATCTTTGAATAGTTTATGAATTAAAATGGGTGTAACAGTGTTAGTATCCAATAAATATGGACATAAATATCATAATAATTATTAACTAATAACGCTTAAAATAGTTTGCAGCCGTATCCAGTACCAGAAAATAAGACCGGTACATATGTGATTGAATTGCTTTCGAAGAGGATATTGGCACTCGGTGCATCACAACAAGGACAGTTTTTAGTAGACTGTGAAAGCTATCTATCACACCCACAAATGGGTAATGATTTTTTATGCTATAATTATTTGTGTATTATTATCATAGCAAATTTTTTTGTAAGTCATAACAAAGAAACATATGGTGCGTATGGTTAGCAGTTACTGCAACCTATGAATGCTTACGATACTTGTAGTATCACATGCAACTTGCCAACCCAAGGAATAAGAGGGAAGGGATGAGAAGGGAAAAAATGGGGGAAACAGTGGGGGTGGTCTCACTCTGCACAAAATGCAACAGTTTTCTGTTGTTTTACAAAGATTTTCTATGAGAGGGTAGTACTTTTTTCCGGTTGCTGCAGCCCTTTAGTGCTGGGAGGAGCATAGCTCTACTACTATTACCATTTATTAATTACATTAATCAACCATTAGTTGCTGTTTTGTGCATTAGGATGATAAGTTATATATCTGTCAAATTTTACTCTATTCTTATTATATTCTTCTACTTATCACGTGGTTAGTAGCCAAACTAGTGTAAGAGTTGTTCAGGTGCCCCATTTTGGCCTCTGACTCGACTTTTTGTCACTTCCATTGCTACAAACATATCAAAGGCTATTTCACTTTGGGTGCCACACAAATCAATGATTAATATTTGTAGTCACTTTCAATCATAAAAATATTAAAATAACTACATAATATATTTATATTAATACTTTGCAGGTACAACAAAAACAGTCCACATCCTACACAATTCTGAACAGCCAGCATCTGTATTTTCAATATTAGAAAGCGGTACAAAGAATATTCACGTAATAGCTGATGGTTTGTTCGACTTGTTGATGATGAAGCTGTCACAACACTATACATCTAAGAAACAAACGAAGATAGAAAGTAAGGGACCAAGATTTGAACTTGGTGACTTTTGCGTAAAACTCGGTTCAGTAACAATGAATCAAAATTTCAAAGGAATCCTTGTTGAGGTGAGAACTTTTTTTACACAGGTTATTAAAAATGACATATCTTTTTTTTGGCTTTTTAGGTTTCCTAACAACTGTTACGATAGGTAGTTAGCCTGCTTTGAGCCTCGACGGTCACTGGTTCCAGTCCTTCTCAGAGCAGATGTTTGTTATAAATATCTGTTTTGGTCTGGAGGTTTGTTTGTGTCTTCCCACCGTGCTTTGGAGAGCACTTTAAGGCATCACTCATGGTTGTTATCATAAAATCTGATAATAATTGTTAACTCTTGATAAGTAACTTGCCCTTATCCAATTAGTTACTGGTTCGCCCTTAGCATTGCGGAGGTCAGATGGCAATCACTCTTTGTAAAAACTATAATCTGTCCAATCAGGATATCAGTATAAGCAGGCCCTGGTGAAATACCGGATGTGATGCTCATAAGAAGACCTTTTTAGGGTTCGGTGCCAACGGAATAATATTAATACGCCTCCTTTTCCCTGCCGTTCATTCATGCTTCCGTCTGTCTGTCCGTCATGTCTTATTAGTATGTTTATAAATCACGATAGTTGTTTATGTTCTATTTTCTAAAGAATACTTTTTTGTCCATAGCTCGAATATCGACCTTGTGTAATGGCGAACGCCGTTTGGGGTTTGCTCAGGGAATTCCTCCAAGGGATCCTAGGTCCCTCTGTGCCGGTACAGCCAGCCCAACATCTGCTAAGCAGGATGAACGAGATATACACACCTATAGACACAATATATCAGTATTTGGAGCACTTCAGTAATTACAGAAAAGCAACCGGCTTAAGAAATGCATAAAGAAGTGATAGAGTGTCATAAGAACAATTTTTAATATTAAATTTTATGAGAAAAATGTAAAGGTGTTTTTTTTAGATTCACAATGAGAGTTTCAATTTGAATGATTTTGCTGCTGTTTATGATCATGATAATATAATGATCTGCAAGCTAAGCTTGAGGAATGGCCAGTCTATTGACCATCTCTGCACTTCTATAGGTATATAAAATCTGATCCTGGCTGTTAATAACTACTAATAATAAAATTCTTTCTTATCGAGTGGTTAGTTGCCAACCTAGTGTCAGAGTTGTCCAGGTCGCCCGTAGGCCTCTGACTTGACTTATCAACTATTGTCAAATTGTCTACAGCCGGGACCGACTTTTTACGTGCCCTCCGAAGCACGGAGACGCTCGGTTGAAATACCACTATGCGATCACCCATCCAGTGACTGACCGCGCCTAAAGTTATTTAACCTGCAGATCGTTTAACGATCAGTGGGTGCACTCGGCTATGAGCGTCTATGATAATAATAAAATAAATAAAGACTACACACTCAACGGCCCCCATTAGGATAGTTATATCCTGTGTCGGGGGTCCGGAAACATACAAACGTATGGTCATCTGCTCCGACCGGGAATCGAACCCGCGACCTATGGCGCTTAAAGCAGATTCGTTACCGCTGAGTCACAACTTCGTCAAATAATACAGTGGAATAAAGAAGTGGGCTTTAAGTTTCGAATAACAGGTAATATGAAATATTTATTAGTGTTCGGTAGTTTCGGTGTCCATCTGAGGTCGCCATCAACAGATCTTTATCATCAAATGGTGCTTTTCTCACAACAAATGCATAAAGTAATGTAACTAATATTATAAATGTGAAAGATTTATTGGATGAAATTTGCTACCCACATAGCTTATTACCTGGGATTAACACAGGATACATTTTAACCCGGAAAAATGTTGGGTTTCCGTGGGATCATCTAAAAACTATATTAACGCGAGCAGAGCCACGGGAACTGCTAGTTTAAGAAAAAACGAAAGTACCTAATTGAGCCGAGCTTAGAACATCTTCTCTTGGTTGATCTGTCATGTCGGGTGCAGATGCGAAACTTTTATGCATTTTCGAAGCCTTAATAACTCAACGGTAGAAGAGTCGACTCCGCTCCGTTAACGCGATAGTCGCGGGTTTGATCCTGACCTACTTGGGCTATAGGAATATTAGTAATGCCTAGGAAAAGCATTGCTAATATTCTTTAAAAAAATTAACCCATTTCAAAAATTAGGACTGCGAAATAGATTCGCTTTAAAAATTTAAAATACATGCAATAAATAAAATCCATCCACATATTTGACGACGTTGTGGGGCAGCGGTAGCGAACCTGCTTTAAACGCCACAGGTCGCGGGTTTGATTCCCGCTCGGAGTAGATGTTTGTATTGATCATACAATCACGTTTTTCGGTCTGGGTGGGTTTGTTGTCATTGTGTGTGTTTCTGGACCCCCGACACAGGATATAATTATCGTAATAGGGGCCGTTGAGTGCGTCTGGTTTATTTATTTATATATGTTGTTTTTGTTTTATTACGCCATAGCAATGAATCGTTTAAAAATGTAAACAAATTTTGGTATAATAAACATGTCTAAAGTTTCATAATAAAACATTTTAAGCATTGTTTATGAATACAATCTCATTCTTAATCATTTATCATTTTAAGAAGTACATATACAAAGGTAAAGTAGTATTATAATGTATTTTGGTTTTATTACAAAAATGTTGTAACTTTAAAATGTGGAAGACATGTTTTAATATTGTATTTATAATTGTACAGTTTAAGGGTAAGAACCTACTGATTTTAAAAATTTTAGCTACCGACCACCTTTGTTTTCTGTATTTTATGTGTTTTCGATTTCTTTTTAACTAATTTAAAAAAAGGAAGAGGTTCTCAATTCGACTGTATTTTTTCAAAAGTTACGTCATAACTTTTGACTGGGTGAACCGATTTTGATGACTCTTTTATCATCTCATTTATATCATTATTTGAAAGCTGGTGCTACCTATGTGGTCCCATTTCAATTTGGTTAAGTTCTGACAATGGCATCCACATGGCATCGATGAGAAAATCTCTAACTACTATCTAATATACTATAAAAAAAATTGTTTTGTACTTTTTAGTTACGTATCTAAAAAGTAAAAAACAAAAATTTTTATAAAAAAATATTGACTTCAAAACTAAATATTTTCTGCAACAGAAGTTAGTGCCATATGTTTTACTTAGCAACGACTTCTATTGTAGAAAAGTTTATTTATTCTTTTTAGTTCATAAGGTGTTTTTTTTATTAATACCGACTTCTGTTGTAGAAAAGATACTTTTTTCTTTTTAGTTTATAAGTCGGATTTTTTTTTTTAAGAAGTCGTATTGTAGTTGAAAAATGGGAATCGAACACGCGACCTGTGGCGCTTAACGCAGGATGTCTGCTGTTGCGCCAGTTCGAATTGATATTATAAGAGTATTTCTTTATAAAGTGTTACAGGTGCATCTTGTTGATCTGGATGTAATAGACTGCGGGATAGACCACGACCTGGACGTCAGTGAGGGAAACGTCGAGATAACGAAATATCCCTGGCTTGGGGTATTATATTATACGTTCCGTATGTACAGATATATACATATACAAATAAATTGTCTGTTTGTATTGTCAAAATAGCAGCATGTACTAAATAGATATTTATATATTTTTTTGTTTTTCTACTATCTGTCGGCTTGTCTGTTTGTTTCGGCTAGTCTTCGAAGCAGTTGTCTTTTATCGCGTTTTTTCAGAACAGCGTTTAATACGAGCGTATAAGCTCGTTTTTCGAAGTGCATGTAGGTGATTATAGGCGCGCCTTTTTCTACAAGTAAGAACGTTGACGCTCTTATAAGCTCCTATAAGCGTGTAATATAAAGTGCTATAATTTATAACTGTGCTACTAATACTCGCTGCTACCGGTTCGAGCGTTCAGGCCGGAAAAAGCCCTCGTACGCGCGTTTGGCTCTTTGAATTATTATATATTTAATTTTAAATTAATGTCATTAGATATGTATATATACTTGAAATTATGTAATTTAATAGTAATTCTCATAAGTTATGACAATTTGCACGCCTCCTTGCCTTGTAGCAAATGTGTGCGACTTAAACAAAATATTGTTAACAAACCAACTATTTTAACCACATTTAAGCAAATAAAGTATCATTCATTCATTCATCATCATTCACTCATTCATTCATCATTCATTGACGCGTGAAATGGAGCGCTTGTAAGAGCATAAGTCAAAACGACTGTATACGCTCGAAAATAAAACGCTAATCTGAAACCGCCTTAAAGGTATAAGTTACAATCTAGATCTGTATAGACAAAAGCATGCTTAACAGATGGCGACGGCGGGGAAGCGCGAGCGGTGACAACTGTAGCTCTTATACAAGCTGAGTTCGTCATTGCTCCCGCAGCGGATATCGGACCGATGCCTAAGAATGATTTTAGGTATTTAAATATTTTGTATATATATTTTTTTGGTATTGGCTTTTAATTGCGCGAATCGGAATGAAACTTGACCGGTTTTCTAGTTCGTACTTCTTCTAGCTCGCATTATTCCTGGTACTATACAAGTATTTACACAGGGTTTGCTTATCACTCTTGTCCGGATTTGACAGGTTACTAGTTTTTACACAGAGCGATTGACATTTGACATTTGACATCTTCGTAACCCTAAGCAAACCAGTAACTCATTGGATAAGAGCAATTTCCTTATCAAGAGTTAACGATTATCATCAGATGTTATGTGATAACAATCGGGACCGATAGGTCTCCGAGGCACGACGGGGAAATCCCCAAGGACAAACCCCAGACCGAAACAGATTTTTATAACATCAATGCAAACATCTGCCCGAGCGGGAATCGAAACCGCTACCGTCAAGACTAAAGGCAGACTCGCTTACCACAACGCCACAACAGTGTCGGAACTCGACCGATTTTATAATTTTTTTTTCAAACCTACCCTGCTGTCGTACATAAACCTTAAAAACATAATGTTCAGGGCCAACAGTCATGTCCTTCTCGGCGAGAACTGGCGGAACATTGGCCGACGAGTACGAAACTACGTCATACACCCCGAATACAACGAAACATATAATACAGTGGCTTTAGTTCAGCTTAGAACACCTGTTCGTAGTGGTGAGTTATCATTTTTAACCGCTTTTTGATCATTTTTTTATTTCAAAGCTGATGCTTCCCGTGCGATCTTATTTCAATTTGGCATCCATGAGAAAACCACAAGTAAGTGGGTAAACTAAAAAATGTAAAAAAAACTACCTATTCGTTGTGACAAAAAGTATTTAAATTTGTTTAAAAGTTCGCCTAGTTAGATACCACCGTGAGTGTGTAAAGTTTATTTATTTCTAGCAGTAGTAGAGCCATGGGACTCCAACCACAAATGCGCCGACCCAGTCGACTAAGTGCTTACCCTCAGAAGCTCGGTGTAAAGTGACAGTGTAATGCTGCGTTTCGTGTGATGAGTGATAGAACCTTTTCCTTGTCCATCCCTTCCCTCCTGTCCCTTGGGCTGGCAACGGATAAGATACTTCAAGTATCGCCCACATTCGGCGGCACTACCATCACCTTGGACCTTATGCTTGTTTGCCAACCAAATGAAGTAATAAAAAATAATATATTTTCATATTACAGAAAAGCTAAGACCACTATGTCCACCGCCTGATAGACTGAGGAATCCAGATTTTTACGTCGTTAAATTCAAAGATGGAGAAGGTAGTATTCAAACCCCAAAAAAAAAACAACCCTTATAAATGCGAATCCGCAGTGCCGGTTTTAGGGTCCCCGACAATCCAGAAAAGAATTTTGTGGCGCCCACTTAAGGAAATCTAAATCGAGTATTAGTTTTTTGCTGAACCTGTAGAGGATACGACATTTTAAATCCCTCACAATGGGAGAGTCCTCCAACGAGGCGTATGATATTGCCTGGCGGGCCGAATCCTTAAATTATATACATCCCTAACTTTGATAGCACGATTTAGGATTGTGGCGATCTTGTTCGTCAATATTGTAGAAAAAATTACTTTTCTAACAATTTTTTTCCTGTAAAAGTTATTCTTCAATACGAACATTATATTCTACTACATATTTTGTTTTTAGAATTAAATGATCTTCAGAAACAAGTTATTCCTGTGACACACGTTTTACCGAGTTTGTGTAAAGAGTTTTACGTTCGCGCGAATGTGAGTATTGGACACGTAGCCCTATTCATGAAATTGTAAAATTTCTAGTCCCATCCCTACTAATATTATAGTATTCCCGTGGCTGAAGCCGCGGGAAGAAGCTAGTATTAAAATATTATTCGTACACTTTCCGATTTCTCAACGGATATGAAGGATATTTGGGACATAGTTAGCTTATCACTACATAGTATAAAACAAAGTCGCTTTCTCTGTCCCTATATCCCTATGTATGCTTAAATCTTTAAAACTACGCAACGGATATTGATGCGGTTTTTTTAATAGATAGAGTGATTGAAGAGGTTTAAATGTATAATTATAATGACATAGGCTAGGGCAGATGTTTGTATTAATATTAAAATGTATTAAGGTGGTTGTCCATGTCTTTATGTTTCTGTACTCCCGACACCATATGAATATCCCAATGGGTTGAGTATGTAGAAATTATTTATTAATTAAAAACTTTTTGTTTGTAAAATGACAGTTGTACGCGAAGAAAATGCGTCCCCCACACGTAGCCTGTGCAGTGTCCTTACTGGAGGATGAGGTGTGCGTGTGGGACGCGGGGGCGGCGCTGGTCACCCGCGACGTGTGGGGACGTTGGCAGCTGGTATGAACTATTGACTATTACCACAGAAATCTTAATAACAAGGTGAAAAGCAATGCAAAAAGTTGCTTAACACACAAAACCGATTTTTACCGATAGATTTTTCCCACAAATGCTGTCACTACTACAAACGTAGAAGACGATGATGTCGTAAGCTTTATATTACATTGCTCACTGCGCTTGTACCGCTCCGATTATTGAATAGTTTATACAGCAATGGTAATCAAAATGAACAAACGACTTTAATGCACGTACAGCTCGTGACTCAAAAGTCATAATTGCAGTGAAAAGGTAACATGGGACTTCTAGTTTCTTATTATTAAGATTTCACATAGTAAGGTTAGGGCGGATGCGCGGTTGCAACGCCGGTATCGATAAAAATCGCTTGTTTTTATGCCATAATATAGGAAATGATGATTCAATATAAACTTTTAGTGTAGCCTTAAATAAAAGTAAGTAGTATTATAATATCTGGACTGTATACTAAAATATTGCATTTTATTATTTATTTTTGGCAACCCACATAAAAATACCACCGAATACTAAACCTTGTCCTGTTAAAGAAGCAAGCACTAACTGTATGTATGGTGCAGCGGTAGCGAACCTGCCTTTAGATTGCCAGATCTTTGTATTGACCATAGAGGCATATACTTGTCTTTTTGTGTATTTCTGGACCCCCGACACAGGATACTACTGTGCTAATGAGGCCGTTGAGTGTGTGGCGTTTCACATGGCAGAACATTACATATATAATAACAAAATTATTATATATGCAATGTTCTGCCTAAAAATGTTTCTGCCTATTTTTTAATTTAACAAAAAACTGAACTGTTGTTTCAGACGGCAGAACATTACATATATAATAACAGTTCAGTTTTTTTTTGTTAAATGAAAAAATATTATTTCTCTTCAGAACGATGACGTCTCAAAGCCAGGGACATGCCTCACAAGAATCTTCCAAAGGGTGAGATTACATTCGATCAGATGTCACTCACCCGTCACCGCCCCCCCTATTTCAATGACGTTGTTGAGGCCGATAGGTCCAACAGCAATAAGCCTATCAAAAAAATATAGTCTTTTGTGTAGTTATACGTTTATTGCAGTTAGGATTGGGTGTCCGTGGTCCAGGATGTGGGGCGCCATCCCGCTACCTGGACATGATGAGCTACTACCCCTGGGTAGAGAGCAGCCTGGACAAATTCAGAAGGATCTCAATATCGAAAATGTCGAAACAAAAATATATTCTGCGAAGTAAGACCTTTTATTATTTTGCTTACAATTTTAAATACTAACTGCTTGCAAAAAAGTAGCCTTTAACCATCTCCATGGTCCTATCTAAATCTATATCAAAATTCATCATAATCGGTTCAGTCGTTATGGTGTAAAAGCGCCACAAAGAAACTAAATCACTTGAAAAAATTTACCTCTCCGTACCTGTATACGGGACACACACCAGTATTTCCAATTGAGGATACTAGATCCCTTAAAGAAGCCAACCATCTTTTCTTCTTTTTTATATCCACTAAGCTAAAGGCCCGTCTTGTAGTAGTCACCGTTCGTAACATAAGAAATATCACATGCGCGTTGTCGATCTACGGGAAGTAAAAAAAGGGTAAAATAAAGAGGAAATTCCTCCAAAATCGCATCATCAGATCCTGTCCTGAGCCGTCTTCGATTATACGAACAACTTTTTTGAATTCGGTTGAAAATAGAAAAATGTTCTCTTTTCAGGCAGTAGTCACGCATTACAGAAATTCGGTAACTGTGACGACGAAGAGAAGGTCAATCTTCTTTACCGCGAGGTTATCGTGTTACGAACTGACAATAACCAGTATCAATTTTTAACTTACAATGTGAGTAGAGTAGTACAAGAATAATTAAATTTTGTGGTGTAGCTATGCCAAAGGTTTTAATTTTATGGTGTAGCTATTGCCAAAGCTTTTAATTTTATGGTGTAGCTATTGCCAAAGGTTTTAATTTTATGGTGTAGCTATTGCCAAAGGTTTTAATTTTATGGTGTAGCTATTGCCAAAGGTTTTTATTTTATGGTGTAGCTATACCAAAGGTTTACATTTTGTGGTGTTTTTGCTTGGTGCCTCTGATTCAAAGATTCGAGGAGGGCCCTCAAAGGCGGTCACAGAGGGTACAAAAATGTTTATTGGTTTGCCTTGTGTTATTACTTAATAACGCTGGCCAAAACTTTAGTTCGACATAAAACTGTTTTATGTCCTTTCATAGGCAAACAGGGTCATAATTATATTTCTTTAATTTGGTCTACAAACATTAATTACACCACTGGGTTTAAACGAGAGATTACAATACTACCTAAAATAGTTTTACTACTTTCAAAGTTGTTCTTATTATTTTCATATAAATCAGATGTCTCTATACGAAAACGTGGAATTTAGCTGTCTTACATTGGAACTAGTGAACGCATCTGCTGTATCAGAGTTGAGGATCAAGCATGTGTGCCCCAGGAACTCGTACGGACCTCCTTGTTACACTTACAAGGGTATTTAATTTTTATTTTAGTGCGGTAGTGTAATATGTAAGTTTGTTTGACACCGTTGTGGCGTTGTGGTTAGCGAGTCTGCCTTTAGTCTCGACGGTTGCGGGTTCGACTCCCGCTCGGGCAGATGTTTGTTAAAATTTCTGTTTTGGTCTAGGCGTTTGTTCGTGGGGGTGTCCCCACCGTGCCTCGGAGAGCACGTCAAGCTGTCGGTCCCGGTTGTTATTACATAACATTTGATAATAATCGTTAGCTGTTGATAAGTAAATTGCTCTTATCCAATGAGTTATTGGTTCGCCTTTAGGGTTGTGGAGGTCAGATGGCAATCGCTCCGTATAAACACTAGTAACCTGTCAAATCCGAATAAGAGTAATAAGCAACTCTGGGTACGTAAAATACTAAGAATAATGCTAGGAAGAAGAAGAAATGTAATATGTAAGTTGTAGGATGATTTGTCAATTTGTGGCGATAGCAAACCTGCTTCAAGCGCCATATATAGAGGTTTCGATTCCCGCTAAGAGCAGATGTTTGTATTGACCATACAAGCATGTGATTCGGTCTGTGTGTATTTGTCCTTATCATTGTGTATGTTTCCAGACCTTTGACACAGGATATCACTATCCTAATGGGCGGAGTTGAGTATGGCGTTTATTTATTTCTTATTTTCGATATTATGAATTTTTGTTAAAACCTTCATCAATCCTATCAGAGTACATTTTTTCAGGAAGGCTATGGACACTGCGGTGTTAGTTACCTAGCCGGCCTCGCGCAATAAAGGGCTTACCAACAGTAAAATTAATTAAATTATGCTTCTTCTTATCTTGTTATTGAGTGGTAAGTGGACAACCTAGTCTCAGAGTTGTTCAGGTCGCCTATATATGAGTAGGCCTCTGACTTACTTCTTACTTACTTCGACTTGACTTGACATCTAGCCTCTGACCGCGTCTAAAGTTGCTTAACCCAGCCATCTATGCTATGAGCGTGTCATTATATAATGCTAACAACATGAATAAATTAAAAAAAATATTTCAGGATCTGTCTTCGAGATATCATTATACATGATGTTCTCAGACACATGCCTTTTTGAAATGTTCGCTTGGGGCTTCAAGAAAAACATGACGCTGATTGATATCCAAGAATGGAAGTGGGAAGACGGGACATACTATGAAGATTTCACGATGAAACCTGTTGAGTATCGCGGACCGACTCACGAGACAATGTTCGGTTATGAGCCAATCGATGAGGCGCTTTGGTTACCAGACTACGACTTTTGGTCATCCAGCGAAGCACCTGATCCTAATATAACAACCACTGTGAGAGCTATGATAGGAGGTATGGGAAGAGATTTCCAATTATCTATTTTTCTTTCAGGCATGGAAAAATATAAGTAAAAGTAACCCTACACTACATATCTATCTACATATTAGTAATGGTTTTTAAAGTTATTATTCTGATTTCCAATTTCCGAACTACTTACGATTGAAACGCGGCTGACGAGAAGTCATTTCACGAGTTTTTCGCCAACGTACGTTGGTACCTAACCAGGTGGCATTCAAGACACTAAAACCTCCTCAGTGACCAACTTCAGTGCGTTTGTCAGTTTACTGGAACTCTCGCAGAAGGAACCAACTCGACCTGACAATCACTGCGCTCCGATGGCTACCGGAGTTCTGTCCGGGGGCTGATATGGTAAAACCCCCCAGCGTTTCCTACCCAAGCGCGCATGGCTTGTCTTTTTTCATGGTCACATATAATTCTAAACCAAAATTCATCAAAATTGGTCCCGTAGTTTAGGCGTGTAAACGTAATAGACAGACTACACTCGCATTTATTGACGACGATGTGGCGCAGTGGTAGCGAACCTGCCTTAAACGCCACAGGTCGCGGGTTCGATTCCCGTACGGAGCATAATATGTTTGTATTGACCATGCACGCATATTTTCCGGTCTGGGTGTTTGTCCTTGTCCTTGTATGTTTCCGGACCCCCGACACAGGATATAACTATCCTAATGGGGGCCGATGAGTGTGTACCGTTTATTTATCTATTTATTATTTATAATAACAATAAATAGTCTGGTTTGGGATTTTTCACAAGTTTGTTTTAAAGATAAGCTCGTGGCTTCCGCTAGGAGTAGATACGACAATAGCGTTGGGAGTTAGGATCGATCCCGCAACTCTCGCGCTAACGGAGCGGAGTCGGCCATTATATGTTATAATTCATTAATTTATATTACTTATAATTTCTCACAGAGGACGAAACCCCGGCCCCAGAGAAGGATAAGAGTAAAAAGATGGAATATGTACCTGAAGCAAGGACAGAGATTACAGAAGAACCAAGCCTACAGGAGTTTAACAGGATGACCGGAGAACCCAACCCCATTGAGAAATATACACCAAAGCATAAACCACAGATAATAATAAAGGAAAAAATAAAAATTATTGCCTCGACAACTACCGTTAAAGTGCCTACAACAACACCATAATTTGAAATAATCGCCTGTTAATCACGTGAGGGATAAAAGGGGATGACGTACGTAATTTCACAAGGGGGAATGTCACCATACTACTATATACTATAGACCCTTCCATACGGACAAAATGTCTAGTTTCGCTAGCCATTTCAACACTTAACGCAACGAAGCGAAGTTAGTCACACGTTAGTGTGTCACTTTATTTGATTATGTTGAAAACTTGTGACTTGTGACAACAAAATAAATAAAATAAAAAATATACACCCCTTAGGTAATCGTGAAGCTAAAGTAATTATTAAAAATGGCTACTCGGATTAGATTATGAACAAACTGAACAGTTGTTGCTATAATATCTTGTGAATCAAAAATACACATAAACATATATACACATATAGACACACTCACACATACATAAACACACAGGCATACACACACAGGCATACACACTCGCGCGCACACACACTCAAACACTCACACACACACATAAACACCCCACAATTATTTTATAAGAAATATTCAAAATATTCATTTATCCTTAATTTTTTATTTACATAGAACAATATTTCATTAAAATATGAGAGAGGACACTGATTTCTGTAATACAGGTCTTTGAGCCTAGCGCAGACATCAGAGACTTCATTATAATTTGTTACTTTTTATGTGAATAAAGATTTTTATTATTTATTATTATTATTGTGACTAACTTCGTCTCATTGAAGAATGTGCTCGGAGCGCTGCCACAGGTGAGTCGGCGTCAAGGCATATGGACGAAATCTTTTAACCACCGTTTTTCGTTGAACGCACGATTTCAGAATCTTCGAAAAATACACATTTTGGATGGGGGCAGAGGTTGCTAAATGTTGGAATTTATATAATTTATAATAAGGCAACATTTAATTTGTTAAACAAATCGATGATACAAAATATATCTTATTATTTGTAGTCGTTTATTAGACTTTACATTTAGTTAGTACAGAGGCGAACGTAGACGAGAGCGTGGCTGTCCCATTCCTGTGACAGCTCATTATGTAGCTACGAAGTATGGCGTGAAGCTAGCTAGTGGTAGTCGGTCAGACGTGAGCCGTAGATGCCCGCAGTTACTACTTATTACTCAATGCTTCGAGATAGTACAATTCGGATATCGGCGCGCTTTTAAACAGCATACTTTTGTACACTAAATCATCACAAAATCCAGTGGGCTGTTTTTAAAACAACAAACTGTTTTTTTTTAATTGAAGACCCATCAAAGTCATTTGCGGCGTCGGGATGTGACGACACCATCGCCCGCTGTTGGGATAACCTCTTAAGAGATTATTCCACCAGTGCAATCAGTCACACTGGTGGTAGGTCTTTTGTTGCAAGAGGCCGGCTAGGTAGGTACCACCGCAGTGTCCAATATTCTGCCGCCAAATAGTAGTGCTTAGGCATTACTGTGTTCCGATTTGAAGGTTACTGTACGCTAGTGAAATTGCTGGGCAGAGGAGATTTAAGGACTAATATCTTGAGGTTGGCAACGCGTGAGTGGCACGTACTAATGGTGCTGCAAGCGTTCATAGGCTATGGCAACCACTTACCATCAGGTGGGCCGTATGCTTATTTGCCAACTTGTAACATAAAAAAACATTGCACGTATATAGATTAAAAACTAAAAACATTTTTTCCTTTTTAAAGAATATTAGTAATGACTTTCCAAGTCATTTATATTACTACTAGCGGCCCGCTCAGGCTTCGCACGGGTATAAATATATGGCCTATGTCATTCACTGAAAAAATAATTAAAATCGATCCAGTAGTTTTAATGTATTCATTACTGCCCGTGCCCGCACGCGTTAAATGTAATTATTTACGACATCACAGTGGAAACCTCAAAAATAGTTTATTTTTCTCCACTATTTTTATACCTATAAACCTTCCTCTTCAATCACTCTATCTATTAAAAAAAAAACCACATCAAAATCCGTAGGGTAGTTTTAAAGATTTAAGCATAAGGACAGAAAAAGCGACTTTGTTTTATACTATGTAGTGATAGACCACTTGGAGCCGATATGCATGTGTTCCGGTTTGGGTGTTCGTCATTGTCTGTGTGTGTGTATCCGGACTCCCGACACAGGATATCCTAATTTTATTTTATTTTGTTGGCTAAAACAAGAATAACAATATATTTTAACATATACATAGGTATATGTTAAAATCAGACTTAAAAGTAATTTTGTTTTAATATGGATAGTGGCTAATGTGGTACCACCATTAGGATAATTAATAATTTGTTTTCATGACATAATTTTGTTCTATTTGTTGTTTAATCCTAAAACATCCCGAAAGGTAACTAATTGGCAAATCAAATACATTATTATCTATAGTTATATAACTTTTATTAGTGATAGTATAGTGAAAATAATAGCATTGGTAACTTACAAAATTCTTAGTCTATATAATTATTTTAAAATTATAGCAATTAAATGTAATTCATAAGAGTGAAGGGGAGCCCGCTGGTGCCTTTAGTACAGGGAATCTTTATTTAGGCACCAGAGACTTAGTGGAACTTGATTTTTTTTATTTGCACATGTTTATATAAGAACCCTATATCTATGTAATATTTTTTGGTTTGTAAAAAAGTTTGATTTGATTACAAGACTTTAACATACTATTATCATAAACGTGTAACTTGCGGCACATAAGTTGAACTAAAACGGTGGTATCCGCGCAGGTACAGAGGCAATGCAGGTTTCGTGACCCAGTACTATAGACTTATTATATGTGGACAATAGACAGGTCTTTGAAAACAAAATGTCAACGATTCCAGCGCTCGGTCGTAAATTTAACATCGACGCATCGAAACGAAGTGAGTCACAAGCTTGCAACATACTCGAATGAAGTTAGCGTCACAAGCTTGCAATAAAATCGAATAAAGTTAGCGTGTGACTAAGTTCGTTCCGTTGGTGTTGAATTTACAACGGGGCACCAACGAGTCGGTAGTATTTTGTCTGTTCAATGGACCACTGTATTGAAATTACACATATTAATATTTAAAAAATACCTACATACTAACTTGTAATTATTTATAGGAATGCTATTTTCTATTTTAATAAATACATTGAATTAAATTGATTTATTTTTATATTACTACAGGTTTTTGTTTTGTTTTTATAACAATACTCATTGGCAAGATATTAATACATTTATAATTACTAATATTATTATACTTACTGGAACTAAATGTAATTTTTAAAACATTATTTATTAATAGGTACAGTGTTACAAAGTGGAGCCATTTAGACAGAAATATTAATAACAGTAAGGTACTAGAAGTCGCATATCCGTGACCTTTTCCCCGCAATTGTGACTTATGAGCCACGACTAGGACCCATAGTATGCATTATTGTCGTTAATTCACTTCGGTCACCATTGCTGTATAAGCTAATTAATATTCGGAAGAGTACAACCACATGTAGAAATGTAATGCGACTGTTATGATATCGTCGTGTAGTAGTGACAACATTGGTGGGAGATATCTAGTTGACCGGCGACATGTGTTTCGTAAGTAATAAGCGACTTCTAACATTTCTAGTGAGACGCTCGTAGCATGGTATCACTGATCGGTAAACGATCGATGGTGTAAGCAACTTTAGGCGCGGTCAGTCAATAGATGGGTGAACGCATAGTGGTTGCCGTGCTTCGGAGGGCACATAAAAGGTTGTTATCAATTTGATAATAATCGGAAAGTTCAGTAAAAGGCCTATAACGGCGACCTAAACTCTGACACTAGGTTGGGCACTATCCACTAGATAAGAAGATTTCGAGTTATTATAAAGATATCTGTGGATATAGAGAAACCGATCATTATTGTAGTTGAACACGGTTAGTTGTATATTTTTTTTAAAGAATATTAGCAATGCTTTTTCAAGTCATTAATAATACTCCTATAGTCCTCCAAAATAAGCTCGAAGCTTGTGCTAGGAGTGGGTACGACAATAGCCCAAGGGGTTCGGATCGAACCCTCAACTCTCGCGTTAACGGAGCGGGATCAGCCCTTCTACCGTTGAGCTATTGAGGCTTCAAATATTTTAAAATATCTTCCGTATAAATATATCATAGTTGATTTATTTAATAATAAAATAAAGAATACTAGCTTTTGTCTCATATTAGTCAAAATAAATAATGTACTTAATAGGAATAGAAATAATTTTTGTACAATATTCTGCAGCCCTGGTCTATAACCTACAATTCTATATATATATATATATATATATATATATATATTATATATAACCTCTATCAACGCAATGTACTACGTTGTTTGCTTCCCTCAGTCTCCCTGCTTTGCTTTTTATAGGCGGTAGTGGCCAAAAGTCGTCGATATTCAGTTTTTTGTTGCCCTGAAAAAAAAAAAACAATGAAAAAACTTAGAAGAGACAATAGCTATAAAATTGTCGTCAATATTTTTTATGTTGTTTAATTGAAGACAGAGAAAAAATTTAGAAGAGACGATAGCTATAAAATTGGTGCCAAATTTTTTTAATGTCGTTTTGTCAATATTTTAAAAAATGTTGCCTGAAAACTGTCATGAAATGTGACAGGTTTCACAAAGCGGCACTCTTAATCTTATATTATAAGCTTTTTGACGAAGTTGTGGCCCAGCGGTAGTGAACCTGCCTTAAACGCCACGGGTCGCGGGTTTGATTCCTGCTCGGAGCATAATATGCTTGTATTGGCCATACAAGCATATTTTCCGGTCTGGGTGTATTTGTCCTTGTTCTTGTACGTGTTTCCGGACCACCGACACGGGATATCACTATCCTAATGGGGGCCATTGAGTGTGCAATGTGCAGCGTTTTTATTGGTAGTAATGCTTTTTGGAGTAAAATCAAAATACATACAATCATATCCATGTTAATAGCATCTTCAGGCGCAAGAATAATAAATGGCGTTGATTCAAAACTGAACGCCAATCCGAAGTAAGAATATTTCTTCACTTCACTAATGAAAGTATCCCAGGAATAAACCTTCTTGGGATCACTACCCATTTCCTCAATCTGCTTTGAAAGGACTTCATGGTAATATTTAATTAGCTCATCATAGTGCTTTGTTCTCAACTCCTGATCTGTGCAAGCGTATATAAAGAACACCACATCCAACACGGGACTAGCGCATCTGGTTAATTGGAAATCAATAATTTTAGCATCAATTGGACATCCATCTTGGTATTTATATAAGAAATTATTTGTCCAAGAATCACCGTGAGAGATGACGCCATTAGTTTTGTCCCTGACCGCCCTTACCATGTCCTCGTAACGTTCAGGAACACAGAACTGTTTCGCCTTCTCAACGTACACAGAATTTGGATATTCCCTTTCAACAGCGTCGATAGCAATCCCACAAATTCTATGCCAGAATCTTCTGTACCAATCCCAAAGTCTTGGGTCGTAATATGTTTCGAATAACGCATCTGTTATTCTATGGAAAGTCTCCGGTTCTTGGTCTCTCAATGCAAATGAAAGTGCATGATATTTCGCCAAAGCCTTCATGGTAGCTTTGCAATGTCCCAAATCTATGCCTTCTTGTCGGACAGCGCTGCCAAAGTTCTCTAAACTGGCATCTTCAAGGCACAGTACATCATTTAAACCATCAGTGTACGCCAAGAAAAGTTTGGTGTAGTTCGTGTAAGGATCTGATACATTTTTCTTCGACTGAAACTCGAGTAAAGTCGGTAAGACTTTCTGATAGAAATTTATTTCGTTCTTGAAAAACTCTTCGCTCCTGAATGTTAGACGTCTACAGACATTTTTGGGTATATTCTTTAATATCACTTGGACATGATAGGGCTTGCCATTACCTTCGCCATGGATTCTAATACGAATCAATTCGCTCAAGTACGAATCTCCCTTTCCTGTGTCACTCACATACTGAAACAAGAAACAAGGTTAAGTATCATTAGGTACATCTAGCCTACGTTTGCGTTTGAATATTGTACCAGCTGCGTTTTTTAAGTATTTATTGCTGTTGGCCCGAGTTGGGGAGCCGAGTACTGAGACCTAGCTGTGGAAAAGAGCCCTCGCTGGGGCTCAAATCTTATTCCGCCCTTACGTTACCTACTGCGAGACCGTAGTTGACGTCTTCGGGAATGGAGGATACGTTTCGAGCGCATTCTAGTCGATAGTCGAAAGAGTTTCGCTTCAAATTTTTATTGGCGATTTTTATGAAAATCTACTAAACGGTTTTGAATTATCTTTAAACCTGGCCTTTTTTGTCACTTGTTATTTAGAGGCACGCAAATTCTCGATAGTTGTAAGTTCATAATTTTTATATGGGTGGTTACCCATACTTTCTATTGCTTAAAGCAATTTTTTCGATATTGGCGACATTTCTTTTGGGGGCACTGTATGCCTAAAAAAAGCCTTGTCTGTAACTGATTTACTTTTCTGGTATGCAAAAATGTCCGTCCCAGCTGTTATCAATTTGATAAGTTGATAAGTCCAGACCAAGACCTATGGGTGATGGGCACAACTCTGTCAGTAGCTCCGCACAACAACATTGAAACAAAGCAACAAGAAGATCAATGGAATCTGACATAATAATAACTTTTTTTTTTTTTTTATATTAGAAGTTGGCAAACAAGCATACGGCCCACCTGATGGTAAGTGGATGCCGCAGCTCATGAGCACCTGCAGCACCATTAGTAGGTGCCACTCACGCGTTGCCAACCTCGAGATATTAGTTCTTAAATCTCGTTCGCCCAGTAATTTCACTAGCGTACAATGCCCTTCAAACCGGAACACAGTAGTGCTTAAACACTACTATTTGGCGGCAGAATATTGGACACTGCGGTGGTACCTACCTAGCCGGCCTCTTGCAACAAAAGACCTACCACCAGTGTGACTGATTGCACTGGTGGAATAATCTCTGTTGTGACAGAGGTTATCCCAACAGCGGGCGATGGGGTCGTCACATTCCGACGCCTTTATACTTAACTTAAAACATTTACAGATTGCAGGCTGAGAGATCATTGTATAAAATGTTTTTTATAAAATGATCATACATTGTATAAAATGTTTTTTTTATAAAATCATCATACAATATAAATAAAATATAAAATTAAATTCGAGTATAATTTAGATAGTGATGTTTTTATTCTTTATCAGATTAAAATCTTAATCAACACTGTTTCGTAAATATGTAATACGGAGGTAGCACTTGTTTAATACTTAGATTATATATTTGTTAATTTAAGTAAATAGTCAATTATGTTGATAAGAATATATAATATAGGACATATTATAGTGTGATTATTATCAGCACTTTGCAGTAGAATTATAATACTTTTAATTGTTCAAGATAAGAAGCGTTTGAGGACTTTGTTTTGTTATATTACGTAATGGTGTTTTAGTTTATATATAAATATTTTATGTAATATTAATTACAGTCAACATTATTTCTGAGAAAAATAAGTATTCACTAACCAGAGGCGTAATTACCGCCGTATCCAAAGATACGAGGCCCCTGAACTACAGGGACCCTGAATTCACAATCTCAGGCTAACTCCTTGTTGTGGCGCCGCGGTACCGAACCCGCCTTAAGCGCTGCGGGTTCGATTCTCGCACGGAGCAGATGTTTGTATTGACCATGCAGACATGTGATCCGAGTATGGGTGTGTTGCTCGTCATTGTGTATGTTTCCGGACCCTACACAGGATATTACAATCCTAATGGGGCGATTGAGTGTAGAGCGTTTATGTTAAGCTTACATACCTAAACTGTACCACCGTGCGCATCCGGGGTGGCATTTTAACTTAATCAATATAGAAACTATATATGCTTTTGTTTCTTTTGTAATTTTTTAATTTTCTCTAGGTCTTAGGGTAGAAGAGCCCCTAACAAATTTTGACACAGAGCCTGCCTATGGCAAGCTACACTATGACTCAAAGTTTTTCTAGAAGCCAGCATTTTTTTATATTCTGCAACTGAATGTAGTAGCCGATTTTATGAAATACTTATTTCAAAAAATTCATTCAAAGAATAACCAAAAAGGTTTTTATAATGATCCAAGAAGACAAGCCCGTTTAAAAAACCAAACTAAATTATCATTAAGCTAACAAGAAACTCCACAGTTCAAAAGCAACACCAGAAGGCATGCAGGCGCGTTGCCGACCTTTAAGGAAAGAATACGCTATCCTCTTGAAGGTTCCCAAGTCGTATCGGTTCGGAAAGACCGCCAGCGGAAGTTGATTCCACAGAGTGGTTGTGCGAGGAAGAAAATGTCTTCTAAATTGCGCTGTTGTGGATTTCCAGACATCGAGGTGGTAGGGATGGAATTTAGAGTTTGTCGCGATGTCCGATGGTGAAATATAAACATTTCTTAGTACAATTACAAAGCAGGTCGCCTGATTAATCTACACAATATCTTAACTTTAAAAAAAGGCATCAATATATTAATGACTTTAAAGTGATGATAAATCTTACATTAGAGCTGCTGCTACTGTTGTTGTTGCTGAGTTTTTTTTTTTTTTTATTTGTTTTTTTTTTTTTCCTTTTTTTTTTTTTTGGTTTATATTCCAACACTTTGGTCAGGTGTAACATACATTTCTTTTTTTAGTTAAAGATAATTAAATATTATACAAATACATACACACACACACACACATTTACATATTTGATATATATTCATATATTATATATATTCATATGTTACATAAATATACGCATTTTATTTTTATTATTTGTTTTCCCCTTTACTAAAATATTTTCTTTTAAGATTTTAATAGAGATACAGATTTAAATATTATATTTTAAAGGCTGTCAATTTGGTTCTCAACCATTGGCTGCCACTGAAAACCAGCTTGAGGAGCTCCTCAATAACAGCTGAGTGGTGTGCCATTTTATGTGTCACATTTTTATGCATTTAATTATTTAGTTGTATATAACAATGTTCTTTTTATTATTATTATTATTATTATTATTATTATTTTTAATGGACTGTTTATTTATTTAGCTAGTTAAGGTTTATTGAGTAAAAGTTTAGTTACTTATAGTTATTTATCTAAAATGAAGTTTCTTTTTCCTTTGTATAAGGTTTCATCCCTTTAAGATGTTTTATTTATTTATTTTTTTTAAGCTTGGAACATCGTTGTATAACTTTTTTTTTTTTTTTTTTTTAGTTTGTTTTTTTTTGTAATTTTTATTTTTATTGCTTTTTATTTGTGTTGAAATGTGCACATAAATAAAGATATTTGATTTGATTTGATTTGATTTGAAATTCTACGGGCGGGATCAATCCAAACAATTCCTCAGAACATTGTCTGTGATATATGCGATAGAAAATGCAGTGATCCGACATCTCTACGCAATGCCAAAGGATCAAGCCGATCGGAAAGGGCTTGATCGTCGACAATTCGAGCCGCTCTACGTTGGATGCGGTGAATTGGAAGTAGCTGGTACTGGGGAGCTCCCGCCCAGAGGTGAAAGCAGTACTCCACGTGCGGTCGAATTTGCGCCTTGTAAAGCTTTAGGCAATGAGCCGACGTGAAGTAGCGCCTCGCCTTGCTGAGCACACCAAGCTTTTTAGAGGCCAATTTGACCTTTCCTTCCACTTGACCGCGGAACTGAACGTCGCTCGAAATGTCGACACTTAGCATTCCGATACTAGCTGTGGCAGCCAGGGAGTGTTCTCAAAACGAAGAGATACGGCTAATGGTGATTTTTGCGGTTAACGCGCAAACTTGTGTCTTCTTGGGGTTGAATTGGACTAAATTTAGTCGGCCCCAGTCCGAGATTTTGGTCAATGTAGTCTCGACTTCAGACACAAGTTTGTTCCGGTACTCAATGACGTTTTCCCGAGAAATATTAGCGCGGCCGGTGTATAAAGCGTCCACAGTGCTGTCGTCCGCATAGCAATGAATGTTGGAAATTTCCAATATGTCATTGATATGCAGAAGAAACAAAGTAGGGGACAGTACGCAGCCTTGCAGGACACCAGCATTGATGGGTTTTAAGTCAGAGCATGCACCGTCGACAACGACCTTGATGCTCTGATCTGCCAAAAAGCTGGTGACCCACTTGCATAATTTCTCGGGAAGCCCATAGGAAGGTAGCTTCGAAAGAAGCGCTTTGTGCCATACCCATACCCGATCGAAGGCCTTCGCTATGTCATAATCTTAAATATATGTGTTTACATAAAGAATAGAATGCTTTATTTATGAAGCATTGCTTAATTCAAGCTTTTTAGCAATGGGCCGGCTCGACCGAGGAAGTACTACCCTCAGAAGATAGGCATAAAGAAACAGTATCAATAGGTATTGTTGCATTTCATGTGATAAGTGGGAGTGCTGGAGGCCCAAACTCTCATCGCCTGTTTCCTCTTTTTTTCCCTTCTCACCCCTTTCCTCTTATCACTTGGGTTGGCAACTGGCTTTTAATACTTTAAACATCGCAAGTGTTCATAGGTTGTGGTGACTGCTTACCATCAGGTGGACCATATGCATGTTTGTCAACCGCCATGAAAAAAAAATTAATCTTCAATGGTGCTAGATTTAAAGTTTAGCTATCCATATTTTACCTTGAATAAAATAATAAATGGTCATTTTGAAATGACAAGATAGGAAAAATTATATTAAAGATAAGGCTGGGCATGTACCACTATCTGTTTCCCCCCACTTGAATGTACTCAAAATTATAAAAAAAATCATATTTAACATTGAGAGTAAAGGTTGTATTTCTCGTTCTGTTTTAAGAGTTTTAATCAATAATGAAATAAATTTTACCTCCCAGTGTGTGAATTTAACATCTGTGTGAAACCATTCTGATAGTGCCTTGCTTAGTATATCATTTGTAACTGCCGGAGACACTTGCAGTAACGATTTGAAGTCATCTGTTGCCATGGTGGATATACTGAAATGATTTCATATTTAACTATTAAAAAAAGTATTTAATTATAAATACAATAAAATATTTAGTAGTAGAGCTATCCTCCTCATAGTATAAATAGGCTGGCTGGACCGGGGAAGTACTACCGTCTAACAGAAAATCAGCAAAACTGTATCGTTTTGTGTGAGGAGCGAGTGGCGTGAGACTTCTTCCCACTACGTTCCATTCCATTTTTCAATTGCCATCCCTTCCCTCCTATCCCTTGGCTTGTTACTTGGCAAATTTAAACTTCAAGTATTGCAAGCATTCACAGGTTGCGGTGACTGCTTACAATAAGAAGGTAAGCTTGTTTGCCAACCAACAGGAAATAAAATAAAAAATAAAGGTTTTAAAGTCGCTGTCTTAACTATCAATTATTAAAAATAATGTTATATATTTTTTATTAAAAAATTTCAATTTTAATATTTACATGTTATCTTAGGTAGATTTCTAAATTAATAATAAATATATGGCTACCCATTTATATCTCACCCTACGATTTTTTGGGTATCTAAATAACAAATCATCTAAATAAACCTTCCTTGATTCACTAGTACTATTAATAAGGCATGAAATCTCTTTTATTTTGTAGAAATACTATTATTTATTAATAAAAAGCTTAATTGAAAATAGCTAATACCAACCCGTTTTGCACAATGGTCTCACAAAATTTCACAAACTTTTTATGTAATTGGTATTTTAAACTACAAAACCATTACATAGTGATATTTAATCACTCCACTCACTTTCCAGCAATTACAGAATAATTATTAACGATTATAATTTTAACAAAAAATTCGCGAACTTAGATTCAGTGACAGATTGGCGGTTTAATAACATCACAGATTACGTACGACAGTGAATAACATAAACAAGAAAAAGGGTTTCAATTCATACATAAACATTTTTATATCAATAAATATTTGTATTATTTTTTTTTACTATTTTGGCATTTGATTTTTATTCAAAACTCGATTCAGAGTATTCCGAATCGGATGGGTTAGGTTAGAAGGTTTAAGCGGGGGCGGAGCGCAGCTCCGCTCCCGCTTTCAACCTTCGTGTTAGGTTTTTTTTTATGACCACCCAGAAATAAATAAAAAGGCATGTGTGAAATGGAACACTATTCTATTTATTTATCTGTGAAATTGTGAGAAGATTGTGAAAAACGGCTAAAAAGGTGATATTAGTTATTATAAAATTTCTATAAAATTAAAGCAAGTTCACCACTTTGGAAGTTATATTTTATCACTATGGTATAATTATTTATCTGATTTTCCATAAAAACATAATAAATCATAGGGTTACTTCTCAAAGCGTGACCAAATATATTCTACAAATGTATTATTTGAACTGATTTGATTTTTTTAGTAGTAAATTAATAAATTCAAATTCACAATTCAAAACTATAACACAACTAAATGATTATAATATAAATGTTTTATGTATGAAAAGATGACTTACTTTATTTAATCACTTAATTATTAAATGAGAACAACACAAAATGAACTGATCTTTTGGCTGTTTTATTTTGAAGTAATTTAAAAAGCACTTCACCAGCGATTCATGTGATACGATTTAAACAAAACAAAATAAGTAGTAAGTACATATTTACAGATGCAACTATCAAATGGTTTTGACGTAGTTTAGACAAATTAACATTGACAACTGACTATCTAACTAAATAAAAAAATAGTCAAAATAAGACAATTCTAAGAAAATCTGAGTCTCTTGGCGACTCCTTAAATTTGCAGTGTGTTAATTCAGCAGTTGTCACATTTGTATTGTCTATGGTCGACACGTCAATCTAGTTTACGAATCAACTTCCGCCAGATAGCCTAACTGGATGTATAATAGCCATAATATAGCCAATTAAATTATTTATTATGTAGATATATAATATGATAGGTGTTAGGTATTTTCGTAACCTTTTTACATAGTATAAAAATGTTTAATTCTATATAATATTATGTACAGTAAATACAATGTACGTAAATGAAAATATTAATAAAATTATAAAATACTGATCATATTTTTTATTTTATTCTTTGGGGATTTATAAAATACTGATCATATTTTTTATTTTATTCTTTGGGGATAACGGTGTTGGTTGTACAAATACTTAATATTTAGCTGTAAGAATTTGTTATAATAAGCTTTTTGTACAATTGTTTGTTATCGCAATAAATAAATAAATAAATAAATAAATAAATTTTTAATCCACAATGGCGCAAAGGCGCCAATTTCAAAATATCGTGTAAAGATGAGTCAGAGATGGTAAGGATGTCGATTTAAAAAGCCAAAAGATGAAGATCAAAGACGTAAATAATCGCAATATTATATATAAAATAGCAAATAAACCAGCAGCTTTTGTAAGGTAACAAGAGTGCTCAAACTATAAAGAACTAGTAACTCCTTACGGGCCTTCCGTTACTACAATCAGCCTTTTGTATTCGAAAAAGAAGGTGAAAGAAATAATAATATTTAAATGAAACCTTATTACACTGTGATAAGGTCGTTAATATAACACTGAATATTTGCCTTATAAAACAGGCGTATTATTACATAGCCGGAAGGCGCAAATCAAGAAACTTGTGCTCCGCATCGTTTCGCGCAAAAATAGATTGAAAGAAAAGCGTTACCTTGCGTTGTTTGTTTTTTATTGTGGAATGTAGTTACGAGTGGCAGTCGATTGGCTTAAGGTGGCAAACTGAGGAGGTACAAAGGTTGGCAAAGGGTAGGATAGCAAGGGATAGCATATGAAATGAAATTATGGTGAAAAATTATCGTAGGATAGATCAGCTAATATTAATATTGTAGTAGTAGAGCTATGCTTCTCCCAGCAAAAATGGGCCGGCTCGACTGTGAAAGTACAACCCCCTCATAGAAAAGCGGCGTAATGTCACAGAGTACTGTTGCGTTTCGTTCGATGAAGCCCAATCTACCATTACCATTGAAAAACAGTGTTAGGTGTACTCGCCTAACTAACTGAATGGTCCACCCTTTTGGTACACAACACTTCAATATTATTGTTTTGTTTATATTATTTTTAATTTTATATAGTACTTGAAGTAATTTTTAGGATTAAGTTTTTAATGTTTAATTTTTTTATATTATTGTTATATTGTGTTGTTTCGTTTCAACTATAATGCTTTTTAATATTTAAACTTAAACATTAAAACTTTCTTTCTCTTGTGTCCTAATTAATTAATTCTTTCTTTTTTTCTTTCAATCTCCAAACCCTCTGAATCGTTCCTTTTTCTCCTTCTCACCACTTCCTTCCTATCCTTTTGGTTGGCAAAGCGTATGATATATTTCAAGTATCGAAAGCCTTCATAGGTTGAGGTGACTGCTTACCATCAGGCGGGCACTATGCTTGTTTGCCAACCGTCATGAAATTAAAAAAATAAAATTATTTACCTTTTGAAAATTAATGAAATAAAGCAAAGAGAACCATTGCTTTGTTTTGATCACTCTACAACGTCTATAGTATCGTTTTACAAACGAACACTAATTGCAAACGGTCTAGAAATAATTGAATCTGGGTCTCAGTTCAATACTGTCTAGATATTGCCAATTGCGTCTACGAATTGCATTGTACAGGGTACCTATTAGTTGCTTGGCTGATTCTGTGTCGGTAAGGTTACAGGTATTTGAGTTAAATAAATGAGAAACTTTGAGGCGACCTTTGTAGCGAGCCTGCTTTAAATCTTGACAGTCGTGGGCAGATATTTGTATTGATTTTATAAATATCTGTTCCGGTCTGGGCGTTTGTCCTTGTGTGTTTCCCCACCGTGCCTCGGAGAGCACGTTAAGCTGTCGCTCCCGGTTGTTATGATAACATCATAATGATGGTTAGGTAATTTGTTCTCAACTAGTGAGTTGCTAGTTCGCCGTTAGGGTTCTGTAGGTCAGATGGCAATCATTCTGTGGCAAAAATAAGTAACCTGTCAAAGCCGGGTAAGAGTAATAAGCAGAAGAAAGAAGAAGAAATGAGTAACTTTTTTTTTTTTTTTTTATGTTAGAAGTTGGCAAACAAGCATACGGCCCACCTGATGGTAAGTGGCTGCCGCAGCCTATGAGCGCTTGCAGCACCATTAGTAGGTGCCACTCGCGCGTTGCCAACCTCGAGATATTAGTTCTTAAATCTCGTTCGCCCAGTAATTTCACTAGCGTACAATGCCCTTCAAACCGGAACACAGTAGTGCCTAAGCACTACTATTTGGCGGCAGAATATTGGACACTGCGGTGGTACCTACCTAGCCGGCCTTTTGCAACAAAAGACCTACCACCAGTAAAACTTTGAGAATGTTTGTATTTTAGGACTTCAATAGCAAGGGCGTGAGCCGATGGTCTAGGGAAGGGCAAGTTGATTTAATTATAAAGGGTAAAAATAGGTTATTTGGAAAAAACAAGTCATGTGAGTGGATTTTGGTCGCCTTGCATTTGTCTAGATTTTTTGAATGTCTAGAGTAATTTTTCAGTAAATTTACCTTCTACTTACGAGTAAGCAAAGTATTCTTTATTTAATGCTGCTATTAGAGTAGGATTCAAAACATTTTGCAAAGTAAAAAATCGTTCCAGTTCATTCCTTCATTCGTTCAGTTCGATCGTTAGTTTATTCATTAATTTTTATGTAAACTAATATCACTTAAAAAAAATACATTTAAAAAAAAAAGATAAAAACCCCTGAGTTTGTTTCGCCGGTTCTTCTCAGGTAGAGGTTTAATTTTGGAGCCGGTGGTAGAATCTGACTTTCAACATATAAGTGTAATGCTTTTTATGTTGAATAAAAATATTTGATTTGATTTGATTGAATCTACGACCCAAAAAACAAGACACTAACTAATATTTTCTTTACCAAAATAATGATTCCAAAGTAACCTCATGTTGTTTTTAATCAAACTAACATAACAACGGGCTGTATTAATTACGTTAAGTCAATTGTTTTGGTCTGATAATAACGTCAACAGCAAAACTAATTACCTTTGTAAGTGTACCACGTATAAGATAGTGTGTTATATATTGGACGATTAATAGTTTGGGAATGGTGATTTCTTCATATGAAGATCAGACATTTACCGGCGTCGGGATGTGACGATCCTCTTGCCCGCTGTTGGGATAACCTCTGTCATAGCAGAGATTATTCCAGCAGTGCAATCAGTTACATTGGTAGTAGGTCTTTTTTTGAAAAAGGCCATCTAGCTACCACCACCGCAGTGTCTAATATTCTGCGACAAAAAGTAGTGATTAGGCATTACTGTATTTCGGTTTAAAGGGCATTGTAGGCTAGGAAATTACTGGGCAGAAGAGATTTACGAACCAATATTTGTTGTCAACGCGTGAGTGGCACCAACTAATGGCGCTGCAGTCGTTCATAGGCTATGACAACCACTTACCATCTGGTGAGCCGTATGCATGTTTGCCAATTTGTAACATAAAAATAAACATGTTTTGTAAATGAAACTAATTTATTTTATAAATTTTAAACCCAGTTTTCAATACTTATAACTTTTATATATTTATTACGTCTATATTTTACATATTATGACTGTCTATTTATTTCTTAAACCTGTAAAAAAACCATGTCAATAGCCTGTGTCCATTAATGATTGCTATTTCTTTAATTTTGTTAAAACCTTATTTTATATATCTTCATTATTTTTTTAATAGAACTTTATCCACCACCCTGTCGGGAGTAGAAGAATTACTTCACATTTTTACCGATTGTTAACCAATTTTCCCGCCAATTTTCATCTGCCGAGAACCAGTCTAATTGGTCAAAAAGAAACGCGCGTCCACCATTATTATTTTTATTGGCCAATCAGATATGAGTTATAAAATAATTACATTACAGATTATAAAATTAGAATATCATGACTTATGCGTTAAAGTCCCCTTTACCAATAATTTTTTTTGTTTCTACAATTTGCTGGTATTTGGTAACTCTGCAGTAGGTACAAACACTTCTATGAAATTAAATGACCACGAATCATGATTGTAATATATTTTATTGAAATGAAAGGGAAAAGATTTTTTTAGAGTAAGAATTTGTTTTCTATAGCTCTATTTTATAATAATCTAATCTAATATTATGTGATAGCTTCGGTGTTTATTTTGAATTGTAACTGATTTTGATGATGATTTCTATGATTTCTATTTGAATGCGATTTTTGTATTCATGTTTTTGGATAAACAAGCTCAACATAGAGCTTAGGTGTCTGGTTCTATATTAATTATTATAGTAAAAAAGTGTTTTGTATGTTTTTATGTTACTAAGTTCAATTTTTATTAATAATAATGTCAGTAGGATTGCTTAGACCTTGAAATATTATCGCACTACTTCATTTAGTACATTTAATTTTATGTAATTTTATTTATATTTTTAATTTATTAAACTACGACAATTTAATTTAATATCAACCTTTTCAAAATTTGTCTCATTAAGGCATTGAGAAATTCGATATTCCCTCACTAAAATTATCAAATTTAACTTTCCTCCTCTCATCATTAAATTAACTATACTTTTTAGGAAAACAGGTCTTAAGTATACGTAAATAAGGCTGATTAAGTCGCAAAATTAAAATGGTACGTATCGAGTTCATTGTTCCGACGAATTTGTACGAATCTGTCCCATTTTCACCTCGTTGACACCTCCGCTCGTTCCGTACGTTCATTTATAATTCATTCATTCACTCACGACCCGAGTCGACATCCGAGTTTAAACCCCATCGGAGATACGTCTATAATGCTACTAAATTGTAAATGACCGTCCCGACTTTGAGTGAACTTCGAAATTCGGTGTGTTTAAATTATTCATCTTAAATTGGCTGCGTGCCATGCGGGTGTGGTTTCATGAATAATTTAGCTTTTTGAATCGTTAAGGCGCTGTTTCATAACATTTAATTTTATTTCTACGTGATTGAAGTTGTAATGGTTTTGGGTAGACTTGTGGGTCAAGGGCACCATTTGTATAAAAGTACTTGATAGAAATGATATTTTTTTAAATGACGACGTTGTGGCGCAATGAACCTGTCTTAAACGCCACAAGTCGCGGGTCTGATTCCCGCTCTGAGCAGATTTTTGTATTGACCATACAGGCATATATGTGTTCTGGTCTGGGTTTGTTTGTCCTTGTTTTTGTGTATGTTTCCGGACCCCCGACACAGAATATCACTATCGTAATGGGGGCCGTTGAGTGTGTAGCGTTTATTTATATTAATTTATTTAAATATTGATACACTTTTTTATTGAAAGTTTTAACCGTTAATATGTCAATAGTTTCCGAATTCCATTTATCTTATTACGTTGAATCAATATGACGCACTTATGCCAGCCTTTCAATTATATTTTTTTGCAAATAAAAAGAAGAAAATGAATAGGCTATTAATATGTTGCAACTTATAAAAGCTATATTCTGACATAGCATTAACCTAAAATACTATCTACTCAAAAAAAAAAATGAAAAAAAGTATTTGCAAGTAACAATTGGACAGCAACGGAAAAGTAAAACATACAGTAATAATTAGCAATCTCATTCACTGAACATGTTATTTATGTCCCGATTGTCAACCCCGGGACATACCAGGGCCGCTTCATACAATAGACCACAAGCAAGACATTAACGGAGGGACAAAGCCTGGAATACGCATTGTCTTCATTGTCCGATTACTTAACACGACCTATGAAATGGTGGCTATTACTAGGGTGACCATGGTGCTGAGATTATAGGACTTGTTTTATTGTACCGAATACTAGCTACTAGTAATGGACAATTAATAAACTGTTATTTTCATTCTTCTTCGTTGTAATACTCTTGTCAGAGCATATTTTCAGTATGAATCGTAATTTATATAGATATTATATTGTAAGAATTTAACACTCTCGTTCCTAAGCGAAAAACTAAATGTATTATTATTGAATGAAGAATGAAGCAAAAAACAAACGTATAATGTCCCGCTAAGAGCTCAACTTATGGAAACACTTCTGTTAACTGATTCTAAAGGCAAACTGGGTAGTTACGTTTCCTTTACAAGATTTTAAAGCAAAATAATGTTATTAGTATTCTTTTTGAATTTGACGCGTTTATAGACGACAATAAATAGGCATAACCGCTTTTGTTGTTGCTAGAAATGTTAATGATATTACAGTTCTAGTTATTTAATAAGGAAATAAAACAAAACTTAAACTTAATCAAAACTTAAACACGGAATCAAAAAAAAAGTTGAAAACTTAATTAACTTAATTAATTACAAAAAAACGTTTCACTCCACGAGCGCAAGAGTGGAGGAGCAAAATAAAACCGTTTGGCCTTCCCTTTGATTCCCGCGGAGCACTGCCAGCACTGGCCTATATTTTAATATATATGAGATAGAACGGCGTCGCATCGACACCGTTGTGGCGTTGTGGGTAGCGTGTCTGCCTTAAGTCTCGACGGTTGCGGGTTCGATTCCCGCTCGAGCAGATGTTTGTTAAAATTTCTGTCTCGGTCTGGGCGTTTGTCTGTGGGTCTCCCCACCGTGCCTCGGAGAGCACGTTAAGCTGTCGGTCCCGGTTGTTATCACATAACATCTGATAATAATCGTTAACTCTTGATAAGTAAATTGCTCTTATCCAATGAGTTACTGGTTCGCCCTTAGGGTTGCGGAGGTCAGATGGCAATCGCTCTGTGTAAAAACTAGTAACCCGTCAAATCCGGATAAGAGCAATAAGCAGACCCTGGGTAAAATAAAATACCGGGAATAATGCTGGGATGAAGAAGAACGGCGTCGCATGCGCGGGGGCCTTAAGTGCCGCGGAACAGAAACCGTATTCGCTATACTGAAAAAAAGAACTAGGAAATGCGAAACTAATTTTCATCAGAGGCTGCTTGCTACAAATCAAAAACTTTTTTAAAAAATATAATTTAGTTATTAAATTATTCATGTGTAATTGATATGAACGAGTTGAATTTTCGAAATGAATCCTTTTGGAGATGAACACAACAAGTACACAGAAAGACAGACAAACATTTGAAAAACTGTTTTTTTGTCATAAGTACCGTTTCATATGCGTTCTAAAAAGCTGCTATTTTGACATTACAAAAGCCCGGATGCTGCCGGATATTTTTAAAAATAAAATATCAATATTTTTTATTAAACGAAAATAACATCAATATAAAGTTTCCGTTAGCAAATATTGTTTATAAATAAAAATGTACGTAATATACAACAAATAATATACAAAGCGGATGTGAAAAAATACACAGAATTTCATTAAATTAAATGTACACAGCGTATTGACAGCTCTGATAATCGGGGCGATAAAAACTATAATAATATTAAAGTTATACATTGAAGATGTGTAAAGAACATTTAAGATGTTAAATTGGTGAATTACATAAAATGCCGTCAATGTAATCAGAATAATGAAGAACTTACGGCAAATATTATGGTTATTTATAAAATAACAAATAACTTTACGACGAGAATGAATTACATATTAATAGTTGCTATTTATAGCAGTTTATTTTTTGGACATTCAGGTATATTATATTTTATAACTATTTTAAGGCTTAAGAATTTTTTTATTTTTCGATATATTAAACAAATTGTGTTTCCTTTTATACGAAATAATTTGAATCATAGAATTTTCAAGTTACTCTAGTAGTTTTTAGGTGACGTCATGATAAAAAGTCTTATAGTTAAAAAGTTAGAAGGAGTTACATATATAGAACCAAAAGACTCCGAGTAAAATGACTATGATATAGAGAGGGACAGACGGACATGACAAAACTGTAAAGGTATCGCTTTTGCCATTTGGCTACGGAACCCTAAAAACCATTTGACGACGTTGTGGCGCAGCGAACCTGCCTCAAACGCCACAGGTCGCGGGTTCGATTCCCGCTCGGGAGCATAATATGTTTGTATTGTCCATGCAAGCATATTTTCCGGTCTGGGTGTATTTGTCCTTGTCATTGTGAATGTTTCCGGACCCTCGACACAGGATATTAATATCCTAATGGGGGCCGTTGAGTGTGCAGCGTTTATTTATTTATTATTATATATTGCAGTTATATGATTATATATATATAGCACATAGACAGACTTCTGGAATTTATTAATATTTGTTATTTAATTAACATAATTATTTCTATATTTTCTTTCATAATTAATACGACAGCAAGAAAAAATTATGAATTTGGTAAATGTGGCATCGATAAGTCGCCAACAAAAGTGGTTTATCCAGGAGTGGCAAAAATTGAGAGCTACCCTTGGCTTGGCGTTCTTTGCTATCCCGCAAGTAAATACATATTTATTGTATATTGTAATGTAAGAGCCTGTGAAACAGCGCGATTTAGAAGACATTTTCTTCCTCGCACAACCACTCTGTGGGACCAACTTCCGCCGGCGGTCTTTCCGAACCGATACGACTTGGGAACCTTCAAGAGAAGAGCCTATTCTTTCCTTAAAGGTCGGCAACGCACCTGCATGCCTTCTGGTGTTGCAGATGTTCATGGGCGGCGGTGATCACTTAACATCAGGTGAGCCTCCTGCCCGTTTGCCCCCTCTTACATAAAAAAAAAAAAACTATTACTATCCTATTAATAAATAATATATTATTGCTTGTTGTTTAATCACGCAAAACTAGTAGCCGAGCAATGTTCATCTCAGCACAAATAGACCGGCTTCACCGGGGCAGTACTACTGTCAAAAAATTGGCGTAAAGCAACAGTTACAAGGTAGGTAGGTGCTGTTGCGTGCGATGAGAGAGAACGCCGCCCAATCCCCCACCCCCTCTGTTCCCTTCCTTTTTCCATTCTCATATAGTCTGTTAAATGTAAGTTGAACCATGCGCAGTCATGCAGCATGCGCGCACGTTTTTGGGTCTCAACCGTTTGAACGCGTTAATCTCTGAAACTAATGATCAGATTTGAAATTATTTTTTGTGCATTTCATTTTAAATTTCTTGAGGAAGACTATATTAAATCACATCAAATCAAATTTGTCAAATGGCATATGTATCAATCAAGATAATCCTTGTGTAAATTTCAACCAAATCAGTTCAGCCTTTTTATTTTATTAATTTACTAAGCAGTTGCCGTAGGCCTCAATCACTTTTGCCCAATAATTTCACTAGTCTACAGTGCTCTTAAAACTTAAACGCAGAAATGGCACGGACAATATTGCTTTGCGGTAGAATATTTGACACCAACCTAACCATAAACTGTTTTAAATGCTCTTAAAAAATATACTTTAAATGATAGTAAAAAATATCAATATAATCTTATTGTAGAAGATCATCGCTATACGACATCTGTGGTGCTGGTGACGACGCAGATAGTAATTGCCTCTGCGATGGACATTGACAGATTACCCAAAACTGATTTCAGGTAACATCAATATCGTATATGACATAATTCATTGCAGACCGTTGCTGGGAGCAAAGCCTGGTGACGCTGGCAAGGCCAATAGAGCCAACAGCAATACACAATAAAAAAAAAGACTTACTGTGGTCATTTTTGGGCATTTTTTTTTTCTTTTCAAAATGTTTATATAGATATTTCGTAGAGAAGTGTTTTGAATATTTATTGAAAATAAGTAATAAGCAGACCGCAGGATGGACAGACGGAGATGACGACATTTTAGGGGTTCCGTTTATGCCATTTGGCTACTTAACCCTTATAAATTAGAATTAATTAAGATGACATGACGTCTCAGTATGAAACAAAGTTAAACACAGATAGGGATGCCATAATTTAACGTTTCCACGGATTTTTAATAATCCTTACTAATATTATAAATTGTAAAGTAACTCTGTCTGTGTTTATTATACTTTCACGCCTAAAGTCATGAACCAATTTGATGAAATTTGATACAAAGACTAGACCTTGAGAAACGACATAGGCTTCCTTTTATCGCCCAAAAAGGCTTGAAGAGGTTGAAATAGGGAATGAAAGATTTTATTAGGAACGAATGATATCTATATTACAATAAAAATGTCACATTAAAAATCGACATTCATGCTTTTGAAGCCACGGGCAGAAGCTAATTTCCTATAATACTATATATTTTTAGCAATCATATCATGGAGAGGTATGTCGGTTTGAATTGGGAAGCCGTAAATGATCAACTTAAATTTTATATCTCGAGGTTGGCAACGCGTGAGTGGCACCTACTAATGTTGCTGCAAGTGCTCATAGGCTACGGCAAACACTTACCATCAGGTGGGCCGTATGCTTGTTTGCCAGCTTCTAACAAAAAAAAAAATTCTGTCTGTCTGTATTTTTTGACAATTTGTTCAATTTATTTTTACACTGGGTTTTTGGGCTAGTGTTTGATACTAGTAATAAAATAATAGTCAAGAATTTAGTTTATGTTGAAAGAAAGATCCTAGTGGAGTTAAAAGCTTAAGCAATTAGTTTTTCCGTTGCTTATACGAATAGAGTTGTGGGGAATTGCAGTCTTTGAATATTATAATAAATATAGTATATTATGACTCCAATTTGGTGCAAATATATGAACATTTTTTTATGAAGAATATTATATAAGGATTGAACCTACAGCACTGTATGTTGAGCTATGGAGACTTAAATTTAAAATTACTGTGAACGAATACCAGTTTCCTTTTTTTATAATAGTTTTGTTGGTCACCCTACACTAGACGTCAAAGGCCAGGTTCAGACGCCGCGGGCTGTTCGCTCGCTTGTTAGTTTATCAACTGTAATTGAAAATGTATTTTAATATGAATGAGCAGACTGCGAGTTCCCGCTAATAAATGTGTTGCACTTATGCTATTTGCAGTTCTTACATTAAAAGTACAATAGATCACTTAGTACAATTTTTTTTTTTCCTTCCTATCGTGTAGTTATTTGCCAACCTACTGTCTAAATTGTTCAGTTTTAAAGGCCCCTGACTTGGCTATCCGGATTCTACTAAACTGATAACAGCCAGGACTGACTTTAGTTCCCTGACGCACGGAGATGCTTAGGGAGATATTAAGGTTTTTTGACATTGTGGCGCAGCGGTAGGGAACCTGCCTTAAGCGCCACAGCTCGCGAGTTCGATTCCCGCTCGGAGCACATGTTTGTATTTACCATACAGGCATGTTTTCCGAACCCCCGACACAGGATATAACTATCCTAATGGGAGCCTTTGAGTTTGTAGCGTTTGTTTATAATTATTATTTCCTTTTATTTCTAGGTCCCGATCAAGAGTAGTGTTGGGAAGGAATTGCTCCAACTCTGGAATAGGTGTGAAAGAGTACAAGTATCATCCCGATTTCGACAGTGTCTCATACAGCGCTATAGCTTTGATACAACTTGAAACTACTTATAAAATGACATGTAATGTATATTTATCTATCTATATCTTATCTTGTATTTATATAAAAATCGATTGCTGTTCATTAGTCTCGCTAAAACTCCAGTTAGCTGGACCGATTTGGCTAATTTTGGTTTTGAATTATTTGTGGAAATCCAGGGAAGGTTTAAACGGTGAGAAAATTGGGTAAAAGTGAAAGAAAAGTAGTAAATGCAATAATTTTATTTCTCCATACAAACTGCTCCTGTTAAACATTTAATGCTAGCGATATCGGTACGGTACACTAAAAACTTAAATGTTAATTTAAAAAAAAAGTGAATATAGGTAAATCAGTTAATAACTTAACACTACATTATTAATCATTAATGTTGTAAATTCTAAGTATATTAAGCATAAAAATTATATTAGGCGTCATTTAGAAATCTTTTTGATTTCTATGAAGTAACAAAAAATCGGTCTCCAAATTTGCCGCCCTAGCCTAAAGCCTACTCAGCCTGGTAAATCTGTCACTGTTTAAAGGTTGCCCGTTGTAGTTTCAAATCCAGACAGCCTCTGATTATTATAAGTGCTTAATTAATGTTACGAATTCATCTCGTGTTTTGCGATGAAGATAAACATCCTGAGCAAACTTGCATGTATTATGAGATATTCTGATACATGAATATTCACTTAACCGCACCGAAACAGCACTGTCATACCGACATTTATTTCGGTAAGGGTTGCGCTTGTGATTGTGTATTTCAGTGTACACAGACAATAGTGTATTGTAGGTTGAAAGTGTGTAGATATTAGTTGATTATTTACTGCAAGCTCTAACTCTAAAAACTTCACACACTCTAAAGAATAATGCTAACGTCAAATGAGTTTATTGATATTGTTGCGTTTGTACTAGTCTTCTATCTATGTATAATGGTATATTCACGCCGCATTTACTTTTTGCTGAGCGACGTAATTCTACACGACAACATTATATGCCTAATCTCTGTCACAGCGGAGATTATTCCACCAGTGCAATCAGTCACACTGGTAGGTCTTTTGTTTCAAGAGGCCGGCTAGGTAGGTACCACCGCAGTGTCAAATATTCTGCCGCCAAATAGTAGTGCTTAGGCATTACTGTGATCCGGTTAGGAGAGCACTGTAGTCTATTGAAATAACTGCGCAGAGGAGATTTAAGAACGAATATCTCTCGTTGGCAACGCGTGAGTGGCACCTACTAATGGTGCTGCAATTTCTCATAGGCTACGGCAACTATAATTTTAAACATTAGCGACCACTTTTTGCTATTTATTGAATGTGGCTCATCTACAAATATGTAACATTAATTAACAAAAATATATATAAAGATTAACTTGTAGCAAGAGTCACAATTTAATAACATTATTTTTTTAAATTTAACATTTTAAATTAATACGTAAAATTTTGACTCAACATTATTCTGTTTCTGATGAAATCGTTTCTGATAAAACAAATTTCTGAAAATGCTATCACTTGTTACATGTTGTTCGTTTCCAAATGTTGCACAACAGTACTCAATACGGCAACATAAAGAAACAAAAACATTTTGTTATGAAATGTTGCCTAAAAACACTTGGAAATGTTGCTCAGCAAAAAGTACCTATAGTGTGGATGTACATCACAAACAACAATACTTAAAAGCAACAGCTTATTTCATTTTTAGTTTTAATGTGTTTTACACTACTACAAATGCAAGCCTTAATATTGCTGGTAAAAATGACTCCATTCGAAGTGCTGTGTTGATATTTTATATCTTACATTGTAGTTGATTATGTTGCACTTCCCTAATTAGGACAAGGCTTGACTACAACGTTGTTATTTATAATCAGCGGGCTTACCATTAACTCTTATTGCAATTAAAATGTCTTCCAATATATGTATAATATGACATATATTTATATTGTTCCGGTAAACCTTATTAAAGGGGTATAAGGCTCCAAATCGCTTGCTATTCTTTTGGACTACGATTGACCTGTGATTTGTGAAGTTCTGTTATGTGATCTAGAAGATCCCAATAAAGTCTTATTTAGAGCCATCAGGTGTTTATTTCCAAATTCGCAATCCCCAGCCCGTAATAATATCAAGCTCGTATATAATATAATTGTCAGAATTGAATTGAATTTGAATCGCTATAAGAGTTAATGGTAAGCCAGATGTGTTGTGATTTGCAGATTTGCACCCGATATGTCCGCCGCCGAAAGTTTTCGACAAGCCGCTGGTCTTCGCTTTTACGATTGATGGTCATTACATTTTTATGTTTAATCTCATAAAAACAGTTTTTAGTCTTAGCTAATATTATAAGTGCGAGTTTGTTTGTTTACTTGTTACACTTTCACGTCTTAACTAAACCGAAACACATGATTAAAATCTACGCTTAACGTGAACGAAGCCGTGGGTAAGAACTAGTGCATCAATAATTCAATCATATGCCTCTACAATAATTAAAGGCGTCGGGATGTGACGACCCCATCGCCCGCTGTTGGGATAACCTCTGTCACAACAGAGATTATTCCACCAGTGCAATCAGTCACACTGGTGGTAGGTCTTTTGTTGCAAGAGGCCGGCTAGGTAGGTACCACCGCAGTGTCCAATATTCTGCCGCCAAATAGTAGTGCTTAGGCACTACTGTGTTCCGGTTTGAAGGGCATTGTACGCTAGTGAAATTACTGGGCGAACGAGATTTAAGAACTAATATCTCGAGGTTGGCAACGCGTGAGTGGCACCTACTAATGGTGCTGCAAGCGCTCATAGGCTGCGGCAGCCACTTACCATCAGGTGGGCCGTATGCTTGTTTGCCAACTTCTAACATAAAAAAAAAAAAAAAAAACTAAGAGAGGTTCTGTCCAGATGGTTAATATTACCGCGTGTACCTTAACCCAACATTTAATGATAAGAAGTTGTAATATGGAAATTGCACTGATCTAAAAGCTTCGATAGCGCGATGCAAGATTGTGACGATCTTGTTTTTTTTATGTATGTACGAGTAGTTTTTATATGTATACACGCCCTTGAAATCTCGACCTCATTCTGTTTCGTGATAGGTTACGGGGTCTTTAGAAAAGGCCAGTATGTGATCTGCCATGCATTGTGTTCCACTCGTTGGCTGGCGAAGGTCGGTAACAGGGGGCGGAAGATTGGTGTGTATATGTGTTACGTCAACTTGGAAAAAAATACTAATCTCGTCTACTAGTCGATATTCTAACTGAGGGTACTTCTTCACTATTCAAGACTTTTCATGCCAGAAATAGCAAGGATCTATTACTCATAAGCAAATATTTCTTATAGGAAGACTTTCCAAACATACCAAAAAATACAATTCACAATTTCTTACAGAACGGTTTCCTTTTAAATTTCTTAGTGTGTAAATTTTATTGCCCTCTGAATTTATTTCCAGATTGCGAGAGTTCGAATATAAAAATACACAAAATGGAGTACGTAGATCCCGAACAATGCAGGACCTTCTACAGGAAATCGAAGGTGGTGATGTTTTTATTGCAGACACTGTACTCTTTCTGAAACTATTCATATTGTCAATGTTCCGGTTTTGTATTTTATTATTAGACTTCACAAGGAAATACATTTAACTGAGCAGTAGCAGTCCACATGTAACATGTATGGATAGGTCTTTCAAAATGATAAGGAGTTTTGATCTTGACATTTTTCATTAAGCCAGCAGTTGTTGAGATATTAGCTGCTAAAGTTATAAAAATTGTGTCCTCCTCTAACTTTTGAACTATGGGATTTAAAATTCTAGAAAATTTGAGGTTGTAGAACATGAAATGAATTTTCAATCTCATTTCTTTTGTAGAAGATGTGTCTACAAATTAAGAGATATATTAGTTGTTCCCATAACTTTGTTTTTCATATTACTTTTAATAACTACTATGAAGTTACCAACTTATTTTTGCGGTCTATTTTAATACGTTATTATTTTGAAAGTCCTTAAAATTCTTTATCATCAATCAGCTGAACCCTTTAGTTTCGATTGTGTGTGGTCCACGACACACGATTAACGATAACATCAGAAGGTCTAAGTTTTATTTCACAAAAAAAGTCGTAAGTAATATATTAAAGTTGGTAAAAAAAATTACAGTTGGATGATGAAAAAATATGGCCGACACATACGTTATGCGCAAAGGCGTTGACAAGAGAAGAATGCATTTGGCGTAACGGTGCTGTCTTGGCCTTGAAACAGAACAACAAATGGAGCTTGGTATGGTATTATAGTATTATAGTTCTAGCCATACAAGTATAACATCAAGAAAGATAGTAGACGCCCAAAATATAGACCATTCATTGGAGTTCAACTGTCGAACTATGACAGTTGGACTCCAATGAACTGTCAGCAATGTCAGCTGTCTCAGTACTAATAGGAATACTAATTTCCAACTTCAGTGTAGTAGGCGAAATTAATTTATTAAATTATAATTTTTATTAATACTTCATGAATTAATAGTTTTCTCAAAAATTTAAAGATTGTCAGCGAATGTACTCACGCACGTATTGGTTGTCGTTTGGTCTACGTTTCGCGAAGAAATTTGTTCGAAGTTGAGGTTCTATATGTTATAGTTTTATGGTTCTAGCCTTTTTCTTCTTCTTCTTCTTCATAATATATCTTCTCCAATTATTGTGTAAAAAGTTAATAATAGCCTGCAATGATTAACACACTATGTTCGGTGTAATCGAACACCCTTTACGTAATCACGGAGTCTCGTGCCTTCGAGTTACGATTCATTTTAATTAGGTTCAATGCATTTCTCGCATACGAAACGGGTGTGCATTCAACATTTAACATTTTTATAACATTTATTTATCATTTTTATAACAATTATAACATTAACATTTAACATCAATAAACGGATATTTCGGAAAGGAGTTTACATTAACCAGCACATTCCCCTAATAATCATTTATATAGTCTGGCCTTTTATATTTCATTTTATTTTACATAATTTCTTGTGTGTGTTTGTTGGTAATAGATAATTAAATAAAAAAAATAAAAACCTTTCACCATATTAAACGCTACACACTAAACGCTACACACTCAACGGCCCCCATTAGGATAATTATATCCTGTGTCGGGGGTCCGGAAACATTCACAATGACAAGGACAAACACAACCAGACCGGAAAACATGCCTGTACGATTAATAAAAACATCTGCTCCGAGCGGGAATCGAACCCGCAACCGTCGAGGCTTAAGGCAGACTCGCTACCCACAACGCCACAACGGTGTCGAAATTCGAATATTACCCTTAAAGAACAAGATATTTTCTCTTTCCCCAGGTAGGGTTTGGAGTTTATGGTCCAGGATGTAAAGCAACGTCGAGATTTCTGGAATATTCACAAATAAGACCCTGGGTCAAAGATAGTATTGCCAGAATAGGCAGGCCGACTGTCACAAGGACAGCTACGAATGAAGTTATTTTAAGGAGAAGTATGTCGTATTATTTGCTTAGATGTTACCGTTTATGTTTGTTATGTAACTGGCGGTAGGCCTTTTATTAGAAGAGACCGGATAAGTACCAGCCGCAGTAGAAACTATTCATAGACTAAACGCATCAAACTTATCCCACAGATTCCTTACCGACAAGGGACACACTGTACACTCAACACTGCACACTCAACGGTCCCCATTAGAATAGTGATATCCTGTGTCGGGGTCCGGAAACACATACAAAGACAAGGACAAATACACCCAGACCGGAAAATACGCTTGCATGGTCAATACAAACATTTTATGCTCCGAGCGGGAATCGAAGCGTTCGCTGACTCGCGACCTGTGGCGTTTAAGGCAGGTTCGCTGCCGCTGCGCTACAACCTCATCTTATTAAAAGTAGCTTGCAAACATACAAAATAAAATATTTATTTTTATTTATTTATTTATTCAGACAAAATCCATAGCATTTTACAAGAAGGATTTAAAATGTATCATAATCTTTACATGAGCCAGAATGAATTTACATTAAGCTTAACATAAAGCAAACTAGGTATTAAAGCATATTTTTAAACGCCTTTAAATTTTTCTTGGAACATTTCAATTATGATTTTTTTGGATTGTTTTGTGAACTATTAGATCAATATCAAGTCCTCGAAGTATAAGAGTTCATTAACAGCGAAAAGAACATTAAAATTGTTTTTTTATGCGACATAGTTGGAAAGCATACAGCTATAGTAAGCTTATCCGACAGTAAGCTGTTGCGGTAGCCTATGAGCGCTTCCAACACCATTCATTTGCAGGTTTCACGCGTTACCAACCTCGAGATAATAATTCGTAAATCTCAATGTCTAGTAACCAACTAGCTACAGTGTCTTTCAAACCGAAACACAGTAATTCAAAACATCCTACTGCTTTGCGTTAGTGAAGGGTGGGTTCGAGATTTTTAAGTCTATTGTGTTGATTGTATAAACATTTCTATTGTACTTGATGATTTTTTCTCGCAGTAGACTACAACCTACTTGATATTTGACACTGCCACTGAGGTGGTTACACTTAGAAGTCTTCGGGCAATAAAAGACCTGGTTGCATAATAAGTTCTCGCTTTTTATTAATTTAGCTACATCAAGTCTTCAAAGATATGGCACATGTGATCCTGAAGAAATAAAAGCTGAACTCTTCACTGATCGCACTACAATTGAACAAGCCATCGATCGAAAGCGAATACACCGTGCTTCTTATAACGTATGTTTGTTTTATTATTACGACGGTGGCAAAAACACGCGTACGGCTCTTATATTAAGTGATCACCGTAGTCTATGAGAGATTGTCTATTAAATATTAGTAGTATCACATGCATAGAATTCTTAACAATGATGTACTAGACGTGACATATCCGCGTTACCTTGGCAATTGTGACTTATGAGTCACAAGCAGTGCGAGCATGCATTAGTTTCGCTCATTCACTTTTCTTAAGTATATGCTTTTTAATCCTTCTTTCTCATCTGGGTGTATTTGTCCTTGTCATTGTGTATGTTTCCGGACCCTCGACACAGGATATAACTATCCTAATGGGGGCCGTTGAGTATATAGCGCTTATAGTATTTATTTCTGTGATCACATGATCATATTATTGATCTAGAGGACTGGAAAAGAGTAAGCGGAATGGAGGAAAGGGGAAATGAAAGAGGATAGAAGGAGACTTTGGGTTTCCGTTGATCCCACCCGACGAATGAAACACAACAATATTAAGATATAATATGTACCAGTGTTGTGTCCATTTACCCCGCACAAAATGTTTAAATGTAAATAAATAATTTCCAGTTCACAATACTCTCCACCATGGAGTACTCCTGCGTGGTGTTTCGTGTCAATTATTATTCCAAAAAACCGATTCTAAGGGAAATGCCGTACTTACGTCTGAAACGTTGGTGCCTGGGAAATAGGCGTATCTGTTATGCTTCAAATATTCTTCAAGTAGACTTTGCTATAGACGTATTTTTTAAGGAATCGATAACGTATCACGTGATGGTGTATGGTAGAGAACTGAGATATATTGATAAAAAGAGAGTCATGGCTTGGGTCAATCGCAGGAAACCGTATCCTGAGGTAGTCGGTCCAGAATAATAAGAGAGACTTAAATTGATTTTTTTGTTAATGATTTAAATCTTACTTATTTTTGACGTTGGTATCTTGTATTGTTATTTTTAATAATTATAAGTTTTATTCGAAATGTCATTCGTAATAAAGACCTTATTTCGAAACTGTAATTTAATTTCACCACCACTGTAATTTAATATTACCGGCGTCGGGATGTGACGACCACATCGCCCGCTGTTGGGATTACCTCTGTCACAGAGATTATTGCTCCACTGCAATCAGTCACACTGGAGGTAGGTCTTTTGTTGCAGGAGTCCGGCTAGGTAGGTACCACCGCAGTGTCAAATATTCTACCGCCAAATAGTAACGCTTAGACATTACTGTGTTCCGGTTTGAAGGGCACTGTACGCTAGTGAAATTACTGAGCGGACGAGATTTAAGAACTAATATCCCGAGGTTGGCAACGCATGAGTGGCACCTACTAATGGTGCTGCATAGGCTACGGCAACCACTTACCACCAGGTGGGCCGTATGCTTGTTTGACAGCTTCTAAGATAAAAAAAACTACTACTACTTAAGGTTTGTATCTTACTACTACTTTTGTAAGTAGTTGAAGAAAAATGTCAATACACCGATACATCGACATATCGATGTTCTTAATATAATAATCGATACAGCTAAAAATATCGATTCGATATTGCCCATCCCTACACGACTGCAAAACTTAGAAGAAAACCCTGCCAGTGCTATATTATGTAGTTGGAATTTTTTAGATTGTGTATTTTAATGGCCGCTATAAGAAAAAAATCAATTTACTGGAATTTACTTGATTTTTAAATAATACCCACCGAAACTTCTTTCGCTATATAATATTATATTATAAACATTTTTAATTAAAGAGTGATTATTTTTTTTAATAATTGACATTAAATACATTCAATGAACGAATGATGAATGACTTAACAATCCATACAGTTCCAGCGAAAAAGGTCGCAAATGAATCGTCTGTACAATACTGAACATTAATCAGGCTTATCGAATGCCGGTACGATGTAGATATTTCACAATTACAACGGTTAGTCCAATTGTGTTGAATCGATACATTGTGCTGTTTGGATTTAGATCATTTGGCTCAAGTAATTGGAACGTTTAACAAATAAAAATGATAATGGATTTCAGCGCCAGTGATATATTTGTGTAACAAAAACCTATACTTCGTTGTACTTCGTCAATAGTTCGTCTAATTTCTATTAATTTATTTTATGCTTTATAAGCCATTTAGTGTACATATGTGTGTGTACATTTTTATTAAGGTCTAGTTCTAGAAAATAATCCATTTTTACTACAGCTATACACAGCTATTTCGATTATCCCGTTAAGGTTGGAAATAATGAGAAATTTTAAGATGAATTAAATTAAATTAATACAAAAATAAATGAAGCAATTAAAATGTAGAATATGTATAGGTCAAGTTCTGTTCAACTAATTGGATCAACCTTGGAAATAATATTCCCACACAGAACGTCGTATAAAGAAGCAGTACACATACTTTTACGTTTCATTTGATAAATTTCAATCTCTATTTTTTTCTTTCTTTATCTCTATCTCTTCCACTCTATACATTTTTGAAAGTATTATGTATGTACGTAAGAATATTAATGAATTTACAAAATGTAGTATCCACTGGAAATTTGGAATGTAATTTATTTACACTTATTTAATTCATCTGTGGATCCAATCTTGTAATAACGCGGACGAAGTCAGGAGATGCTAATTAAATATATAAATAACCTTCTTACGAAAAATATAAATAAAACTATAGTAAAAAAATAGTCTAAAACAATTATAATGAAAAGTAAAGAGTTAAGGCAATTAAGGGGCGGTTACAGACCAGCATTTTATACGCGAGTAAAATCTCGGTTTTCGCAGCGCGTATAGGCGTGTTTTTTGCCACACATGCAACTCTTAATAGCGTTATCGCGCTTAAGCTTGTATAAATACGTTATTAAAACGCTATAAATATTCGAATGAGACCCGCCACATCCGGAATAAGCCCGTGTGCGCGCGTTCGGCTTTTGCAGTGCATAATGGAGCGCGCGAGTAAAAGCGTTTGCCGATACTACTGTATACGCTCCAAAAAACGCTAGTCTGCAACCACCTTTATAATAAACTCTTCAAAAAAATATTAATGAGGAAAATGATTCTGCATTTATCTATAAATAGCAAGTTAATTATCTCTCCTACATCTTAGTTAATTATTATTTGTTGAGATTTCTCGTGCCGTTCCAAAGCAGAATCGTCTGAGAATAGAGCTAATCTATTGGAAATGTACTTCAGATTTAACCTTTGAAGTAGTGATGCGCGATATATTGCACGATAGTTTTATAGTATCGATTTATAAGTACTGATTTTAAACTTTGAAAATATGTTTATTGTTGAAAAAGAAAGTATTCAGATAGTAATATTAGATGAAAAAAATAAACACAACGTGTCAATATATATGTCTTTCAATAATTAATTTAGTAAATGAAAAAAACATCTACATATAAAACTTAAGTATGTAAGCATTTATATTGAATAAATTAAATGAAGAAAAATATTAACAAAAAAGCAACACTTCTGAAGCAGAGATGAAGAGTGAGTGTTTGGGCTTTCGACTCTTTATGAAGGTAGTTCTTCATTGGTCAAGTCAGTCCATTAAATTAAAACCGCAATGCTCCACGAATCATCATTTCATGTTTGAGTGTAGATTTATACAACGTGTATTTTATATTTATATAAACGTTATTGAGAGTCGTTATTAAGAGAATGAATGAATACATATAAAAGTTATGATTTCAAAATTAAATTTCGATATTTTAATTAAACTATCATTTTATCGACAACGATTGAACATCTCTAATTAAGAATACCTCTAACGACAAAGGTTGAAGTAGAAATACGATTTACTTTATCTAGAACTGTTTTTCAGATTAATTAAGATAAAATGTTTGAAATACATAAAAGTTAGTGCAAAATTTCTTATACAAATATCTCGCGTCTGTAGATATTTGTAATAAATATCTGCTTCGGTCTGGGCGTTCTTTATTGGGTCGTCCCACCGTACTCAATAGGCACGTTAAGTTGTCGGTGCTAGTTGTTATTACAACATCTGATAATAATCATAAACTCTTGATAATCATTGTGTATGGTTCCGGATAGTTTTGCTCATATGTAAAGAGTTAATGTCAGATAGCCATTGTTCTGTGTAAAAACTAGTAACCTGTCAAATCCGAAGACTATAAGCTGACCTTAAACACCAGGAATAATACTCGCATAGAAAAGAGTTCATGTAATTGAAATCTCCAATACCCTTGACAATGTCAGTAAATTTATATTATTTAACATAATAATAAATAAACGCTACGCAAAAACGGCCCCATTAGGATAGGATATCCTGTGTCGGGGGTCCGGAAACATATAATGACAAGGACAAACACACCCAGACCGGAATGCCTGTATGGACAATACAAACATCTGCTTCGAGCGAGAATCTAACCCGCGACCTGTTGAACTTAAGGCAGCTTCTCTACCGCTGCGCCACAATATATGACACACGTCTCTATTGGTTGAGAAGTAACAACTGACGAGATGTTTATGTAACTGACTACCCTCATCAGTGTACCCGCACCCACGACTATATCATTTATTTACAAACGTCACAATATGTATAAATGAAATGAGTATGAATGTTACAATAATTACATATTAATGCTTTAAAACAATTTAACGAGCTTGTAAAACATTACGAGGGTAATTACAATCGATCGTCATAACGCAGGGTAGCGGTTTGTCGAGCACTCTCCGCGGCGCGGATATCGGTTGCGAATCTACAAATTAAAACACATCGGCCAATAAATAACTGCGTTATCATCATACGTCAGTTTGCAGCGTTACTAACGTTATACGTTAACGAATTTGCGTGATAAAATGACATCTTTTTTTTAAATAATGGATTTTATAACTAATATTAATTTGTCGAGAGTAGTTAGATATTCGTTGTCAATTACACCAAAATGGCGGTAGTTTCTATAAATAGCCATGCAGCGTAGTATCTATACGCATTTCTAATGATTGCGTCTTGGTGTTTGGCCCGTCGGCTCTTGCTAAACGGTCCGACCTAACCTATCTTGAATTGTAATTTATAATATTAATAGCGTTTTTCTGACCTACATATAGTTCATGATTTCATATTAAGTAAAATACCTATGTCCGCTTCTGATGTTTGAGAGTGACGTTCCGACGCACAGTTAAAACGACATACCTTCATGTATGTCTCTTACAAATTTTAAAGTAAGGAAAGTAGAGATGGCCCAATCGAAAACTTAGATTCTAACCAGAGGTCGCCACCTCAAATCGGCGTAAGCACCTCTGAGTTTTCAAGTACTTAATTTGTGATTAAAATTTGTCTCATGCGTAACTATGAAGGAAAACCTCAATGTCGAAGGAGAAGGACATGTATGTATATACGCTGATCATAATTAATTAATAATGTTCTATAAGACACATCATTGTATTTTAATCAAACAAATGCATAAAGCATTAGTACAACACATTTATTAGCGGGAACTCGCAGTCTGCACATTCATATTAAAATACATTTTCAATTACAGTTGATAAACTAACAAGCGAGCGAACAGCCCGCGGCGTCTGAACCTGGCCTTTGACGACTAGTTATGTGTAGGGTAACCACAAACAGAATGATAAAATCAGGACAAGGAATCTGAAAACTATGCACGGGTACAAATATGTTTATAAATCGTGTGTAAAGCCGAAATTGAAAACGTAGACTTTAACCGAAGGTTACGGTTTCAAATCCGGGCAAGCACCTCTGAGTTTTCAAGTGCTTAATATGTGTTTAAAATTTTTCCCAAGCTTAACGGCGAAGGAAAACATTTTGAGTACATTTTGAGCCTGTCGTGGAAGAAACGTTTATGACTTGTGTGTGCTGATGGGAGGTCTTAAAAGGCCTGCCCGGTTAGCTACCACCGTTGATGAAATACTCGTGAAGTGACTGCTCGTCCGCCGCGTTTCGAGATCAATCAGTGTTTCAGATGTTCATGGGCTGCAGCAATAGTTTGTCTCCTTCAAACATAAAAAAATGTTTTTATTTATTATCCAGACACTACATACTTCAACGTAATAATATATGATTTTCAATGTGATGTTCGGAGGCTATTTCGGAGGATCAACTCAAAGTCTATATAATTTTTTTCCATTTATGTAGAACTGTAGTAGTTTTTTTAATTTCTTATGTATGTATAATTATTATAATGCTTTCCTTAAAAAGATATATCACATCTTTAGTATGCTTTATATATTTTTATAATTAACATTTCCTTATACTATCGTATGGTTACCCTATATGTGAGCAACTTTGTTTCAAAACAGAGACTTCACATCTTAAGGAATACCAACTTCATATTTAGTTACAAATATTTGAATAAAAACTATTCAAATTTATGGAATGGTGGGAACAGTTTCGGAATATTTTAACTATCTTATACTGGTGGTAGACGCCGGTTTAGTAGGTACCACTGCAGTCAGTTATTTCACCGTGAGGCAGTATACTGTGTTTCGGTTTGAAAGACATTGTACCTAATGAAATTACTGGGCGAAGGAGATTTAAGGACCAATATCTCGAGTGTCAGTGTTGCAAGCGGATGTTAGTATCTTTGCTCTCCAAACATAAAAAATAATATATGTAAAATAAATAAACGCTACACACGGCCTTTATTAGGAGTGATATCCTGTGTCGGGGGTCCGGAAACATTCTCAAGGACAAGGACAAACACACTCAGACCGGAAATCCTGTATGGTCAATACAAACATCTGCTCCGAGCAGGAATCGAATCCGTGCGCCAAAACGTCCTCGTAGTTGCGGAGGTCTGATAGCAATCGTTCTGTGTTAAAACTAGTAACCTGTCAAATTCGGATAAAAGTAATAAGCAGACCCTGGGCTGATACCGGGAATATTGCTATGAAGAAGATTGAGCTTAGATAGCAAAAATTGGACATTACTACACAGCACATTTATTTTACTGGAGAAATGAAGAATTAAATATATTTCAACGGTACACTATCCAAATTAACTATCCGCTGACAATACAGATTATTTAAAAATATCCACGTAATAAATCAGAATAGTTTATTTACAACGGACGTTCAAAATACAATGAATATTCCGTTAAAATTCAGAAAACATAATCTATGCCTCTATACCAATATTATAAAGCTGAAGAGTTCTAAAGAGAAGAATCTCTGGAACTACGACCGGGTTTGAAGTTTGGCAATTCTTTTCTTTGTCGTACTTCTAAAAGTGGAACTCATATATGGACGCAATTAAGCAATACCATGTCAACCCACAAAATTGAAAAAACTGAGTTCTATATGTAGAAGTGTTGGTAAATGGCTGAAGAACATTTTTCTTTAATATTTGTAGGGTTTTAAGCTTTAAAACTTCTAAAAAGCCATTTTTTCAATCATGCAATTTATGTGTTTTTAAGCGTTTTGGGTTATATTATATACGAAATATGCAGTTTGTATACACTTATATAAATCTGAAATTGCCAAAAACTTGACCAATAAATTAAAAAAATTCATATAAAGCAAGTTGTTAAAAATTTTCAAACGCGTTTTTCTTGAAATGACATTTGTGTGGGTTGACATGGTATTGCTTATTTGCGTCCATATAAGGAACGCAATAAGAGTTCATGGTACGCCCCAAGGCGGTCTCACCGGACGGGAGCAAAGCTCTCATAGCTATTGACAACTCAGAAAACAAGAAAATGTAAAGTAATAATTTGTAGGGAAAATATCAATTACATTTAGCCTATTAGTAACTTATTTTCGTTGCACGTACGAGAACGAGCATAAAAAAAAAATAGAGTATGTCTTTACAATGCTAAACGTCTATGCGACTTCCAACATGGTGACGTTAAACGTTTAACACGAGAGAGAGAGAGAAAGAAAGATACACAAAGGAAGAAAGTAGGAGAAAGAAAGAGAGTGAGTCGGTAGATCCCAAGCACATGCGCGTGGTATTCTTGCTATGCAGCGAAGTAAACAGTGTTACTATAGATTTGGATATTTCTCGAAAATGACAATTAAAAGATGCGATCAATTGTGAATTGTAAGCATGTTAATAAAGTTTGGCTTAAAGAAACAATATGATTTCACTAAAAATCAATTTCAACCCTTACCTATTTTCATTTCCATATTACGAAGTTCCACTTCTTCCGGGCGAAGGGACTCCACGCACTGTTTTTTTTCCGTATAGAAAGGTAAATAAGTCAATGTTTTTATGATATCTATAGATTGTTTTCGCATTTCATATTTCTTTAATCTTTAACTAGTTTATCGTTTAGGTGGTGTGCTTGTCTGATGACGTCACCTTATCGCGGCACGTCTCAGATGTGAGATAACACGCTCAACTCAGCTTTCGAGAGTGCTTGGGTGAAGTAATAAGTTTTAGATAAGAAAATTCTCTTTTATATTTTATTATATAAAATTTTGTAACCTGGAAAATTTATGAACATGATAAAATTTTCTTAATTCAGCTAAGATAATGAGATAGTATCACTAGTAGTAGCCAGTAGTAGCCAGACTCGAACTGGGGTTTTCATTGCCTCAAAACACGGATAAAACGACATTTTCTAAATATAATACATAATATATCATAAAAGTCGTTGGAGCGTTTCTGAGATTATATATGTACAAGAATTCCTCCTTTAAAGGTATAAGATAAAATAGAAAGTTTAATAGCTAAAGGTTAAAGGGCTGACTTCGCTTCGGTGATGCGAGAGTTAGATTTCAACCTGTCTCCTTTAGGCTATCGTCGGACCCACTCATAGCGCAAGCTGCTAGTTTATTTGTTGGGGCAATAAGAGTATTAGTTGAATTAAATAAATAAATAAACGCTGCACACTCAACGGCCCCCATTAGGATAATAATATCCGGTACAGGTCCGGAAACATTCACAATGACAAGGACAAATACACCCAGACCGGAAAATATGCTTGCATGGTCAATGCAAACATATTATGTTCCGAGCGGGAATTGAACCCGCGACCTGCGGCGTTTAAGTCAGGTTCGCTACCGCTGCGCCACAACGTCGTCAACAACAAGAATTAAGAAAGCATTGCTAATATTCTTTGTAAAAATAGTTCTTGAACAAAAACTTACTTAAAAACCATGAAATATAAACTATTCGCTACCACTTTACATTTATTGTTACAGGATTTTATCTTTTATTATTAATAGCATAGGGCACATATTTTTGTGAATCGTGTGCGGAAGTTTTAACAAGGCGAGAAGCGACCAATTCGTCTAAGTGTTTCCCAAACTGCCTAAACGAAGGCAACTTGCGAAAGGGTTGTACAAAACGACTTCTTTGGAAGTTGAAAAATTATTATTTTTTATATTGGTAAAATCTTAAATATTTTTATGACTTGTTAAAAATCTAACATCTAATTTCTATTTAAAAATGAATTTCTTCATAACGACTTTGGTCTCGGGAGTCTAGTTGTCGATCGGTTAAGTGCCAAAACCATGTCTGGAGGTTCATAGCGTCACCACTTGATGAACGAGGTCCTTGTGACATGGAGAAGTCAAGGTAATTAAAAAAAGTTAACCCTCCTCCCATCAAGACAATATGGACGCAAATAAGCAATACCATGTCAACACATACGAATGTCATTTCGAGAAAAACGCGTTTGAAATTTTGAACAACTTGCTTTATATGAATTTTTGCAGATAAAAGTCCGTAAATAAAAATTGATTATAAAAAAAATATATGATTTTTTTTGTGTTGGACAAGTTTTCTGGCAATTTCAGATTTATATAAATTATTTTACTTATTTCTACAAAAAATAAGTGTGCAAACTGCATATTTCGTATATAATATAACCCAAAACGTTTAACATAATACATAAATTGCATGATTAAAAATTTTTTAGAAGTTTTAAAGCTTAAAACTCTACAAATATTAAAGAAAAATGTTCTTCAGCCATTTACCAACACTTCTGCATATATAATTCAGTTTTTTCAATTTTGTTGGTTGACATGGTATTGCTTATTTGCGTCCATATATGAGACAGGAATGTACAGATACCTCCATAGTTCATCGAGAATTTTATAAGAAGTGGACAGTAGATTTTTTTTTTTTTTTCGGAATGTGTATTGCTGTTGGCCCTACTGGCCTTGACAGCGTCACCGGGCAGGGGCGCCGAGTACAGAGACTCAGCCGTGATAAAGGGACAGCCCTCACGGGGGCTCAAATTTGATTCCGTCCTTAGGGTGCCTCCTGCGAAGCCGAACCACGGCTAAGGACGTCATCGGAGATGGAGGCAGCGCTCTGAGCGCATTCTATACGATAGACTCACCCGACGGTGTGAGCGCGACGCGACGTGCGAAACAAAGGACCTCGTCCTCGCCGGCGAGGACGGTGTTGTGTGCGTGTCTGTGCTGTGTAAGGGGCATTTTCTAATGTAATCCTATCGTCAGGGTCTTGCAGGACGTGCTTAGGACGCCTTACTTTTGTCGGGTGGTTACATCGGTCTGTGTAGATACAAGCATGTCTAATCAAAGGATTTGGATGGAAAGTAGTTTGATCGAAATAGTTTTGCGATAAGCGCTTCAAATGTTTGGGGATCGAATCGATTTCAAAGTCTCTATGGAGGTCTACGTTGCGAACGTACCACGGACAGCCCGAGGCCATGCGTAAGAAACGGTTCTGAATTATTTGTAATTGATTAATTCTTCTGGCGTGGACGTGTGAAAAAACAGGGCTCGCGTAGGTCAGTATGGGACGTATACAGGCTTTGTATAATGTCACCTTATTTCTAAGGGACAGTTTACTCCGCCTGCCCAACATCGCATACAATCTTCCCAAAACAAACGCTGCTTTATCGCGTGCCTTGCGGATATGAGCTTCAAAGGTAAGTCTGTTGTCGAGTATGACGCCTAGATATTTGGTTTTATCTTTCCATGGGATGGGATGATCGAACAAGTGGACAGTAGAGCTTTCATGCCTCGAAACGATGGGTCTATGCTAAGGTTGTTAAGAGATGGTTTAAATATATTTTCGCACTTAATTTAAGAATTTACCAGCTTCGGGATGTGACGACCCTATCGCCCGCTGTTGGGATATCCTCTGTCACACGAGAGCAATCATCAATTATTCCAGTGCAATCAGTCACACTGGTGGTAGGTCTTTTGTTGCAAGAGGCCGGCTAGGTAGGTACCACTGCAGTTTCAAATATTCTGCCGATAAATAGTAGTGCTTAGGCATTACTGTGTTCCGGTTTGAAGGGCACTGTACGCTAGTGAAATTACTGGGCAGAGGAGATTCATTAAGCAATATCTCGAGGTTGGCAACGCGTGAGTGGCACTTACTAATGGTGCTGCAAGCGCTCATAGGCTACGGTAACCACTTACCATCAGGTGGGCCGTATGCTTGTTTGCCAACTTTAAACATAAAAAAAAGAAATGAAATTTTTCACATAATAAATTGCACTGAATTAAAAAAAAACAACACGGCAAATTATACGCTCTTTATGCTTTATGTTTTTACGGTAGTAGAGCCATGCTTCGCTCAACACAAACGGGCCGGCTCGACCGGGGAAGTACTACCCTCTCACGAAAAATCGGCGTCAAGTAATAGTTTCATTAGGTAGTGTGATGTGTGTGTGTGTGTGTGCGATGAGTGAGAGTGCCGGAGATCCATACCCCCTCGGTTCCCTTCCTTTTTTCCCTTCTCATTCCGACCCTCCTGTTCCTTGGGCTGGCAATGCGCTTGTGATACTTCAAGTATCGCAAGCGTTCATAGGTTGCGGTGACTGCTTACCATCCGGCGGACCCTATGCGGTTGTTATAAATTGCTTGGTTACAAACTTATTTATTAATTACCAACTAACATTCATAGTTAAATAAATTGTAAGCGACAGCCCTGTCTATGTCATTAGCGACTGAGAGCTTCGAAAACTCATACTAACGATGTTTAAGTAAAATGCCATGCATCTATATCAATTTTACTGGGGACTTAAAGCCATTGAGTTAAATTTTTAACAGTCTGTCCGTCTGTTCGTCTCAAACAAGAAACTTGACATTTTTAGTCTATAGTGGTACGGGACCCTTTATGTGTGAATCCCACAAAAAAAAAAATCTATAGCTCTAGGCTATAGTTTCGCACGTCGCGTCGCGCTCACACCGTCGGGTGAGTCCATCGCGTAGAATGCGCTTGGAGCACTGCCACCATCTCCGATGACGTCCTCAGCCGTGGGTCAGCTTCGCAGAAGGCACCCTAAGGATGGTGTCGCTGTCAAGACCAATAGGGCCAACAGCAATACACATTGCGAAAAAAAAACATACAATGCACTGTTTACCGTTTCAGTAGTTGTTGTTATACATATATTATATACTTTTGAATTGTTTCAAACTGTTTTCTTTTCATTATTGTTGTGTTTATATGTATACCGATTGTCTATATCTTTTAACTACGTTATGTAACAGTGTGTTTTTGTTTATTATTAGATATAATTTATTAATCAATTAGATATCCCTGCCCTCGTTAGCGGCTGAGAACATCGACAGGCCACGTTAACGATATTATCGTTGAAACTAAACCTAGTTTTAATTTTAATGGACATTGAGCACTAACATTTTTATAGATACTTTGATATTGGAATGAAGATTATGGTTTTTATGTTCCTATAATTCTGAGCGGATTTCCAATTTTTTTTAATCTAAGTATACTTTTTATTTGCTTATGTCATGTGTCCACTACACACATACATATAGAGGGAGTGGGAAAGTACTACTCTCTCAAAGAAAATCGGCATAAAGTAAAAGTGTTGATACTGTTGCCTTTCGTGCTATGAAAGAGAGAGCTGCAGGCTCAATCACCAACCCTCTCTTTCTTTCCTTTCCTGTTTTTGTCATCCCTTCCGTCCTATCCATTGGTTTGGAAACACCCGTAATTATTATTATACTTCAAGTATCGCGTTCATAAGTTGCGGTTATTTCTTACCATCTTTTTTTTTTGGTGTCCGGGAGCAAATCTGCTATCAGATACGAGGCGTCCTGGGGAGGAGAACCGGCTTATGTGGGTTTCCTAGGTAGAAAAGTCATGCGGACCCACTAAAACCTCCTCGGTGGCTGGCCTCAGTGTGTTTGTCAGTATACTGGAACTCTCGCAGAATAAACCAACGTGACATGACAACCTCGGTGCCCCGATTGGTAGCGGAGCTCAGTCCATGTCGAGATGGCTTGTGGCGCGCGGTAGTTGGGACACCGAATGCCGTCCTCCTCAGGGCCGCTCATCACGGACGCACAGGTACCCCACTCTGCGCGTCCACGGCCCGAGGGCATGCCTTATTTTTATAGCCCCGGGTAAAGGGGCTAGGAGGCCGGAACGCCGCCGCCTTTTTGATTGGCCCTCTCCCGATTTCTCTCGGCTTCTTACCATCCGGCCGAACAAATTTATTTTTGCAACCGCCATGATATTCACTCGAGTTATTTTCATTGTAATGCCAGAGGACCATCTAAAACCAATTTTTATATTCAGTAATATACGCAGTATGTATACAGTGTTCCAAATTGATACGTCCTGTAATTCTATTGTTAATCCCATTTATTACTTAATATCTTTATTGAGTTTCTAAAAAATATGAATATATTATAAATTATATACAATTCAATTTACGTTCAGAAAAATTGTATTCCAGTTAAAATAAAACTTATATTGAAAGAGTCTGGATTCGTTGGCTGTGGAATGGTAGATTTTTCTAGTATTTCCTAAACAAATTCAGTGTTACAAACCCGGGAATATTGCCTTTATTGAAAGTGTATTCCACACTGGTCGGATTTTATGCGATTCAGCATTTCGTTTTTTATTAGCAATGTGAAATAAATTGTCTCCTTCTTCCTAGCATTATTCCCAGTATTATACGAGTATTTACTCAGGATCTGCATATTACTCTTGTTCGGATTTGACAATTTTGATTTGATCTCCTTAACCCTATTACCGCTTTTGCGTGATTGAGTAACAAACATCCAAAAATCTAAACATACAATTTATCTATAAATATAAAATGCTTTGTTCTGAATGACTGACTGCCGGAATCAATACTTACTACATACTTAGCTCGATTAGCCAGTAGTGAGCCAAATGACACCGTTGTGGCGTTGTGGGTAGCGAGTCTGCCTTAAGCCTCGACGGTTGCGGGTTCGATTCCCGCTCGGAGCAGATGTTTGTATTAATCGTACAGGCATGTTTTCCGGTCTGGTAGTGTTTGTCCTTGTCATTGTGAATGTGTCCGGACCCCCGACACAGGATATAATTATCCTAATGGGGGCCGTTGAGTGTGTAGCGTTTATTTATTTATTTATTTATTTAAATACTACCACTACCTAGAGGTGGTGTGCGTGAATGTTTCCCACCGTTAAAGAAATGAAGTAAACTATAATTGTACAAAATTTCATTAAAATCCTTGGTGCCTTTTTTGCGTGATTAAGTAACCCATATCCAAAGATACAACCATAAGAACATTCATATTTAAAATACCTATGTATTATAGGCGTCGGGACGTACCGACCCCACCGCCAGCTGTTGGGATATTCTCTGTCACAGCAGAGACTTTTTTTTTATATCATATAGGGGCAAACGAGCAGATAGCTCCACCTGATGGTAAGTGGCAACTATCACCCATGAACATCCACAACACCAAGGGGATCGAGAATGCGTTGCCGGCCTTTGGGGAAAAGATGTCTTAATACTCGACGCTTGAAGACTCCTAAATCATATCGAGCAGAGAAGACCTCGGGAGGTAAACTATTCCAGAGTTTGCACGTACGTGGGAGGAAAGATCTTGATGCTCGCACGTTACATGCAAACCAAGCATCAAGGTGATGTGGATGGTATGAGGTCCTGCGGCGAAGTGTACTATGGTAAAAACGAGATTGTTCGACCAGTGCTATCAGTCATACTGGTGCTGTCTTTTGTTGCAAGAGGTCGGCTAGTGTTTCGGTTTTGAAGAGCACTGTAGGCTAGTGAATTTACTGGACAAAGATTTAAGAACCCGGGTTGGCAACCCGAGAGTGACACCTACAAATGGTGTTGTAAGCGCGCATAGTCTACGGCAACCGCTTGCCAACTTAGTAATACATAAAAACCCTATGTTATAATTACTATGCAATACTAATTTATTCTTTAGGTGCAATATTACGAGTATTGTGTGGAAGAAACTTTAAAATTCGCGACGTAAGTTCATATCGTGCAGTAAGTCTACATAGAATTGAAAACAGCGTACGTGCCCGCGAGACTCAGTTCTACAATCGACAACTTGTTTGCATCTCGTTTCAAAAATGGTCATTCAAAATGAAATTGCAGATATTTGTTCTATCCTATTATAAAGGACCAGCTTTTAGTGGTAACTGAGCATTGCTCTTTCCAGTACGAATGGGCCGGCTCATCCAGGGAATTACTGCCTGTCCTAGAACTTTTATATATATTTTTTTTATATATATATTTATTTATTATATCAAGATAGCGATTCAGCGGGGAAATGCAGCTAGCATTCTTGCCACCAATACCCGTGGACATTGCACAGTTTTAATTTTTATTTTTATTACCCTAAATCTTCAGTTTTTCTAGAAAATATTCAGTTAAATGCCTAAAAAACTTTCACTTCGCAGTTTCATAAAACCACACAGTTAATTTTTCCATTTTAAAAAAGCAACTATTTACTTCAAGTAACGGTGCAAAGATAATAAAAATATAATTTACTCTGCCAACGATTATGAAGCATCCTACAAAACTGATGGAAACGAAAGTAAAAAAAGATTAAATTATGAAAATGGAGTAGTCGACGCTATCCGTCTTGCGTCTACCTTTAAGTCAAGCTTGTATTTACAAATAGTGATGTTAAGTTTATTACGGTTATCGATATATTTATATAATGTTTTTTGCAAATCATCTAGTAAAATTTTATATACTGGTTATATAATTTAATGTTTATGAATAATAAATTACGAATAATTTTGATTTTAATGAATCACATCTTTAAGGTAGCAAATAAAAAACGTTACTAAAATTCAATAGACTAAAAAAAAGATGATGTTAGAACTAAGACTAACTTATGAGAACGAAGCAAAGATTTTACAAAATGTATTTTTTATTTCGGAACTTGGTTGTATATTTAGGAAATTTTTAACGAAAATAACCTTTTTTACATATAATAAGCTTAAAAATATCAACATAAGTATCTTTATATCGTATCAATAATATTAGGATTCAATATATTTGTAACAAAAGTTTAAGGTCTGAGCTATGTTTATATTTTATATTATTACTAGCGGGCCCTGCAGACGTTGTCTTGTCCAGAAACTAAATCAGGGACCTGTATGGCAGCGCCCCTTAACTAAACGCTTGATATCCAAAACCAAAAAAATTAAAATTGAAATTTTATTTGATTTCTGAATGGCTTTTAAATTTAATTGGTTTTTAAGTGAGGGGACGAACACCAAATGTTGGATATTCAAAACTAAAGGCGAAATTGTTGTTTTACTATATATTTTTATACTTCCTCATTTTTTAAACCTTCCCTGATCTTCCACAAATAATTCAAAACCAAAATTAGCCAGATCAGTCCAGCCGTTCGCGATTTTTAGCGAGACTAACGAACGGTAATTGATTTTTATATAAACAAGATGTACATAAAAATACTATTGTATGCTTCAATCGTATACATTACAATATAACAAAACGTATATGTACATAATGAATATAACAAAGCTTGTTAACAAAAAAACTTCCTTATCGATAGTTTTTTATTTATCTCTCATTAGTCAAGCCCATCACTATTGATGAGAACGTCGAAATAGCCGCGGAGGATATCCTGTTACTTGAAACAAAATCAATTACGCTTCCATTGCGATAAAAATTCAAGAAATGTTGTTTTACTTTGAAATATAATGACATGACACCGTAGCCAATCAATAGGGAGTGTACCTAACAAAATAATACCTCGATTGCGGATTCGATTGCTTGGGCAGACGTTTGTATTGATCTTACGAATGTCTTTTTCGGTCTGGGCGTTTGTCCCTATGGGTCTTCCCACCGTGCCTCGGAGAGCATGTTAAGCACCCGGTCACGGTTGTTATCTTATAACATCTGATAATAATCGTTAACTCTTGATGAGTAATTTGCTCATATCCATTGAGTTACTGGTTCGCCCTTAGGGTTACGGAAGTCGGATGGAAATCGCTCTGCGTAGAAACTATTAATCTGTCAAATCCGGTTAGGAGTAATAAGCAGCCCATGGGTCAATACTCGTATAATATCGGGGATAATGCTAGGAGAAGAAGAAGAATCTGCGTTTGTTGTTTCTAAATTGTTCCTTAGCTCATTCCGCTTAAGATAATAAAACGAAACGATGTATTTTTATATATTTTATGAGGCTAAGTTAGCAAACAAGCATGAATGTTTGCAACACTATTTGTAGGTGTCACTCACGCATTGCCAATCTCGAGATATTGGTTCTTAAATAATTGGTTTGCCCGGTAATTTCACTAGCTACAGTGTCCTTTAAACCTCAACACAGTAATAACAAAGACACTACTAATTTGCGGTAGAATATTTGACACTGCGGTGGTACCTACCTAGCCGGCCTCTCGCAACCAAAGATCCACCTTTACCGGTAATTACACTAACTAAGTGTCCTCCAAACCGAAACGGAGTAATACCTGAGAGTGTCTTAAGCATTACTGCTTTACGGTAGAATATCTGACTGTGCGTGACTGCTTTACGGTAGAATATCTGCTGTGATACCTACATAGTCTGCCTCTTGCAATAAGAGGCCTACCACATAGCTTACAAATATAAACTAGTTGTAAAACAGAGAGGGTTTTTACTTAGTTTTTTTATGGTTCCGCTAATATTAGCTCCTAAGGTCATAAAAATTGTGTACCCCCGTCGAAGCTTATCAATTTGTCATAACGTTAGTCGCAAAAGGTAACCTATTACAGACAAATAGACTTATATTCCTGTCTTAGTACATATTATTAGTCCTTACTACATATATCTTTCTAATCTAAGTAGTATTTCTGGTATTGAAGTAAGTAAGATTAATAAAATGGGTTTGGTTATGAAATAGTCTTTAAGATATAATTCAAAGAGCAAATACATTTCCGTATCTATTGAGTGGTTGTGTCACTTGCACTTATTGATATCTCGATATATGTTTGGTTCAAGTCATGAGGGAAGAGCGGAATAATTTTATGAAGAGCCGAAATTTAGAATCTTTTGTATTTTAAATGAATATAAATAAACACTACACATTCAACAGCCATCATTAGAATAGACATATCCTGTGTCGGTGTGGTGTGGAAATATTCACAAGGACAAGGATAAACACACCCAGACTGGACCACATGCCTGTATGGTCAATATAAACATCATTTTTTGATTTTAAAGTATTAGTTATAGTATCTGGCCACGATTTCGTCCGCGGAGACTTTAGAATTGGCTCCGGGGTGAAATGAGTATAAAAGTAAATAATTTTCCATAACACATATCTATGCCGAATTTTAATTCAATACGTCCTGTAGCATATATTTTTGACATATCCACTCCTGAAAAAAGTATCCAATGTGTTTATTCAAATAATAAGCTATCTGCATGCTGAATTTCAGTGCTATCTGTTAAGCCATTTATGCGTGATCCATCACAACATCCAAACATAATTTTAAGTAAATGTACCCTGCAGTAGTGTTATTGATAATCCCACAGGAACCTAAAATTTTTGTGATAAAAAGTATTTTATGTGTTAATTCAGATAAATAGCTATATGTGTGCAAAATTTTATCCCAATTTGTTTAGCCGTTTATGCGTGTTTGAGTAGCAAGCATCCAAACATAATTTCAGTACGTTTTTTGATAAACTCACGAGACCCTAAATTTTTTTCGGGATAAATAGTATCCTATGTTTTAATGCTGATAACAATCTAAATCTGTGTCAAATTTAACAAACATCCAACCATATAAATTATCATTTTTATTATAATAGTAGGATTATATTTCGAGTTAATTTAGTTATTTTCTCTCATTAATTAGACCACACCCAACGGACTACGGTTATATTATGATTTTACTAGAACACGCTTATTGAGAGAGTCGGCATGCACTTTTCTATTCCGCGTACGGTCTGAAAAAAAAAAGCAAACGTGAAAATTAAAAATTCAGCAATGCAGGATTTCAACGGATTTTATTTTTTCCTGAATAGTGAAAAGCGGAATGTGTGTTGAGTCTCTTGTTATCGTAAAAGCGAACTAGTTTTTTACTGACTTAAAAAAAGTTTGTATTTTTTCCGTTGATTCACCACTCACCCATCTATAACCAGATTAAGGTTACGTTTAATTTAGAAGGATTAAGAACGCAATAGGGTTCATTGTGATGAGGTCCCCAGTACCAGCTATTGTCGCCCATGAATTGTCGACGATAGCTCTTTCCGATCGGCTTGATAGTTTTTAAAAATAAGTTTTAATTATGATCATATCACTGTAGAAAGTAACTATATAGGAAGAAAAACAGAGATGGATTATGGATGTATTTCAGTAAGTACATAATATAAAGAAAGAAAGAAAGAAAGAAAGAAAGAAAGAAAGAAAGAAAGAAAGAAAGAAAGAAAGAAAGAAAGAAAGAAAGAAAGAAAGAAAAAAGAAAGAAATGTTAAATATATTGTTAAATAGCTATACATTTTGTAAAGTATCAGATTTAAAGTACTTGTTACGTTTGGCCGCGATACTGTCAATCTTCAACGACCAATCATAAGCAAGTAAATTGGTGGGGATAAGATTATAAAAGCGAGTGGTCGGGGATATGCCCGGTCATTCGTTATTCCGACATCGAAGTCGATACTACGGTGTTAATGTGTTTATATTAAACTATTAATAAATGTGATAGTTAATACAATATTACGTGGTTTTGTTTTTATATTTTCCCCTTCTGAGTTGATGAACAATGTTCGTTCACAGAAAGAAAGATAAAAGAAAGAAAGAAAATATGACGGTCTTTCTGCTAGTGGTCAACTTAAACTGGACAGAAGCAAATTATACCATGTTAGAAAGACCTCTTTCTACCTGTAGTAGGGGAGCCCACGATGCTAAATGGGGATTTACTCGAGCGTTGTAGAGACCTATTGGGATGCAAAGCTTAGATGATAAGAAGAAAAAAATGTTATATGATATATACCTTTACATCGGTGGGGGAAGCGGCTATAGATTTTTAAATATGTAAAAAAAACTGTTGCATGGACATCCTCGAGCGCCTCAGATATTGATAGCATCAATGCCCTACGTATTTTTAATAATGTACGTATGTTAATCTGATCGTTTGCATGATGCGAGTGGTTGTATTTAAGGGTTGAAAACTGTCTACTGTCTGTTTACTGTCTTGTCATAATAATTTATATGAATAAAAATGTCCATCCGCTCTGAGCGTTTACATCGCAGTAAAGAAATTCGATCCAAAAATACGAATGTGAGTTTGTTTGTTACGATTTTACCCCTTAACTAATTTAACACTGTCATCAAACGTCAAGTATAGTAGGTGGTTGACCACGCACAGTTGGAACTAAAGGGTTCTGCAGCTTGATGATGGTTGCTGTTCGGATATTAACGAATATATCGAATACATCGTAATTATTAAAATTAATATGAAAAACAAAGTTTCGAGAAAAACCTATAATTTCTGATTTTCTATAATTATTGTTGTAAGTTCTTTCGATGTTTTACAACCTCAAATTTTTCCAGAATTAAAAAAAAGTTAGAGGGTAAAGTAAAAGCTCCGAGGAAAATGACTGTGAGATACAGACGGACAGAGGGTCAACTGTAAGGGTTCCGTTTTTTCCATTTGGCTCCGGAACCCTAAAAAGCCATATTTAAATAACTTTATTTGCTGACCTTACATATTGACCAAGAACGGAAAGCATTTTCTTATGCCTTGTCATCTGTCGTTTAGTCTGCATCTGAAGATCTTTTATATTATAATAGAAGAATGAAAAATAATCGTGTTGTGCACTCGAATTAAAAAGCAAAGGGCAAAAATTGATTGAAATTTAGTTAGACAGATGTTTGCATTGACAACATATGCACGCGTGTGTTCTGGTCTTTTGTGTTTTTCCTTGTCCTTGTGCGTGTTTCCGGACACAAAAACCAGGATATCAATATCCTAATGGGGTTGAGTGTGTAGCGTTTAATATTATTATTGCTGTTTGCTTAGCTGGCCTTGCCAGGGTCACGGTGCGAGACTGTCATAAAAAGAACAGGCTTCTTTAAATTTAAAGCACTAAGGAGTATTGATATGTCTAGTCATTTTAACCTCGTTAAGGTATGAGTTTCCATAATATATGAAACACGCCTTCCATTTATTCTGTTAAGAAAGGTTTATGCAAAATTTGAAGTAGATTGGACCAAGGAATCGCGTTGTTGATGCCTACGTCATACAGAGAACACACCCTCCAAGTTTCAGGTCTCTACGATCAGCGTTTTAGGCTGTGCGATGATCCATCAGTCATTCAGGACAAAGCATTTTAAATATATAGATGATAGAAGATATATAGATTAAAGAGAAAATCAATATAACGAGAAGCGAAACCCCATTATTTTATTTCACAGACAAACAAAACAAACACCGTATACACAAAGAGTTTTTATTCGCGGGGAATATGAAAATAATTCCTTCAAAATTGCTTTCAATGAAATTCAAAGCTAATTTTCGCATTTCAGTTTAAAGCGTAGTCCGTGGACCCTACTAGTGGTATTGTTGAAGAAATTTTGTAAAATATTACAGCCGTTATATTTTTTATTTTTATGATTTTTATTTGTTTTTTATATGAAACTGAATATAAATGATTTTTTTAATGTATAATAGCTACTTTTATTTTTTATACACGTCCATAGACAAAAAGAAGATTTTTTCTTTATTTGGGTAGCGTTATAGACAATAATTATGATAACATAAGATGTGAGTTTAAATCTGGACTACGAGTATTATTTAGTGTTTGTTTCTGGATAAATTGTAATACATATAGTACAAAGAAAATGCACTAATCCGCTTTTTTCGATGTGTAGTTACAGTCTCTACTTCATAAATAAAAAACTTATATCCAAATTATTTGAGAGTCAACAAATTAAAAAAAAAGAGTGAGTTCACATGCTATAGAAGTGATACTGTTTATTCTGGTTAATTTATAAGAGAATAAGATAAATAGACTAAGGAGGTGGTAGAGAGAAAGAGATAGAGAGATTGACTATTTTATAGATTGAAGTATGAAAGGACGAAAGCGAGACAGAGACAAATATAAAGGTATTTTTCATTTCAAAAAGGCGAAAGGTCTTTTGTTTGTATGTTGTGCGGTACTATGACCTCATATGTTTACGGAAAACAAACATTTTTACGGGATAAAAAGTATACTATGTCTTAATCCAGGTAACAATCTATATCTGTACCAAATTCCATCCAAACCCGTTTAGGTGTTTTTGCGTGATTGAGTAACAAACATCCAAACATCTAAACAAAAAGGTTTCACATTTATTATATTAGTAGGATTTAAATTAAGCTGTCAGTCCCTGTTGTTATCATAGCATCTGGTAATAATATGTGTTTGCTGTTGGCCCTACTGGCCTTGACAGCGTCACCGGGGCGGGGGCGGGGGGCGAGTACAGAGACTCAGCCGTCATAAAAGGGTAGCCCTCAAATTTGATTCCGTCCTTAGGGTGCCTCCTGAGAAGCGTTGACCTGACCGACCTGACCTGACCTGAGTTGCGAACGTACCACGGACAGCCCGAGGCCATGCGTAAGAAACGGTTCTGGATTATTTGTAATTGATTAATTCTTCTGGCGTGGATATGCGAAGAAACAGGGCTCGCGTAGGTCAGTATGTTAACTCTTGATAGCTTATTTGCTGTTATTCAATGAGTTACTGGTTCGCCCTTAAGGTTGCGGAGGTCAGATGGCAATCGCAAGTAAAAATTAGTAACGTGTCAAATCCGGATAAGAGTACTAAGCAGACCCTGAGTATATAAAATACCGGGAATAATGCTAGGATGAAGAAGAAGTTGCATTTAAATTAGATTCGAGAAACGATCGTGAAACCTTAGTTTCGTTGAAACCTAAGTTGGAAATTCGGTCCGAATTTCGAATAACATTCCGTAATCGTTTTACAATTGATTGCGAGTTCTAGTTAAATACAAAGCCAGGTTAAAATTTGCTCAGTTCATTTATTGTTTGTCTTTTGTCAACAGCGATGGTTAATTGCGTTTACCTAAATATTATTCATTATTGACGGGATTCGATTTGTCTGACTCGGTTATGTATAAGTAATAAATAATAAATAAACGCTACATACTCAACGGATTAGGATAGTGATATCCTGTGTCGGGGTCCGGAAACATTCACAATGACAAGGACAAATACACCCAGACCGGAAAATATGCTTGCATGGTCAATACAAACATATTATGCTCCGAGCGGGAATCGAACCCGCGACCTGTGGCGTTTAAGGCAGGTTCGCTACCGCTGCGCCACAGCGTCGTCAAGTAAATAAACGCTACACACTCAATGTATGATATTGAGTTAGATAAAAGATTACTCCATAGGTACTGATTTATGCAAGACCAACAGTCGGTTTACAATTTGAACATATGTATTAAGGTGCTAAAGATGTAAGAGATGTAAGAGGGCGCGCGCAGAAACCTCGGCGCCTTATATGTGTTGACCCCACTGCAGGGCCAAGCGCGTGACGTCATGACGAATGACCGCGCTATTCGTTGCGGGTTGCAACACTCAATGACCCCATTTGGATAGTTATATCCTGTGTCCAGCGTTTAGAAACAAACGCAAAGACGAGGACAAACGGTTTTTACGGTATCTGCTTGCTTCTCTCGGCACAAAATGGCCGGCTCGACCGCGGAAGTACTACCCTCTCACAGAATATCGGCGTCAAGTAACAGTATCATTAGGTGCTGTTGCGTTTCGTGCGAAGAGTGAGAGCGCTGGAGGCCCAATCTCCCAACCTCTGTTTCCCTTCCTTTTTTTTCTTCCTTCTCACCCAGTCCCTCCTGTTCCTTGGGTTGCCGCGCTTGTGATACTTCAAGTATCATGTTTATTATGATACTTCAAGTATCACAAGCGTTCATAGGTATCGGTCACTGCTTACCATCAGGCGGACCGTATGCTTGTTTGCCAAAAGTCATGACATAAAAAAAAACAAACACACCCAGACCGGAACACATGCCTGTATAGTCAATACAAATATGTGACGCATAAGGCAGGTTCGCTACCGCTGCGTCACAACGTCGTATATTAATTTTTTTATTTTCCTTGCAAGAGGCTGGCTAGGTAGATATTACGCAGTACCGTCTACCGCAAAATAATGTATTTTGTATTCTTATGATTCGGTTTGAAAAACACTAGCTAGTGAAATAACTGGTCAAACTTAAAGGATAAACGTGTTATTACTTGTACGATTTCTTTGATAATTTATTATGTATTGACAATACACCCATATTTTCCGGTCCGGGCGTGTTTGTCCTTGTCATTGTGTATGTTTCCGGACCCACGACACAGGATATAACTATCCTAATGGGGGTCGTTGAGCGTGTAGCGCTCATTATTTATTTTTACGTTGAATAAAATATTTGAATTTTAACCAGTGACCGTGACCGAAAACCGTCAGCTTAAGTGGCATTTCGCCTTATTGTATTACGTAATCAAATTTAATTATAGAGGTACTGTAGCTAAGACAAAGGTCAATGCACTTACACGTCTATAAATTAGTCATCTCTGATCCAAATCGCTGAATATATAGCTAATAATGTTTCGTAATTAGCGAAATACTCAATTGGCTGTTAACCGCGGCGTAACGTATGAGAATTATGATAATTATATATAATCCGTAAGTCGTGCTTTCACGGCAAAAGTACTGAATCGCTTTAAATGAAATTTGGTACACAGATAGTCAAGAGCCTGAGAAAGGACACTGTAGCTAGTGACATTATTGGGCAAAGGAGATTTAAGAGCCAATATCTCGAGGTTGACAACGCCTGAATGTCATCAACAAATGTATGCACAAAAAATATTTATAACATCTGCTCCGAGCGAGAATCGAGTCCGCGACTCTCGAGTCTCAAAGCAGCTCCGTTACTACTCTACATCGGTCGTGAAAAAGTGATTCTCAATAGGAAGAAATAAAATCAATAATATTATCTAAACAGCTTATTTAACTGAACAAAATGCATTATTAAAGCTATTATACAAGAAGTGCGCTTTGTTCATTGAACAAAGGCAAGTTGGTAGAGGGGCCTTGAGGCCCTCAAGGGCTCTTGAGAGCCGATAGCGGGGCAACGGTCTGGTGAGCCGTGTCGAAGTGTCCGTGACACGGAACTTACTTTTGTGCTATTATTGAAGAGTACAAATTGGTGTCTTTTCGTTTATTTTGCTATCATTATTAAATAAATAATGAATGTATTTGACGAAGTTGTGGCGCAGCGATAGCGAACCTGCCTTAAGCGCCACAGGTCGCGGCTTCGATTACCGCTTGAAGCAGATCTTTTTATTGACCATACAGGCGTGTTTACCGGTGTGGGTGTGTTTGTCCTTGTCATTGTGTATTTTTCCGGACACATGATATAACTAACCTCATGGGGTCATTGAGTGTATAGGCATCTATTATTATTTATGTAATAAATAGCTTCTGCCAGTGGCTTCGCCCGCGTGTCAAACATAAACATAAACCTTACATATTTCCATACAATCTATCATCCCCTATTTCGTATTGCTATTTGACACCCTTTAGCGTAAAACTTTCACTAACTTTTTGTTCCGAATCCAAAACAATTATGAGGAGATTAGGATGTTACTTTCATCGTTTCAAAATTGGAGGCTTAATTATAAATCTTAGGTACATTTCATTCAAATCCATTTAGCACTAGCTTCTGCCAGCGTCTTCACCCGCATCAATAACGATTTTCCGTATCAACCCTTCAGGGTGGAATTTAAAAAATATTATATCACGTGCTTCTTTATCTTTCATATCGAAAAATAATTTTTATGTATTTAGTTTCAAAAATAACGGACTTTCGTACAAACTTTCAACCCCATTTTTCCCCTCAAAAGTTGAATTTTGATAAATCCTTTCTTAATACTCGTTTACCTTTTAAAGAAATGTATGTATGTCCAAGGTAAACCCTTAGCTGGGCGTTTATAGGTCAGATAGGTCTTCTCTTTTATATGTATAAAAACCACGCTGGTGGTTTGATCAGGAGTCATTTGGAATCAAACTAAGCTAAGGATAGCCTCAAGCATCAATTTCATCCATCATTTCTGTAGGTTTAAGTAGCTTTACTTTATGAACAACTTATTATAATAAACAATGCTTTTAATCACGTTACTAGACAATATAATAAATTGCACAGCACTTTAACTACTGCGTCAGATTTCAATGTGTTATGTGAAGTAACCATCGCGTTACCATCAATGTGAGTTCGATAGAATGACAGCTTTTTAAGTATTATCCTTCTAACCAAACGTATTAATTAGGTTCTATATCTGTAGTCATACGAAACTTCACCATGCGCCAACATATAGATAAAAAAATTTGATACTAAATAAATCACGTGTACAGTCGGGAGCAAAATATAGTAAATAAGTGAATCCTGTCTGATTCCTTAAGATGAACTAAACAATTTCCAACAGTAAGTCTGTGTAATTTTTTGACATACACCGTGTCGTGTTTCCCGTTCAATTAAGGCGCAGAACCTTGGCACAGTGTGTTCAGGAAATAGGATATCGAGTTACAACACTAATCAGTGTCTTGTGAACAGAAAAATGTACCTTATACCGTACTCATTACGTACAGATAGCATAAAAATCTGTTGATAATTATGAATGTGCTTGGATTTAAAATAATGCATTAAAGATTGGGTCTCTCACTCAAGATTGGCTCCTCACGGCGCTCACTGATAGGACGAAAGGCAACAGTACCTACTGGTAATGTTACTTTACGCCGACTTTCTGTGAGAGGGTCTTCCCTGGTAGAGCATTGTGACAGCGCCGGAGGACTAATCCCTTTCTGTTTTCTCTTCTCGTCTCTTCCTTCTTTATCTTCGGATGGCAACGCGCATTTGTTACTTCAAGTACCGTAAGCGTACGTAGGCTGCGGTGACTACTATCCAACAGGCGGACCGTATGCTTGTTTGCCCACCGTCATGAAATAAAAAAAAAAAAAAATTTATATACTATCCGTATAAACTCATCAATATTCGTCGACGTCGTTGTGACGTCGCAATAAGATTTATTATTCTCGTACATTACTCGTGTTCGTAGCATGTATTTTTTCGTAGCATAAGATTTATTTTTTCTTATACTTTTTCATTTTCAGTTTAATATTAACGGCTTTGACGGTGCGGATGCGTTATTTATTTCGTAAAAATGGAGATAATCCTGGATTTATACTTAAGAAAGTTTCGTTCCGCAATATTTTTAAACGCTCTACGCGTGTAAGAATGCATTGTACGAAAACAAAAAGCGATTTCAATATCAATACTGTTGCGTTTCGTGTGGTGAGTGAGAGCATTTCATTTCCCGTCTTTTTATCCCTTCTAACCCCTCCTATTTTTTGGGTTGGCAACCCACATGCGACATTTTAAGTATCGCAAACGTTCATTCGGGTGATTAACGAATTTAATACAAACCCATTTACAAACTTTGAATGTCATATTTATTTATACCGAATCAACAGCTTAGAAAATAAATTTCAAGCTCTAAAAAAGATGATACTTCTAAACAACTGTTCATCCCCCCTTTCAAACACTTACAACCCTTTTTTGCATTGCAAAGTTGCCTATATCCTTTCTCAGGCTGTCGACTATCTGTGTAACAAATTTCATTTAAATCGGTGTAGTAGTTTTGGTGTGAAAGCGCGACAGAGAGACAGAGTTACTTTCGCATTTATAATATTTAGTAAGGATGTACAATCTTCTTCATCCGAGCATTATTCCCGGTATTTTTATTTTACCCAGGGTCTGCTTATTACTCTTATCCGGATTTGACAGGTTACTAGTTTTTACACAGAGCGATTGCCATCTGACCTCCGCAACCCTAAGGGCGAACCAGCAACTCATTGGATAAGAGCAAATTACTTATCAAGAGTTAACGATTATTATCAGATGTTATGTGATAACAACCGGGACCGACAGCTTAACGTGCTCTCCGAGGCACGGTGGGGAGACCCACAGACAAACGCCCAGACCGAGACAGAAATTTTAACAAACATCTGCCCGAGCGGGAATCGAACCCGCAACCGTCGAGACTTAAGGCAGACACGCTACCCACAACGCCACAACGGTGTCAAAGGATGTACAATCTAAAGTATATTAATTACTTTCTTCAATTAGATATATATGTTATTATGTAATAGACACTCAAAGGTTCAAGCGTTCTATTAAGCGTATGTTTGACTTTTGTTTTGTTAGCTTTAGTCAAAGCAAACTATGTAACAATAATTAACTTCTTAATTGAGAAGTTAAATCTATTAGCTGACTAAAATTAAACATGAAAATACCAACAAAACTTGTTTAAGACGGTGATTGTTGATTTGTTGACGGCATAATGGTGATAGGCCTTTTATCGTAGAAGTAGAAAGAATATTAGCTAAAAAATCCATGCCGTGTTTTTTTTAAGTGAAACTTCTTTAGAATCTTTTTTTTTATGTTAGATGTTGGCAAACAAGCATACGGCCCACCTGATGGTAAGTGGTTGCCGTAGCCTATGAGCGCTTGCAGCACCATTAGTAGGTGCCACTCACGCGTTGCCAACCTCGAGATATTAGTTCTTAAATCTCGTCCGCCCAGTAATTTCACTAGCGTACAGTGCCCTTCAAACTGGAACACAGTAGTGCCTAAGCACTACTATTTCGCGGCAGAATATTTGACACTGCGGTGGTACCTACCTAGCCGGCCTCTTGCAACAAAAGACCTACCACCAGTGTGACGGATTGCACTGTTGGAATAATCTCTGATGTGGCAGAGGTTATCCCAATAGCGGGCGATGGGTCGTCACATCCCGACGCCGGTAAATCGTTGTGATTTCAAACCGGAAGCAACGGAAAAAACGACAGGTAGGTGACAAAAATATAAAATATGTAGGATGAAGCCGGCAAAGAATAAGACAGAAATATACATACTATTTTATATTTTGAATTATATATAAATTCATTCATTTCAGACAGACAGACAGACAGATTAAGCCTTTACTCGCTGACTAATTTTAGCTAAAGAAGTTTTACTTCAATCGTGTGGGCTAAAGCACACTGTTTTTATTTATTTTTATTTCCCTGGGCTGGATATACAACATGCCATTATTGACATTTACGACATAAAAAACCCAGTTGCCAAACCTATATATATCTATTTCTTTTACTCTTAGTAGTACTCTGAGTAACAGACTAAGATAGCACTATCTCGTTGTAAATAACGGTTACAAAAGCAGCAAGTGGGTATGGATCCGTCCATGACATTTTTAGTCTAAGCCTTTTGTAGCAAGAGGTCGGCGAGGTAGGTACCACCACGGTGTCAGATATTTTACCGCGAAGCGGTAGTGTAATTTGCACTACTTTGTTTCGGTTTGTAAGACCGCAGTTAGTGGAATCACTGGAAGGAAATATAAGAACCAAAATCTCGGAGTTTGGCAATGTGTGAGTATCAAAGTTTCGCCACAGAGGATTTTTATCCTGATAAATTTTAGGTTTCTGTAGGCTACGGAAACCTTTTTAGGTTTAGTTTAGGTTATGTTTTTTATTTTACAAATAACATTTCTGTGTAATACAATATTGTTTGATGTCTATGAGTGAGTTATCTATCATCCAGTTCCTGTCTGTTTTTAGACACTGGATATGTTTACTGGCGAAAGCTTTCTTTAAGTAACCTTAGTAAAAATTGTGAAGTTAATAAACGCTACTCATTCTATGTCCCTCCCAAATTTATCCCCGAGTGGGAATCGAACTCGCGACCTGTGGCGTTTAAGGCAGATTCGCTGCCGGTGCAACGTCGACAAGATACGAATTAGATGCTTTTATAAAAGGCTCCCAATAATAGTACATCTAGACTCGAACCGGTAAAACACGGATAAAACGACATTTTCTATCCTATCCTATGAATCCCCTGCTTACTAAATTTCATGAAAATCGTTGGAGCCATTATTTAGATTTAAATTATATATATGCAAGAATTGCTCGTATAAAGCTATTGGATAGTATAAGTAGGAAGTAGTACAGAAGAATTGGAAAGAAATTACCCCTCACATTTCTTACAACGTATGTTTTCGAACAAATTACGAGTGAATTTCTCAGCGAAATTTTTTTCGTAAACACGAGAAAAGACTCCGTAATAAATCTTTCGAGGAAATCTGAGTGGAAAAAATTAAACTTAATGATGCATGTAATTTATTTAATGAATTCGTTTTTTCCGTCTACGTTTAAGGTTATTTGATATTTTTCTGTTAATTTTATTGTTTGTTTGACGATCTTTGCCGCCTGTTGGTAGCCCGCATTGAGCCGCGAAAGTCACGGTACCTGCCCGGGGCTGATCTTATAAACATCTGTTTTGGTCTGGGTGTTTGTCCTTTTGGGTCTTCCCACCGTACTTCGTAGAGCACGGTAAGCTGTCGGGCCTGGTTGTTACCATCTGGGGGCTCACCATTAACTCTTATTGCGATTCAAATGATGACCAAAAACTGAGTTAAATCGTTGTTTCATATCATGACATATATATTTATACGTCATGCTCATATACAATTTGAATTATTTACCGTCAATATTAGATTGGATCGCAGATAATAATTGTTAAGTCTTGATAGGTAAGTTGCTCTTATACAATGAGTTACTGGTTTGCCCTTAGGGTTGTGGAGGTCTGATGGCAATCGCTCTGTGTACAAAACTAGTAACCTGTCAAATCCGGATAAGAGTAATAAGCAGACCCTTGGTAAATAAAATAATAAGAATAATGCTAGAAAGAAGATTGTTAGGTACTGGGTTTTGTGGCTATGTATGTGTTGTGTGTGAGTCATTGGAATTCCGAGTCATTGGTATTGTTGTGGGTTTGTTCAAGGCGTAGCACATGTTCGTATAAGCGATACATGAGTGTATAGACTTTATGTTCTCTGTTGTTTCCAGGCCACGAAACAGGGACGGATACTGGTAGTTATTTATTGTTAAAGGTTCAATGTTTTGTTGTATTAAACTGCAATATTATTGTTATTGTCAAACACTTATTCGTTAATTTGGGAAAATTACTACTTTGGAACTTTGAAGAATTGATGAAAGCCAACTTTAGCAACCTGCTCTCCGATAGTTTCCACATTACTCAATGGTGCTTTCTGGGGCTAATGGACATAATTTGTCCATAAGGTTTAAGAAAATGTTCACATCGATATAAGTGTGCTTATAAAATTCCTTCGATGTCTCCAAGATGCTATGATCAGATCCTAACCAAATTATTGTGGGACCAATTTCAAAGTACATCCTTTCCATTAAAAAAGTGAACATATATCATTTTTAAAGTCAGTTAAAAATATCAACACTTTTTAATTTGTTAATAGTAAACCTACCCGAGTGCCTGGTGGTCACCTTTTGTGACGTAATAAGCGGTTTATTAAAATCTCTATAAAAACCAAGCGAAGCCAGATCGAGTCGGTAGTGTTCTTTCAAAATGTAACGCCTTACATTTATTTTTCGATTAGGTGAGAAAATTGCCTTGCCTCCATTGTCTGGGACTTCGATTGCGTGAAGCCTTTGTATAAAGCTGTTTTTATTACGTATATTACTGTCATTTGAAAATAACGATCTATCGACATTATTGGTAGGCCTGTTTTGTTTGACGGTAAGGCTACGATTTGTGAGGAATATTTCCTTTCTGAAGTTGTACTTAACATTTAGATGATTGATGATTCATTTTATTGACATTTAAAACATAATGTTTTTTTTTTTGCGTTAGAGAGGGCTAACGGTGGCTCATCTGATGTTGAGCGATTATCGCCACCCAAGAACATCTGCAACACCAGAGAAACAGTACCTTGCCAAACTTTAAAATATCACTCCACGAGTTTTTCACCAACTTATATAGGATTTATTTCTCTAAAAAATTCAGCATTCAATTGATCGAATTGTTTGATTTGATTCCGGCAGTAGAATTTTATAATCGGACATCGCGTCAAATTGACAAATTCCACCATTACCGTCTCGATGTCTGCAAATCTACCACAACGTGATTTAGAAGACTTTTTCTTCCTATCACAACCACTCTGTGGAACCAGTTTCCACCGGCGGTTTTTCCGAATCGATACGACTTACGAACCTTCAAGAGAAGAGCTTATTCCTTTCTCAAAATTATTGCAGGAGTTCATGGGCAGCGGTGATCACTTAACATCAGATGAGCCGCCTGCTCGGTTTCCCGTCTGATATATTAAATAAATCAGAGTTATGTGGGATTTTGGGGAGAACAACTAGTTTAGGAACGATATTGTCTGAGAAAAGTGCATGTAGTTTATACTCTGTTCTTGACACAGTCATTTGCGCTACAATATATTGCAAGAGTTTCCAACTACCCGTCAATGTGTCACTGTGCATGCGCTTTAATACAAAGCACTGCTTTACTGATTAATTTCAGAATTAGATTCACCACTTTGAAAGGCGTCTGCTACATCTGCTACTTTGATATACTAAACTTAGTATTTTTATTTGTTAGATAAAAGTTTATGATTGGGTGTATTTATGATACCTATTTTTATTTATATGGTAAAATCTTTTTGCTTTCGGGAAAAAATCGGGATCGATCGAGGATCAATGTTTGAAAGCTTGGCTTTTTTATGTTGAAGAGTCAGACGGACAGTAGCTTCATTTGACGCTAAGTGATTAGCCTTATCCATGGATATCCGCAACACTGGAGGCCGTGCAGGTCAGTTGACGACCTTTATGCTAGAACTGGTTATACGCTGGCTGACCTCGAAACGTAACTGACGAGCAGTCAAAGTAGTCACTCCACGAGTTTTTCATCAACGGTGGTAACCAAAGAGGTGACTATTTAAATTCGACGTAACTAGCTCTAACTCTTGTTCTCTTTTTTTTATAAAAGGATATTAGCAATGCCTTTTTCAAGGTATTACTAATGTTCCTATTGCCCCTCCAAATAAGGTCGTAGCTTGCGCTAAGAGTGGGTCCGGCACTAGCCCAAGGCGGTCAGAATCGATCCCGCAACTCTCGCTTTAAAGGAGCGGAGTCACCCCTTCTACCGATAAGCTGTTAAGGCTGTTTCATCTTCTGCCGGTCTCCTTCTTTCTCTTATCCCAGATACCAACAAACAGAGTTGTCACTAATCAGTTAACATAGGTAAAGATGAATAATTAATAACAGGTAGTCATATAACGTGAGTCTGATAATAGGATGATGTTAGACAATACCCTTTGAACAACACACGCACAACACTATCATCGCTGGCCAGGAAGAGGTCTATTGTTTTGCAAGTCGTGCTCACACCGCCGAACAGATCCGCCGCCTAAAAGAAGTGGGTTGCCCTCGCAGAAGGCACCCTAAGGACGGAACCAATTTTTAGCCCGCGAGAGCTTTTTTTGAGCCCAGTCTTAGTCACCGCCCCCCCTCACCCCTAAAGCTGTCAAGGTCAGTAGAGCGAATAGGAACATTCCGGGAAAAAAACTTATTGCTACACTGTAGTACTGCCGAAATATCATTTATTGTAATAAATAATTAATCATAGTATCAAATCTAATGATCACTGCACCGGATTCTCGTTTATTGATAAACTGTCATCATCCAATAGTCCTGTGATGTAATGCCTAGTGCTGGGCCCGGTAATATATTTGTCGTGCTGTGTTTACGATGCGAGCGTGATATTCGATAGAGCAATATGTTGTTCATTGCTAAATTGGCATGATAGGATGTCTGCTTGAATAATGGCGTTCACGTTGATACAATGCTAAAGGATACGGAGATTTTGATATAGGATATTGGTATTTTAGATTGTAGAATTTGATGATTTGAAAGGTTACATCTACGGTACCCAAAAGAGGTCAACGGTCTTAGTAAACCTCTTCTGTTAGTCCGTTCTTCTGTGTGTCTGTAAAATTTAAATTATAAATGACGGGGACCCGCATATGAAAACCAAAAACGCAAAGCCGAATTGCAAAAATGACAATGTCAATATTTGAACACTATGATTTTTGCTTATTATAAATAGTATTTTTAGATTGCCTTCTAACATTTTTTGCTCTTCTATCTCATGAACTGTAATATCTAGATGAGTAGTCAGAATTTTTATATATTTTGTATTTCTATGGTCACAATATCTATATATATATATACATATATATATATATATATATATATATATATACATATATATATATTTTACTTTATGACGTTTGGCAATATACGGCCCGCCTGATGGTAAGCAGTCAACCTTACCTATGAACGTTTGCGATACTTGAAGTATCTAATGCGCGTTGTTAACCCAAGGAATAAGAAGGAAGGGATGAGAGAAAAAAAGGAAAAGGGGTGGGAGATTGGGCTTCCGGCGCTCTCAAAATATAACCTGTAAAATATATTAGTTTAAAAATTATTTTTAATTCATAATCGATATAGAAGTTAGTCTTAGTGAATTATAAGCTTGTAATACTATTATTTAAAAAATTACTTAAGAATAGTTAACTTTTTTATTTTTCGATTGTTTTTCAACGCAATCCTCTATTCAATAAAAAACAAAAATAATAATACAATGTGTTCTCAGGTGCCGAAGTATCTATAAGAATTATAAGTCCGAAGTATATAGTATAGCATACACAAATTTCGAGAAATAGATTACCTCATTTTAAATGCGGTAAAAAACGCACTTCCACTCAAACGCTAGATATTAGTAGGGTTGCCACCTTTTTATTTTTAATTAAGCGCTTTGGTGATTACAGGAAAGAAAAAACTCATAAAAATAAAGTATCATTTTTCTTTAGAATTATATTTAAAATCATATTTTTATTGGTTTTAGCAAGGTTTATAAAATAAAAGTAATTAATTAACTTAATATTAATAATTCCTAAAAACCCAGAACAATCAATACAACCAAAATAAAGTTTTTTCGTGTACTTTATTGATCTCGTAAAGTATAAAGTACAATTACCCGAAATAACGTACAATACTTTATTATAAAGTACGGGTGGCAGCCCTAGATACTAGGTAGCTAGTATAAGGAAAAATTGAAATGACTTCGCAAAAATTTAAACCTACCTAATTATTGTTATACAAGGATAAATTAAGCATGTTTTTGTGTTTAATTTGAAGCATTTTTAATTATTTATGACTAAATTTAAAACTAGCTTCTGTCAACGACTTTGCTCGTGAATCACGAAATTTTTAAAATGTAAATCATGAAAAATCCGATAGAGAATAATGTCACAACGTATTGTATGCTGACATCGCATACAAGGGAACCTACCCAACACTACATGATCCATTTTGGAAACATTTTTAGCCGTCACCCCTCCGTTACTTTTGGTAGGGATAAGCCAAGAAGACTCCTAAGCTCCCACTCTAGTTTTCACGCAGCAATTCCCAATTTTTTATTTTATTCATATTTAATTTTTCTATCTCTATTGGTTACGTGAGGTAAGCCTAAGAAATCCACCGAGTACAATTTACAAGATAATACAAGATAATACTATTAAAAACTAAATTATCATTATGAAAATAAATATTGTTATTTATAATATATTATAATAAAAGGTCGGCAACGCGCCTGCATGCCTTCTGGTGTTGCAGATGTTCATGGGCGGCGGTGATCACTTAACATCAGGTGAGCCTCCTGCCCGTTTGCCCTCTTACATAAAAAAAAAAAATGTTATATTCATTCAAAAACAGATGAATCTGGAAAGAAAATATCATAAACATCCAGATAATTAATGTAATATTATATATTTGTAAAGATTTCGTAATATATCTATACCGATAATATTAAGCTAAAGAGTTTGTTCGTTTGTTTGGTTGATATCGCTTATCTCACGAACTAATAGTTTGAATTTTAAAAATGTAGCAAAGTGGAATAAAATATCCTTTTACGAGCTTCATAAAACAGTTACGCCAAAATGATGTGTGATGGGATTATTCTCCTTTCTTTCTTAGAAGTTCTACAAAAAAGTCTGCGACAGCTTTGATCAAAATTTTTGACGCACTATAATATTTCTTATGGTAATCAAATTTGATCAATAACATCACGTTACACAGTAACCATAAATGCAAGTAAAACCACAGGCACATCTAGTTATAATATAATACATCAATAAATACTTGGTTGACTATAAACACCAGCAAACATTATGATATTTGTTTTTCTATCTACAATAAGGTAACCGAAGGGTCTGTCCGCTCTAAATTCTTCCGTACTATCTTTTGTCAAAGCCTCAGGAGCTACACTAGCTAAAGCACCTTTCTCAGACACCTCTATATCAGCAATTTGATACATTAGTGAAGAAAGCATTTTATGATCAGTAATACCACTAAAATCTGATGATTCAGGAGAAAAGATCCGATGAATACCCATATCATTAACTAATTCTGGTATATCTTCTAATTCTGTCCTAATATTAAATCTAGGTATTCTCACAGTTGCTGATTTTAGGCCTTCTGTTGCAAATTTATAAAATATTGTCTTCAAATTTATCTTCTTCATGTTATACCACAAATTTCGGACAGTACCTGAGGAAGGTAAGAAGAAAAACATCGAAATCCTGTCGTTTGTTTTAAAAGGTATTTCTAAAACTTTTGCTTGTATTGACCGTAATTCAGTTAAGTTGAAATAACCTTCTTGTGTCATGATTCTAATATTTCCAATAGTTACTTTTTCTTCTGCGTAGAAAGGTACTGTTGAAGTAAAGACGGGATTAAAAGCTGTCTTCCAATCACTCTTGAAGTAAGTCACGTCTGTCATCAACGCAAGTGTTAAAATGAAATCGTCAGGTTTTAAAACGTCTTTAATAACATCATCCATAACATTGTCTATTATGTTATTAGCCTTTGCTGCCGCTTCATCAGGATTATTGAAGTTAGTCATTACTATTTTGTTCGCATCTGATTTTCTAATCTCATTTAAATAAGATTTTTTTATATCCAACAATTCATCAAAGACTATGACGTTTGCTCTTTTGGTCATAAAATTTAATTCTTCATACAAATTATTGATAATGTTTTTGAATTTCCTCCTAAAGCAGAGTGATGGATGATATTTTGTTACTTTTCTAATTTCTCTCTCAGTTGCTCTTCTCGCTCCATCTGCCAAAGTTACAAGCTGTAGCCATGTTGATGTTGGTGAAAACACAAAATGATAATCTGTTTGATGAGCAACTCTGTCGAGAAGCCGTACAGAAAAATCATAGGTAGATCGTGTGAACAGTCTTAAAGCACTTTCGTTTGTACAATTATTATTAATGTTCAGTCTGCCCAGAACCGGTGTCAATATTAATAATATCAAACTAATTTTCACCATTGTCACGAAAAAATTAAAAATAATAATACTCGCAACGTATTCGAGTAATACACGGCGAATACTAAAATCAATATCGCGATCTCCTGCTTATAAAGTGAACTTGTAATCCCAAACAAGGAAAATTCACAGGAAATTTAAAATTTCGTGTAGTCATTGTATTCTTATATTAAGTCGTACTAATTAATAAGAGCAAAAAAAACCCTATAATTAACGATGAGTAGAACTTTGACCTCACTGATAAAAAATACCAAGTTTATTAATAATATTGTTACAGATTTTTATTTCAAAGTTTATTTACTAATAAATAAATAAACGTTATAATAATAATAATAATGATAATTCTTTTATTGTACACCACATAAGCAGAGAACTTACAAGAAAGAATGTTATAATTTTTTATGGTAGTAGAGTCATGCTTTTCCCAGCACAAATGGGACTGGGGAAGCACTACCCTTTCACAGAAAATCGACGTCTAGTAACAGTATCAGTAGGCATTGTTGCGTTTCGTGCGATTAGTGAGAGCGTTGGAGGCCCAATTTCCCACCCCTCTATTCCCTACCTTTTTTTCCTTCTCACGCCTTCCTGCTTGTTCCTTGGGTTGGCAATGCGCATGTGATACTTTCAGTATCGCAAGCGTTCATAGGTTGCGGAGACCGCTTACCATCAGGCGGACCGTATGCTTGTTTGCCGTCAACCGTCATGAAATAAAAAAAACTCCTGCTTCCAGTAGATTAGCTCTTGTAACATCTATATCTATACATATACATACAAATAAATAAAAATGAAGTGTCTGTTTGTAATTCAAATTAATAACTTTTCATTAAATGCATATGCATATGAAATTATATTTGATACTTATTTGATTTAATTGCCGCAATTTACCGAACAAAAGCGGTCTTTTCTGTTTTTGAATGTGTATTACTGTTGGCCTTACTGGCCTTAACGGCTTCAACGGGTGGGGGAACCGAGTACTGAGACCCAGTTCAGAAAAGGAGAAAGCACTCGTGGCGGCTCGAATTTGATTCGTCACGCGTCAAGCGTGACAAATTTTTAATCTATTTAACGACCACACAGTGGTAACGAACATAAAACGCCGATGCTCACAAGTTCGATTTCCACTTGGGACAGCTAATTGTATTAAGTATAATGACATTTATTTCGGTTTATGTGATTTTTCTATTCTTAGTGTAGACAGTGGCACCGCTCACTTTGTGTACTGATTTTGCTTTATTGCACGAAACCAAAAACCTGATTTTGCTATATAACATCAGCTCTCTGCCAGTGAAATTCCTATTAAAATCGATCCAACCATTTCAGAAATTGTTCGGTACAAACAGACAGAAAAATAGACGAAAATTTAAAAAATGATTTTTTACGTATCGTATATATTTATACTTATTATTATATACATATTATTTTTTGAAAAGCTGTTAGTTTAGAATTACAAACAGACACTTCAATTTTATTTATTTGTACAGATATAATGATAGGTATGAATATGGGCAACATCAGAGAGCATGCAAGTGCGTTGCCACCCTTTAGGATACAAGTGTTTATACGCTGGCAGACCTCGAAACGCAGCTGACGAGCAGTCACTTCACGTTTGTCGTCAATCTTAGTGATAGCTAACCAGGTGGGCTTTTTAAGTCTTACCATATATTACCATATACCATATAGCATATACATGTCTTAGAATTTCTTCCACCACATGTAGGTTTCCTCACGATGTTATCCTTCACCGATAATAACGAGATTTTGAAACACAAATGAAGCACTTGAAAACTCAGCGGTGCTTGGAAACACAGAGAGTCCGGATTTGAATCCGCCACATTCTGCCATCTGTCATCTAATCAATTATCTGGCGTCAATTAGATGATTCATAAAAGCTTGTCAAATTAACCCGAGATGAGTTTCCGGTCTTTAAGTCCCTGTATATTTAAACGATAACTCAATAGCTCAAATCCAGCTTCCCTAAATGCCGGTATGGTTAAAATTCAATACAGAACAACCAAATCTGCGCAATCGTTATAGGGTTTTATTCTGAGTATCGATATAAAGAAAAAAAAACTTGCAATAAATATAATAATGATGTACCAATCTATAAAAATGTACAATACTTTTTTCATTTGTACAATAATTATGTACAATAACAGCATTTTGATCTAGCAGACACTATTAATTTGGCAGCGAACCTGCCATAAACGCCACAGGTCATATATTTTTGTATTGACCATGCAAGCATATTATCCGGTCTGCGTGTATTTGTCCTTGTCCTATGTAGCGACATCTACACGCAACACGACGTAACGCGATAGAAAGACAAGATTATCACATCTCGCATCAAGCTACAACGATACCTACAGGGCCATACTACGCAACGATATGGGACACCAATGATCGTCACGATCCTAAATCGCGCTATCAAAGTTTCCTACGCTCTTGAGCTATATATACAACTTTCCAACGTAAGTCGTCGGGCTTCGGCCCAGGGCTTCGACCCGCAAGGCAATATCACCCGCCTGGTCGGTGGATCCTCCCGTAGTGTTGGAGGCATTTCTCACATCGTCACCTCCACACTTGTATGTGTTTCCGGACCCCCGACACAGGATAACACTATCCTAATGGCGGCCGTTGAGTGTGCAGCGTTTATATATTTACTGCTGACTCTAATAAATCCAATACAGATTCTAATCAATCAATGACTAAAATCAATCCAGATATTACTGAAATTATACTTAATTATTATTTGCTTTTTGGTTCACCGGCAGAAAGGTCGACTCCACTATTATGCACTACGCAGTTTAAATTGTTGACTTTAATAGAGAGTAGAGCCATGCCGCTTCTAGCAGAAATGGCCCCCCCAGACCGGGGAAGTACTACCCGATAGATACTCTATAGAAGTAGCAGTGTTTGTTATCAAACTCTTCTGAAGTACAATTTTTATGAAAATTTATGTGCATATCGGGTTTTTACCCTCAAATGTTAAAGGTGGTACCCGAACTTTAAATTTTAATTTTTTTAATTTTTTTATTTTAATATTTTTATATTGTGGCATCAAAAATATAATAACCCTAAATTCTTATCTTTCTACCATCAACGTCTACTTTAAATAGATATATTAGTAATTCAATAATTTTCATCGGTGTCACTTATGTTCACAATTGGGCGCTGCTATCGGGTCTTAGATTTCGGCAGGATAACGTCTGCCGGGCCCGCTAGGAGCATATAAAATACACTATCTTACAAATATTGCAAAGGTCCAGGTTTGCGTTATTATTTTTAATATAGTCTAGTGGTTATGTTTACAATTGTCATCGTAATGAAATCGTTTAGAAAACGTTCTCTGAATATTCCCACTGGTCCGGTCATCAATATTCCTCGCGCGGTTTATGCAAAACTCGGCTAGTTGGAGGTGCCGCTATAACTTTGCTTTGATCAAGCTATTTAGCCTGGCTTTTGTCTCGCTGACACGTAGTCATAAAATAGTAGGATTATATTTAGATTTATCTACACTCAATAATAATACAATTATATATAGTGCAATCAGTCAAACTGGTGGTAGGTCTTTTGTTGCAAGAGGCCGGCTAGGTAGGTACCACCGCAGTGTCAAATATTCTACCCCCAAACAGTGCTTTGGCATTACTGTGTTCCGGTTTGAAGGGCACTGTACGTTAGTGAAATTACTGGGCAAAGGAGATTCAGGAACCAATATCTCGAGGCTGGCAACGCGTGAGTGGTGCCTACTATAGGTTGCCATTTGGCCCCATAAAAATTTAACATAATTTTGGCCCAGTAGTTTTTAGTTTATGAACATTTTTGAATTTGATTCTTTTTTAAGAATTTGGTCCAGTTCTGACAATGGCACCCATGAGAAAACCATATAAGTCATAAATTTGCATGAATCATTAAATACTATCTATCTATTCATAAAAAAAATATTTTATGTCGAGTTTGTCTACAGTCGGCGGTTGCGGGTTCGATTCGGTTTGGGCAGATGTTTGTATTGATACAAATGTCGGTTTCGGTCTGGGCGTTTGTCCCTGTAGGTTTCTCCACCCTGCCTCAGAGAGCACGTTGAGTTGTCGGTCCCGGTTGTTATCACATAACATCTGACAATAATCGTTAACTCTTGATAAGTAATTTGCTGTTATCCAATGAGTTAGATTCGATTAGGGTTACGGAGGTCAGATCGCTCTGTGTTAAAACTAGTAACCTGTCAAATCCGGATAAGAGTAATCAGCAGACCCTGGACTAAATATTCGTATAGTACCAGGAATAATGCTGTGTGAAAGCAGTATCCCTGTTACGGCATTTCGTACATGCTGAAACTAGCAAGGCTCTTCTACATTTAAAGTTTTTAACGTCTTACTTAAGTCGAGTTCCTTCAAGTTGAAAAAACTCAAAAACTAAAAAGTAATTATTGAAGAAAAACTTTCTAGTCATTCTAACTTGACCGGTACTTAGCTAAAGTTGAACTTGAAGTTTTCAACCTTATTAGTAAAAATCACGATATTCAATTCACGATTTTTTGTCGCAGCAGTAGCTAACCTTCGATTTCCACATGGAGCAGATGTTTGTATTGACCATACAGGCACGTTCCGGTCTGGGTGTGCTTGTCCTTGTCATTGTGTATGTTTCCGAACCCCCGACACAGGATATTAGTATCCTAATGGGGGACGTTGATTGCGTAGCGTTTTTATTTTTAATGACAACATTTTATATTCAAAACGCGTATTGTATTTCTATTTTGTGTTCTCGTTTTAATCGAGTTAAAAAGATTTACCCAATCTGGTCCATACGTATTGTTTAATAGACTGTGTTGTACGTGCTTTGTTCCTCAAAAATTCATTAGGCCGTGAATCCATTATGTGACGGAAAATTTGAGAGAATATCTAGCGAAATCACGTAAGCTTTATCGTTGTTATTTTAAGGACTAGAATTGAATGATTCCACCCCGAGTTTCGATCACACGATTGAATCCGATGTTTTGTAGGAAAAACAGTATGAAGTGAATAGAAACGCCAACAAAGCGTCACACAAAGGAGATTGGAAAATGTATTTATCGCTTGTGCAGGAACATCTAGCTTTGATTACGAAAAATAACAATACACGTGTACGGTTTTTTTTAGTTGTTCGTATTTGAAATTGGCGCTCAGTTTCCAGTTGGAATAGCTTATGTAGGTAAGGCAGTCGATGTCAGTAGTGACATATTTTTATTACTTTTCTTTGTTCTCTGATTTCCAGTAATTTTGGGTAATGTTGAACTGGTTTTGATATGTTCTTAGATGTTCTTTTGGGGTAAAAGTTGTTATAAACGTACATTATAACAGTTTAACAATGAAAGAATGCGATAAATTAGTATTCATTCAAAGATTTATTACATAAAGCTTTAGTAATTTTCATTGGCTTATAACCAAAATATTGAATGTATTATGCAAATTTTCTATTATGTCGTTTAAAAAAATATATATAGTCTGTCGATTTTCACAGTTTTTTTAAACTAAGGCCAATACTAGACATTTGCGCAGACAAAATCAAAATATATTTGATATCAGTCTACTAGTAGACAGATTTCTTTAAAATCTTATCTTTTTCACACATAGATGTTAACATGCTTAAAATTGAGTTGATTGATGAATATATTCTTCTTCTTACAATCACCGATATTTACTCAGGGTCTGCTTATTACTCTCATCCGGATTTTACAGGCTGTCGGTTTTTACACAGAGCGATTGCCATACGATCTAAGTAACCCTTGAAATACCATTCACTAATTGAATAAGAGCAAATTAATTACCTATCAAGAGTTAACGATTTTTATCATATGTTATGTTGTAGTGATCGGGAACGACAGCTTAACGTGCTCTATGAGGCACGGTGGGGATTGATGAATATATTATGTATGTATAAGATCAATTACTTTTCCATACAAAGTAACGAGTCAAAGTTATTCTTATGTGATATTAAATGAAATAGATGTATTATTGGTATTGGCATAAACTGAAGTTACATAAGTAATGTGGTGATAAGTATAAAGTCGCATTTGTCAAGAAATGCTTGAGTCTCGTGGGTCGAAACAAGCACGCCCTGTGGGCTTTGAGCTACCGCTGCGTCTTGTAGTCAGAGAGATGGTTTCTATTTGTCATATTTAATTAAAATATCTTTATAATTTAGCTTTCTTACGTTTGTGTTTGCAAAACTCGATAAGTTTATGGATTTTAAATCAAAATTGTATTATTACATTTCTTTATAGTAATATTTGTACATCGTTTTTATGCCACGTCTGTGTCCTTGTCTTGTCGGTACTTGTATTCGAGCGTCAAGTCGCAGCGATGTGACGGACAAAAAGTCTTATGACGGAGAGTCACAAAAATGCTACGATACTTTTTGTATTCAGTTTTTAATGATTTTCGAGTTTTTAAGTACATTTACAAAATGTGCTTATCGTATACATTTTTTTAATATGTGAAACGATGAAATATAATTGATGACTGGTAGTTCTTAAATATAGTTTGCAATGATAGATCAGTCATATATTCTGCGGCTACCTGAAGTCGGACAAAATGATCTTATCGTTAAAAATGTAATGCTTTTAATGCGTTGAAAAAATCTGTGTTATCCTAAATTATGTACACTTTTAAAAACATGTATATTTGTATATATATTTACAATACCCTTTATTTAAAAATGTGTTAGTGTTGTGATCTATGTTAGCATTTTTCTTGAAAAATTATTAGTTACTAGCTTCTCCCAGCAGCTTCGCCCGCGTTAAAACATTTACATAAACCTTACATATAATTCAATGAATTTAAATTAATAATTAAATAATGTGAAACAATTAATTAATTAAAAAAAATAAATTCTATACAAACTTTCATCCCCAATTCACTATTGTTATTTTAGATCTTTCAGAGTAAAACTTTTACAAACTTTCAATGTCACATTTATTTATATCGAATCAACAGCCTAAAAAATAAGCTTCACGCTTCTAGCTCTAAAAACGACGACACTTCCATACAACTTTTCATCTTTCTCTATTAACTCCTTACAACTCTTATTTCGAATTAAAAAGTAGCCTATGTCCTTTCTCAGGCTCTAGACTATCTGTTTACCAAATTTCATTGAAATCGGTTTAGTTGTTTTGGCGTGAAAACGTGACAGACAGACAGACACATTTATTTTCGGATTTATAATATTAGTAAGGAAAGTACAATAGCAAGGATAAGAATAAGAATGACTACCACCGAACAGAACTCTAAACTTATGACATTAAAAATATTACTAGACATAATTCATACGATTCTTCATATTTTTTCACAACAATCTCCTGGTCTAAGTTCTCGAAGCTCTTCAACGGTAACAAATTGGTAAAAATTCTTACACATGTTCCTTTAAGTCGTTACGTTCACGAGTTTTATACTTTGGCGGTTCGTTTAGAGAAATGATAGCTTATTTTTCAAAGTAGCAAGTATTATGGATCTTGGTTATAACAAAATTTAAGGAAATAACGTTTTATTATTTTTGTTTATATTCCACATTATGCCTTCAGGCGTCAGGAAGTGACGTAGCCATCGCCCGCTGTTGGGATAATCTCTGATGTGACAGACATTATTCCACCAGTGCAATCAGTCACACTGGTGGTGGAAGCAAGAGCCCGGCTAGGCAGGTATCAAATATTCTACCGCAAAGCAGTGTCTTTGGCATTACTGCGTTTCGGTTCGGAGGACACTTTTAAGCTAATGAAATTACTGGGAAAAAGAGATAAAAGAACTAATAATATCTCGAGGTTAGCAACGCGTGCGTGGTACCTAGTAACGGTGTTGCGCGCGCTCATAGGCTATGGCAACCGTATATGTGTATGTATATGTACCGTATATGTACCATATATGTGTGTATATATACATATATATGTATTTATGTATAATTTTTAGTAATAGGCAAAGTCAAGAAGGTCTAGCTTTTTGATTTTCGGTATAAATATACTAATTCGACCGAGGAAGCAATAAATAGTGTTTAAGTAATGCATAGGAAATATTTATCATTCACCTTTTAAGGGAATTTTGATGTTACCAACGTCATAATTTAACCACAGACGATAAGAAAAAACATGTTTTATATTATTAAAATTAATTAATCTTTCCTCGTCCTATGTGACGCTGTTGCTACCTGATCCGGAATTACCATAAAATAATTAAATTCAGTCAATTTTCCGTCTTCTATTTCATATGTTTACGAAAATACTGAAAAATACACTTTTCCTTAAGTTTTTTTTGGCCAACAAGCGGTCTGCCTGGTTGTAAGCAGTCACCGTAACCTATGAAAGCTTGTGATACTTGAAGTATCGTATGTGCGTTGTGAACCAAGCGAGGCGGGAGGGGATGAGAAGGGAAAAATGGAAGGGCACACAGGAGTGAGAGATTGGGCCTCCGGTGCTGATAGCACATCATCGCACGACAACAGTACGCTGTTACCTTATGAAGATTTTCTGTGAGAGGGTAGTATTTCCCCACTTGAGCTGGTTCTAAAGATAATAAATAATAATAAACTAATAAACTGTGTCGTGGGTCCAGCAACACACACAGGGACATGGATAAACTCACCCAGACCGGAACACATCCGTGTATGCTCCATACAAACATTCGTCTCGAGCCTGGAATCGAACCCGCGACCTGTGTCGCTCAAGGCAGGTTCGTTTTTTTATATTACTAAGTTGGCAAGGAAACATACTGACCACCTGATGCTAAGCGGTAGCCGTAGCCTATGAGCGCTTGCAGCACTATTAGTAGGTGCCACTCGTCCGTTGCCAATCTCGAGATAAATTTATACTTAATTAAAGTTCTTAAATCTCCTTAGCCCAGTGATTTCAGTAGCCTACAGTGCCCTTCAAACCGAAAGACAGTAATGCCAAAGGCACTACTGATTTGCGGCAGAATATTTGATACTGCGGTGGTACCTACCTAGCTGGCCTCTTGCAAGAAAAGACCTACCACCAGTGTGACTGATTGCACTGGTGGAATAACCTCTGCTGTGACAGAGATTATCCCAATAGCGGGCGATGGGATCGTCAATAGATTCAAAACAATTTTTTAATCTTAAAAATATCGTCCGAATCGTGGGGTAGTTCGTTAGATGATGATTTAAAAAGGTCTTGTAAATAGTGATGTTAAAAGGGACGATCTCGAATAAAATATATTTATAAGCGAGGGAGTTTTGGCAAAAGGCTGGCGACGGAAGACGTCAAAGGCACAGTTGATTTAGCAAGTATTTCGCATTCTGCTAATTTGACTTCTCTCCCTCTTACGTTGAACGAGCTACGAACGATCTCGGGATTTGGATGTGACGTTATTTTGATTTTTGAAGTGAAACTTCTTTAGAATTGTTGTGATTTCAAACCGGATGCAACGAAAAAACGACAGGTAAGAGACACAAATACAAAAATGTGTAGGATGAAGCCGGCAGAGAATGAGACAGAAATATACATACTATTTTATATTATATATATTAATCTCATTCTTTTGTCGATTTACTGAAGTTTCACTTCTATCGTGTGAATCGCACACACATCGTTGTTTTTTTTTTTTAAAGTGAATGTCAGCAATGCTTTTAGAAGTCATTACTATACTCCTATTGGCGCTACCAATAAGGTCGTAGCCTGTGCTCGAAATGAGTAGCGCAATAGCCCAAGTGCTCAGGATCGAAACCGCAACTCTCGCGTTGATGGAGCGGAGTTAGCCCTTTAACAGTTGTGCTACTAAGGCTTTATTTGTTGTTCATATCGCACAGAAATTGAAATTGAAAAAAAAAAAACGGCGTACAAAAACATCTGACATTCTTAATAATGCTATTTTATCTCTAATTAGTGATCGTACTGTTACAAGTGTATAAATTACAGAATACTAGTATCTGCCCGCAACTTCACTCGCCTGAATAGTGTTTTTAATGACATCTGAATGAGTAACAAACATCGAAACATATTTCCAAATCCCCATCCCTCCGCAGTATGTTTTATGACAACCCCACGGAAATCCAACATTTTTATGAGATAAAAATGTCTATGTGCTATTCCAGACTATAATCTATCTCTGTGCCAAATTTTGATTTGACGACGTTGTGGCGCAGCGGTAGCGAACGTGCCTTAAACGCCACAGGTCGCGGGTTCGATTCCCGCTCGGAGCATAATATGTTTGTATTGACCATGCAAGCATATTTTCCGGTCTGGGTGTATTTGTCCTTGTCATTGTGAATGTTTCCGGACCCCCGACACAGGATATTAATATCTTAATGGGGGCCGTTGAGTGTGCAACGTTTATAAAAATTTATAAAAAAATTCACCCAAATGCGTTAAGCCGTTCTAGCGTGAAAGAGTAACGAACATCCATCCATCCATTCATCCAGTCACATTTATAATATTAGTTTGATTAGATTGATATTACGATAGTATTTTATGTATAAATGAATGTAAATATAAACACAACACATTCAACGACCCCCATAATATTACGTATACTGTGTTTTATAATGAAATAATGTGTTGTGTATAATATAATCACTTGATAAGGAGAAGAAAAAAACTTTTTTATGTTGTAAGTTGGCAAACAAGCATACGGCCCACCTGATGGTAAGTGGTTGCCGTAGCCTATGAGGGCTTGCAGCACCATCACTAGGTGCCACTCACGCGTTGCCAAATTCGTGATATTAGTTCTTAAATCTCCTCTACCCAGTAATTTCACTAGCATACAGTCCTTTCAAACCGGAACACAGTAATGCCTAAACACTACTATTTGTTGGTAGAATATTTGACACAGCGGCGGTACCTAACTAGCCGGCATCTTGCAACAAAAGACCTACCACCGTGTGAAATTAAATATAAAACCATTACCTTATCCATAATTTTTCGACCATCAACGTATCACGCCCCGAGCTCCAGTCTGATTGCCGTCTCGAATATTTATTAAATAAATATTGAACCATTTCATTTGTTGAGTTTTGCGGCAAACTGTCAAAGGCTCTACTTTGCTTAAAACTGTTTATGTTTTGTGCTCGTGTCGCGGGTAAACAATGTGCTTGGACTAAATGCTGTTTAATTTTGAAAAGTTTTTTGACATTAATTTACTTAGTTCTGAATTTTAGGTCGAGTTTCGTGTTGGTCTTTTTGTAAAAGAAATTTTAGTGGTAGTAGAGACATGCTTCTCCCAGCACCAATGGGCCGGTTCCAACGGGGAAGTACTACCCTCTCACAGAAAATCAACGTAAAGTAGGTATTGTTTCGTTTCGTGCTACGAGTGAGAGCACTCTCACGTCCTCTGTTCTCTTCTTTTTTCCCTTCTTATTCCTTTCCTCCTGTCCCTTTGATTGGCAACGTGCACGTAATGGTTCAAGTATCACCCGCGTTCACAGGTTGCAGTGACAGCTTACCATCAGGCAGACCGATGAGAAAGGGAAATAGAAGGGAACAGCGAGGTGAGATAGGGCCTTCGGCGCTCTTACCACGAAACGCAACAGTACTTACGTGTTAACTTTACCCCGATTTTCTGTGAGGGGGTAGTACATCCCAGGTCAAACTGACCCATTTAAGCATGTTTCTACTACTGCTGTTCGGTCGGTGCTTGTTAAAATGATCAAACCGTATATTAAACGGGGCGCCGATATAATATTATTAATAGATTTCATAAAAAACGTAGATGTTAAAAATAAATTAATTAATGTTATTTTATATTATAGTTATTTTATAATATAGTTATTTTATAGATTAAAACAATTAACGGCAAAAATAAAGCACACGTCAAATTATATTGGATTTTCAAGTAGACAGTATCGGTTGATAATTCACTTTGAAGAGCCACCTATCTCTGTTCCTCACATTGTTTCGCTATATTGCTATTTTACTCTTTAATTAGGGGATGTTTTCAAACCATCAGCTATCTCACTCACTCGTATTGTGTTTATATGTGTTTGTTTCGCTCTTTAATTAAGCTCATCCTGTCGATTCGGATTGAAAGACACTTGACGTTCCCGCAAACTGGCAATTTGGCGGTAAACTTGAAGCGTTGTCAGAGCACCAAAATGGCTGACAATTATATCACTACATATTATAAAACAAAGTCGCTTTCTCTGTCCCTATCTATGCCTAAATCTTTAAAACTACGCAAAGGATTTTGATGCGGTTTTTTTTAATAGATAGAGTGATTCAAGAAGAATGTTTATATGTATAATAACATCCTTAAATAGTGGAGAAAAAAAATTAAATTAATTTTTGAGGTTTGTAATGTGATGTCGTAAATAATTACATTTAACGCGTGCGGGCCACGGGCAGTAATGAATTACACAAAACTACTGGATCGATTTTAATCATTTTTCAGTGAATGACACAGGCTATATATTTTATGCCCGTGCGAAGCCGGAGCGGGCAACTAGTTTAAAATATATTCTAGATCTTTTATATTGTTTTATTCATGAACAATATGAAATCTTTTTTCTGTATTTGCTGTATCATATTAATCTACCTAACTAATATTATAAACGCGAAAGTTTGGGTGGATGGATGGATGGATATGTGGATGGATGGAAGGAAAGGTACACTCATAGCGTATTGCCTGGATATATGATATATAAGAAAATACTTATGTTCTGCTTTTTAGTTATCACTACCCGACCAAATTACAACGAAACTTATTTGTTACGTATAACCGTTCAAACAAAGAAAGAATTTTCAAAATCGGTTCACAATCGACGGAGTAATCGGTGAATATACAAAAAAAAAAAAAAAAAAAACAAAAAAGGTCAACGGTTAAGGGGCCGACAAAAAGTAAAGTAAGAACTTTACGAGCTTATTTGGAGGAGTAATAGGAATATTAGTAATGACTTGAAAAAGCTTTGATAATATATTAAAAAAAACACACAGCCGAACTTTTTTTTTTTTTTTTTTTTTTTTTTTTTTGAAGTCGGTTGAAAAAGAGACCAGACATACCAGACAAAGACATAACTTAATTAGGCTTTTTTGATAATCAAATATCTTGCTGAAAGAGATAAAAAAATATTTCTACTCCAGTGAATTAGAATTAGTTGAGGGTCAAAATTCTATTAAACAATGCTGTACTCTGTATTGTGTTTCGATGAGACGAGTTCAAGATGATAATAAAAGGGTCAAGGGATTGAAGGTCGTTGGTTCTTACAAATTTACATTTATTTTATTCCCTCGGAAATTATTTTCAGAAGTATATATTTACAAAAGTGTTTTGTAAGACCTTTTAGTAATCTAAAACGCTACACACTCAACGACCCCCATTACGATAGTAATAATCTGTGTTGCACAATGACAAGCACACACATACCCAGACTGGAAGACATGCCTGTATGGTCATTATAAATATCTGTCATGAGAGGGAATCGATCCCTCAAACTGTGGAGCTTAAGGCTGCACCACGACGTCGTCAATTTCATCGAAGACTTAAGACATTATTGTTATTTTTGTACCAAATATTTTCTTTGTTGCAGTAAAGCCTTACAGCGTGAGTTGGCTCGACCGGGAAAGTACCACCCTCAAAAAAGTCCTATCCTGCCACTCTTTACAGGCAATCGGGAGGAGGGGGGATACTATGGACGATATGTCAATGTGCGTTATTGTCCTGAGCAAACTCTTTAGGTCATTGTACCTATGAAAAATTACTCGTTAAATTATACCCCATATACACATCATAAAGAAAAAATATAAATTTTATAATATTATCAATATGTTTGACTTATTTTCTTACAATATTAAATCATAACCGAAGAATACGCTAACCCTTTATAAAAACAAATTTCCGATAGCATTCCAAACTTCATCGCGGTAATATTCCATAGCCATCAAACTTCTGGAAATTCCAACAGGAGGGTTTTATATTCCATTTGGCGGAATCCTAAACAGGGCGTCTGGTTCCGTACGTTCCCGCCGGAGTCCGCGTCACGGGTGAAAGTTTACACCTGATATCGACAGCTTTAGTGATATTTATAAAACTGTGAACTTGGTTAAAATATTTTTGATTAAAGAATAATTTTTTAATAGTAAATCTTGACTTACTTTGCTGAACTTATTCATTTGTTCCTTGGAACATTTCTCTGATGAAATAGTAACAGTATGGAAAATAATAAAATCGTACGCTACCGTCTGTCTGTTCGCGATAAACTCAAAACTACTGAACAGATTTCTATTCGGCTTCCTGTGATTCATGAGGAAGGATTAGATGTATAATATGTTAAGGTTTTGTGTAAACTGGTTGTAATGTAACTATAGTTAGTGAAAATAACGAAAAAAGTCAACCTACTATTATTATATATTTATGCTATAAATTATTAATTAAACTAGCTATGCCCGCGACTTCGTCCCCGTGAAATAGTGTCTTTAGGTAGAATTAATTATTAGGCTAATCATTTTACAAGTAAGACACATACGTATAAATACATTAATGAGCTATTTACAGTATTTCTATACAAATTTGCATATTCCCTATTGTTATTTATATATTCGACGACGTTGTGGCGCAGCGGTAGCGAACCTGCCTTAAACGCCACAGGTCGCGGGATCGATTCCCGCTCGGAGCATAATATGTTTGAATTGACCATGCAAGCATATTTTCCGGTCTGGGTGTATTTGTCCTTGTTATTGTGAATGTTTCCGGACCCCGACACAGGATATCACTATCCTAATGGGGGCCGTTGAGTGTGCAGCGTTTATTTATTTATTTATTATTTATGTTATTTAACACTCTTGAGGGTAAAACTTTTATAAACTCTGAATGTCATAAGACATTTAAAGTTTATATAGAATCAACAGCCTAAGAATAAGTTTCAAGCTTCTAGGTCTAAAAATGACGATATTTTCATACTTTATACCAACTTTTCATCCTTTCAACCCCTTAAAACCCTTATTTTGAAATTAAAAAAGCAGTCTATATCTTTTCTCAGGCTCTAGACTATTTGTGTACAAAATTTCATTTAAATCGGTTCAGTATTATTAGCGTGAAAGCGAAATAGGATTATTGATAAAAATAAAAATAAAATTGTACCATGTTCAGACTATTCGTAGTCGCACGGTACTCTAACTCGTCGGATAGCGAATACGAAATTCGTGCCAGTACAGCGTTCTATATTCTACCCAGGGATTTCTGCCTTTATTATTTATATCCTTATATCCAACGAGGTGATAAATTATAACCGATGGAGGAAAGCTTATTGCTTCTAAACTAAGTGTTGTAATATTTAAAAGCTGATTTCTACTTTTATAATGTAGTCTTTTGATAAATAAATGAACGCTGCACACTCAACGGCATGTATTAGGATAGTTATATCCTGTGTCGAGGGTCCGGCAACATACACAATGACAAACACGCCCGACCGGAAAATATGGTTGTATGGTCAATACAAACATTGGGGATTGCATCCGCAACCTGTGGCGCTAAAGGCATATTCACCACCGCTGCGCCACAACGTCGTCGCAAAAAGCATTACTCTTATTTGTTGAACGTCAGATTCTATCACTGGCTCCAAAATTACACCTCTACTTGAGAAGAGGCGGCGAAACAAACTCAGGAATGCTTTTTTTTCAATATATATTTTATTTAAATCCAGGACACGTGCAGGGTTCAAATCTAGGGCAAGCAGGAAAAGGAAATCTGCATGTTTGAAAGTAATTGCAACATGTCACCGACAGGAACAATAACACCCAGACCGCAAAAATTGCTTGTATGGTCAACACCAACATCTGCTCCAAGCGGGATTCGAACCCGCGATCTGTGCGTTTAAGACAAGTTACCTACCGCTTCGCCGCAACGTCGTCAATATAGGTTTTGAATTTGAGTTGTCGTTTATATCTTTTCCTTTAAAACGGTTAAATAGTACTAAATGCATTAAACACATGCCTAGCAGTGCCTAATTTACTTTTTCGATGTAATAGGCAATTTTCCGAAGATTACGCGGAACTTATTTACAATCAACGATTATTACGATTATAATAAACGCATTTTTATTATTTATTATTTTTCATACGCTTATAATCAATAATAATTGAACAGTTTTAAAAATAATAATTGAAGCTGATTAATTTCCAGTTCTATTATTATAGAAAAGATTTTTCGTTAAGGCACTATACCCTTAGTTATCAATTTTTAATGGGTATTGCTGTTGGCCTTACTGGCCCGACGACATCTGGGGGACGATCGTCTGAGTACTGATATCCAGCCGCGAAAAAGAGACAGCCCTCGCCTCGAGCTCAAACCAGTAACCATTGCATATGTGTTTATGTGTCAACCGATTATAACCAGATGTTATTTGATTTTTAACGTGCCCAATATTACTATTGTGCTTTGGAGAGCATCTTATTTAACTTATAGCTCGTCACCCACAAAATACCACAAAATCTATTAAACTCAGATGAGTTAACAGCAACATCTGGTCAGAACTGTTAATGCCAGCTAGGTAAGCAGCATACTGTGTTTAGGTATGAATGAGATTTAAGAACTAATATCTCGAGGTCGGTGATGCGTGATTGCCAACTACAACTGTATAGGACAGGCGAGTGGCTACGACAACCGCTTACCATTCAATGTATCGTATGATGGCTTGCCAACTTACTCAAAAAAAAAATTAAAAAGTTGTTCTCAATAGCCAAATATGGAGGTTTTATATAAATGTTTTTATATTTATAAATATCGTGTCGTCTCAAGATCGTGTAGTCTAAATGTCATCTATAATCCCCAATTGATGGCTCATCGTCGCAGAAACTGTTATTCATCGCTGGCTAATTAGGAAAGTCGTCGGTCAGCGTTTTTTGATCGCTGAATTGATATATTTCGTCTTTGACGACGTCTGTATTTGTATTTATTTAGCTTTCCTATAAATGAAAATATATTTGTTGGCGCATGACGAAGTATAGTATCTATTTAATATGTTGGATTAGAAAGACAATATTTTGAAAAGATGTCCTTCTAACGAAGCGTGACACCGTTGTGGCGTTGTGGGTAGCGACTCTGCCTTTAGTCTCGACGGTTGCGGGTTCGATTCCCACTCGGGCAGATGTTTGTTAAAAATTCTGTCTCGGTCTGGGCGTTTGTCCGTGTGGGCCTCCCCACCGTGCCTCGGAGAGCACGTTAAGCTGTCGGTCCCGGTTATTATCAATAACATCAGATAATAATCGTTAACTCTTGATAAGTAAATTGCTCTTATCCAATGAGTTACTGGTTCGCCCTTAGGGTTGCGGAGGTCAGATGGCAATCGCTCTGTGTAAAAACTAGTAACCTGTCAAATCCGCATGAGAGTAATAAGCAGACCTTGGGTACATAAAAATACCGGGAATAATTATAGGATGAAGAAGTCATTCTAACGAAGCGTCACATTGATGGTTACTTCGATATTTAATTATGCAGAAAATCATTGTCGTACCGCATATAGAAGGACGAGTCGTTGTAGCAGTTCAGTGCTGTGCAATTTATTGTGTTATCTAGTAAGGGGATTAAAAGCATTGTTCGTTAAAATAAGTTGTTCATAATGTTAACCCACTTGGATAATATTGATAAAGGCTCAATGATATCCTTATTTTGGTTTGATTAAAAATGAATACGTTTGTATTTACCCGACTGCCGGAGTGTAATGTTTTTCGAGCGTATGTATGTCTATTTCTTTGTGACGCCCTACAGGCTTAACCATTGGATGGATTTCGACTTATGGGGTATCATTAGATTCGTCTCAGTTGTGAAAGTGACATATGGTACATTATTTTAATATGGGTTCCGCAGAAGCAAAAATATTCAAAGCGAAACATCAAAGTTCGTATAGAGCCAAGATCTGATGATGGTTCCTCGTAGAACTCAACAAAATAAGACGAAAAGTATGTATAAAATTTTTCGATAGATTGCTTAGTTTTCGAGATATCGACGACTGAACTTTGATTTTTTACCCGACTGCCGGAGGGTAATGTTTTTCGAGCGTATGTATGTATTTATGTATGTATGTCTATTTCTTTGTGACGCTCTACAGGCTAAACCCTTGGACGGATATCGACTTATGGGGTATCATTAGATTCGTCTCAGTTGTGAGAGTGACATAAGCTACATTATTTTAATATGGGTTCCGCAAAAGCAAAGATATTCAAAGCGGAATATCACAGTTTGCTTAGAGCTAAAATCTGATAATGGTTCCTTGTAGAACTTAATAAAATAAGACGAAAAGTAAGAATAATTTTCGATATATTGCTTAGTTTTCGAGATATCGATGATTGAAGTTTGTTTTTTTTTTGGCTAGTGATTGCCAATTCCACTCCCAATGTCTTGAATAATTAATTAAAGCATTTTCTATAAATAAAAAGTACGGTATAATTATATAAATAGGCAGATTAATAAAATAATTAAACTTCTAAAACGCAAACTATTATATATAATGCTATTCGATGTATTGTACAATTAGGTATACAAATTTTGTTAGTAAAATATAGGAATAAACACAATATGTTATAATAAAAGTACTGTTCGATTGACTGTCCCCGTTTACAGTACCTTTACCAACATTAAAGTAATATTTATATTATAGTAGTCATTATAGAGCTTGTTTTTAGCTTTTTAGATATTATTATTAATGCAGTTGGGTTTTTTGTTTAATTTAAAAAATTATTTTATTTTTATATCTCTATGAATGAGAAAGTTATACGACCTTTTTGATAAACTTAATTTAATTGGTCTTTGTGCATTTTTAGAAAGGATAATTTTTTTATTTTTTTATTTAACGAGTTGGCAAACAAGCATACGGCCCACCAGATGGTAAGTGGTTGTCGTAGCCTATGAGCGCTTGCAGCACCATTAGTAGGTGCCACTCACGCGTTGCCAACCTCGAGATATTAGTTCTTAAATCTCGTCTGCCCAGTAATTTCACTAGCGTACCGTGCCCTTCAAACCGGAACACAGTAATGCCTAAGCACTACTATTTGGCGGCAGAATATTTGACACTGCGGTGGTACCTACCTAGCCGGCCTCTTGCAACAAAAGACCTACCACCAGTGTGACTGACTGCACTGGTGGAATAATCTCTGCCGTGACAGAGATTATCCCAACAGCGGGCGATGGGGTCGTCACATCCCGACGCCGGTAATTGATGCTATATTCCTTTTACTTGTCCATATTAGAGATGTTTCTCGGAGAAGATGATGATTTTTAAGTGAGCTCGTTTGCCCATTATATTGTAGTACTAGAGCCATGCTTTTCGTAACATAAATAGTAGGGCCAGCTCGACCGGGAAAGTACTACCCAATCACAGAAAATCGGCGTAAAGTAACAGTATCAGTAGGTACTGTTGCGTTCCGTGCAATAAGTGAAAGTGCCGGAGGCACAGTTTCCCACTCCCTCTGTAGCCTTTTCTTCCTTCCCTCCTATCCCTATGTTCCATACGGACAAATATCAAGAAGTTGTGGAGAAAGTCTATAAACCATTTAAATAACTACGACCCAAAAAAATGCTAGAAACTAAGTTACATCGCTATTTCTTATCATGACATATATATTAATACATTATACTCATATAAAGTTACTAAAACTTAATAGTAAGTTCCCAGAGCTTAACATACGCTGTCTCACAAAAAAAAAATAAAACAAGTCACACAAACATGTATATTATCCAGACGAAGCGTCACCAATATCAGCCTCCGGGATCGGCGCCTAAGTGGCGCCTTGTAGTCAAAGATTAGAAAACTTAAGATAATATTTTTATCTTACTACAAAACATATGTATGGAGAAACTTATGTTTCATTTAATAATTTTATCAAGAGTTTGACGATACCAAAATGAAAAAAAGGACGGTGTCTGCGAACGTCCCTCGGGAACGAAGTTCTTTTCTTCCCACCCCCAATGTAATTTAAAGGTGTCGGGATGTGACGACCCCATCGCCCGCTGTTGGGATAACCTCTGTCACAACAGAGATTATTCCACCAGTGCAGTCAGTCACACTGGTGGTAGGTCTTTGTTGCAAGAGGCCGGCTAGGTAGGTACCACCGCAGTGTCCAATATTCTGCCGCCAAATAGTAGTGCTTAGGCACTACTGTGTTCCGGTTTGAAGGGCACTGTACGCTAGTGAAATTACTGGGCGAACGAGATTTAAGAACTAATATCTCGAGGTTAGCAACGCGCGAGTGGCACCTACTAATGGTGCTGCAAGCGCTCATAGGCTGCGGCAGCCACTTACCATCAGGTGGGCCGTATGCTTGTTTGCCAACTACTAACATAAAAAAAAAAAAAAAAATGTAATTCAAAATTAAATCTGTATATTTCAATAGGTTATATGATAAAAAGAGACGGGGACAGTGAGAGAGAGAGTTGCGCACCCGGCTGCGCATTCACTTGCTTGTTTGCTCATTTCTAGTAGGAGGCTGGATACACAGGCTACACACACAGCATACGGCATTTCGTTACATGACGATTTCTACTAAATCGCACTACCCGTTAGCCATGTAACAGAACTTCGTTCCAATAATAGCAATGTTTCATTTTTTTTTAGATTTACATATACATTTAATAATAATAATAAATAAACGCTACAACGGCCCCCATTAGGATAATTATATCCTGTATCGGGGGTCCAGAAACATTCACAATGTCAAGGGCAAACGCACCTAGACTCATGCATTCACAATGTCACACGGGACTCATGCCTGTATTGTGCATACAAATATTTGCTTCGAGTGGGAATCGAACCCACGACCAGTGGCGGTTAAGGCAGGTTCGCTACCGCTGCGCCACAACATCAAAAAAAAAATGTATTAAGACTATAGTTATTCATCATTTATATAAGTATTCTGTAATATTAAGTTTTCACCGCAAGTACACTTAGTTGTAACGTAAAATTCTTGTACGCTCTTGACTGCTTTTAAGCATGCTCTATAATAATCTTAAGGTACTTAACTGTGAACTAAGTTTTAAAACTAAATGGCGCTTTGCTTGCATTGAGTAATTTAGAAAACCAAGTTATAAATTAGTTTGCTTGTTCGTTAGTATTTGCTTACTTTTAACCATAAAACTTACAGTTATTTATAGACGTATTTTGAATCGTTATACAAGAAATAATGGTCAGGGTCATAATTAAATACATCGCCGTGGCTAGAATATTTTAGTTTAGGATATAGTATTTATTTTTAGAATTTTCGCGTTGTTTATTATTTAATTTTGGAGATTTGTCTTTTTTGACATTCCGCCTACCATGTAGCTTGGCCGAGCGTTCGTAGTTAGGTTTTATTTTCGTTACGGGATTTGTTGATTCGGTCGCCGCGCTCGAAGCCCGCGATAAAAGCTATGCAATAGCTCAAAAAAAGGACGAATTAATGATTCATAATAAAATTAGCTCTTGCTATTTAATTAACTTGATATTGTTGACAAATGAGATAGAGTTAGTGGTATGAGGTAACCAAATCGCTCGATTTCACAAAAATCGTATCAAAAGATCTTGACCAAAATACCAGGAAAGTATCAGTATTAGATTCAGAAAAAAAAAATACATTAAGTCCCGGTAGTTATCACATAACATCTGATAATAATGGCTATCTCTTTAATAAAGTAAATCCTGACATGAGTAATGACCAGGGAAACTGATTGAGTACATATGCATTGTAAGCAAACGCCTGATGGCATCTGCTAATTTTATTCTATGTAATTTTGCGTATGGGATTTTGTTTTACAACTCAATTGTAATAAGTAAATTATTTATCCAAGGCATTATCTACTTTCTTGCTTAAAGCGAAGGTTCATTTTCGCTTAATTTGTGAAAAGTTTTTAGTAGAATTGGGTCCGGTAATATCACCACTCTGTTATGTTGACTGTAAGATGTTGTAGTGTATTTGTTTAGTGATTTATGATTGTTTTGGTGTAATGGCTAACTAGGAGAGTGGTGTATTTTGCCAAGCTTTTTATCATTTTTTTGAATGGCTTTTTACTGAGTAATGTTTTATTTCTTTGAATACTTGTCAAACCTATGGATTTTCGAATTTTTCTTTACGTGAGTTGGCAAGCACGCATACGACCCACCTGATGGTGTGACTAAACCTACCTCACTTTTTATACATAATATAGATATATAATATATTTAAATAAATAATGATTAAAATGCACGAATATAAATAGCATAAAACTACGAAATTGGCACGTGTATCGTCTAGCGGCCAAGACCCTTGTTACGTTGTGATCGTAATAACCCGTGTTCTTTTAGAGCATCAGAGGCAACAGGTTCAACTCGACAATGGAAAACAATAATACCTTATTTATTATACAGTTTAATTATATTAGTGTAATATGATTACCATAATAAAATTATTTATATAAGCCAATAAAGGCTAAATGGTGAGATAATAAATATATCCCTATACTTTCAACACCTCTTACGAGTAGCTGAAAGTAGTCCGCTCCTCAATTCTTGTATACTTAAACTCTATAGTAAAAATATAAAGAAGAAGAGGGAGATCGATGGCCCCGCACACGCCACCGACTGTGGGCTCCAACCATAGCTACGAGCCCTCCAGGGTAAGGGATAGGCTATTTATAGTGCGCCTGCGACACACAATTTGATTGTTATAACGTAAAGGACATAGTCCTGGTAATTTATAGTTATAGTGATTTCGTTATCGGGACGCAAGATTTATTCTTTTATATTGTTCTTATTTTCATAGCATAGAAAGGGATCAAGCCCTGATATTTTATAATAGTATCAATTAAGACCGAAGTCACATAATATTTCATATTCATCTTTGTATGAGAAGGCAAACGCCATAATAATTGAGGGACAAGCCCTGGTCATTATATATAAGGGAATAAATCCCTGGTTCAGATATGTATTCGAACATTAAACCGCCAGGCGGTATTCCGTAAGCACAATGCTATAATCGTCAATCTCACCTTAGTGAAGTAAAATTCATCAATAATAATAAATAATATCATTTATAACGTATATTTGTCATACCACTATATGTGGTTAATATAGAGTTTATATTTATCATAAACTTCACCTTTGTTAAGGTATTTTCATCAATATATTTCTTTTAGCACTATATATGTGTAATATAGTATTTATAATAACCTTACCGTAGTGTAGGCAAATTCATTAACAATTATATTTATAACGTATATTTCTATTATCACTATATATGGGTCATATAGTATTGATAATATTCAATTCTTTATAATATCACAACCGCAATTCCTTAAAACTAAGTCCTACCTAACCCTACCTAATTGGTATTTAAATAATCGCATTGTCTTATAATTAATATTCGTGGGCTTATATCGTATTCGTAATCGCATTGTCTTACAACTAATATTCTTTGATTTATGTCATTTTCTTATTATAGTTTTGCATCATTAAAACCATAGCACTTGCTCACGCAAGGTACCCTTTGGCTCAATACTCAAACATACATCCGAATCAAGTTCATTATTTAAGACGTGATAAACACGCATGATAAGAGTTAAGCAGGCCACACTGTCTAATACTAGTTAGCTATCTCGAAGTGAGAAGCAACCAGTTGCCTTAATAGTATGACATGCTACAATGTCGATTATAAAAATCCCTATTGCTAAGCTAAGGGGCGTCTCTAATAAGAAGACGAGTCATTTTGCTACAAACGATATATAACATTCCAGCGCCTCAGCAACAAACCGAATTACATCACGGCATCGACCTAAGTCGCACCACCGCAGCAATTCTAATCTGTATCACTGGGGCCGCTTCAGCAATGGACCTGAGGAAACTACTGCATCGATATAAATCGCACCACAAGTCAACCCTATGTCAACATCACATCAGCAAAGCCAAAGGACCTCACTCGAGGACACTATAGACATGACCAAAATCATATCGGAGCCTCATACTTAAGCATCGGGTCAACTAAGATTAAAAATCCTCGGGCCTCGCTTAAGGACACTATAGAAATGACTCAGGTCACATCAGAGCCTCAAACTCAAGTATCGGGTCAACTACAACTCGCCAAAACATTATACACGTATACAGCTGAAATATAATTATTTATTAGTTATGACACATAAATTCTTCCCAACGCATTCTTTTAAATCTTCATTGAATTCGCTTCTTCTTAGGTTTCAAATAATCCACTAGATTCTGAAACATAAACAATATTTGTGCCGAAGCATTACTTTCGCTTTTATATTCACAATTACAATATTACATAATATTAAAAGAAACAAAAGTAAACTTCGTTTCTTAATATGTATCAAACATATATACATTCATAATTGACGGACCCACAAACCGTCATTAAATATTTAATTTATAACAATAAATTATATTCAATATATTTCAACAATATAAATTTGCCTGTAACATGTATAGATCATATTATTCATATTAGATCTTTTTGCCAGTAATCATAGACGGACCACCATACCGTCATTATTTAATAATTATTGTATATATATTTAATATATACTTTATATATATTCTTTGCCATGCATCACCAATCACCATTAATAATATGTATAAAAACCATATACGAAGATCAGAAACCTTAACTAGCATTCTAGCAGCATGGCCGCCCGAACGCACCGTCTTGGTAAATCGTCCACATATACGCGGGGGTAGAGACGTCAGACGGGCACTCACCAAGCATACGCTCGGAGACACCTTCGCCGACACCACACCCCTTATATATGTGAAACAGCTGCAATGACATTCGGCACCTGAATCCGTGATTTTCCATACATTTTCCTTTTTCTATGGAAATTTTCATACAAAATTTTATAAATTTTTGATTTTGTAAAAATATTATTTTCGGGGTATGTCCATACTTAGTATTACGTTGCACATAGTCACGTGGTCGGCAAACGACTTTTAGGTTAAGCAACTTTGGGTGCGGTCAGTAAATGGATGGGTGACCGTCCATAAATAGGTTCATATTATAGAAAATACATTGTTTTAGAGATTTAAACAAAGTGTAATGTTGAGATCGTCACAATGGTTAGCGGTTCTCGTAGCCTGTGAGCTTACTTTGTAACCTAAGATGGAATAATTGGCTTCAAATTGATAACGTCTTTAAAAGTTACGCTTATTTTGCAAGCTAAAGCAAAGCGGATTTTTTTATAAAAGTTGCTACGTTTTTTTATAACTAGTGGAAGGCCTTTTATTGCGCGAGGCCGGTTAGGTAGGTACTACCGCAGTCTCAGATATTCTATCGTAAAGTAGTGTGCTTAGTGTTACTGTGTGTCGGTTTGAAGGACACTCACTGTAGCTAGTGAAGTTACTGGGCGAAAGAGATCTAGAAAGCAATATCAACAGATGCTAGTTGAAATAAAAATAATTATTTTACAAAAATTTAATTATAGACATACGAGTACAGGCGGCTTTCATACACGATCTATTTAAGTTTATATTTAAGTTATTTTAAAATTGAAAAATATATGTTAATTTTCATATAGAGATGAAAAGCTGGTGGTTGTAACACAGGTTTTTTCTAAAATACCTACCATAGCCACCAGCGATTCACTACTATAAATTTTTACTAATAAATAAATATTATTATTATTATTATTATTCTCCAAACTATATTCACGCTGCACTGAATGCAAAATTTCTATAACAAGCCGATTAATAAGCGGACTCCATTTTATCTCTAACGTGGTTCCACTAGAATATTCATAATTCACCGCGCAAATAGAACCAATTAATAGAACAATGGGGGCTATAAATGAATTATTTTCACCACTGGTATACTTCTACGTTGAACTTAGGCAATATATTACCGCTGCAGTTCTTATTGTTAAACTTATAAAAGGAGATCTTTAAGGTTCCGTACCCAAAGGAACGCAACACTAATGTCATGGGATGACGTCGTTATCAACTAAAACCTGCTCGTTGTCCGACCTCAGTGCGTTAGTCAGGATATGGGAACTCGCAGACACCGTTGTGGCGTTATGGGTAGCGAGTCTGCCTTTAGTCTCGACGGTGGTGGATTCGACTCCCACTCGGGCAGATGTTTGTTAAAATTTCTGTCTAGGTCTGGGCGTTTGTCCGTGTGTGTTTCTCCACCGTGCCTCGGAGAGCACGTTAAGATGTCAGTCACGATTATTATCAATAACATCTGATAATAATCGTTAAATCTTGATAAGTAAATTGCTCTTATCCAACGAGTTACTGGTTCGCCATTAGGGTTGTGGAGATCAGATGGCAATCGCTCCGTGTAAAAACTAGTAACCTGTCAAATCCGGATAAGAGTAATCTCTTCAGAGTCGCTAACCAATGGAATCTTATTACTAAAGCTTCGGTGTCCATCCGTCTGTAGCGGGTTGTATTTCACGAACTGTAATGGGTAGAGAGTTTTCGGAATGTGCATTTTGATTGCCGCTACAACAACAAATAATAAAAACGCAATAAAATTAAAAACTAAAGCGGGTCCCCATACAAAAAACAAGATTGTTTTGAGGTTTTTTGCTGTATTTCGTGAATTCTAATATATAAATAGCTAGAATTTTCATAGATTGTGTATTTGTTTATACAATAAAAACTAATTTAATTTCAAAATTAAAAGGGATCCATAAACAAGAAAATTAATATTTTTACTGTACCCGTGTTACGAATTAGTGTGAAAAAACTAGCTTTTGCTATCAACAGATATTACATTTTTGGTTACATGTATAAATTAGAAAAGCGCTTAAACGAATTAATTCATTAGTATTTTAGAACTTACTGTAAAACAAAATTCAAAGCAGAAGCTATCTACCTGTCATCTACGCGCTCTGTGTATAAGTTGAAGCAGTATAGATGGTGGTATGGCGTCATAGATAAAAGTATCGAAGAAGTGCTATGCTATTTGGACGCAAATAAGCAATACCATGGCAACCCACAAAATTGAAAAACTGAGTTATATATGCAGAAGTGTTGGTAAATGGCTGATGAACATTTTTCTTTAATATTCGTAGGTTTTTAAGCTTTAAAACTTCTAAAAAGTCATTTTTAATCATGAAATTTATGGATTATTTTAAACGTTTTGGTTTATATTATATACGAAATATGCAGTTTGTATGCTTATTTTATGTGAAAATAAGTAAAATAACTTACATACATCTTGAAATTGCCAAAAACTTGAACAATACATAAAAAAATCATATAAAGCAAGTTGTTAAAAATTTTCAAACGCGTTTTTCTCGAAATGAGATTCGTGTGGGTTGACATGGTATTGCTTATTTGCGTCCATTTATAGTTTAAAAATATGTTATTTGAATAATTAAAATAAATAAATAAATAAATAAATAAACGCTGCACACTCAACGGCCCCCATTAGGATAGTAATATCCTGTGTCGGGGTCCGGAAACATTCACAATCACAAGGACAAATACACCCAGACCGGAAAATATGCTTGCATGGTCAATACAAACATATTATGCTCCGAGCGGGAATCGAACCCGCGACCTGTGGCGTTTAAGGCAGGTTCGCTACCGCTGCGCCACAACGTCGTCAAAATTATTTATATAAGTTTTGTATGTCATGACGGTTGGCAAACAAACATACGGTCCGCCTAATGCTAAGCAGTCACCACAACTTTGAACCCTTGTGATACTTTAAGTATCACGTGCGCGCTACCAACCCAGGAAAAATTGAAAACAGGAGGATTGAAAACGGAAAAAAGGAATCGAAACAAAGGGAATGGGAGATTAGCCCTCTGGGGCTCTCACTCATCGCCCATAACGCATCAGTACGTGATGATATTTTGCACAGATTTTCTGTAAGAGGGTAGTACTTCCCCCGGTCGAGCTGGCCCATGTGTGCTGGCAGGAGTATGGCTCTACGATCTTAACATCCGATTTTGATAATTTTTTTTTTTGGTAATTGTAAGTCAATGGTCAACGTTTATATCTGACCCCGTAAGTAATGCTCTAAGCTGGTTCTAGATTTTGTTTTTTTTTGCATATCACCCACAATCAATTCTACGAATGAATTATATTTATAGTCAGTTTTAAAAGTAATACCAATATTTCTTTTTTTTTAATTTGAATTATTTTTAAAATGACCTATGCCATGTCTATTATTGACCAATAATCTGTGTTTCAGGCGTCACGTCGGTCCACAGAGTGATGACGTCATAATTCTGAAATACCTCCGCTCAGTTATTCATGGCCGCTGTTTTACTAGCTCCATAGCGAACGGCTGGGACTCTATCGATGTTTGAAACCGAACAGTTTTATTTATATTAGCACATCTACATGTATTATTCTATGAATATTTCAATACCTTCCTGATTGGATATTTTTCGTGACGGCACCAATAAACTGGTTTGATTTTTTATTTATTGCTATATATTTTTTTCATGTCTGAGCTTACTTGTATATGCTTCTTAATTTTTTCCTTTTTATAGTCTAAGGAATAATTTGTTGGAAAGAAGTACCTTAACGCCGCTTACGGGTAATGCGATTAAGTAGAAATCGTCACATAACGAAATGCCATGCTGTGTGTGCGTTTGTGTGGGTATCGAGCCCACTACAAGCAAATGAGCGCACAAGCAAGTGAGTGCGCAACTCTCTTTCTCTCTCTGTCACTGTCTGCTTTTTATTATTTATTTTATTATTTTACATTCGGAGGTGAAGAAAAACGTAACTAATTTAATGGGGTTACTCCGACCACACATTTTTTTCTGATTGTATATTGCTGTTAGCCTTACTGGCCTTGACAGCGTCACCGGGGAGGTGTGGGCGAATACTAAGACCCGGCTGTGGAAAATGGACAGCCATCGTGGGGGCTCAAAATTGATTTCTTTTCTTTTTTTTTTTAATAATGCTGGAGGGCAAATGCCTCTACTCCACCTGATGGTAAGTGGAAGTGGAGTCCACACGCTAATGGTGGCTAATATGGTTGCAGAAGGCGAACTGTACTAACCATTCTCGCCCTGCCTACCCGTAAGGTGCCTCTTCACGCCTCGTTTGAAGGACCCCAGGTTGTAAGAATGAGGGAACACGTGTGCCGTAAAGCATTCCATTTTTTGACGTGTGACAAAGAAAAGAGTTGGCAAACTTCTTTGTTCGCGATGGAATTGATGCCACAGTTAGTCGGTGACATCGGAGACCGGCACGCGTAGTCCTTTTAAACGCTGCACACTCAACGGCCCCCATTAGGATAGTAATATCCTGTGTCGGGGGTCCGGAAACATTCACAATGACAAGGACAAATACACCCAGACCGGAAAATATGCTTGCGTGGACAATACAAACATATTATGCTCCGAGCGGGAATCGAACCCGCGACCTGTGGCGTTTATGGCATGTTCGCTACCGCTGCGCCACAACGTCGTCAAAGTCAAAGTTCTTGAATGGAAGGGGGAGGGAGGGATAAGGGCAAATAATTCGTCTGAACTATCGCCGTGGTATAGTCTATAGAAAGCGCTGAGGGCGGCGACGCAGTTGTAGAGGTTCGAGGGTCCATAGTGTGCCTTCTGCAAGGCCGAACCCCGGTCAAGGACTTTTCAAAAAGAATCCATGTATCAAAAATATTATTCTTTAACAATACACAACAGGGTAGCATCACTAGACGAAAATTTAGAGAGACGGTGCGCCATCAGGTTGTAACCCTATAAAATATTAAGTAAAATATACCGGATTTAGTAGGGACCGGTTATTATTGACGGTTAAAGTTACTTCTGACCTTAAATATTCGTAAATGGATACCATTTCTAAAGTTTTATAGCTATATATATATTTTATATACTAGTTTTGAGTTTTTGAGCTCCTTATTCCGCGTTACCTGCTCTGAGCGTTTGGGTGGTAGACCGAAAAAGAGGAGAAACCAGGGGTCTTTTTAAAATGGTAAAATCGACAGCTTTCACTGGTGGTAGGTCTTTTGTTGCAAGAGGCCGGCTAGGTAGGTACCACCGCAGTGTCCAATATTCTGCCGCCAAATAGTAGTGTTTAGGCACTACTGTGTTCCGGTTTGAAGGGCATTGTACGCTAGTGAAATTACTGGGCGAACGAGATTTAAGAACTAATATCTCGAAGTTGGCAACGCGCGAGTGGCACCTACTAATGGTGCTGCAAGCGCTCATAGGCTGCGGCGGCCACTTACCATCAGGTGGGCCGTATGCTTGTTTGCCAACTTCTAACATAAAAAAAAAAAAAAAAAAAGCTTCGGTCTAGTTTAAGCGGATTTCTACTGGAAAGACCGTCATAGATACTATTTTCAAGTATTTTTTCTAAATAATTAATATTTAGTGATATTAAACTTTGTTCCGTTAAACAAACCAAACAAAGAATTGATGCATGGCTCGCTTCCTTAAATTATGATTCAATCGAATACTTTTTTCACATCTAGCATAATTACTTTTACTGGTGGTAGGTCTTTTGTTGCAAGAGGCCGGCTAGGTAGGTACCACCGCAGTGTCAAATATTCTGCCGCCAAATAGTAGTGCCTAGGCATTAATGTGTTCCGGTTTGAAGGGCACTGTACGCTAGTGAAATTACTGGGCGGACGAGATTTAAGAACTGATATCTCGAGGTTGGCAACGCGTGAGTGGCACCTACTTCTGGTGCTGCAAGCGCTCATAGGCTACGGCAACCACTTACCATCAGGTGGGCCGTTTGCTTGTTTGCTAACCTCTAACATAAAAAAAAAATCTTTGAGTATTCTTGTTTTTATTTTTTTAGTTTTTTTAAATATTTTTACTCTATTTATTTATTAAGTAGTATAGTATAAGTTAAACCCCTGTTACAATATAAATCGAGCGACTCTTGTGATATTGTAAATCCTTAATTGGCACCCACGTTACAGGAATACCTAGTGTGGGGTACCATCTGTTTATCGAAAATATGTATTATGTTGTTTTTGTTAATAAATATTTTTTAATTTTTTAATTTTTTTTTTCCGGAATGTGTTTGCTGTTGGCCCTACTGGCCTTGACAGCGTCACCAGGCGGGGGGGGCTGAGTACAGATTTGAGCCCTCGCGGGGGCTCAAATTTGATTCCGTTCTTAGGGTGCCTCCTGCGAAGCCGAACCACGGCTAAGAACGTCATCGGAGATGGAGGCAGCGCTCCGAACGCATTCTATACGATAGACTCACCTGCGGTGTGAGCGCGACGCGAAACAAAGGACCTCGTCCTCGCCGGCGAGGACGGTGTTGTGTGCGTGTCTGTGCTGTGTAAGAGGCATTTTCTAATGTAATTTTCATTTTCAACTTCGTTCCTACCGCGTGTCTCAAATAAGTCTCTTTTTATTATTTGTACATTAATTCATTTATATACTTTACCCTCAGTCTCAGTAGATACTATTGCGTTTCGTGAGATGAGTGAGACCACCGGAGGCCCAATCTCCCATCGCCTCCGTTCCTCTTTCCTTTTTCCTCTTCTCATTGGTTTCCTCCGATCCCTTGGGCTTGCAACGATATGATGTGATACTTCAAATATCACGCACGTTCATAGTTTGCGGTGACTCCTTACCATCAGGCGAACCGTATAATTTTTGAATAATATAATTTTTTTAAATAAAAAAATATCTTGCGGATTGACAAACTGAATTCGGAGTATGATTTTCCTATCTGGATTTCCCGGGATATACATATTACTCTTATCCAGATTTGACACGTGATTAGTTGTTGGACAGAGCGATTGCCATCCGACCTCCGTAACATTAAGGGTGAACCAGTAACCTATTGGATAAGAGCAAATTCAAGTCTGGCAAGAGTTAACGTTTACTATCAGATATTATTATAACAACTGCGACCAATAGCTTAACGTTCTTCTCGAGGCGTCGGGATGTGACGACCCCATCGCCCGCTGTTGGGATAACCTCTGTCACAACAGAGATTATTCCATCAGTGCAATCAGTCACACTGGTGGTAGGTCTTTTGTTGCAAGAGGCCGGCTAGGTAGGTACCACCGCAGTGTCAAATATTCTGCTGCCAAATAGTAGTGCTTAGGCACTACTGTGTTCCGGTTTGAAGGGCATTGTACGCTAGTGAAATTACTGGGCGAACGAGATTTAAGAACTAATATCTCGAGGTTGGCAACGCGTGAGTGGCACCTACTAAAGGTGCTGCAAGCGCTCATAGGCTGCGGCAGCCACTTACCATCAGGTGGACCGTATGCTTGTTTGCCAACTTCTAACATAAAAAAAAAAAAAAAAAGGCATGGTGGGGAGAACCACATGGATAAGCACCCATACCAAAACGGATACATATATCAATAGCAAGGGAATCGAACCCGCTACTGTCGAGGCCGAAAGGCTCACTACCAGCACGCCACAAAGGTCGTCTCAATTTTATAACAGTATAAATTATTTATTGACCCTTTGCTAAGAACTGAGATACTAAAAAAGGTAAGAATGCTTTTGAAACTAGAAAAGGCTCTAAATCTTTGAATACATAATGTTTCAAATAAATTTCTTAATTCTTTTCCATTTTTCTCAGCGTCTCCGCGAAACTACGCTCCGACGATGTTAATAATTCATATAACGTACAATGAGCGACCGAAAATAGTTTTAATAGTGTAAAACAGTCCTTAACACGTGCTGATAAGAGTTGTAATTTAGTTAAATTATTTAGGTGAATGGGCGAGCTGTACGCATACTTCAAATTCAAGATACAGAATCCAGTCTAATCAATTATACAGTGGATCTAGGTGAGGATGTATTTTAGTGGATACCTTCATCTTCATCTTCTATCGCATATATCACGGAGAGTGTTCTGAGGAATTGTTTGGATTGATCCCGCCGGTAGAGTTTCACCATCGGACATCGCGACAAAACTCTAAGTTCCATCCATACCACCTCGATGTCTGGAAATCCACAACAGCGCGATTTAGAAGACATTTTCTTCCTCGCACAACCACTCTGTGGAACCAACTTCCGCCGGCGGTCTTTCCGAACCGATACGACTTGGGAACCTTCAAGAGAAGAGCCTATTCTTTCCTTAAAGGTCGGCAACGCGCCTGCATGCCTTCTGGTGTTGCAGATGTTCATGGGCGGCGGTGATCACTTAACATCAGGTGAGCCTCCTGCCGGTTTGCCCCCTCTTACATAAAAAAAAAAAAATCTTAAGATTTCATATAAATGTGTACTTGGTATTTCCAATCTTATTTAGGACTTCCTTACAAAATTAAGATTTATGTGGGCTATTACAAACTTCTGTCATGATAGGGTTTGACGATCAGTGATATTTCAGATAGCAAGATTGGATCTAAGATGATGGCAAGAAGACGACGACGTTGTGGCGCAGCGGTAGCGAACCTGCCTTAAGCGCCACAGGTCACGGGTTCGATTCCCGCTCGGATAATAATATGTTTGTATTGACCATGCAAGCATATTTTCCGGTCTGGGTGTATTTGTCCTTGTCATTGTGTATGTTTCCGGACCCCCGACACAGGATATTAATATCCTAATGGGGGCCGTTGAGTGTGCAACGTTTAATATTATTATATTAATACAGGTTCTTAAACTTAGGCTTCGGATTTCAGATATGTCTAAGTCATGATAAGTTTGGGAAGTTGATGATTTATTAATTATAGTAAAAAAACAAACAAGAACCCTAGTAACAAAAGCTTGTAATTGCCCTAAACATGAATATTCTTTAGTTCAATTAAACTCAAAACTGTGTGAAAGACGCATGCAATAATAGCTAAGAGCGCTTTATCTAGCTTAAACTAGGTTGTGTATGGAGTACTGCAGCCATTTATGGGACAGCTCTGCCAAGTACTAGCATGATGCTTTGGATTCACTGTGACGTCGTGCTGGAAGACTCATTGGTAATCAAACACTGGTCAATGCAAAACTCCAAAGTATACAACGTCGATGTAAGTTTGCCTGTCTGTCGGTATTTTACGACATATATTTCGGAAAGTGTAGACGTGAAAAGAACTACTTAATTTGGTTCCCCGTCTATCACTATAGGAATAAGAGGCATCGTAAGGGTCTGCACCCCTACATAGTTGACGTACCTAAACACATACGAAATGCTTTGCTTTCTTGCTCTCGATACGCACCGACAGGTTCTGGATTATGCTTCCGACCTCCGTCTTCCCAACCACCTACAGTGTGGGTACCTTCAGTCAAGAATGAATATTCTTGGCAAGTGCAACTTACCTTGTAAAATCATCACCTCGCATCAGGTGTGATAACAGTTAGGCGCTTGTCTATGAATTTAAGCAAGAGGTCATCGCACTTTTGACTTTTGACCGACGCTCAAACTTCGCACTGGTAATATGAAAATTAAATAGGACGTTACCTTATGTGCTGAACTTAATGATATTTCATTAATAATGTAAAATAAAACATGGCGGTTCATTCAGAACGAAACCTCGTTTTCCAACACAAAGAGCTTCTACCTATTCACTTTAAAATGTGAAAGGGGCACAGAACAATATGCACACAGAGTTTAGATCTAAAAATATTAAAAAAAAAATTATTTATTATTTATTTATTTTATTTTTCATCAATATTTTTTATATAAGAGTGATAGCGAAACGATGAATAAAGCCGCGTCTTAAGTGCAGTAAAACAATTAACAATCGCGGTTCGAGCATTTCCATTTGGAAAGATATTCAATAATTTTGGGTGTTATTAATAAACGCTACACACTGGCGGCCCTGTTAGGATAGTTATATCCTGTGTCCCGGAACATATACTAATAACGACAAACACACCCAGATCAGAATACATGCCTGTATAGCCAAAACATACATCTGTTCCGGCATCGTACTCGCGATTTGTGGCGCTTAAGGTAGGTTCGCTACCCCTGCGCCACAACGTTGTCAACTATAATATTCTGGCGGATTAGCAGTTAAACTGTGTGTAAATATTTCTACTTGAGGATTGTACTACAGGATTGTAGTTGCGGTGCGCTATATACTATATAGTATAGATATTGCTATTGGACTACAACTGAATTGCTGAGCTCAAAAGGGTAAGCCTTCCAAAGGAAATTGCCACCTAAATTGAGAAAAACTTTGAAGTTATTTTTGGACTGATTTCACACAATTTAATATTTTATTAATAAATTCACACATAACTAGTATACGTAAGAAATTGAGGTAATCAAAGTAACGATGATAAAATCAAAATATTATTCTTTTTTCTCTATAATGGCCCTACTCTGTGCAAATTAATGCAAGAGCCCGTTGCTTGGCGGCTGGCGGCTTCCTCAGATCAGATTTTGCTTTCACACTAAAGATTTGCCGAGGGCTTCGTTTTCTTGAGACTTACCTATAACGCCACGTAATTTAGGGTCCATAATATCATCTTCTCCATGTACTCATAGTGGTGATAAGATGAATAGATAATTTAATGCATCAAGACTTAGTGTATAATATTATAAAGGATCTTCAATTAGAAATTAAATTACAATTTATTATTTCAAATTCAATTTTTAAAATTCTCAATCTCCCACGCCCTCTATTCCCTTCCTTTTTCCCCTTGTCATCCCTTTCCTCTTATTCCTAGAGTTGGTAAAGCGCGTGTGACACTTCAAGTATGGCGCGCGTTCATAGGTTGCGGTGACTGCTTAACATCAGGCGGACCGTAAGTTTGTTTGCCGATTGACATAAAATAAAAGAAAAACGGTAAGTAACAGGGTTTATTTCTCAGAATACTTTTTTTTAAAGAACATTAGCAACGCTTTCTTTTCAAGGCATTACTAATATTCATATTGCCCCTCCAAAATAAGCTCGAAGTTTGCGCTAGGAGTGGGTATGACAATAGCCCAAGGGGGTTGTTGAGCGTCGTTCTACCATTAAGCTATTGAGGCTTCTAACTTTGTAAGCTGTTTACTTGAATCAACACATAACATTAAGTCTTGACACCATAACAGAATCGCATCAAACTGAAGTCCAACTTCTAACTTGCACCGCGTCGCTATGATTAATATACAAACTTTTCTAACACGCTTGACAGCTTACTTGTTACTTCGACTTAGCTTACTTGCTTGTTAATGTTTTCCTTGAAACTTATAAACTCATAGGTAGTTAGGTTTTATTATATAGTTTATTGCGAATACATCTGATTTTTCCTATTGAGCTTTATGAATAGCATAATGTTGTTGACAGTTTGACGATAGTTGTAGTGTGTTAAGAAGACATTTTCTTGCTCGCCCAACCACTTTGTGGAACCAACTTCCGCTGGCGGTGTTTCTGAATCGATACGACCTAGGAACCTTAAAGAGAAAAACCTGTTTTTTCCTTAAAGGTCGGCAACGCACCTGCATGCCCTCTGGTGCTGCAGATGTTAATAGGTGGTCGCTTAACATCAGGTGAGTCTCGGTTGCCCCCTCTTACAGAAAAAAACCCTTGACAGTCACGATTTCGATTCCCACTTGGACGTTTGTCCTTGTTAGTCTCCCCACCCTACATATTGCATAATTTATCACTTTGTTTAATCTTTGAAGCGTCTCTATATATATATATATATGTAAACAGGCTTTAAAAACGGTTTCTCAATAGTCATTTTATCAAATTCCTCCAGCGATCTTTCCCAACTGATGAGACCTGAGAACCTTCAAGAGTAGAGCCTATTCCTTACTTAAAGATCGGCAATACATCTGCTTACTCTCTGGATGTTCATGGGATATTCTTATACTTTTAAAAAAAAATAAGTTTAATAAGTAGCTTGCGATAGGAGTGGGTACGACTCACGGTAATCAGAATCAAACCTGCAGCTCTCGCGTTAATGGCGTCGGCTCTTCTGCCATTAAAATAAATAAGCAAAACTTTATTATTTTTAGAAATCTCTCACGATTCCTATTATACAAAATGGTTACTTATGCATAAATAATAAGGTATATGTACTTTTATATCAAAGTAATGTGACATTTCTGTGAAGTAACTCGTCTCTTTATTTATTATTAACATCTCTCTCAGCGTGCTTGAGGAATCTTTAGAAATATTTTCCAAAGCGCTTTTTAGTGCTGATTGATACACGTTATTGTACCTGATACTGGAAGCAAACTATGTTTATGTCTTCGCTAAGTGGAAGATTTATTCGTATCAAAGAATTGGGCTATTTTAAGGGCCTTGCTACGAATGAGAAGGCTCAATCGGGGAACTACTGTGAGAGGGTCTCACAAATTATCAACGTGAAGTATTCTTTTTCTGTCATGACGGTTGGTAAACAAGCATACGGTCCGCCTGATGGTAAGCAATCACTGTAAACTATATACGTTTGCAATACTAGTAGTATTACTTGCGTGTGCGATTCAATGAAATATAAGTTTATAAAGGAACAATATTTTATTATGAAACTAAGCCGAGATGGCTCAATGGAGGTACATAGACTTTAACCGAAAGTCGCGGAGTCAAATCCGGGCAAGCTCTAAGTTTATAAGTGTTAATTTCTAAATCGTCTCGTGAACAGCAGTGAAGGAAGGCCTTCCTGGTTAGCCCTCGTAAAGTGATTGCTCGTCAGCCACGTTTCGCGGTCAGCCACTCCCACTCCTTCCCCCTCTGTAATGTTTTGTACGTTACAGAGGGTAAGTACGTAAAATCACCAAAACATTAAGGGTTACTATTCACTGTTTTAAATTCGTCTTTTAATTTAAATATATTGAATAATACTGTATATAATATTTATGATCAAAATGGTCGTGTACAGTAGCGCATAAATCGCTTTGTCATCGCGTCGAAACTACAACCTCAACACAATTACCGGGCGATACACATTCCCGTCACGTCTTCGATACAGCGACCTTAGAAAATATCAATATAGAGCATGATTCTTCAATTTTCTTTAAGTTACTCGTCTGCAGTACTCTATTGTGCGATTTTTGCAAAAACGGTTGAATCAGGTGTGAGTTTATTCTCAGAAACAATGGAAAATAAAATCACAAATTGTATCAAATTATAAAAGTTGTTCCAACTATTTTGAAATATTGTTAAATAAATAAACACTACACACTCAACGGACGCCATTAGGATAGTTATATCTTGTGTCGGGGGTCCGGAAACATTCACAATAAGGACAAACACCCAGACCGGAAAACATGCATGTTAGGTCATACCGAGAGTGAATCGAAAACGCGACCTGTGGGACTTAAGGCAGGTTCACTAACGCTGCCCCACAATGTCGTCTACGTATATTGCAGATATCGTTGGTTTTTTAACACGTCATGCAAAAACTACTCTAGGGATGACAATGCAGTTTTTGCTGTTTGTTAAAAAAAATCTTTATGGTGGGAAAGCTAGTACTTTATAAAATTTTATTATAAAAAATAATTTTGACAGAATCATAGTCAGTTACGACATTTATTACGGAGCCGGTTAAGTACTTTTGGGAGCGGTTGGTCTACAGATGGGTGACCGCTTAGTGGTGTTTCAACTGATCGTCTCAAAGCTTTGGGGAGCAGTAAAATATCAGTAAGCCGGCTGTAAGCATCTTAGTAATAGACGATAAATTAAGAAGCCTATATGGGCGCCCTGAATAGATATAGATGTATTCTTTCCTGGGTCTTATACCAAATCACAGGTTCACTATCATACCAAGTAGCAAGTAGCCAACGGTTCCTCCTTGCATTCCCTCATAATTACGACTGATAAGTTGATCAAAATAATTTTTTTATTCAATAAAATATAAAAATATATCACTTATATGTTGAAAGTCAGATTCTATATACCATAATAATTAAACTGTCTCTACCTGAGAAGTGAGAAAACGTCTTCCTTTTTTAATTTTTTTGTGTGAAACGTGACCGTCTGTTTGACAGGTACACCCCACTTGTGTGCGTAAGACCCTGTCTTCTCCCTAGCATTATTCCCGGTATTTCATCAGGGTCTACTTATCGGATTACTCTTATCCGGATTTGACCGATTACAAAATTTTAACATCGCCCTGCGATTGCCATCTGACCCCCGCAACTCAAATTGCGAACCAAAAACAAATTGGATAAGAGTAATTTACCTACCAAGAGTTAATGATTATTATGAGATGGTATGTGACAACAACCGAGACCAACAGCTTAACGTGCTCGACGAGGCACGGTGGGGGACTCACAAGGACAAACGCCCAGACCGAAATAGGTATTTATAGAAAACAGCTGAATCGAACCCGCGACCATAGGAAAGCAGGCTACCAGTACGCCACCACGGTCGTGGGTGAGACCCTGTATATATCTATTAAATAGATACACTACAAATCTGTTGAGAAGAAAAATAGGATGTTGAATAACAGAGTTATTATTTGATAAGAAATAAATTTAAAATACAACAAAGGATTGTGTTATATTAAATATTTTCGTCACGATTCCGATTCACGTCACGTCTATGCAGTGGTTTAGAAAAACTTCAAAACCTCACGATTGTTCAATCTTTCTATATTTTATTGTTCGCCTATAAAATATAATAGTCAAAAGTGCAGTTCTATTTGTATTTTATTTAAATTTAGCTTTTCAACATATATTTTACTAGCTTTTGCCAGCGGCTTCGCCCGCAAATTTCAATCACTACATAGTATAAAACTAAGTCGCTTTCTCTGTTCCTATGTATGCTTAAATCTTTAAAACTACGCAACGGATTTTGATGCGATTTTTTTAATAGATAGAGTGATTGAAGAGGAAGGTTTATATGTATAATAACATCCATTAAATAATGGAGAATTATTTTTTTTTGAGGTTTCTAATGTGATGTCGTAAATAATTACGCGTGCGCGAATCATTTAACGCGTGCGGGCCACGGGCAGTAATGAATAAATCAAAACTACTGGATCGATGTTAATAATTTTTTCAGTGAATAACATAGGCTATATATTTTATACCCGTGCGAAGCCGGGCGAGCTAGTAAAAATATTTTAAAGCAGAATTAATAATGCAAGATTTTCCTTACTTCTATGATAAGAAAGTTTGTAGACCCACTACCTTTTTTTTTCTATGACGATTGGCAAACGTGAGAATGGCAGAAGAGGGAGATTGGGTTTCCGGCGCTCACACTCATCGGGCGAAACTGTTATATAAGGCCGATTTTCTGTGAGAGGGTAGTACTTCCTTGATCGAGCCGGCCCATTTATGCTGGGAAGAGGAAAGCTCTACTACTCTATGACTATAACAAAATATCCAAACGTCTTTAAATTATCTCTAAACAAAGTCTATATCACATGTCCCACCCTAGTGTACATAAATTGTCCTGTCACGGCGGCCGTGTTGATAAAATCAGTACCAAATTGCAGGACAGTGTATTCATGTCACGCTCCGTCCTCGATACACTTGCGTGTTAAGAAATATTAATACAATACTCGGTTTGTCCCATTATTTATGTCGTTACAACTTATTCTTTTTATAGTCCATAAAGTTACGTTCGTCTTTCGTGTGTTTTCGCATCATAGTTTACGTTTTCTTTTAGCCTTTGAAGATGAAATCTTTAAAACAAGGTATTTTAATAAGGAGATATATTTCAGAATTTCAAGTCATATTTATAACAGCATTTAACTGATTTAAATTTTTGTTTATTTATTTCTATTTGTTTATTTCTTAGTAATATACTTATTATTAGGACACCGTTGTGGCGTTGTGGGTAGCGAGTCTGCCTTTAGTCTTGACGGTTGCGGGTTCGATTCCCGCTCGGGTAGATGTTTGTTAAAAATTCTGTCTCGGTCTGGGCGTTTGTCCGTGCGGGTCTCCCCACCGTGCCTCGGAGAGCACGTTAAGCTGTCGGTCCCGGTTATTATCAATAACATCTGATAATAATAGTTAACTCTTGATAAGTAAATTGCTCTTATCCAATGAGTTACTGGTTCGCCCTTAGGGTTGCGGAGGTCAGATGGCAATCGCTCCGTGTAAAAACTAGTAACCTGTCAAATCCGGATAATAGTAATAAGCAGACCCTGGGTACATAAAATACGGGGAAAAATGCTAGGATGAAGAAGATACTGTCTTATTATTAGGAATAAAAAACAACAGTACATATTACAAAGACATAAATTAAACAGACATGGTTCTGACACACTCGCAGCCGAGTGCGGTCACTAATCGGTAAACGATCGGTGGGTAAAGCAACATTAGGCAAAGCCCTCCACTGCGTCTGTCTGTCAGTCTGTTCGCGATAAGCTCAAAAATTACTAAACCCATTTTCGTGCCGTTTTCATCAATCGACAGACTAGTTCTCAAGGAAGGTTTTAGTACATAATTTGTGAAGTTTTTGTATACAAAAAATAAGCTGTCTGAGAGCTGCCTAAGCCCTTCGAGATGTAACAAGACGTTGAGTGGTTTGAAGCCTCAATAGCTCAACGGTAAAAGGGCCGACTTCGCTCCGTTGACGCAAGAGTCACGCGTTCGATGTTGACCCCCTTGGGCTATTGTTGTACCCACTCCCAGCGCAAGCTTCGAGCTTATTTGGAGGAGCAATAGGAATGAATATAAGTAATATCTTGAAAAAAGCATTGCTAATATTCTTTAAAAAAAAATAGTGGAATTGTGTGTCTTTTAAAGGTCTACAGAAAAATACGTGATGGCATATCATGGGATGGTTATTGGAAAGCTATTAGGATATAATTTGATTAGATGATGAAAGCTTGTATCGGGAACCATTTACTTATATCATAACAAAGGTTCTCATTTTTTTTTTTTTTTTTATGTTAGAAGTTGGCAAACAAGCATACGGCCCACCTGATGGTAAGTGGCTGTCGCAGCCTATGAGCGCTTGCAGCACCATTAGTAGGTGCCACTCACGCGTTGCCAACCTCGAGATATTAGTTCTTAAATCTCGTTCGCCCAGTAATTTCACTAGCGTACAATGCCCTTCAAACCGGAACACAGTAGTGCCTAAACACTACTATTTGGCGGCAGAATATTGGACACTGCGGTGGTACCTACCTAGCCGGCCTCTTGCAACAAAGACCTACCACCAGTGTGACTAATTGCACTGGTGGAATAATCTCTGTTGTGACAGAGGTTATCCCAACAGCGGGCGATGGGGTCGTCACATCCCGACGCCTTTAAAACTCATTACAAAACTCTATTCACCCGGGTGTAGCCGCGGGCTGATACTAGTTTTCATATAAAATGAGAGAGATGATTCATGAAATATATGCCGTATGTTTAAGCAACGCCAACAAGCTGGCCCGCAGTCCACACACAATGGCCATCTAAAATTAATTGGCGAGATGAAAATGATAGTTATTCGGTTTAGGATTCTGCACTGCATAATATAAGAGGCCGGCGCAGAATCATCTCGGCATATTCTTACTGCACCGTAACTGAAAGCCAAATAGAATTTTCGAGTGTATCTATATAGAGATGTTATTACATATTTTTGAATATTTTTTATTCATATTTCTAATATTGGAAATATATTTAACGTGATAGTAAGTAGCCTTCGGAGGCTACTTTAGTATTGCCCACCCTATAGAAGGAAAGGAGAGTAGAAGAGAAACATAGAGGAGGTCGGACTTGGAATCCTCATTACTATATTCTATCCACTTGAGATTGTGGATACTGTTGCGAGCAAGGGTACCGTAACTGTTTTTTTTTACTGTTATTCTGTAAGTTAAGAACTCAATAACCATTTAAATAAATATCACATATAAATCAGTACTTAACGGTAGCAGAGCCATGCTCCTCTCATTACAAATAGGAGCGACCGGGGAAGAACTACCTCTCAAAGAAAAGCGGCATAAAGTAATAGTATCAGTAGGTACTATTACGTTCTCTCACCCCTCAAGTATCGCAAGCGTTCATAGGTAAGTGATTCTTTACCATCAGGCGGACCGTATGCTTGTTTGCCAAATGCCATAAAATAAATAAATAAATAAATAAACGCTACACACTCAAAATAAAAACTGAACATACAATTTTGTTTTCCCAAATAATAGATTGCTTATTTTAATCAGGACATCGAATGTATGGACAGGTTTGGTAGACAGAGGTATTCACGGTTCGTTTGTACACGTCCCCAGTGAGAAAATAATGCATGCTTCACCGCACTGTGACATCGGAGTGTTGACATTATTATGTTAATATTGCTTCGTTTAACATTATATAATGATACGTAATGCCGAATATATAAGAGTTATTTTTCTAATATAATTGGAACGATCGGGACCACACTACCTTCTCACAGAATATCAACGTGCTGTGAAAATGAAAATGAAGTATTTTATTCAATATATAAAGTATTATACTTTTTTGTTAAAAGTCGAATTTTGCCACTGGCTCCAAAATCAAACCTCCACCTGAAAAGAACTTTAATCTATAGTTTAATGAGTTCTTAAAAGGGTGTCTGAGGTTAGAGACCTGGGAGTAACGCTAGACTCTGCTCTCTTATTCGAAAAACACATAGATAATATAACTTCAAAAGCCTATAAAATGCTTGGCTTTATATTTAGACAGGGAAATGATTTTAAACATATCCACACTTTGAACCTCTTATACAATGCTTATGTGAGACCCAACTTAGAATATGCTTCGACTGCTTGGAGTCCGCAATATGCTAAATATATTCATGCAATTGAAAGAGTTCAAGAAAAATTTTTCAAAAGATTACAATATAAATTTCAATATTGTGATATTAATTATTTTATTATTTTTTTACAATTAAACCATTTATCTTTAAAAAAGCGTAGAGAACATAAAGACCAAGTTTTCTTTTCAAAATTTTACATAATTTAATTGATTCCAATCATATTTTAAGTAGTATTAGCTTTAATTGCCCAACTCATTGCACCCGTTACAAAGACACATTCTTCATTCCTGCACGTAGAACCAATTACACTAGCAATTGTTTTATTATAAGAGCCTGCAATGTATATAATACTTGCTACAACCATATAGACATATTTCAATACAATTACCGACAGTTTAGTAGAAAAATCAAGGATATTCTCCATAATTCTTAGCCTTTTTTTTTAAATATGCATGTTTATTTTTGCTTTCAATTATCAATCTAGAAGAACCTTATTATTTTTTTCATTTAGTTTTGTAATTTTTTTTATTTTTGTATAGTTTTTTTTTTTATAATGTAAAATATTACTAATACTTAAGTGGAAACTTTATTGGCTAATGAACTTTTAATTGTGAACTATTACATCTGTATATAACTATAGCTGTTTGTTTCCCAATGTTAAAATAAATAAATAAACGGAAACGCCAAAGATCCTTCATACAAGTTACTTTCAATGCCTGAGGCCGTAAATCCCACTCTCCTCTGCCACTTTTGCTATATTTGTACTATATTTACCTAGTGTCGGGAACCTTTATAAGAAAGAAAGAGGGGAGGAAAAAGGAAGATAACTTCCTTCTCCCTGCCCTCTTTCCCTCGGGTCTTGTGAAGCTACTAGTATTACAAGTGTCTATGGGCTACTTTGTCCATTACCATCTTCATTAAAGATAGGATAGGATAGGATAAAGATATTAATATAACAGGAATTTACTTGTTACAATATCCGTTTACATGTTGACGACCGTTAAGGCGTGCTGATAGCTAGCCTGCTTTGAGCATCGTCGGCCGCCGGTTCGATTCTCGCTCGGAGTAGATGCTGGTTATAAATATGTGTTTCTGTTTGGGCTTTTGTCCTTGTGGGGAGCCCCCAACCGTTCCTAGGAGAGTACGTTAAGCTATCGTTCCCGGTTGTTATCATATAACATTTATAATAATCGTTAACTCTTGATAAGTAATTTGCTCTTATCCAATGAGTTAATCGCTCTGTGTAAAAACGAGTAACCCATAAAATCCGGATAAGAGCAGCAGACACTGAGTAAATATAAATAAATAAATAAATAAATAAACGCTGCACACTCAACGGCCCCCATTAGGATAGTAATATCCTGTGTCGGGGTCCGGAAACATTCACAATGACAAGGACAAATACACCCAGACCGGAAAATATGCTTGCATGGACAATACAAACATATTATGCTCCGAGCGGGAATCGAACCCGTGACCTGTGGCGTTTAAGGCAGGTAACATAACACCGGAAATAATGCTAGAAAGAAGAAGAAGATCCGTATACCCGTTTTTGAATTCATATATTTACGAAAAAACAATGATTCATATAATAATATAACGAGTGATAAAAAAAATCACTCGTAAAGAAAATCTCTCCAAAAATAAATACCCACTTAATACGCAATTTATGAACCGTATCGCAAAGCGTTCGGAGACATTCAAACATCCTATTAAACATCATCGAATGAATGTCACGCATGGATGACTTATATGGAGAATCAATAAGAGCATAAAACTGTATTTGGGTTACCTCGACCCGAGTAATGGAGCGTTGAAGATTAAAATGACAGGATTACGTATTTTGAGATTGAGGGACTTATGTTTATTCTAGCGGTAATTTCACGCTACGGGAATCTTTGCTTGTTTTATTGTTAAATTTGGTTAAGGAATGGTGTTAAGTTTATGATTTTAACTAATGGATTTGTGTTTTATTTGACGACGTTGTGGTGCAGTAGTAGTGAATCTGCCTCAAGCGCCGCATGTCGCGGATTCGTTTCCTGCTTGGGCCTGATATTTGTAACATAGAAGCATGTGTGTGGGTGTGTATGTCTTTGTCTTTGTATGTTTGTATTTCCGGACCCCCGGCTATCCTAATGGAGGCCCTTGAGAGTGTAGCGTTTATTATTTATTTATTTTTAATGGTTTATTTTTAATTTCAATCGACTCCAGTTAAGGTTTTGTTTTAGGCCTTTCTGGTAGGTAGGCTATGTGATATTTTTCTTATTACGAAGCCATATTAATGTTTTCTTTTTATTATAATAATGAGTGTTAATTAGATCTATTATTTATCTATCTTGGAGTTTATTTTATATTTTAATTATATTGTGCTAATGATTTTATGTATTATTTATGTTGGGATTTATTATTAGTTTCATCATAGATTTATTATTAGTAGTTTGACATACGTATTTGTTACTATGTTTTTATGATTGAATTCATTAATTGAATGGTACTGTGTACCTGCTATGTATACCCAACCCTAAATAAATAACTATTAAAGCATACTTTAAATGTTCCATTATCTACCAACGTGTTATTTATTAGAAAAATAAACAGTATAGATATTATTATTTAATTTTTTTTTGTTGAAATATTTTGTGTTGTATCAACTCTCGCTAATTCCGCATAGTATGCTTGTCGCGACCGCTGCATTTGCAACGCGCCGCGCCATTAGATTTACAGTCGCGCCGACTCAGCCTCCCTAACATATCACATGATTATTATATACAGTATATATGGGTATAGTTTCATATTTCATACACATGCATTTAAAAGCGGATTGCCTTATTAAGCAATCATTCAGCAATGTGTTAACTTTTATGGCGTATTTTTAATTTGATTAATAATATATTTGGAACTGGATAGAGTTTTTTAAATTGCTTGCATGATGCGTAGTTTTAAGAAAACACTAATAATTCTTATAATATACAAATTCAAAATTTAGTAATTAAAGTACATATTTTTATTTTACTTTTAAAAGTCGATTGATTCTCCTATATTAATTATCACCTTTAGTTCAAAATCAATTAACGAAAAAACCACCTAAGCTCACCAAGAATCATGTACATACCCAATCTCAATAAAAAATATAGTACCACCCACCGTCTGGTAAGCAGTTGCCGTAGCCTATGAGCGCTTGCAACGCCACTAATTTGTAGGCCTTACTTTCGCATTGCTAACCTTGAGATATTGGTTCTTAATCTCTTTTCTCTACCAATGTCACTAGCTACAGTATACTTCAAACTGACACACATTAACGCAAAACACACTACTGCTTTGCGGTAGAATATCTGAGACAGCGGTGCTACCTACCTAGCCGGCCTCTTCAATAGAAAAAAATAAAAATTAAGCCCGATCAATATCCCATTTAAGTTGATTAAAAAGAAGATACTTAAGTAGAATCTAACCCAGATACGATTTAAATTGTTGTTTTTTCCTCTCTTGTACACCTTTACTGCAAAGTGTAAAATGAATTCGAAGTCTTAGTTAATAAGTAGATTAATTAAAAGGCACGTCTCTGGATTAAAACACGATCTTTTTAAATCTTTATTTTTAATAGCATTTACACCAATTTATTTAATTGTTAATATTTTAAATTGATTTCAAAAAAGGACGCTATTCAATTCGTATGCAATTTTTGCCTGTATATTACTAATTTTGAGGCCTATTCAATTAATCAATTCTATTTTGGTAATTTATTTTCCTTCTCATATTCGTTTTGAAACGTCACCTTTGTATAAAATTTTTAGAAAAACTTTTTTTTCTATATCTTACATAATACTATTACACAATATTACTACATACAATATTTTGTTGCATAATTTATAATCATATCTTGGCTCAAGCGTTGGTTGGCGTACATGTTTAGCTCATAACATATTACACACGTTAAGTAATAAATTTAGAATTTTAGAGTAATTTTAACACATGTGTTAAAATGACTCTAGAATTCTAAATTCATTACGTTTTGTCTTAAAAGATCCTTTTTAGTCGATTTTAAAAAAAGTAGGAAAGTCGAGAGACTTTTCAGATGTTGTTGGCACTTTTAAAGTAACTTGTGCCTTTAAAATTAAACATTAAACTAATAGTAATTTGCACAATTCTTTTGCCATTATAGATGTCGGACTTTTTTTTTTTTTGTTAGAAGTTGGCAAACAAGCATACGGCCCACCTGATGGTAAGTGGCTGCCGCAGCCTATGCCGCGCTTGCAGCACCATTAGTAGGTGCCACTCACGCGTTGCCAACCTCGAGATATTAGTTCTTAAATCTCGTTCGCCCAGTAATTTCACTAGCGTACAGTGCCCTTCAAACCGGAACACAGTAGTGCCTAAGCACTACTATTTGGCAACAGAATATTTGACACTGCGGTGGTACCTACCTAGCCGGCCTCTTGCAACAAAAGACCGACCACCAGTGTGACTGATTGCACTGGTGGAATAATCTCTGTTGTGACAGAGGTTATCCCAACAGTGGGCGATGGGGTCGTCACATCCCGACGCCTTTAACGGACTTGCGAAAACAGTTTGGATGAGTCAAACGTCCATATAATTTAAACTAAATTTAAAAAAAAAAATGTTCTCGTTTTGACTTGTTCTTGACACAGTCCATCAGCAAATGTTGTATATCCTCACTCTTCGTGCACGTTACACTTATCTGTTTCTCTTTTCTTCATTAGAAATGCAAATTTTGCTGATGGATATTGTCCAGAACGAAGTCTTAATATTCTTCTACTAGTTTGACGACGTTGTGGCGCAGCGGTAGCGAACCTGCCTTAAACGCCACAGGTCGCGGGTTCGATTCCCGCTCGGAGCATAATATGTTTGTATTGACCATGCAAGCATATTTTCCGGTCTGAGTGTATTTGTCCTTGTCATTGTGAATGTTTCCGGACCCCCGACACAGGATATTACTATCCTAATGGGGGCCGTTGAGTGTGTAGCGTTTATTTTTTTATTTTTTTATAGTCTTTTGTTGTTGGCACTTTTAAAGTAACTTGTGCCTTTGCAAAACACAATTTCGTGACGTAGCTGACGAGACAGATGACTACAGAAACTGTACAATACTAAAAAATATTTCAGGTAGAGACTTAACCGCCTTATATAGCAAAATAAATAATTATTTAAAAAATTATGTATTACATAATAAATAAATATAATTTTACTATGTATAAGGCCTTATTTTGTGTGTAATATATTTTCAGTATTGTTGTTAAATGCTGCCAGAATCTAGATTTATTCGGACGTTTAACGGCTGGGCTGTATTTAATCTAGCGGCTATAAAATTGCAAGTAATAGTTTATTAGGCGCTTTTGCGTCGCCAGTCCAGCTAGTACATTCTGTACTGGGCTATAAAATGGAAAGAGGCATTTCCATATTAACTTTCTTTAGTGTATTTTTATTTTAATTTTACGAGGATCTTCTTCTTCCTAGCATTATTGCCGGTATTTAACCAGGGTCAGTTTTTACACAGAGCGATTGTCGTCTGACCTCAGCAACCCAAAGGGTGAACTAGTAACTCTTTGTATAACAGCAAATTTAGAGAGTATCATCAGATGTGATACCAACCGGTGACGACAACTTGACGTGCTCCCCGAAGCACGGTGGGGAGACCCACAAGGATAAACCTAGCCACGACCGTCGAGCTTCAACTACCAACCCTCAAGGGATTGGCAACACGTAAACCATCGAGTGAGACGACCGGCTGCATGTGTTCATATAGCACCTTATATTCCCATTGACTTTTTCAGCTCCCTCAAGGCTGTCAATTATCATAGCCTCGGCCTTTATTAAGGTCAATATGTTATTTTTTATCATGATAATTGGTATAGCATGCGGTCGGCTTGATGGTCACCGTCAACGTAACCTATGAACGCTTGCGATACCTGAATTACCAAATGCGTGTTGCCAATCCCAGGGATATGAGCAGAGGGATGAAAATAGAAGGGATATTGGGCCTCCGACGCTCTCACTCTTTGCACAAAACGCAACAGTACCTACTGTTACTTTACACAGATTTTCTGTGAGAGGGTAGTACTCCACCGGTCGAGCCGGTCAATTCGTGCTGGGAGTAGCATGGCTCTACTACTATAAAAAAACATTCGTAAAACAAAAACTTGTTTTTTGAAAAGATTATTTTAATTTAGTGACGAGGATTTAACGCAGATTATACAAATATTTGTCATAATCTGAGTATTGCTGCTTTGGCCTTACTGGCCTTAAAAGGACTTTGCAAGCAATGTGTAGGAGTCTGATAAAGCCCAATATATGTAGGTCAAATAACGTGTAGATTTGTATTTATTTATTCATAAAAGTTTCTTGTGAAAATTCATGATAGTGTAATAAGCGGAATATCACATAATTCATGCATTAAAATGTCGTCCCATTTTAAAATATTTTCAGGGAATTGCCGTGCGAGTCACTTCTACCAGACATTCCATATAATGTGAAAAGTACCTTAGAAATATATGTTCGTACGCTGACATAATTCTGACTTATTTCATTTCCAATGACTTATTTTATTTGAAATAAGTCAGAACATTTTTACTAAATCTGGTTATGATTACAAACGTGCTTTTTGTTTAATATTTTCAAGCGTAAAAATACAAAACAGAATAAAGTTTCCTAAATGAACTTTTTTGTCTGTGACATTGTTTCTTGAAATAATAAGCAGTTCGAAAATAAATTTTGATGAAGTGTTATGCATATTACTCTAAATCGTTGAAATAATTAAATGTTGTTTTTTAAATTGTACATAAGTAATCCTTTATAATATATGCAGTTTACTGAGCATCTACAAAGCATAAATTACGTCAAGTCTACGCGTCGTAGCATGCTACGCCGTAGCTGCTATTTGAAGTTGCCTCTTCTTCTTCATCTTCATCCTAGCATTATTCCCGGTATTTTTATGTACCCAGGGTCTGCTTATTACTCTTATCCGGATTTGACAGGTTATTAGTTTTTACACAGAGCGATTGCCATCTGACCTCCGCAACCCTAAGGGCGAACCAGTAACTCATTGGATAAGAACAATTTACTTATCAAGAGTTAACGATTATTATCAGATGTTATTGATAATAACCGGGACCGACAGCTTAACGTGCTCTCCGAGGCACGGTGGGGAGACCCACACGGACAAACGCCCAGACCGAGACAGAAATTTTAACAAACATCTGCCCGAGCGGGAATCGAACCCGCAACCGTCGAGACTAAAGGCAGACTCGCTACCCACGACGCCACAACGGTGTGTGAAGTTGCCTCTCTGATGATAGTAATAATATAATATAGCAATAGCTTAGCCAAAATACTTTAAAAAATATTTTTGGCATGTTAGATAAAAATTGTGTAATGTTGTTGTCCTTCTAACTTCTGAACTTTGGGATTTAAAAGGTTGTAGCAAAATAAATTTCCATGATAATTCATTTGAAGGAGACAGTTCTACAAATTTTAGAACTATATAACTTTTTCCTATAACTGTCCCCATAGTTCATATAACTTTTTCATATTATTTTTAATAATTATTTATTTATTTATTTATTTATTTATTTATCACTGTAATGTCTTACAAATATTTAACTTAAATTCTAATTAAAAACTAAATAGTAAGCTTATTATATAATAACTAATTCTATTTTATAAAAAAATATATAAAGTAAAGTATAAAGAAAAATATAGACAAAACAGCGAAAGGCCAAACAGCTCAGCATGTGCTTCACGACTACAAGTCATTCAGCGCTGATTTTCAGCTGAGGCCTGCAAGTGACGTGACAGTTGACAGATACAAACTATTTCTTAAGCTTATTGCTTATAATTTAAACAATACTAATGTATAAAAGAGAGAGAAAAAGAAAAACAAAATAATTAAGCTATACATATGGAGGTAAATATGATTTTTCAACTCAAAGATACACATGCATTTGCCATATTAGAACTATTAACTTATGTACGAGTGTGAGTTTATGTTGTGGACGGGTGTGAGTTTGTGTTGTGGAACGTGGCGAATTAAAGTAGAGAAGCCTCAGCTACATTGTCTTCATTTTCTATCTGGGATTCTAGTAAAAAGTTCTTTAAATGCTTTTTAAAACTGAATTTACTCAAACCGTTACGGATTGGAGGGGGAATATTATTCCAACAATGAGTTGAGGCATACTTGAAACTTCCTTTGAAAGATGCAGAATGATGCCTAGGAACACTAAGTATGTTTCTACATCGTCTTAAACTTTCACCGTCTCTCACCCAACTTAGTTTATTAAAGAGGTATGCTGGCCTACACGCTTTAATTACATCAAAAAGGAGACAAGCTAGATGTAATTTTGTTCTGTGTTTCATTTTTAATATGCGATTCTCATTCAAATATGATGTTACGTGAGTTCTAGGTGGAATTTCAAAACAAAAACGTGCGCAGGCATTTTGCACCCTTTGAATAAGTCTTTTTGTTTTACTTAAGAGACGAGGCCCATAAACAACATCAGCGTAACAAAATTTAGACAGCACCAAACTTTCAACCAACCGTATACGCAAGTTCTGACTGAGATGGTTTCTGAATCTATATAATATTTTGAGACGATAGAAACAATTTTTGACCAAAGTAGTCACATGTTCCTCAAATCTTAATCCGCTATCGAATATAATGCCTAAATTTCTCGTCTTATACACCCGTTCTAAAAGTTTCCCATTTAAAATAACTGAAGAGGAACTGAAATTTATTGTATGTAATTTAAGCTTAGTGCCAAATACCATCACCTTTGATTTAACAGGGTTTAAAACAAGCGAATTACTCTCTGACCAACAAGTCACTCGTTGAAGATCCTCATTAACTTTTTGCACAGCCGTATGGTATTCAGTAGGCTTGAAAGAGTAATAAATTTGCAAATCGTCTGCAAACATGTGGAATTTACAATTCTTGATACAGTTGACTATGTCTGTACTATAAAGAATAAAAAGTAGGGGTCCCAAAATGGATCCTTGGGGAACACCCCTAGTAATATGTGCCATCGAAGAGCAGAGCTTAGTACCATCCTCTTGTATGATTTCAACATATTGAGTTCGAGAGCTTAAATAACTATGAAACCATCTTACTGTTTTGGTGTCGAAACCATAGTAGGATAATTTTGATAAAAGCAATGTTATATTAATACTATCAAAAGCACGGGAAAAGTCCAGTAATACCAAAAGGGTACACATACCATTATCCTGTGCCGTTAGGATATTATCAGTAACATCTAATAAAGCAGTAACTGTACTTCTACCTTTTCTAAATCCAGACTGAAAATCGGGAAAGAAATTGTTACTTTCGATATAATTAAGAACTTGTGTGTAAACTACCTTTTCCAAGATCTTTGAAATACAAGGTAATATACTAATTGGACGTAGATCTTGGAGTGTAGACGGATTAAGACACTTAGGTATAGGACGAATAACTGCTACTTTCCACTCATCTGGAAAAGTTGACGAAACAATTGATAAATTAATAATTTTTGTTATCAAGTCTAAGCTTTGAGGTAGCGTTAAGTATAGCATATCCAGATTTATTTCATCACTTCCTTCAGAATTAGAGTGTAAACTTTTAATAATCTTAATTATATCTTCTACATTAGTAACATTAAGAGTAAATTCTATATCAGTTGTCCTATTAAATTCGTAATATGTTAACATTGACAGAGGAACCTCTACTTTACCTGGTACATTTAAAAAATGTTTATTTATTTCGTCTGGGTTGTTAAAAATATGAGGTAGTTGTATTATTTTCTTAGTAATCACGGTATCTTTAAGATTCCTCCATAGTTGCTTAGGATAATTTATTTTATTGTTAATATTATAGTTAAAATATGCACGTATCTCACTATTTAACGATTCACTAACTAAGCGCTTATAGCTTTTATAAATATTTTTATTCTCATCTGTCTTTACATTACTATGAAATTACCATCATTATCATCATCAGGCTGGGTCCCTGTAGTTTGAACTGTGCGTCATCTACAACGGACTTATTTAATAATATGCTATTGACACTCATGACCACCGATACAAACGTACACGGCTTTTTGAAGCGCGAAATGAAGTGCTCTTGTAAGCGCGTATGCCAAAACGCTAAAAAAACGCTGGTTTTGTAATTGTTATGTTATTATTTATTTATTTAAAAATTGGTAAACTCTTAACTTTCATCGAGCGCGAAGGCATAGAATGTAGAAGGTCTACGGTGGTGCGAGCTTACTCATAAGAAGCCTTTGTACTCGCACCTTGTAAGTTATTAAAATGTGTTTTATGTAAGTCTAGACATATTGTAATCGTTTAAATGAAACGCTGTTGAAATTGAACCGGTTCTTTGAACAGCCCATACTAGTCAAAAGGCAGGTGTGACCTAAATCTAGATCTCGAAAACTATAGTAAGATGGAGTTATGTGGTCGTAGTCGTGACAAAAGATAGCTAATATCGACTCGGACGTTAGTATTTTGAGGCGCCTATAAATTCTCCCTTTATAAAGAGAGATAAAAAGATTTTTGAAAATTAAATATTTCCTATTTCACGTCTAAAAATTGTTGGTTTAGATATAACGAAGTGATTGTTTTTGTTATTGAAAATATAATAATATAATAGCAATAAAGTAATTGTATTTTTGAGATGATTTATAAATAAAGCTTTTTAAAATCCCTATAAAACACCTATAAAATTTGAAGGAAACCCTCGATTTTTTTAGGATCATCAGATCCTGGTGAAATTACAATGACACAAACAGAAAAATATATTTTTTCCAAACAAAAACAGAATTATCCATATATGTAGATCTAGCTATCTTCCATTAATCGAGTTACAGAAATAAACGAATATAGAGACGAATTGAAAGCCGCCTCTTTTTTTAAAGTTGGTTAAAAATCAACTACCCAAGCAGTATTAAAAAAGTAATCGCTGAAAATTTTGCCTTTGGGAAAGATAATTTTATTTGTATTAATTAAGAAGCCAAAAGTTAGCTTTGTTCTTTATAATAAAACATTACAGTCTTAATTATTGACAGCTTATGCTATAACCTCTCTGATCCTATTTCAAATATTTACAAAGTTCGAAATCCTTTTAACTAAAAGTTAAAATGTTTTCTTAATTTGGTTCTTAGCATATATATTGTAAAATTATAGAATGTATAATTAAAATTTGCGAATCTAATAACGCCTTGTTCAATGTTCTGGCCATTGTCTACATACACTTTTTTGTATGTAAGAAAGGGATAGGGGCAGGATGCTCACGTGATGCTATTTTACCGGCGTCGGGATGTGACGACCCCATCGCCCGCTGTTGGGATAACCTCTGTCACAGCATAGATTATTCCATCAAGGCAATCAGTCACACTGGTGGTAGGTCTCTTGTTGCAAGAGGCCGGCTAGGTAGGTACCACCGCAGTGTCAAATATTCTGCTGCCAAATATTAGTGCTTAGGCATTACTGTGTTCCGGTTTGAAGGGCACTGTAAGCTAGTGAAATTACTGGGCAGACGAGATTTAAGAACCAATATCTCGCGGTTGGCAACGCGTGAGTGGCACCTACTAATGGTCCTGCAAGCGCTGATGGGCTACGGCAACCACTTACCATCAGCCCGTATGCTTGTTTGCCAAGTCACCCATGACCATCTGCAATACCAGACGGCATGCAGTTGCGTTGCCGATCTTAAAGGAAGGAATAATACTTTTCTCTTGAAGGTTCCCAGGTCTTGTCGGTTCGGAAAGACCGGCGGCGGAAGTTGGTTCTACAGAGTGATAGTGCGGGGAATTATTTTGTTATGTTGTATACTGAATCATAATCTTCTCTCACTTATATAATCTAGGTATATAGGTATATATACTCGTATAAATAGACACTCGCACATACAGACAGGACTTCCAAATACGTATCTTATGTATATACATGACCGTAGCGAGGTAGGACGAAGGGGGCAACGACCCTCCCCATAGGGATTTGCAAAATACTGGTAAATACACGAATATAATGCATTTTGAAACTAAGTAACTAATAACTATTGAAGAATATAGTCATTTTGCTCACCTCTGGACACTAAATTGAGATTCCCAAAAGCCAAATGGTTACGCGTATATATAATGTAAGCATCAGTCTGAATTCATTAGTTAAATAATATCTTGTTGAAATTTTATTATAATCAGATTACAGGTACTCAAGTGTCTTAACTGAAAGCACTAGAACTCGGTTTGTTGCTAATTGAATTGAACGGGATTGGCCGGGATTCGCCAGGATGCGGGACGCTCGGGACATTTCCATAGTGATCTAATTAGCCCGGGGCAGATCGTCAAGTTTCCGTTCTATTTTATTATTATAATTTATGGAAATATGTTAAAAAATTACTTAATTAGGTATGATTATAATTATTATTCATTTACATTATATTTATTGCAAAGGTATTGCAGGCCGGGACACGAATTGAAATAAAACATAATAATTAGTCTTTACCGTAATCTAAGCATTTCCCTTTAACACATCCTCGGTTTACTAATTCCCCGTCTGCAGAACCTTTACTAAAATTAATGTAATATTTATAATATAGTAGTTATGATATCGCTTGTTTTTAGTTTTTTTAGGAGGTATTATTAAGGCAGTCGGTTTTTTGTCGGAATAATTAATTTTTTTATTTAAATTTATTGATTACACTCTGAGTAATATTTTCAAATGTAGAGATGAAAATGACTGAATCGAATGATGAAAGATATTATAATAGTATCGTAGAAGAATTTGAGAAAATTGAAAAGATTTTTTAAAATATATTTTATAAAATACAAAGAATCTTGAAGTATTTAAAAAAAAAAAAAAAAATTTAATACCAACAATACATTTGTAGGCTCGAGATATTGGTTCTTAAATCTCACAGATCGTTTTTTTCCATTTCTCAATGTTTTTTACATTTCCCGTAATACGTCGAAATTATTAATATTCGTCGAGAATAAAATTACATCAATTAATTATCAGTCAAGTACGTTGTGGACCATGCACAGTGGAAAATAAAGGGTTCCGCATCTTGATGATGAAGAATCTTTACGTCTTTAAGTATTAACTGATTAAATGCGACCTCAAATATAGGTATGAGACTTCACAGTCATTATTTAAAATAATACGAAAAAACAAAGTTATGGGAGAAACCTATATATCTTAAGCTTTGACGACGTTGTGGCGCAGCGGTAGCAAACCTCCTTTAAGCGCCACAGGTTACGGGTTCAATTCCCGCTCGGAGCATATGTTTGTATTGATAACAGAGCTTAACCCAATTATTATATATTACTAAGCGTACCCAGTCTTATCATCATTGACTCCCATTGTCGATAAAACTTGATTTATTTATTCAATAACTACTTTTAATTAAAAATCACCCATAGTGAGTTGAGTTGGTAATTCGATTTGTGTTTCAGTAATAAAATTGAATTCAAATGACAAAGGGGCAGAAAATTATATTCTCTGAGGACCCGCTTTTTTTCTTGCGATATGAAATTGCTCTTTTTTAATATTTACAACGGAGTAGTAGGAACGAAGTAAGTCAAACACCCTGCCCCCTCTGTAACTTTTGTACTTTGGGATTTAAAATTCAGGATAAATTTGAGGTTGTAGAAACCTCAACGGCCCCATTAGGATAGTTATATCCTGTGTCGGTGTTCCGGATACAATATACATAACATATACAATGACAAGGACAAATACACCCAGACCGGAAAACATGCCTGTATGGTATGGTCATCACAAACAGCCCGAGCAGCAATCGAACCCGCAACGATTGAGGCTAAAGGTAAACTCGCTACCAACACTCCACGGTGTCCTATTATTTACCGCGATGTGCTATACATTTTATATAAATAAATGTGGCAAAACCAAGAATGCCTATTATGTAGTGTAGAATGTATAGTTCACAAAGGTATTGTGTGTATAATAGGATATACCTCGTTATACGGTCCGATATGTGTAGACAAAGGACGTTTGTATTCGAAAACAAGCAGTTTCAATCTACTGTATGGTACAATATAAAAGATGTAGCGAATATAGAATACGTAGAAAATCATCGTCGTAACACATAAATGACGAATCGTTGAAATCCGATAGTATATAGATCAGTATATAAAGTGCGGTGCGATTTGTTGTGTTATCTAGTAAAGTGATTAAAAACATTGTTGACTATAATAAGTAGTTCATAAAGTTAACTTACTTAAACTTACAGAAATTATGGGTGAAATAGATAAAGTTTCATGGCTATACTTAGCTTAGTTTGATTAAAAATGAATACTGATAAAACCACAGCCTTGGGTTTTTTTTTTAAATAATATATTTGGACATTACTAATTGAATTTTCACACTGATGTCAATGTAATGATGAATAAGTGATGATTATTTTGTAGCGAGATCTATATCCAACACGACGCAACGCGGTAGAAAGACAGTCAAAATCTCACATCAAGCTACAGCGACACCATCATGGCATACTACGCAATTACGCTACGGTATTGACGAACAAGAACATCACAGTCCTAAATCGCGCTACCAGAGTTTTCTACGCTCGTAAACTATATATGGACGCAAATAAGCAATACCATGTCAACCCACAAAATAGAAAAAAAATTTAATTATGCAATTGATGTATTATATTAAACGTTTTGGGTTATATTATATACAAAATATGGAGTTTGTATACTTATATTCACAAAAAATAAATAAATAACTTACATAAATCTAAAATTGCCAAAAACTTGATCAATACATATAAAGCAAGTTGTTCAAAATTTTCAAACGCGTTTTTCTCGAAATGACATTCGTGTGGGTTGACATGGTATTGCTTATTTGCGTCCATATACAACTTCCCAAAGTAAGTCGTAGGGCTTCGGCCCGCCAGGCAATTTCACCCGCCTGGCTGGAGGGTTCCCGCCGTATCGAAGGGGTATTACACACACGCACATGTAGGTACGCTACACAATTTTATTTTCTACAAAGTTCATGACGGCAAACAAGCTTACTTAATGGTAATCATGTACTATGCCTTCAGATGCTTATTTCAGTAATTGTGTCAAAAGCATGTAAGCATCTTCAGGGGAGGAAAATATTTAGGAGGGGAAAGAATAGGAATAGATTATTGATAGTAGGAGTTTGGGCTTCCAAAGTAAACATTAATTTATTAAACGAAACTCATGAGTATGGATAAAGATATTTCCTGTTAATATAATGACAGATAGTATTTCTTTAGTCGAGGCAGTCTATTTACGTCATAATAATCGGATTCTATAGGTTGTTAATAATTTATAAATACATATACTATTTTTAACTAGTAGCTATATTATAATAAATAAACGCTGCACAAAACAATTATGTCAGTGATATCCTGTGTCGGGAGTCCGGAAACACATACAAGAATAAGGACAAACACACGCAGACCGGAACATATGCTTACATGCTCTATATACTAATCTGCTCCGAGCGGGAGTGGAACTCACGACCTGTGGCGCTTAAGGCACGTTCGCTACCATTGCGCCACAACGTTTTTTTTTTATTTACCTGATGGTAAGTGGAAATAAAGTCCAAACGCGAGGGCGGCTAACTGAGTTGAGGAATACAACCGTGTTGCTAACAGAGTTGCGGAATGCAACCGTGTTAGTCACCCTTGCCCTGCCTACCCGCAACATGCCTCTTCACGCCTCGTTTGAAGGAGCCCAGATTATAGGAAGGAGCCCAGATTATAGGAACACGTGAGCCGCCAATGAGTTCAATTTTTTGGAAGTACGACAAAGAAAAGAATTGTCTATATTAAGTCAATTTCATAAAATTTATTTATCGCTTGTAACTTAGACCATCCACTACTCTATATAGCTCTGGCCTTTGCAGTCTGCAGATCTGTGCACTCCGCTAAGGGCTTCGATTTACCCAAATCTAGCTTTGACGGGACGACTATGTGCACATACGTTGTTATGATAATTTAAATCTTATTTCAATTCTCTTCTATCGATTTTTGTATGACAAAATCTGCATTTACTTCAATGCATTTTTCAATAATAAGTTTATAATATTACTTGAGAGATAGTAGTATATTCTGTAAATAAATAAACGCTACACACTCAACCGCTCCCATTACGTTAGTGATATCCTGTGAGTCCATGTATGTATGGTCAATACATCTGCCCCGTGCGGGAATCGAACCCGTGACCTCACAACGTCGTCATGTCTATGGTTGGTATTTCTTTTACAATAAACAAAGTTTACTTTTTTTTTTATTGGGAATCATAAATATTTCTGCATAGGAAGTTAAATACGTGATTATATGTTATTTCAAATAGACTTTTTTCAAAGTGATTTATTTGAAAGTTTCAATAATTAATATAATAAGTCTGTATAACATTTTTTTTTTTCAAAATTATTTATGATCTTAGAAGACTAAGTTTTCATTCGTCCTTTATTATCAGTTTAATCAATAGCTACATTTTGAGAACTTATACATAATGCAGCGTTGTATTTTTTTATTCATAAAAAGGGCTTTGTCGCATACGCGATAATGTCGCCCTGGTATAATAATTATAGATTATATTTAATAGAATACTAAGTAACTATATATATATATATATATATATATATATATATCTATGAATATTCCGCTCGCTTAGCTACTAATTTGTATAATGTAACGTTGTATTAAAAATAGTTTGCTGAATAATTTAAGTATGACAATTACTAAAACAATTATGAAAATATTTTTGACATTATATTGATTTTCAAAACTCTATCAAGGTTGAGTAATTAAAGCCATTGAATGATTAACTGGAATAATACGTTTTAGGGTTCCGTAGCTTAATAGCAGAAACGGAACCCTTATTAAAAATTCAGTGTATAGCAACGTGTGGGGAATCTTTAACAGACTTTAAAAATGATAACAAGGTTTTATTTGACTTTTAATGATTAAGTCTCACCCTCAACTTTTGAACTATGGGATTTCAAATCGGTAAAAATTTGTTGTTATAGAACTTTAAAAGGACTTTCAACCACATTTATTTTGAAGCAGATAGGTCTATACATTTCAAGATATATAAGTTTTCCCGTAACTTTGTTTTTCATATGACTTTTAATAATTACTATAAAATTACCACCTTGTTTTTGCGGTCGATTTTAATTCGTTATTATTTTTAAAGTACTTAGAATTCTTCATCATTAAGCTGCTCTATACTCTCCACTATGCGTGGTCAACAACGCACATGACTGGCAATTTTATAATATGATGTCTAGACGGCCGGCTGTACAATGAGCTATTTTTAGGCTTCTGCTATGATAAATCGATTACTTCTCAATATTTAACTTTGTATCTGCAGAGTAACATAATATACATTTGTAGTAGAGCCATGCTTCTCTCAGCACAAATGGGCCGGCTCGACTGGGGCAGTACTATCTGCTCTACTCTACTCTTGCGTTTCGTGAGCATAAGCCCCGGAGCCAATCTCCTACTTCCTCTGTTTCCTTTTTTCTCTTGTCATCTCTTCAATCTCCTCATCCGCGTTCTTTGGGTTGGCAACGCGCATGTGATACTTCAAGTATCATAAGTTGCGATGACTTCTGATCAGGCGACGTATGTTTGATTGCCAATCATTGCTCTGCTATTATAAAAATCTAAATACCTTTTTTATATTATATCTTAGCATATTAGCTTTTGCAAGTGTCAATTTGTAAGTTATACGTCACAGTATAATCTCTATTGCTCTTCAATTCTGTTAACACGTTAGACGCTACGAACCTAATACATTGTTCAGTGATAATTGAATTCCAGATTTAGGGAGATAAGGAGATTTAGGTCGCTTTGATTCTCGTATAGTATAAACTAATCAGAATATTTTGATTAATACGAGCTTTTGGTTCTGAGATTTATAATTTTTCTTTTATACTAAAACGAGATACAAGTCCCACGTTGGGCGCCACTTATAATTAACTAATTTAGTTTATTTCTGTTAGGCTTCTTTTTCTGTATATATAAGTCATTTTTATTTGCTATATATACTTGTACACTATTCATGTTTGTACTTTAAGAACATTGATTGTAAAACTTTAAAATACTTTCTTTTTCAAAATGTTACACATTATTTTGTGATAATTATTTCTTAAACAGCATTCTGTATTGTCGCATTTTATGGATAGACGGGGTAAAGGGGCTAGTGCATTTCGCCGTTTGCAACAATATTAGACGGATAGCGTTTAGACTCTACTCCTCGAGCAAGATAAAAAATAAGCCCGTAATAAATTTATCCTATAAGCAAATTCAATATGTAGTAGAGAATAGCTACTGTATTGTAGTAAGTCTGGTTAGCGTAAATTATATCAATGTTTGACGACTAGGCTGTCGCATTACAGCGCCATTTTGGCTCGCTTCCCGTGACGTCAATATTCATAGCAACATTAACATCTCTACAATTTACGTTCTTGTTGACAATTTGAGTGTGGACTGTGACTTCGTAATTCCTATAAAGGCAATAAATAAACGTAACACACTGAACGGCCCCAATAGGATAGTAATAGCCTGTGCCGAGGATCCGGAAATATACACATGAACAAGGACAAACACACTCAGACCGGAAAACATGCTTGTATAGTCAATACAAACATCTGCTCCGAGTGGGAATCGAACCCACGACCTTTGGAGCTTAAGGCAGGTTCGCTACCGCTACGCCACAATGTCGTCGAATAATTATGCGATTTTATCTTTTCTTACATTTTTTTCTACTTCGCATAGGAAAAAATTTACATGTACTTGTTGACTTGTTGACTTGTTATTTTATATGGACAGGCCCTTCTATATAAACAAAATGTCCAAAGATTCGCTGGTGCTCCTTCGTAATACAGTTTCAATATTTTTTTTGTATGGAAGGCTCGGTGTTTAGTTTAAAGTTAGTGAATTATTTAATATTTTTGATATTTCACCTAAGCGGATGTTCTAGTTTAAGGCATATATAAGCATTAATTAGAATTCTCTTTATAAAAAAAAAAACTATTTTGTATGAAGATTAGAAGTGTAACACTCGATATAACACAAACAGTACTAAGCAGCCGTCAAAGTGTGCTGAAGGATACGTATGCATGCTTATTAATGCTAAAACATGCTTAGAAGTGTAACACTCGATATAACACAAACAGTACTAAGCAGCCGTCAAAGTGTGCTGAAGGATACGTATGCATGCTTATTAATGCTAAAACATGCTTAGAAGTGTAACACTCGATATAACACAAACAGTACTAAGCAGCCGTCAAAGTGTGCTGAAGGATACGTATGCATGCTTATTAATGCTAAAACATGCTTAGAAGTGTAGCACTCGATATAACACATAACATTACTAAGCAGCCGTCAAAGTGTGCTGAAGGATACGTATGCATGCTTATCAATGCTAAAACATGCTTAGAAGTGTAACACTCGATATAACACATAACATTACTAAGCAGCCGTCAAAGTGTGCTGAAGGATACGTATGCATGCTTATTAATGCTAAAACATGCTTAGAAGTGTAACACTCGATATAACACATAACAGTAATAAGCAGCCGTCAAAGTGTGCTGAAGGCTACGTACGCATGCTTCTTAATGTTAAAACATGCTTATAAGTGTAACACTCGATATAAAACGTTACAGTACTAAATAGTCGTTATAGTGGGATGTTTAAGCATGATTACGCATGCTTACACGTTTCAGAATGCTTACGCGTGCTTCTAAGTGTGTCCAAAAACCATCCAGCTAAATGCTGGTCGATGCAGATAAGCATAATTCAGGCCTAAAATAAACACCATATAAAGCCTATCCTATATACCAATTCATCTTTCAGCTTGTATTGTTTATGCTATCAGAGTTCAATACCGTTTGACGTCAATCAATTCCAAAATCCATTAAGCCAATCACATGTGGTGCGTCAAACGGACAGCCAATCAAAGAAGTTTAAATATTTGTACTCGATTTGTAACAGAGTTAGGCTGTATATGTATCCTACTGTTATATAATAAATGTAAGTTTGTATGTTTGGATGTTTTACGGATTTGGATGAAATTTAGCATACAGATCGTTTGTTACCAGGATTATATAAAGACGCTCATAGCCGAGTGCACCCAATGATCGGTAAACGATCGGTAGGTTTAGCAACTTTAGACGCGGTCAGTTACTAGATGGGTGATCGCATAGTGGTATTGCAACTGAGCGTCTCCGCGCTTCGGATGGCACGTATAAAGTCGGCCCCGGCGGTTGACAATTTTGCAACAGTCGAAAAGTCAAGTCAGAAACCTACGGGCGACCTGACCAACTCTGACACTAGGTTGGCCACTAACCACTCGATAAGAAGAAGAACTAGGATTATCCTGTAAAAGTGTTAAGTTCCTGTGGGATCAATTAACGAATTATAGGACGTCGCAACTTGGTACATGGTATAGATATACATAGTGTGTGTGTAGTTAATTGAACAATAACTTTAACACGTTTGTGCCCGCCCCATAACAACTACAATAAAGCAAGTGAAGCAGCGCGTTGCTATTATTATCCATACATTTATTTGTCACTAGTATCTGGTTTTGAAGATGTTCATGGGTGGCGGTAATTGCTTAACATCAGGTGAACCACCTGCCCGTTTGCCCTCTAACAAAAAAAAAAAGAAGTTTACGTCGATATCCAGTGCAGGCTTTTTCGTATTGGGGACAGTAATTTTCTATTATTCATGTAAGATTTTGCATTGAATACTAAGTTTTAATTCGGTTTGTAAAAGGTTTGATTAGATGGTAGGAGGAGCTCAGGTTAGATGGGGTACTGATGAGCAGCGGTCGGATTAAAAGACCCTAAGGTTAGGCTCAGCGTGTCTGAGACAGGCTTACGTCTACGATTAGATTAATAAAGGCTGATATTGAAGATGATTAAGTGAAATAAATAAAACAATTTAATCAGTAACTTAGTCATATATTTTATATTTGAAAATTCAGAATACAATGTACAACTCTCGGACTTAATATTTACTTTGTTAAAATAAGAAATACTGTAAGTTACGAAAAATGATATTTGACGTTGCGCATTGAAATATGAATATTATGAAGTAAGAAATATTTCATAGTTGAAAAATTTTAAAATATATAGTACTTTCATTGAGTTATTCGTTCTACAATCACCTACTGATTCCTGTAGAAACTATTGATGTTTAATTGCTTCATTAATTTCTCTTACTTTTTGAATCAATTGACTTGATTATTTTATCGATTTTTAATATGTATTGCCGTTGGCCCTACTGCCCTCGACAGTGTCATCAGGCGGAGGAGTAGGGAGCCGAGTACCCAGTCGTGAAAAATGACCTGACATGGACTCACGAGACGGTGTGAGGGCGTCTTGACGTGTGAAACAAGGGACTGTCTTCGCCGGCGAGGCCGAAATGTAATCGAGATAATATTTTAAATTATTATTATTGATATTCAGTATATTTAACAAATAAATAAATGTATTGTTTCATAAAATTAATTTAATGGTGGTCTCCAAGATGTACATGTAATATTGTCATACTTGAATACTTTCGTATTATAATAATACTGCTACACACATAGACAATACAATAATTTGATTTAAAGAATTAACGGTATGTAAACATGTTTTAATGTGCCTGTTTAAATTCTTTTAGTAATATTCATATTTCAATACAAAAAGTCTACTTGCTACTAAGCTTGAAAAATAATATAATTATTTTTAAATGGCAGTTTTTCGATATGAAAGATTTCTTATATTATTTAAAATTAAAAGTGTTTTATCTTCATTGGTTACGATTTATAAAATTAAGCAAATCTGTTGTCTATCACAAAGAGCATTTAATCCAAAATTTTTTTCAAAATTTGTAGTAGCAATATACGCTCAAAGTTTTCTAACGCCAACGACTCCATTGCTTTGGATTTTTTTATTCGTTTCAACAACTTTAACTGATTTTCCCAAATTCAATGAATTTCCTCAAATTTATTAATTATTTTGAAGTTACTTATACCTTTTGAAAAACACTATTTAGTATTAAAATAATTCAAGAAACTAATGATAATTTCGTGTACTTTTATCACTCACTAATATATTTGAGCTATCAGCATTATATTGCTTTGTATATCCAAGCAATTTTCATTTAGCGAAATTAAAAAATATAAATATAGTTGATAAAATAGACTTATTTTATACTATGGACAGGCCTTTCCATACAGACAAAAATGTCACTGACCCGCTGGTGCTACGTAAAGAAATGATATTAGTCACAAGCTTGCAACGTAAATATATGAAGTTAGCGTTTGACTAACTCCGTCTTGTCTTTATTATTAATTCAATAACGAAACGAAACGAAGTTAGTCACGTGATAACATCATCATCATCATCATCATCAGAATTCCCGGTAAATGTGAGTTTTCTAGTTAAAGGAGAGTTAAGACAAAATAATTTTATTTTATTATTAAGTAATTATTAATGACTATAATTTAGATTGATAGGATAACTTCATTTGGTAATGTTGCAAGCAAGACTAACTTCGTTTGTGTTGTAGCGTGTCAAATGACATTTTGTATGTAAAGGCCTGTCCACAGTACATTTGTCTATGGCTGATAATCTAAAATTGACAAGAAACATCACTATATAATACTGTCAATCTTCATTCGCTAATACTTTAAAACGATGGAATATTTATATCTAACTAAATGGTCGATAATCAACTTTACTAACTCCCATTCCATGAATAGGTAACAAACACACAATATATGCGCATGCGCATTGCGGGCGGAACGGTACATTAACATGATACTAGCCTACCCACAAAGAAGGTATTAGAAGTGGCAGATCTGCGTGACCTTGTCGCCGCAATTATGACTTATGAGCCACAACCGGTCCGAGCGTTTATTAGTGGTGATTATTCACTTTGCTTACCATTGCTGTGTAAGCCATTCAATATCCGGAGCGGTACAAGCGCACGTAGCCATGTAATGTGATACTTACGATATCATCGTGTTCTGCGTATGTAGTGACAGCTTTGGTAGGGGAAATCTATTAACACGTGTTTCGTAAGTAATAGGCGTCGTTTAACATTTCTAGTACGTTATTATTATGATTTTTTGCACATTCTCTTTTATTTAAGATCAGTAAGCAAATAACTGAAATGGATCGCGTACACTAAAATTTTAAAAGCATGGTCATTGGTCATCTCATGGAAAGTAGATAATAAAAATATCATTAAAAATTATTCGCAGCTCTACATAATTATGTGTTACTATATTAGGTGTAACTGGATTTATAGTATGGTCGTTCTTATATTCCGTATTTTCCAAAGTAACGAGACCTGCGAGCACAATTAGTGTAGACCAGCTTTATATGGACAGGAACTGGCCTTGTAGGAAAAGAAACACGCTTGCGCTCCGCATGTTGTGCACTCAGTCGCCGCTCGATGAAGTGGGTGTATGTGTGTGTGTGACGTCACGTCAAGGTGCCTCTTATCGCACTTCGTGTCGTACCACGGTATCGTTCTGCCCACGATGTGCATGTGCTATAACACTATTTTGTATATACAATAAGCGGTATCAATATTGCTTTTAATCAGAAGTGTGATAAGTATACTTTTCTTATTATAAATATATTTAATTTACATTTTCGATTTGACTATTCGACTACATAAAAGCGAGTCATATCGAGTGAATTGATTTTCAAAAAAGTGTCCACTCATAGTAAATTGAATTTCGCTAATTTCTCAAGTTGATTTTTTTATACATTTGGCATATTTTTTTTTCTAAAATTTTCTATACATTGAATGCATGACTAATACATTTGTGCAATCTCCTTACATTCTGTTAAGCGTAGCGATTATTTTTAATATTATTTACATAATTATTCTATGGTTAATATAGTACAAAACATGTTTTTTTACTAAATATTTTTTTAGCTTATATATAAATAAATTTAATCTATCATTTGAAATAATTTACATATCTTTCATATTAGCTCGTAATAAAGGTTGATACAATGTTAGTGACATTAAAAAAAAGTATTTTGTTCTATGGATAGCAATTGTGAAATTTAAGAAAATCGATTATAAAGCCATTCGATTCGATTAAAATCGATTATAGACGTTTCATTTAATAATAATTCTTATAGTGCTACCACGACTAGAAACTATTTCGTGCTCACAACGACAGATCATTCTCTTTTAAGTCATACACAGTTCACAGAACATATAAATAAAAAAAAAAAAACTAAAAAAAAAATCTACTAAGCCCAAAAGAAATAATTAAATGCACTAAAATATATAATGTTCTTTTTCAGTCTATTTTTACATAGAAAAATAAAACCCGTTTCTAGAACCACAATATTCACAAATCACATGCTCCTAGCCTCTTTAGGTAAAATTCTGGAATGTTCCATTATATATATCATTTTCAATATAACATATTGCATGTTTAGTCTTCACAAGTCTTGCAGCATTGTTGCTTGTATCGTGTGAGGGCGCACATGTTCATTGCGCGAACGTTCTCGCAAAATCTTGACGTGTCCCTACAGACACCATCTGTTGGAGATAATGATAAATTAGACTTTCAAATTCTGCGCAAATACTGTTTCAAACCCGTGACTTTGTTTGTGTAAAGTACAATCAGATTTTAGTAAAATAAAACTTAACATTATTTTCTAACCTATGATGGTGGCAAACAAGTTTACAGCCCGCGGTTATATAGCCTATAAAATCTAAACACTTGCAAAACCACCAGCTTAGTATATAAAAATCAAAATAAATCGTATCAGTACTGCCGGATATTTATATAAAATATAGATAACTGATGTTCTTCGCACCGTGCCTCACAGAGCACATTAAGCTGTCGACCCCGGTTGTTATCATAACGTCTAATAATAATAGTTAAAAATTTTACAGCACACGCCGGATAATAAGCAGAGTAATAAGCAGACCTCGGCTTAATACTGGGATGCTGCTAGGAAGAAGATTAAGCTTTTATACTGCACAGCTTCTGCCAGTAGCTTCGCCTGCGTAAATACGAACTTTAATACAAACTTAGAACCCCCATTTCAACCATTTGGGGGTAGCATTTTAGAAAGAATTTTGTAAGAAATTTTCACTTAAAAAAAAGTTTCATGGTTCTAGTGATAATAGCAGTCAAGTGCGTTATGGACCACGCACCGTTGAAACTAAAGGGTTCCGCAGCTTGGATATGAAGAATCTTAATGCCTTTAAAAACAATAACGAATTAAAATCGACTGCAAAAATAAATTGGTAATTTCATAGTAATGAATAAAAGTTATATGAAAAACAAAGTTATGGGAAAAACTTATATATCTCTTAAAATTGTAGACCTATCTTTATCAAACCAAATGTGGATGAAATTTTATTTGATGTCCTACAAGCTCAAATTTTTCCAGAATTTTAAATCCCATAGTTCAAAAAGTTAGAGGGGAGAAACAATTTTTATGACTTTAAGAGCTAATATCTCAACAACTACTGACTGAATGAAAAAGTAAGAATCAAATCTCGTTATCAATTTGAAAGACCTATCCAAAGATATGTCACACGTTGACATACGTTGAAATTCGTTGACAGACGGACAGAAGGACATGACGAAACTATAAGGATTCCGTTTTTGCCATTTGGCTACGGAACCCTAAAAATGACGAATTTTCATACAAATTTTCAACTCTTTTTCAGCCCCTTAAGCTAATTTTTTCTAGTAATGAGCCTATGTTACAGAGTGATAAAGTAGTGAAGGCATAAGAATTTTTGAAATAGTTCCAGTAGTTTAGGAGCCTATTCAAACCAAACAAACAATCAAATCTTTTCATTTTATAGTATTACTATAGATACACATACCCTTAAGACAGTTATCCGACCTGCAGTTCCTCACAACAGCGGGCCTCGCCATCGCACAGATGGCCGCCGGCCTATCGCGAGCGCGGCGCGAGCGTGCACGCTTGTTCGCGCGCCACACGCAGCGTAATACGCGGTGCTGTAGACCCTGGCCGCAAGGACCTTTACACTGGGGAAAAATAGAAAACTAGGACCTGCCAAGCGCGAGTCGGACTCGCACATATAGGGTACCATCGTAGAATAGAACCCTTTATTTTTTAAATAAAATTTGCTTTTATTATTTGTTATTATAGCGGTCATAGAAATACACAAACTCCAAAAAAAAACAACTATGTATCTGTTACATATTCATGAGATACAAAAAAAGACGCCAAAGTAGTGTAAACGTAACTTTTTGTACTGGTATTAGAAAACTTCAACTCTACCAATTCGGTTCGTGAAGTATAATCCGCTGGCAAACGGACATCAGTGTCATAATGATAGGGTTCCGTTGGCACTCTTTAGATAACCAAAACACCTTTAGAAACCCAAAAAATGGAATCATTGGCTTATTGATTAATAAAACAACAGTTGACCAGCTCTGTAAAATAATATAAGATTATATGGTATACCTTACTCCAAGGTCCCACAGACCAAACTGGTTTACAAGATTGTGGTTCCCTATTAGTTTTCTCAGGTTGCTCGCTGTACACACAAGCCGAATCGAGAAGTACTGTTCCATTGTCTGAGACGCATTCAACGCGACGACGGACTATGGCTAGGAAAGAAGAAACCGAAATAGAAAAAATATTTTTTTATAAAAGAATAGGAACTTTTAGTAATGCCTCAGTTAATTTTCTGGAAGAGCATTTGGTATGCTGATCACTACTTATAACAATTTATGTATCTATAGTCAATGGTGATACGCATTTATTGCAAGAGGCCGGCTATGTAGGTACCACCGCAGTATCAGATATTATATAGCAAAGCTAAATTGTGTTGCAAGGACATCCTAATTTTTGGTTTGAAGGATACCGCAGTTAGTGAAATTACTGGGCAAAGGACATTTAAGAACTAATATCTCGAGGTTAGCAAATCGTGAGTGATACAAATGAATATTGTTCCAAGCGCTTATAGGCTACAACATCAACTTAGTATTTAAAAAAAAGTTATAATATGCTACAAGTATGCAACGATCAAATTTCTTTATATATCAAATTTATCAGAAGTTATAACATTACCTGTTCCAGAAGATAAGCATCTAGGTGCCGACCAGGGTCCAGTCCTCCACGTGGCGCAACTGTTACTGGCACAATCACGTAATACAGATGGTGGTGTTAGACCTCTCGAAAGGCATTCATTAGTCTCGACGGTAGTTGTTTGATTGGGAAGCTTATGCTGTTTAAAATATATTAATTATAGAAGTATACACTAAAAATAAACTTAATATTTAATTGATATATGAGTTCCCTGCGACGCTTTCCCAACATGCTACAGTATGGGGTTCTTCAAGGCAAGGTTGAAAAGGTTTTTAGGGGGTCGGCAACACGCATGGGATACCTCTGGAATTGCAGACGTTAATAGGCTGCGGTGACCACTCACCATAGGGCGGGTCATGCTCTTGTTTGCCACCATCGTAGTGTAAAAAAACTTAAGTTAGAAACCTAACCAATGTGTCAACAATTGTCTCTAATTATGTTTATTCTGGACGAACGTCTTTTTGAGATTAATAAATTAAAAAAAAAAAAAGAAGAATCATTTTCTATCCATAAACTGTATAACTCTCTATACCATGACAATGGAGACTTAAATAATAATTGATTGAAGAGTTAATCATAAATCTTGATAAACATATTCATACTCACATTTCTAATCATGAGTAAAATATTGCGGTTGGTAAAATACTTGAACCAATATAGGTTAAAACTGGATATAAATATTTTTATACTAAATCACGTTCAACATTTCTTTTCAATATTTAATTTACGAAAGTAGTTTATTGCAATTAACTGAGAGCTTTGAAAAATTTAATTAGTCCAAGTTGATTTCAGTTACAATTATTCAATGTATAATAATTATTTCGAGGCAATTCTATTTGAATACATGTTCAGAATAAATAATTTCTGTAACTACTTAAAGTTAATTGATTTCAAATAAAATTTAAACTGTAAGTAATAATTAAATTCAGCGTAAAATTAAATTCATATTCATGTAATATTGGAAAAGTTCCTCGGCTGGTAGTAAAATAGTTTCAGTAAGTTTCTTGAGTCGGAAAATTTCCATTCATTAAATTCAAATCTGTATTAGCTTTGAATAAAAAGAAATATGAAAGAAGGTTCGTTATAAACTTTGCTATTAAAATTATGTATGGTATGAAATATGAAGAGTTAAAAAGTTTTGATTTCCTTACGTGACACACTGCGCCTCTGATTTGATGACCAACTTGACCACAGGGAGCGTTGCACGCTGACCATTCTGTGGTCATCCACATGTACTCATTCACGTCATATGCAGTGACCCTATAGATTATGAAAATGTTATAAAACAAAAACCGGTCATTTATGAGTCAGTCTCGCGCTCGAAGGTCAACGGGAACTACCATATAGGTTTTCGACTTACCTACCAATCGGAAGTACCCTATACTTCCAGTTGACCTAGAATGTTCAATTTTGGTGAAAAGTAAGGTCTTACAGCACAAGTAAAGGGAAAATTTCTAAAAATTTTAAAAATTTGAAATTAAGTTAAATTTTGGCACTTATAAGTTTTTCGCGAAAATCTGAATTTGCCTATACCTTTTTATCGTGATTTTTATACACCTAATAGGGACTATAGATCTCAGTATATGGTTCCTGAAAAAATCGGTGGTGACACACTGACAGACAGACAGACGGGCAAGAAAGTGACCGTATAAAGGTTCCTTTTTTGTCCCTTTTGAAGTACGGAAGCCTAAAAATTAAAAATTTAATGAAGGTCACACCATTTTTTTAAGAACTTACTTTTTTTCAAATTCTGTTGTCGTTTCCATTAAGTCACTTATATCTTCTTTAACACTTTCAGCTCGAGGCTCTTCGATATTATTCTTACTATAATCTTCATTAACAATTATGATATCAGAGTCGTCATCTTCTGGAAATACGATTTGCTTATCTTGGAGATTGACGACCTGTGCTTGAGTCGGTGTTCCATAATTTTGGTACATTATAATCGGATCCACCATCCTTTGGCCTCGTGAATTTCCAATTGTCTGAAAATTCCAGAACATCTGAACATATCAATGAAAACTGTCCTAATATTTTCGAAATATACAAGACGTATTAAATGGAACAAAATAAATATGAGATAGTACTATAGAATGGACGCCAATTCCATAGTTACAAAAATCTACATAGCGATGAAAACAATAAAATAACCAATGAACAAAAGAATTAGAAAATTAATGATTTAATGTCCCATTTTATCACCATTCGTTTAAAGTTTGTTAATGAGACCCACAATTTTACTGACGTTATTTTAGAAATGAGCCGAAGTCTAAAAGAACCAAAAGATGCCATGCCATGGAAAACTACACCTAATTCCATTTATATAGAACCTAAAATCCCATGAGCCATGCTCTATTCTGGTAACGGCTCACCTGTAGTTGCATTATAAGGTAATGCAGACACGGCAATAACCTGGAGGCACCGCTTCGTTTTGGTGGAAGCATCTGAGATGATACAGCAGTCTTCTTTAGATATCCGAATAGCAGCGTGTGAGGATTTTACGTTTATAGAAATTGTTGTTACAATACATCCTTACTTCCTTACAATATTATAAATGCGAAAGTAACTCTATTTGCCTCTTTCTCTGTCGCGCTTTCACGCCAAAACTACTGAATCGATTTAAATGAAATTTGGTACAGAGATAGTCTAGAGCCTGAGAAAGAACATAGGCTACTTTTTAAAGCAAAATAAGAGTTGTAAGGGGTTCAAATTGGGGGAATGAAAAGTTGTATTGGAAGTATCGTCATTTTTAGAGCTAGAAGCTTGAAACCTATTTTTAAGGCTGACGATTCGATATAAATAAATATGACATTCAAAGTTTGTAAAAAGGGGGGTTTCAGAATTTGCATTAAAATCGCTATTCACGCTGGCAAAGTCGCTAGCAGGAGCTAGTTTAGAATTTTTTTATTTTAAGTACTAAAACCATTTTAGAGTTTTGTTAATTATTAGATAATCATAGTTATTATTCGATACTTTTTAACAAGGAAAATTTAGGGCTTCGTTAATAGCTTATTTTTTTATTTTATATATGGGTTATATTTAACATTTTCATATATAAAGGAATCGTGAGGGCTTAAAGGGGGATGGGGTAGAATTGTGGTCACTAATTAAAAGATAAGGGCAGCCAATGTTCAACGTAGGCTTTGTGTTTTGCGTAACCCTTTTATATTGATTTGCGATTTCGGCTCTGTTTCACATGGGGTGTTTTCAGGAATAAAAATTCAGAGATTTTTAAAGGGACTTGATTAAAATTGGCAAAAAACTTAAGGACCGCTAACATAGGTACGGGACCTTTATGAAGCGTATAGATGATTAGAATTTTTTGTGTGTTGTTTTCAAGTAATAATGCCAAGGAATATGTTAGGTCATTAGGTTTTTAATTTTTTCTTATCTGAATAAAATTAGCACCAATTTAAGCACCATTTTAATGGTCCTTAAGTCCGTCGTGAAAACCAAAGTCTTGTAAAGGTGCGCCTATCGTACAGTGATTTGCTATCTACTGTAATTCAGCTAAGTTCAACAATAAAACGGGCACTGTAAGGTTTATAGCCATCTTTATAGCTGTAATAAAATTATTATTGAATGTATAGTATACTGGTTGGTTATAAAGGACTTTGGGGGAAGGTTATTTGAAGGAGAGATAGTGGTTTTTAGTTTTTGTTGTGTTATAAGATTAGGACTTTAGCCACATTTGTACAAGTCAAAATATATTTTGTTATAAGGCGATACTTCAACTTCAATATTATTGCACTAGGTCTGTCATATAATATTTAATATCTACTTAAAATTAAAACATTTTAAAATATTGAGACATTAATATGACCAAGCCTTTCGTGTAAAAATTTGCAACTAGGCAATATGTCTGACCACTAATTATTAGCTGCCAACGTCCAATTTTTTTTAACATTTTTATGAGTACCACCACTAGGTATTCTTCTTCTTATCGAGTGGTTAGTCGCCAACCTAGTGTCAGAGTTGTTAAGGTCGCCCGTAGGCCTTTGACTTGACTTATCGACTGTTGTCAAATTCTCAACAGCCGGGACTGACTTTTGACGTGCTCTCCGAAGCACGGAGACGCTCGGTTGAAATACAACTATGCGATCACCCATCTTGTGACCGCGCCTAAAGTTGCTTAACCTACCGATCATTTACCGATCAGTGGGTGCACTCGGCTTTGAGCGTCTCGATACACCAATACCACTAGGTATTGGTTGTGTGGGACTCATGGTTCGCTAATTGAATTAGATAGTACTTATTGAACTATTCATGCGTATCAGTGGCCCGCACTTCCATGCCCTCTTTTTAATATTATTTTCCCATACATCCCCTCTCCACCCCACCCCTCAGATCCCTATATCTGGTGGTAATGTAATATCAATGTTTTGTAATAAATATAGTATACATGATAACTACATATTTATTTCAAGCAAAATTTATTAAATCTATAGATTTATTAGCTATTTATACCAGTTGCAAAATTACATTATAAGTATGACAATATCTTTATTCGAAAAATTTTTACGCAAAGAATTTGCGTATTTAATATTCGCTTCTCGTAAAAGAGATTTACTATTTTCATTATTTCGTAGAACACGACAAAATATATAATAGTGTAATAATTTTTATATTACAAGATCCAAATTGTTTTTATTACATTTTTATTTTTGTAGGAAAAAAATATTTTACGACATTTCCGACGTGGTTTTTGATATGATGCGTGTATTTATCGAACAGACAATAATCATTTTAATTCTCTCTCTTTCTCTTCATAGAATTATTCCCAGCATTATCCCAGGGTCTGCTTATTGCTACTATCCGGATTTGACAGGTTACTAGTTTTTACACAGAGCGATTGCCATCTGACCTCCGCAGCCCTGAAGGCGAACCAGTAACTCTTTGGTTAAGAGCAAATTACCTATCAAGAGTAAACGATTACTATCCGAGGTTATGTGATAACAACCGGGCCCCGGTCGGGGAGTCCCACTAGGAAAAGCGCCCAGACCGAAACAGATCTTTGTAAGATTGTTAGAAACAGCGCTAGCGGGAACCGAACGCGCGATCGTGGAGGCTAAATGTAGGCTCGTTAACGACACGACACAGCACAATAATTATTTTAATTACGTTTATGTTATAATGTAACAAATTGTATCGAGTAGTTAAAGTTGACTGGTTGTTATTTCTAGTGTTGGTAATTGCGAATTATATGTTTTAGAAGGCTGTTACGCTTACTACACATAATGTAGGTAATAATATGATGTGTAACGTTTAAATGAAAATTTATTGTGTATAATTATAAATACTTGGATGACGATCTTTGCTCGGTATTTTTCTTTGTTTTGGTAAATCGTGTTTTTTGAAAATTATACTTAGATACGAATTACATAATGATGAAATATAAATAGTATTTTACAACGCCATCATACAATCATAATCTTATTACTTGCCAATCGATGTCAGGGGTTTTCATTGCCCCACGAATAAAACAACACTGAAAACTCGGATAAAACGACATTTTATAAAAACGAATCCTATCTAGATTGATTTATCGCCCCCGAAAAACCCCGCGTGCTAAATTTCATGAAAATCGTTGGAGCCGTTTCCGAAATTCATAATCTATATAAATATAAGAATTGCTCGTTTAAAAGTATTATTACCTATATAAATATTATAATTATATTTTGTCCTTTATTCGATAACTTATTAAGCGTGAAAGAGACAACTATATATAGTTCATTACCTCTAACACAAGACATAGTTATAGTAAAATTAAGTTGTATCCTAAAGTATACTTACTTCGTTTTCGTCGTAAATGTCTCGAGCCTGTGAATTGTAGCTTGGTGAGGCTCTGGTGCTCGTTGTGGCGGGATTCCCGTAAAGTGCGTCGCGGACTTTATCTGTTTTACCTGACAATATAAAATAAAAATTAAGTACTAAAGATATTTTAAGTGTATTCCACAATAAAATTGACACTTTTTTTGCTGTAATACCTCATGCGACTTTTTAAAATAACATTTTTTTAATAACTCAGTTACTTGTCTACTTGTTTCTTTGTGTAAAAAATTTGAAGTCAATATAAAGTTTCCCGAAAAGAATTCGAAAAAAGTTAAAAACAGTTCATACAAAAAAGTTTCATACAAAAATATTTAAACAATGCTACACAAACACGCCCATTAGGATAGTACTATTCTATGTCAGGGGTCCAGTAACACACAACAGACACGGACAAGCACATACACACCCAGACCGGAACGAATGCCTGTATGGTCAATACAAACATCTGCTCCGAGTGGGAAACTAATAAAACGGTACTCTTGCTTTAATTATAAATAAGTTATCATTTTAAGAACCATCCAATTATATTCTGTTAATTAAAAGAGATTAATAGAGTTGCTTGTTTTAACATAAAGCACCTGCCACAATCATTTGTAAGTGGTTCAGTACCAACGAATTCGTATTATTATATACTCTAACTAATGGTTGCCATTAAAAGTTTATGATTGAAACCGAGACGAACGGCTTCTCATGATCTAAGAGTCATGAATATTTAATGATTTAATCCCAATAACATAACGTCTTTTACGTTAATATTTCATGAAATCAACGATCGAAAATAAATAATACAAGTAAATGTTGGCCTGCTCGACTGGGAAAGTACTACCCTCTCACAGAACACAGTAAAGGAACATTGCTGTTGTGTTTCACCCCCCCACTCCCACTTCTGATCTCTTCTATCTCACCCTTAGGATTCGCAGCGCATGTGATACTTAAAGTATCGCGCAGTCATAGGTTCATAGGTTGCGACGACTGCTTACCATCAGGCCAACCGTATGTTTGTTTGCCAACCGCCATGACACAAAAGGTTGCCTATCAAGTAAATACGTATGAACATTAAGCTGATGGCTGTTGATTTTACATGTACTTATTTTTGACACCGTCGTGGCATTGTGGGTAGCGAGTCTGCCTTTAGCCTCGACGGTTGCGAGTTCGATTCCCGCTCGGAGCAGATGCTTATATTAATCGTACAGGCAAGTTTTCCGGTCTGGGCGTGTTTGTTCTTGTCATTGTGAATGTTTCCGGACCCCCGACACAGGATATAATTATCCTCATGGGGGCCGTTGAGTGTGTAGCGTTTACTTATTTATTTACTTATATATATTATTTATTTATTTACTTATATATATATATATTATTTACCGGCGTCGGGATGTGACGACCCCATCGCCCGCTGTTGGGATAACCTCTGTCACAGCAGAGATTATTCCACCAGTGCAGTCAGTCACACTGGTGGTAGGTCTTTTGTTGCAAGAGGCCGGCTAGGTAGGTACCACTGCAGTGTCAAATATTCTGCCGCCAAATAGTAGCGCTTAGGCATTACTGTGTTCCGGTTTGAAGGGCACTGTACGCTAGTGAAATTACTGGGCAGACGAGATTTAAGAACCAATATCTCGAGGTTGGCAACACGTGAGTGGCACCTACTAATGGTGCTTCAAGCGCTCATAGGCTACGGCAACCACTTACCATCAGGTGGGCCGTATGCTTGTTTGCCAACTTTTAACATAAAAAAAAAAAATTCTGTCAGAAACTGTTCTTACCTTTCTGTCTATTCTTATGGCTCTTCTTTTGATCCGGTGGTCTTTGTTCGTGTGATTGGTCGTCTGAACGTCCTCCCACCATAGCTCTGTACCTACCGTCGGCTCTGTTGGTATACAAGTGTTTGTTAATTTTATTTATAACTGACTAGCTTCTGCTAGGGGCTTCCCGCGTGAGTAACGATTTTGATACAAACTCTAAGCACCCCTCCCCCTCCCCTTTTACAAATCAAATCAACGGCCTCAAAAATAAGTTTCAAGCTTCGAGGTCTAAAAAAGACGATGCTTCCATTCAGCTTTTCATCCTCCTTTTCAACCCCTTAGAACACTTTTTTCAAATTAAAAAGTTGCCTATGTCCTTTTTCAGGCTGTAGACTATCTGTGACCAAATTTGATTTAAGTCGGTTCAGTACGTTGGCCGTGAAACTGCGACGGACAGGCAAACAATAACACAATATTATTTCTCACGTTATTAAAGACGAAGATATGCGACTTTTCGGAGATGTTGATTCTTGTTGCAAGATGACAGCTGGGTACCAGTGCATTGACAAATATTCTACCGCAGCCAATATCTCAAGGTAGGAAGTCAATGCGTCAGTGGCACCTACTAATGGTGTTGCAAGCACTCATCGCCTTGCTTGCCAACTTAGTAACATTACAAAAGTCTTAAAAGATCCACGAAAAGACATTGAATACTTAAATTATCGTGGAGATAAGAGTCAAATATAACAAACCTATCAGATAGAGGTGATGATGGTTCATCCAAAGCCTTGTGTCTCTCAATTTCTTCGCTCGACGGAAACTCTCCAGGTCTAGGTTTGACCAGCAACGTAAGGTTTGCGCTGGACCTCCCCGCCACACAAGTGTACACGCCGTGATCACGGAGCGAAAGAGATGTAATCCGGAGAGCACCCTGTGTAAGAGAGAGACCGAGTTATATAGGTTTTTTTTAATTGTAGCCAATATTAAAAATGAGGTGATTCTTTCTTATTCGTATGTATTTAGTATCTAATTTATTTTTGTGTGGTTTTTTGGTCATGTTTGCTGTGTTCTCAGCAGTCTTTTTCTTTCTTTCTTTATAACCATTTAGTTTTTTTATTTATTCAAACTTATTCCTTGAAGGTGGTCTTGTTTATATGTAATTATATGTTTCAGAATTAATCTAAAATGAATTCAGTAACAAAAAGGTTTTTTTCTACCTTGATGAAAAGTTAGTCCCTTGTACGAGGGACACTAATTAACTCACTTTACCTCCCTAGCGGACGTATGTTTATCCCTCGCACCAGGGACTAAAAGCGAACTTTAGTAGGAAAAAAATCGTGTACCACCCGGGAAAAAAATACGACATTACCCGCGATTGTCGCGATTGTGAATAATACGCTAATGAGATTATCGTTATTGTCCCTATATATATATCCCTAGTTGCGTAATTTACTAATTTATTTATATGCCGGGGGGAAATAATTTTTAATAGGTTGCAATTAGTTATAGTATATTTAGAATTTATTTAAATTCGTCTATATGTATGATCGGTTTGCACTCAAAATAAATCAAGATCTACTAGTAAAATAGTGGTCAAATGCTAGTCTATAATAAAACACAACCAAAAATTAAGGTATAAAATTTAGTTTATTTAAATAACTACCATTATTTCGAATAAACAGACAGTTCCCACCGGCTTAATAAGGACTTATTCGTCCATTAAAATAGTTACAAACAGACTTTTACATTTCATTAACCTTATTCCCTGGTAAAATAGTTTTACAAAAGCTTTCTACTTCATATGGTGAGAAAGGTAAAAGTGTGTAGATGAAAATTTATTGTTGAATGTCATTTTAATGATTTTTGTAATTACGGAATCTGTATTTTGTTTTATTTTATTTGGTACAAGAATACGGTCCTGATGGTAAGCAGTACCTTTGAACGCGCGATACTTGAATCACATGCGCGTTGACGACCCGAGGGTTAGAAGGTAAGGGATGAGAAGAGAAAAAAGGAAATAAGGGGTGGGAGATTATGCCTCCCGCGTTCTCACTCATCGCACGAAACGCAACACTATCTACTAATACTGTTATTTTGCGCCGATTTTTTGTGAGACGGTAGAAAAATTATGGGACTTCTTCAGAAGCATAAAGCGAAATGAAACGAAATATAAGGCATAAGCATATTACATATAGCCATATTCTAGCGTAAATAACTGACGTAAATAACCAAGAAAATATAATATACGAAAGATTGTGCAGGTGTCAATATTTTAATTTATTTTGTTGATTGCCAAAAATATGCTTTTTGCGTTATCTAAAGGCCAAAGTTGAATAGAAAAAAAAACATTTTTGCAAAACACACAGACATGACTTGACATGATATTTGATAAATTAGTATTAACTTATTTGATAAATTAGTAATTAGTATTAACTTACAACGAAATTTAACTTTTAATTGAATTTAGATTTTGTAATGTTAATTTATAGGTTGTTACAAAAACTGTGGGTAAATATTGACAGGCGGAATGAATTAGTAGGGTTAGGAAGTTTCGTGTTTGGGTTGTGGAATTTGGTTACGAATGGTTTTTGTTCTGTAGAGGTTGTTATGCGGAATTCAGCTGCCTAAAACTATTGGAGGGTTGGATGACTTTAATGTTATATTATTACTAGCGGGCCCGGCAGACGTTGTCCTGCCCCGAAAAAAATCTGGGACCAGATAGCAGTGCCCCAGCTGAGTATAATTGTGAAAAGAAGTGACACTGGTGAAAATTATTGAATTACTAATATCGCTATTAAAAATGGGGGTTGATGGTAGAAGGGTGAAAATTTAGGGTTATATGTATTTTTAATACCACATTATAAAAAATAAAAATAAAAAATTTTGTCAAAAAAATGAACAATAAAAATGTGGGGTCGACTACCCTTATTACTTAGGGGTATAAAAAATAGATGTTGACCGATTCTCATACCTACCCGGTATGCACACAAAATTTCATCAGAATTGGTGAAGGCGTTTCGGAGGAGTATGGGAACGAACATTGTGACACGAGAATTTTATATATTAGATGAGAAATTTGCTGAGACTAAAAAAGGATTAAGAGAAAATCAAATTCGTTTATTGTAGGTTTAGAAGTTAGTTTAGATTAAGAACAAAAGGATGATAGAGGCGTTTGAGCCTACAGTTCTTCCGCTAGCAGAGAAGAGAGTAATATCACAATTCGCCGTTGTTTCATCGCAATCCCATGTATGACAAATATACAAGAAACAATCCCACATACATAATAATAATGTTATGTATTAAATAAGTTTTGTTTATTTGTTTAGTTGAAATAATTATAAGTAGTAATATTGCCGTCTGTAAACGTAGCATGGAATCGAATGGTGGAATTTCGAATTAGAATGAATGAGGGAATGAGATTGTCTAGGTACATTAGAGCGGGAGTAGAAAGTGTAGTGCCAATGGGTAAAGACGGAAGACGGGAATTTAATACAAAAAAATAAATAAAAAAACAAGAAATAATATCGAATTCGGGGTTTTATTTAAACTATCGATGTAAAAATTGCAGAAATCTCCTTTAAATAATTACGTTAAAGTCTTTTATTTTTTTTTATTAAATAGGAAGCCAATGTTGTGTACAACTTGTTCCTTATTTCTATAGCACATTCTTTATCTATGACAAAAATTGTATACCCCAATTGTAGGCTAAGTAATGAAATAATATTAAACTAATGAAAATTATTAAGTAAATATTAATAACTTTGGAATAACATTTTCTTCCTACCTTTTTAGATATTTTATATTTCTTCGATTTGGAAATAATTTGATGGTCCTTTGCCCACTGGATCTTGGTCCTGTTATAACCTTTGACTGGACATTTGATTTTTACCTGTGTCCCATAAAATATTGTCGCTGAGCCGCCGACTTTTACGGTCACCTGTAAAGGAAAAAATTCTTTACCAAATGAAAATCGGAGGCTCTTGAATGTTGACATATAAAAAGAGTCATTAAACATTGATTGTAGACATTTCTTTTTCTTAGAACTATTACCGCATTGGATTTAGTTTTTACGCAAAAGATGAGACTTTCGCTACTTCTTATAGTTATTATAGTTATTAAATTAGAGTAAATAGATAATAGTGAACGTGTACTATCAAATGTTTTAACATGTGCATGCAAAGACGTCCAATTTTTCCTTTTCTTCCGATATCTTACATAGCACTGATAAACCGATACAGTATGTCCATCACTAGCTGCGTGGGACATCACTACGGGCGAACTCTCCCGCGCACTTGACGGTACGGTTGCGCGCGAACGAAGGATATGCATAAAGAGAATGTTCATTGTTCTTCATAAATTGTACTGTTTCCAATAAATAATTGATATTGGCTTTACGTGTGAGTGTTTGTGTTTTTTATATACTTAACAGAATTCAGAAGTGGTATGAACTTATTGATATCAGGAACTATTGGATATAGTAAACTTTCGTAATGGACGCTTGCGCGGTATTTAAGCTTGCTTATAATAATTTCGTTATGTTATGCAATATAATATAAATATAACAACTAATATAAGACTGATTTTTAACAATACTGCTTTGAAGTTGAGTGAGCAAGTTTCAACAAGTCACAAGAATTTGCATGTGTCTTTTGCAACAAAAATGGCGCCAAATCGCAACAAAGATTGCTGAAAAATAGATATTATAATTATATGTGCATGAATGTGTCTTCAAAAACTTTGCAAAACATAAAATAAGTGTACAGCAGCAAGTATGCAGATTTAAAGTACTACAATAGCTTTGCATGGATAATTGGTGAGCTTGTTCTATGTTATATTAAAAAGACTTATTTTTGGTGATATGATAAATATTTCTAAAATACTATAAAGTTAACAATATAAATATTGGTGTGGAACACTTCTAGTTATAAGAAAAGTTATATTACCCACAGTGAAAGTATAATATAAACTTAAAAGTGGATATAATAATATGAATGTTTTATTAACTTTAATTTTGATTGCAATTACTTAAAGACATTATTTGATTTAGAATTGTATATAATTTAATACTTTCATTTTTAGTTGCTGCTATATTTTAATAATTTAATTATTGACTCTTATTGACTTGAGATACAATCTCTTAACATATTTTATTATTGTTTGTTTTTGTGAATTTGTTCTATATATTTTTTTTATTAACAATGGGTCGTCATCACAAAAGAAAAAGAAAAGTGAGTTCTTCAGATGCTGAAACTGAAAATAATTATAATAAAAGAAAATATAAGAGAAAACTAAAAGTGAAGAATTGTCGCATACAAGCTTTAGAAGATTTAGTAAAAGACCTGCGTAACAAACAGAGTTCTCACAGTACTGAAGATCAGCTTCTTTCAGGGGCTAGTGTAGAAGAAATACAAGAAACTACACCTACTTGTAGAAATACTGGATTGACAACAGCCACTACCATTCGGTATGTTGGGGAAAATAAATTTGTTTCAGAATTTGATTCTCAGACTTCATCGTTTTCCATGGAACATTGGATTAGGAATTTGGAAAGTATTGGGAATATGTATGGTTGGGATGAGAAGACCTTAATTTTTAATTGCACCTCAAAATTAAGTGGATATGCAAAGGGGTGGTATGAACGTCAAACCTCTTATGATATTACCTGGGAGGATTGGAAAACAAAATTAATTAGAGCTTTTCCTTTCACTAAAAATAAACTTTCTCAAATAAGAGAATTAGTCAACAGAATGAGGTTGGTAAATGAAGATCCTATAAAATGTTATTATGAAAAGCTAGGTATTGGTATGTCATGTGATATGACCGATGAGGTAATTACTGAAGCCATTATTGGTACTCTAGGCGATAAGCTAATGGAAGTTGGTGCAGTATCAGCTGGATGTCACAATACTAATTCATTGTTGAAGTATTTGGCAAGTGTTAAGACCTCAACAGTCCCTTCTGGACAGAACCAAATAGAAACTCAGTTGAATCCTCAAGTAAAATCTTGTAAGTTGATAAAGTGTTTCACATGTGGTAAGACAGGACACAAATCCAAAGTGTGTAATAAGTCAAGGCAAAATCTAGATAGGAGGTGTAGGTTCTGTAATTGTCTTGGTCATTTAGAAGATATGTGTTTTAAGAAAAAGAATCGTGACAAAATGAAACTGTGGAATGCGAGAAGTGATAGTTTCTGGTAATGATGAACAAGATCAAGCCTCTGGGGCGAAACATTAGGATGTAGTGTTCTTTTACAAATCTGCCTACGGGGCGTATCTATCTGCCTACGGGGCGTACCTGATTGCCTGCGGGGCGTACCTGATTGCCTGCGGGGCGTACCTATCTGCCTACGGGGCGTACCTATCTGCCTACAGGGCGTATCTATCTGCCTACAGGGCGTACCTGATTGCCTACAGGGCGTACCTATCTGCCTACAGGGCGTATCTATCTGCCTACAGGGCGTACCTGATTGCCTGCAGGGCGTACCTATCTGCCTACAGGGAGTACCTATCTGCCTACAGGGCGTATCTATCTGCCTACAGGGCGTACCTGATTGCCTGCAGGGCGTACCTATCTGCCTACAGGGCGTACCTATCTGCCTACAGGGCGTATCTATCTGCCTACAGGGCGTACAAATCTGCCTACAGGGCGTATCTATCTGCCTTCAGGGCGTACCTACCTGCCTACAGGGCGTACCAAACTGCCTGTGGGGCTTACCACACTGCATGTGGGGCGCATTTAACTGCCATTAGGGCTTAGGAATATGCCTTTGGAACGAAGTTACTTGCCTTCGGGGCTCAGTAATTTGTCTTCGGGACTTAATGAAATGCTTTTGAGGTTCACTCACAAGCCATCAGGGCTAACTAACTTATGTTGCCTCGTAGATTCCTTTTCCGTTAGATCAACTGAATCCTAAGTCAAGACTGCTGCGATACGCTGTTGAAAGGAAGTGTGTGACTGACTCTCAAGATGTTACGGGTCTCTCTCCTTCGGGGCCGAAGGAGCTGTGCAGGATGGCCGAACTGATAAACCGATACAGTATGTCCATCACTAGCTGCGTGGGACATCACTACGGGCGAACTCTCCCGCGCACTTGACGGTACGGTTGCGCGCGAACGAAGGATATGCATAAAGAGAATGTTCATTGTTCTTCATAAATTGTACTGTTTCCAATAAATAATTGATATTGGCTTTACGTGTGAGTGTTTGTGTTTTTTATATACTTAAAAGCACTGACTTCCGGAGAAAGGCTTTTGCAAAAAATATTTACTACTTTAAAGTCAATATTTTTAGTTCAAAAAATTATGTTGTATTACAAGATTAATCAAACTTACAACATGTCCTAATGGGGGCCGTTGAATTTGTTTTTATAAAATATATACCTTCTTTTTCTTTGGATCATGCTGTATATATGAGGAATTGGCCAATGATATTTCAGGGGACGAAGTGTCTAGGAGACATGGACGACTGTTGCACGACTTGGTATTGGCTGGTCTGGGTGAGTTACACTGAGACGGTGGTCGCTCCACCACGTGTGACTGCGCCATTATTTGCTTACACACCACCTTGAAGTGAAGAAGATTATTAGTAATTGTATACAATATTAGTGGGCCCGGCAGACGTTATCCCCCCTGAAAATGAAAAAGATTCCCGATAATAGCGTCCCCTACTAGGTCTAATTTTGAATCTATATCATTCTCGAATCTTCTGGAAAACACCCAAAAAATGTCATCAAACTCGGTCCAAAAATTTTGAAGTAGTTTAGTCACAATCAAAAACACCCTCTGCGTTTGTTTCTCCGCTTCTCCTGGGGTAATTTTGGAGCCGGTGGTAAAATCTGACGAATCAACAAATAAGTATAACGCTTTTAATGTTGAATAAAACTATTTGATTTGGATTTCTTTGATATTAACCTCTCTTTGTTTCATACCACCACCGCAGGTTTTAGAGCACTTTGACCAGTCACCAGCGTGCCACCGAACAGGACAGTCGAGAACATTGCAGTATTGCCTGTCTGGTGGTGGCGGTTGAGGACACATACTGTTAGGTACCACAACTGTGTTTGTACCACCACGTGTTACCTGGAATTTTTATATTATTATCTAACTTGAAATTTTTTTTTTTGAAATGGATATGTCTTAATATTTTTCAAAATAAATCTTTCAGAGTTTTGAATACTGTATTAATACGGCTGTTATGTAAATAGTTACATTATATATATTCTATGTATATAAATAAGTCAAAAAAATTATTGTGCATCTTATTTTAATTTTAATTTCTAAAAGAAAAATTTCATATTCTGCACGTAAGTTAAGGCTACAGTTGGACAGGACTTAACCTTTTTAGTAGTAGTAGAGCTATGCTTGTAGAACAAGCACAAATGGGATCAACGTTAAAAACAAAAATTATTGAATACTAATAATATCACTATTAAAGAATAGGGTTGATGGTAGAAGTCAAAAAAAAAAAAAAACGGAATGTACCACCCTTAAAATTTAGGGGTATGATACGTACACAAAATTTAAAAATCGGTCGAGCCGTTTCGGAGGAGTTTGGTAACAAACACCGCGACACGAGAATTTAATATATTATATTTAAATTAATTTCGACATATCACATTTAAATTCAATCCTCTTAAATAAATATAAAAATATAAATAAACACTTTCAAATAGAAAATGCAACCAACTCCTTTCAACCTTTCAAGAGATTTGCCGTCTTACCTCGTGAATGCATGTGACTTCACGGGTCTGAATACCGATTCCGCATGACTTGGTGCATTGAGAGAAATCTGTATAATTCCACCTGGAAGAATACTTATACTTAAATACTTTGAGAGAAAGAATTTTATGTTAACTTAAAGTTTCTTATTGCAGATTTACAAAAGAAATTTCAATACAATGTTTAATATATTTTTATTTAGAGATCTGGGGAGAATTTGTGTATATGTTATAAATAGCCTCCGAGCATAATTACATTTACGGATTCGAACAGACGGACAATCGGACATGAAGAAATTATAAGGACTCAGTTTTGGCATTTTTTAAACATTTTTAAAAATTTAACCTCTATAGGTTGTCAATTGCTCACCGTGCCTCGGAGAGCACGCTAAGCTGTGGGTCGTGGGTCGTGGTTGTTATCATAACATCTGATAATATTCCGTAACTCTTTCTACCAGTTCGCCCTAGGGTTACGGAGGCCAGGTGGCAGTCGCTCTGTATAAAAACTAGTAACCTGTCAAATCCTGATAAGAGCTAAAGCCTAGGCTAAATTCCGGTAATAATGCTAGAAAGAAGATGAAGATAGGGGTTGATAATTATGTTAGAATACAAAAGGATTAGGTATAATCGCATAATATACTTAACATACAAAACATAGTACATATCAAACCATAACAGTAGTTTAAGCGCACTGCACTGGTTAAACAGTATTCCAGGGAGCTTTATATGTAATTTAATGTTATTTCCACAACCGCGTAATACAATATAAGGGTATCAAATTTCAATTTTATCTGTTATACGATAGAGTTTAAAATCGTTTACAACAGTTAAACAGTCTGATAGACTAACATAATGCAGTGTAAACGTGTTAAAGTATAAATTGAGCTTGTTACAGTAACGTAGAATGCATTAAAAATAAACACGTTGAATTTGACTTATGAATTATTATACCAGTTAACTGTATAGTTCCTTTGTTTATGTAACTCTTTTGTCTAAGGTCTAGATATTAATTAAAATGCTGTATTGTTCGTAAAGCATCTGCTTAGTCGGAATTATAGTGTTTTGTGAAGTTCTATAAAAGTAGCAATGTATTAGCTTCGTATTTTAGCAGAGTTATTCCTAATTAAATTGGTATTTTACCATTTGTAAATCATAGAATTTATATATATGTCTGATGTGCTCATTTAAGGGAAGCTGTCAGAGGTTCGCAATATGGATTTTAAAGATAGGAACCAAACAACAGGAAATTTTTCGGCTTGTGAATTGATTTTCATGATTGTTTCTGAGTTATTATTTTGTGTTGCTCTTATATACATTTTACGATGAGGTTATTAAGAAATCCAATGATCAAGTACTAAGTGGGTTCTCCTAACAGCAAATAACTCATAAAAACATTTTTAATTAATTATTTATTACAGCAGAGATTATTCCGGAAGTGCAATTAATCACACTGATTGTAGGTTTTGTTGCAAGAGGCCGGTTAGGTAGGTGCCACCGTAGCGTCAAATATTCTCCCGCCAAATAGTAGCACTATGTTCCGGTTTGAAGGGCACTGTAGGCTAGTGAAATTACTGGGCAAAAGAGATTCAAGAACCAATATCTCGAGTGTATGGTATTGTACACGCTCATAGGCTACGGCAAGCGCTTACCATAAGGTGGACCGTATGTTTGCTTGCCAACGTGTAACATTAAATAATTATTAATTTATTAATTATTAATTAATTATTAACACATTAAACAGCCGTTTGTTTGATACTACATTTTAAAACTGATTCCCTATATATTTGGATATTCCTATACTTATTTATATTAGATTAATGACAAAAGTAAGAGGGTCTTGGTACTTACCTTGGCGGACAAGGATGATCATTACAAGTCCTCACTCGGTTCTCTGGCTTCGTATGTGGATCGCACATATATGGTGAAGCGTTTTTACCATCTTCGTCCCTTACGCACTGGATTATAAGTTCCTGGGAGAAAATATATTTATAATTAGGAGCAAGAGTAATGGCTTGACAACCGTTGTTCAATATGTACTTGCCGAAGTATCAAATATTCTACTGTAAAGTAGTAGTGTATTTTGAATGACTGTGTTTCGGTTTGAAAGTCACTACTACTACTGGCATTATATAGCTACTACTAGCGCCACGCTCCTCCCAGAACAAATGGATCGGGTCAGCTGGGGAAATACTACCCCCTCATAGAAAATATCGGTATTCTTGCATTTCTTGCAATGTGTTAGAGCGGAGATCTAATCCTGTGTTTCCTCTCAATAATTTACGATTCAAAGTTATCATAAAAATTTAGTGTCATTTTACCTGAACTCCACTCAAGCACGATGCGCTACAGCTGGTATAGCCCTTTTCCTTCCACGAGTACGATTTTCCAGGTGATCCAGGTGCCACTCGTATATTACTAGATGTACCGAAGACGAGCGATCTGCTGGAGAAAATTGACGAGATTTCAACGAGAACTTACTGAATTAGTGTATGTATCAGACGGTTTTTTTTTCGAACTACTTGATGGCAACTAGGGATTATACCTTTTGATCATTGTCGATACTAATGATTATATTATCTTTTAACACACAGAAAACAGCGCTAAATGACTTTGTCGTGACCGTATACTACTGTCCACTGTTATACTTGCAGCACAGAGTACTTACTTTAAATTACGAGTAACATTAGGATCGCCTGAAGTTTTTAATTTTTTTATTTTAATACGTTTTTTTTGTAGCTGTTTGAATAAATGTAGCAACTTTTATCTTTCAAAATGATGTTATATATCTGTATGAAGTGAAAAAATATTCCTTTATTTCTGTCTAATAAAATTACAACTTTCAATACACTTCTAAAAATAATCTTTAAAATTTAAATGTTCAAATAATTTTTATCTTTAAAAAATGAATTGCAATACTACGAAACAAAAAACCATGTTAACATTTGTTTTTTTTATCTAATGTTGATAAGATTAACACTTGTATCAAAATTCTTATCAGTAGATTTTTTTATAATGTTACTTACTATCGCAGTGTAATACAAGAACAATAATAAGTGAAAATGTCTCTAGACGTTAATATCAGTGAACCAGATGAATTTAACTGTATTGAATTACACAATTGTATTAAAAGTGTTGCAGAAATTTACAATATAAAAGAATTTACCTATCACGTTGATTGTTTGTTCGGTAAAAGTGAACATTATATTGCGAATGTTTTTAGAGTAACTATCAAAGAATCAAATAGTGATAATAGTGTTAGTGTTATAGTGAAGACTCTTATCAATACGAATAGACAAGAATTGTTTAAAAAAATACATAACAGAGAAGTTGCTGCTTATAGAAATGTTATAGATAAATTTATTCTATTACAAAACGATATAGACGCTAACGAAAGAATTGTGTTGCCAAAATGTATTTACATTGATACATCAAATATTAGTGAAATTATTATTTTAGAGGATTTGACACTGTATGGATATGTAATAGATAGTTTTAAAAAATACGAAATAATGGATTATAGTCAAGTACGTTTAATCATAACCGAGTTAGCAAAATTTCACTCTTTATCTTTTATATTTAAAAACAGAGAAAGCGATAATTTGAAAAAGATAAGAAATGATTTTAGAGATTTAATATTTCAAGAAGATTTTCTCAATAAAACGAAATTGAGAAATTACTATTATGAATCATTTCAAGCTTCTTTGGATCTCATAAGAAATGAAATTGTGAAGAAAAAACTAGAGAGAGTAAAAGAAAAATTATTAGAACTTCTGAGAATATATACTGAAAAAAAAGAGTACAGCGTATTTTGCCATGGAGATTTATGGGTTAGCAATATATTATTTAAAGAAGAGGTAAGAGGAATATTGAACAAATTATAGAATCCCTAACGTATATAACAAGTCGTAGTATATTCATAGTGATATTAAATAGTTATCATCACCTAAGCATATCGGCAACATAAAGTTCCTTATAGGTTGCTAGCTTTTAAATTTTTATAAATATTTGTATATATTAAATAGACCCACAATGAAGTATGTTTGAAAAATTGTACCTCCCTTTTTCTTTTTATAGTCTTGGTAGCCCTTTGGTTCTGGAAACTCACGTCACACTTTTTGGGTTGCAAGCAATTAATTAACATCAGGCAGGTTATACGCTCGTTGCAATAATCATGTCATACAAATAACTTTAAGTTAATTGACTATAATTTATTTTGTATCAGGTTGTTTCTATTTCAGGATAATCAAAAACAAGTGTGCTTCTTAGACTTTCAAGCTATGCGTTACGCAAGTCCCGTGACAGACATATTGTATTTTCTGTATATATGCACCGATTCTACATTCAGATCTCAATACTTTGAAGACCTCAAAACAATATATTATGATACACTTGAATCATTTTTGAAACTATTTCACATAGACGCTAATACTGTTTATCCACAAGAAGATTTTAATAATGATATTAAGGAAATGAAACCTTTTGGTTTACTTATCGCCTTAGTAGAGTTAAAATTAGTTACAACTAGTCCTGAAGATAAAGTCATTACTGAAGACCGACTGCAAGGAAATGAAGATGATAATTCGGATCATGTTCATGGCCGTGAAAAATTACATGAAATTCGAGTTAATGACGTTATTGATGAATCCATAGACAATGGAATGATGAATAACCTTCTAGATCTTTTTGAATCTTTATAAATAATTATTATTTAAAACATAGCCTAAACAACATTGGATAAATATATCTAATATTTCCGAAATGTTATACTTTGACTTTTGTAATAGAATAAAGTAATCAATTACCTATCGCCTCCATTATATGCCGGAGCGCTAGAATCTCCAAAAGATGTTCCATATGCCATCGAGCAAGGTTCCATAACACATCTCTCAGTCTCTTCTGTTGGTTTTGGTCCCATACATTTGCTATCAGGCAGCTTTGCTATCGTCCGACTGAATTCTAAGAATATTTTGCAATGAACTTCCTTCTTTCTCCAACCTTCACCACAAGTTGCGCTACAAGGTCCCCAGTCATCGTCCTTGATGTAGCTATAAGAAAAATCTATGTAGTTAATTGTATGTTTTCAATACAATGTCTGAAGGCAATTGACGTGCATAATGGGATGCGATAAATATTAGACCTACTTCAATTCAATGGATAATAAAGACACTGAATAATCTTTTGTTTCTTTTATCATCAAATTCATTAAAACATACGTAGATGGTTAAGTGCCTTCAAATATGGGTGGTTATTTAATCTATTTTATTCTAAAGGGAGATTACACACGATAACACATGCTCGGTGCGATGGGTCGAATTATATGTAACTAACAATCCTAATAGAATCAGTTCTGGCTGGTTTATGTAGAAGTATGTGCACCAGTGTGTCTGTGTGTATTCGCCAATTATAAACCTAATAAATCTGTATTCAAATTTCATCTTTAATGTTAAGCAAATTAGAGTTATACCCGTGTAAAACCACTCAGTGAAATATCAAAGGAAAGAAATAGCATTTTTGGTGTCCGTGCAAGATGTATAGTATCTTAGAGTATCGGAAAAGTGTTTTGAAGCAAAACAAAAAGTAGATAAAGTTTAGTTTGTGTAAGATGTGCAAGGAAATATAAATTTTATAGTGCAGTGCATAGAGTTGAAAAAAGGTTAATCGTTAATAAAGTAATGGTCCGTGACAGGTAATGAACTGAAGGGTCCTTATAAAATAATCGAAGAGAGTGCACACCAAATCGATCAGAAACGAGCTAGAATATTAAGTGGCTTACGATACATTTTCCTTTGCATAAATTTTAGCGTTCTATCACCTAGGTGGTTTTAAACACGACGTGATATTTGTTCTAAAAGGAGCTAAAATGTGACATTTAATTAAAATATAATCGTCCTTAAACCATTGTAATTATGATCTAAAATGGTTTGAAGACGATGATTTTAAAGTAATACACAAGCTGAACGAAAACGGATAAAAGCTCGATGTGTGTATGGGGTGGGGTAATGTTATAGACTGTAAAATATGTGATTTTGTTTTGAATTCAAAAGTGAAACCTTTAATTAATACTGGTTAAGGTACAATACCTTACATATAACCAGCCACACGCAAAGAATATTTTGTAATTGCTGAAAACAACAACAAAATACTCTGAGCTCATTGAAAACACATATACAACAAAAAAAACAGTGTCATTTGTGTAAGAAAGGTTAAAGTGAAAATCATTTATTGTAACCCTGATTTTAAAGACACTATCAATACATTTTAATTCATAATTTTTATCTATCTACTTAAATATAGTACTAAATAATATAAATAGACTTAAATTATAATATTTTTGTTGTTCTTTACTTTCATTAAGATTTACATAAAAATGGGAACCGAAAAAAATTATAAAAAGTATCAAAATTTTGCTGAAATAAAAAAATCATAAAAGCATAAAAAATTGTATATATAACTCAAAGAAAAAAATTCTCTTTTAAAGTAAAAAGTTTTACAAAATTAAAAAGCATGTTCAATATAATATAATATACAAAATTTTCTTGATTTCCAAAATCTTTTATAAGGCACTTAATGAAACTTACGTGGCCTCAATGGGTACATCCGGTTCACCTATCAGCTGTTCGGCCTTCGCTTGAGGAGGTGGATAAGGCTGTATTAAAGGCTGTGTATGGTATAACACCCCTGGTAGTAGATCTTCAATATCGTCCTAGAGAATTAATATACATAATTATGATGTAGAATGGTGAAGTTTAAAATAAATATATTTTAGGGCGGTTCTTAGGCCAGCGTAATACCATACAAAATAATAGCAATAAATAAATAAATAAACGCTACACAGTCAACGGCCCGCATTAGAATAGTTATATTCTGTGTCGGGGGTCCAGAAACATATACAAGAACAAGGACAAATACACCCAGGCCAGAAAATATGCTTGCAACGAACATATTATGCTGCCAGCGGGAATCACCCCAAAACGTGGTCAAAATAAATATTCAATTTAAAAAATAAATACTTTTTCCTACTTCGATGAAAAGTTCGCTTTTGGTTCCTTGTACGAGGGAGAAAATTGCCCGATTCTCTCCCGGCAAGATGACACTAATTAACTCACTCTAAAGAACTTTTTATCGTAGGGGAAAAAATCGCAGTGTCAAATATTCTGCCGCCAAATAGCAGTGTTTAGGCATTACTGTGTTCCGGTTAGAAGGGCATTAGCCTATAGTGAAGTTACTGGGCAGAGGAGATTTAAGAACTAATATCTCGAGGTTGGTAACGCGTGAGTGCACCTACTAATAGGTAGGTAATAGGTGCAAGCGTTCATAGGCTACGACGCCCACTTATCATCTGTTGGGCCGTATGCTTGTTTGCCAACTTGTAACATAAAAAAAAAATCGTATACGCAACACAGGTGATAAGTAGGACATTACCACCCGCAATTGTCGAGAATGTCACCCGAGCCATAGGCGAGGTCGCCATCGAATCACAAGTAATAATGTCTTATTTTCCTCCCTTGGTGCGTAATGTACTATTTAAACACTATTCGGCTATTGACGATGTTGTGGCGCAGCGAACGTGCCCTAAGCGCCACAGCTCGCGGGTTCGATTCCCGCTCGGAGCAATATTTGTATTGACCATACAGGCATGTTTTCTGGTATAGGTTTGCTTGTCCTCGTCATTATGTATGTTTCCGGAGCCCCGACACAGAATATAACTATCCTAACGTGGGCCTTTGAGTGTTAAGCGCTTATTTATTTTTTTAATTATTTTTTTTTTATATTTTCATAAATAAAATTTTTAACTAAGTTTCTTATGAAATATTTGAAATCAATATAATAATTGTTCTCGATATTCAATTATAATATTACAATACCTCAGATTCTTCAGCTTCTCTATACGCTGGACAGCTGATGCCAGTAGAACAGGGTCTAGTTATCTCTGGCCTGGTAATTGGGTCACATCCACCGCCCGCTGGAGTACATTCCACACCTCGAACTTGGACGCCTTCACCGCAAGAGACCGAACACTAAACATAAAAGAAAATACATTACCAATATATGAGCTTGATAAAATTATCTTTATTGTAAATAATTTTAAAAAGAAGATTCGATTTACAGAGTTTTAAATACCTTCAAAAAACAAATGAAATTAATTTATTGATTCACTAACTGTAAGTGTTTATAGTAGGGGTGCCCAAGCGGGGATTTCGGGATTTACTAAAGCGCGACAGATTAATATACAGGGGATACCTTGTACCCGGTTAAGTACCTCCACAAAACATGAGGCCCATATATAAGGCCGCCCGTAAAGGATACAGGATCAGATTAGTAAAAAAATTGACCATCAGAAATTCTCGAGCGCGTCAGATTAAGGTAGGGTGAGTTAATTACATCCTAAAAGTGTATATTCCACTAATCTGACAATTTGAGAGTGACGTAAAAAGTTGTAAAAAAACGTCATCTCGACATTCTCGAGCGTAGCTAAATTTTTAATTTGAAATGTGTATTTTGTGGTGAAAGTACCTTACAAAAACAATTAAATTTTCGGTAGGAACATTAAAAAAATGTGTAAATATTTTGGAATATCGTCGGAGCAAGCCGGTTATCCGAAAGTCTCGAGGAACATATGATAACCTCGAATTGTCGATGGAATCATCATTAAATGATTTATGTCACGCACAGTGCTATAAATTATTTACTGCGATTAAAATACCGCGAGAATTTTAAGCGCCCAGGAATGGAATTAGCGGGAAGTTGCAGGGATGGCCTTTAAGGTGAACCGTTTTTCTAATTTTTTATCAGATCAGGCGAATCCCTCTAGATAATCGTCAGATTATAAGACAGTATGTTTAGAACATAAAAATGAACCACATATATCTTAATCTGATGCGCTTGAGTATTTCAAAATGGCGAATTTTTTTGCACATTATGAAAATGACCGCGAGTTTGCGTCCCATCGAAATCGTCAGATTAGTGAATGAGAGCTTTTTTGTGGTGCACTTAACACTCTCTTAGAAAATCTGACGCGCTCGATTAATTTTTTTTTTCATTTTCAACCCTTAAATACAACCACCCGCATCATGCAAACGATCAGATTAACATACGTACATTATTAAAAATACGTAGCGCATTGATGCTATCAATATCTGACGCGCTCGAGGATGTCCATGCAACAGTTTTTTATTACATATTTAAAAATCTATAGCCGCTTCCCCCACCGATGTAAAGGTATATATCATATAACATTTTTTCTTCTTATCATCTAAGCTTTGTATCCCAATAGGTCTCTACAACGCTCGAGTAAATCCCCATTTAGCATCGTGGGCTCCCCTACTATTACGAAATGGGGATGAAACTCGGTAACGATCCAGAATTTAAAGTTAGACTTTTCGTCTTAGTTTTATATTCATTGTTTCATATTACTTTCTGATAAAATCAATACACATTATAATGATTGCTATTTTTTTTTAATGACTGCTGATTTTTTTTTAACTTAACTCAACTCCACCTGATGGTAAGTGGAAGTGGAGTCCAGACGTGAAGGTGGCTAATATGGTATGGTATAAGAAGGTGAACTGCAGTAGACAGTAGCAAGACTGCCTTCCCGCTTCGTTTGAAAGACGCCAGGTAAAGAACGAGAGAACACTTGTGTCGGTAAATTTTTTTAATGAATTCCGGTAAATAAATATTTGACCTCCCCAACCCTTTTTTTACTTTCGAAAACCCATTTACGCGCACCTACATTTAAAATTAGTGGTAGTGTGGGACACACCGCTCGCTAATCGATCTAATTACCACCCACTAAAGCTCAACGAACCGCCTTACGCCATAGTTGGACGCCACGGGTTCGCTTGCGCAATCAACCGCGACGCCCCAACTCCTATCGTCAATGTAGAACCTAGAGGTTCCCCTTCAACAAGAGTAACTTTTTAGTGAGGTTGTTTCCCTCTACGACCTCCGCAACCCTAAAGGCGAACCAGTAACTCATTGGATAGCTTATTAAATCATTAACAAGATCCTTAATTTCATTTACGTCTTAACTGACTTTACCTTGTGTACTTGTTTAGTTGATTCCGTAACAAGTTTCCAGGAACTGAGCAGTTAATAGCTTGTCCGCTGACTTCGTTGTCAGTTTGGGACGAACTTTAGACTAATTGTATTCTAGTTTAACTCTAATGGCTAAAGGTAACAAAGGTTAAAACTATTGCAATGCAACATGGCGCTCTGATTTTCATTAAATTGAATTTGTAACAAGCAACGACAGTAATATTAATTTTAGTTGTATCTCTAAGCATTATATTTTAGTGGTATCTCAAAACATTATACTTCTAATAAAATAGACAATAGAGTGTAATATAACAATATAACCAAGGTTTGATTTGCCTCAGATTTATGTCCAAGTTTTTAATGACTGGTTGTAATCCTTATATTTCATTGAAGGGATGAAAAGGGTAAGATGGAGGGGAACAAAGAGGCGGGAGATTGGCCCTCCGGCGCTCTGATTCATCGCACGAAACGCAACAGTACCAACTGATACTATTACTTTACCCTGATTTTCTGTGAGAGGACATTACTGTCCCGGATGAGCCTGGTTCTACTACACTTTAGTAAATGAAATTAGAACCATATAATGTTATTTCGTTATCACCTTAGTTAGCTGCTGTACCGTCTCTTGGTATTTGAATACAAGAAGTTACATCGCGAACAATAATGTTATGTGCTAGAACTTTTGATCTTGAAATTAGTCTAAACTTCGTTCTAACGCGATGTTGTCGAAATGTTTCTTATACAGTTCTAAGTGTTGCAAGTAATTATTTCATATCTCTATACGAGACTGGCGATGAAAACTCGTTTCGTAATATTCACATTGTCTTTCGAGTTTGAGTTTCGTTCCTTTAATATTCATACTGCTTAAGTTATTCAAATTACCTACTTAGAAATAAATGGTGCTGCCTAATTTTCTTAGGAATTTTGATGTGGCCATCATGTGCTTTAAAATATTCTTGAATAAATTCTGTTACATTTCAACGAAATTTTGCGAGGTAAATATTAACAGTGAAACAATTGTTTATATTTATAAATCAGCCATATTTTCACTGTCGCTTAAAATAAAAATAGTATAACAAGTTTCATAGGGGAATAGGCCTATAGTTTTTTGTTCTGCATATTTTTCTTCGTTTACATGATAATAACTATCAATTAATTCATAATAAAATTCACATAATTATGTATATTAGTTACAAATTATACATATTACATTAGTTTGGACTGAAGGATGTCAGAGGGTAAACGACCGGACCCGAAAAGTCTTGGCCTTGAGATGCCTTCTACCAGTTGGGCAGACAGCACTAAAAAAATTGGCAGAAGTCTCCAAATGTAAGGTCTTCTCTCCGTAAGTATCATTCAGAAAAGAATTATTATATTCAGTATTGGACAGTTATCACGTTTTTCTTTATTTAGGGTTTCGCTAAATCTTCTAAAACAAAAGAAGCTTAAGTTACTCCTAATAACATCATGCCTGTAAAAGTCCCATTAAAATCGATCCAACAAGAAACACAGACACACAGGCAAAAATTTTAAAATTAGATTTTTTATGTAATTACCATAATTATATACTTTCATAAGCATTTATTGAAATGTGGTTAGTTACATATAAACAGACACTTCAATTTTATTTATTTGTATAGATTTACAAAACTCATCATCATTACACTGTTTCGGACAACGTCGAAGTTTATTTACACTCGGAACACTCGGGATCTTCCAACTAGCTAAGTTTGGAGAGACTAACAAAGCTTAGTTAACGATAGTGCAAAGGGGAGTTGCAGATTGCTTTAAATGACTTTGTAGCGTGCACTTTTAGCGTACGTTTACACTTTCCTATTGTAATTGACTATCTTATGTGACTACGTTGGCAAGCAAGTGTACGACCCACCTGATGGTAAGTGGCTGTCATAGCCTATGTGCGCTTGCAACACTATACATTTGTAGGTGTTACCGAAACACCGTACACTGCTTTGTGCTAGACTAACTGACTCTGTAGTGGTATCTTCTTAGTCGGCCTAAAAAGCCAATCAGCAGTTAAAGGCTTACCGCCGGCATCGAGTAATTTTATGGAAATTTTTAGGACTCCTTTAAAAAAATTCTGATTGCCTAGATTATATTATTGGTATCAAAAATAATATACACTAGTTAGATCATTTTAAAGGTATCTCCCGAAATGGTAAATAATCGGTTGGCAAACCTGATAGTAAGCAGTCTCAACCAATCAGTCAGTCAGTCAGTTCTCAACCAATGAACGTGAGCGATACTTGAAGATACTTGAAGGATGCGCGTTGTCAACCTAAGGGATGAGAAGGGAAAAAAGGAAGGGCGCGGAAGGCATGTAAGATTGGGCCTCCGGCGTTCTCACTCATCGCAGGAAAGGCAACAGTATTCTGTTAATTTAGTTTATTTCTATCAGATTGAAGTACCAGTGAAGAAGTTCCCAGTGTAAATTTATATAAACTACTTTTTTACTTCCAAATATTTTCTTGCATTTAGACAAGACACTCATTATTGGATCTTGGATTTGACCGGTGACTACTTATAACACACAGGGATTAGCTTCTGACATCTTGAGTTTCCAGAATTATTTTTAAATATATTTTATTCGGGAAATAATTCACCATTTCGGAAATTATTGTTCAGTTTTATGCACGCAGCAAAATTTATGAAAGCAATGGAATAAAGCAACAATGTAAATTTAATGACAGCACTCTAAATATTGCCGCCGGGGATTTACAAATAAAATTCTTAGTCCAAAAAAATAATATTTTTCCCATATCGGTTACATAGTAATTAAGGTTGTTTTAAAACAAATCACGGTTTCCAAAAAAATATTTTTAACATAAATGTTATAAATTTTGTATATTTCTACGAATAGGGGTGGGCAAGTGTAATTAATAATCGATTAAGAAAATCAATCTAAAAAATACAAAAAAAAAAATAATAAATTTGAATTAAGTAAAGTGTATAAAGTCTTAACTTTGTAAAGACAGTATCAAAACGATAATAATCTTTCTACTCATATCTGTCAGTAAAATATTTATAATTATTAACACTATGCACCCAAAGGATGGTCAGACGGACCAGACAGATAACGAAGTTATAAGGGTATTTGCCATTTGGCTACGAAACCCTAAAAATGTGCTACGATATTTCTATGTATCGTAGCGCCCTGTAGCGCTGACATTGTTGTAGCGCTACGGGGGATAATGCTACGCCATTGTAGCGTACTTATTGGGTACACCTTATTACAACTTCTTAAACAGGTCAAGGCTAGGTTACACTTAACCTAATAACCTATAACCTAACCTCGAAGATTATTGAGGGAGTTGTTTTTATTTATATACTTGCATATACTTAAAAAAAATTGCGTCTTAGTCATTTCTTTAGAATTCAAAATACTAAAAGGCTGCCAATAAAACCCTATTACTAAGCCTCCGCTAACGTCTCATCGCATGCGTGTTAACGACCCATAGGAGCCAGAGAAAAAAAAAGGTATACAAATTCTACCCATTGTTCAAAAAAGCATTGCGATTCTACATCAAGAAAGGTATTATGTAATTTCATCTTTTGTTACAATATGTAGGTTAATTCGGAAATGTCAGTTCCTGGTATGCGACGACGTGACGTGACGTGACGCGAGCACGTCAGGCACTCTCAGTGACGAAGGGTTGACGTTGTAATGTGTGTCTGTAGCGAATACTGATTTTATAAAAAAGAACAATACAATGTTTTGAAAAAGTATCATTAACATAATATCAACGTGTATGATTTCATGAAGTGAGTAATTAAACTAAGACTTTTAGGCTTCAAATAAAATTCAAAATATAATTATGTTACCTTTAGCTTAGTATTATTTTACCAAATACTTTAATCATAGTATTTCGATACCGTTGTGGCGCTTTAGTGGCTAAACTGACTTTGCTTTGACGGTTGTGAGTTCGATTCCTGTTCGTGATGGATGTTTGTATTCATTTTACCAGCATCTGGTTCTCCTACCGTGTCGTGAAGAGCACGTTAAACTGTTGATCCCGGTTGTTATCACAAAACATCTGATAGTAATCATTAATTCTTAAAAAGTAATGTGCTCTTATCCAATGAGTTACTGGTTTGCCCTTAGAGTTGCGGAGGTTAAATGTTCCTCAATCACCTGTTAAATCCGGATAGGAGTCAGACCCTGGGTAAATACTTGTTTATTACGGGAATAATACTGGGAAGAAAAAGACTTAAATTATAATATTTTGCGGCCAAATGTTACATAGTACTTTGGTCTCATAGTTCTCCGAGATAATTCGATTTGCTGATTCGAGATTTAAGCGTCATTATTCTTAGAAATTATTGTATGTACTTACTCCAGACCATGGTCCAGCCATCCATGTTGGGCATTTATGTTCGTTGCAAGGTTGTGTAGATCTCGGAGCCGTAGACAAGCAGCCAGGTTCTGAACTAGTTTCTATTGAAAAAAATTATTACTTTTGATTTAGGAAAATCTTAGTATGTAAATGTCAAAACTAGTAACCTGTCCCCTGGGTAAATACTCGTATAATACCAGGAATAATGCTAGGAAGAAGATTTGGTTTCCTTACTGTATACAAGAAATAGAACCAAAAATATTGAAATAGGAGTTATTACAGTGACAATAAATATTATGTAAGTATCAATTTACCAGGATCGTATGTGTCAGTTCGTGTAGTATTATCTGATCTCGCACACAGCACACGTCGAGTTCGCACTCCTCCGCCGCATGTTACGCTGCATGAAGACCATTCACCTACATACCACCTGTACAATATAAAATATTTACTTATGAATCTCTTATTAAATATCAATTCTTTCCCGGGCCGACTCCACTCCGTTAACGCGAGAGTTGCCAGTCAAATCCTGGCCCTCTTGGGCTATTGTCGTACCCACTCCTAATGTAAGCTACAATGCCAGTATTCGTTAAAAAGATGAAAAATTATTTTTCTATGATTGCTCTCTTTTCTTCTATTTCTTACTTCAGGATTCCATCAGATAAATAAAACTACTATAGTAGTATAGATAAAAGGTATAACATCCTTTACACCATATTATAAATATCATACTAGCAGGCCCGGCAGACGTTGTCCTGTCCCGAATAAAATCTGAGACCCGATAGCAGCGCCCTCGACCCGAGTCTAGAAGTGACACCGGGAAAGTTGTTGATAGAAGGGTGAAATTTAGGGTTATATATATTTTTAATGCCACATCATATAAAAATCAAAATAAACAATTTTGTTCAAAATCTTAGATAAAAAAATTTGGGTTGGACCACCCTTAGCATTTAGGGGTATGAAAAATAAATGATAGCTGATTCACAGACTTACTGAATATGCATATAAAATTTTATATAAATCGGTCAAACCGTTTCAGAGGAGTGTGGTAACTAACATTGTGACACGAGAGTTTTATATATAAGATAATCAAATTGTTCTTTAAAAGATTGATTAAATGTAATTACGTATGTACATAATGTGTTTAAAGTAAAATATCTGTTCGTTATTCTATTGTGGTATTTTGTTAACAATTCCACACAACACAACAATGGGTTGAATCCTCAAATAAAACCTACAAGTGCTTAAAATTTATTGCCCATTTTTTAGATTAAAATCCTTAAACTTTTTGCACAAATAACGTTGGACGCTAGTTTTGCTAAAGGCTGTATTTATACATGTATGTATAATGTATATGTTTAAAAATATATGGTCTAACTTTGCAGCTATTTACAATTTACTGTCCGAAAAGTGTACTTCGAAATTTAAAAAAATGCAGCCCAATATATCTTTGTTAATACCAACTTTGGTACCAAAGTTTGCCTCAAGTTATATATTGAATTTTTATGGAAAATATTGACATAAATGTTGGATGCAATTTTACTCACTTGAAAGGGCAAGGATGGGTGTTGCAGCGAACAACAGCGGAAGCTGGTTTGCTTGAGCCATCGCAGAGTTCTTCTGGAGCGTCGAGTCCTGTTAATCGATCTCTGCATACTGCTAATGACATTTTGTAGCCTGTAGAAAAAAGTTTATGTATAAACTGTAAAATAGTAGCAAGATTCCGCAGATTTGGGAACTTCTCAATTTTTTTATGTTACAAGTTGGCAAACAAAAATACGGCCCATCTGATGGTAAGTGGTCGTCGTAGCCTATGAGCGCTTGCAGCACCATTAGTAGGTGCCACTCACGCTTTGTCAAACTCAAATATTATTTCTTAAATCTCCTCTGCCCAGTAATTTCACAAGCCTACAGTGCCCCTCAAACCACAACACAGTAATACCGAAGCACTACTATTTGGTGGCAGGATATTTGACACTGCGGTGGTACCAACCTAGCCGGCCTCCTGCTACAAAAGACCTACCAGTGTGACACTCTCAATTCCATTCATAGTGCCTTTTATGTTAATCAGAACTTAAAATATTATAATTTGGGCCAATTTATAATGGCCTGAATTCTAAAGAATATAATATTTTCTTCTTTTTTTGTGTGTTTTTAAATGCTTTACGGTAATGGTTTTAGTAGTAGTAGATCCATACTCCTTCCAGAGCAAATGGCCAGACTCGACTGGGGAAGTAACCCCCTCATAGAAAAACGGCGTAGAGTAATAGAGTAATGTTGCGTTTCGTGCGATGAGTGAGAGCGTCGAAAGCCAAATCTCCCATCCCCTCTGCTTCCTTCTTTTTCCTCTCCTACTTTAGGTTGGCAACACGCATGTGATACTTCAAGTATCGCTACCTTTTATATGTTGCTGTGACTGCTTATCATAAGGCGGACCGTATGCTTGTTTGACTACCATCATGACATAAAAAAGAAGCTTCAGCATCATTGAAAGGGATACGATTTTCTTCTTCTTGTATATTCGCAATTTTTGAATCCACAACCCCTTAATATCTTTTTCTTAATTTTATTTTCAAGTATCACCTTAGAGCTAAATAATTATAACTAAGACACAAAGCCTATATCTATTCATGAATTGTGTAACCAATAACCTTAAAAGTTATATCAGCCACAATAATAGCAATACAATATCCGCAAAAGGATTAAAAAAAGCCTCTAACAACACATTAAAAACAAAACTAAAAAATTTACTAAAACGAGTTTTAAAAGTGAACTAAAATCTCAGTTAAATAAAAATAACAAAAAATAAACACAAAAACATAACTGTAGGGTCTTAAACAAATGAAATTTGCCGGCGGAAGCCGGTTTTCAAATACGAACTCTTTTAAAAACCAACCCTGAATTTCTACAAAACTACTTCCCGCTCGGTTTTGATAATGAAAAAAAGAAATGTGTAAAACCTGCAGTGTTTAAATAGCCATTAGGAAAAGCTCTCGGAATCAAAATTACTGAACAAGAAACTTGGTTCAACTGGAAACGGCCAAGTATTTAATATAAAAATTACATTGAAATACTTAGCGTAAGCGTTTATTTTAGCAGCCAAACATTTAGATACAAATGCAATAATATAAGTTTAAAAAAAGTTATATATTCTGTTTCATCCGTTTTTACTTATAAAGCCTAACTGAATGAACTAATTAATTATCATTTTCAAGGTCTACGTATTACTTTTATTCAGATTTTATTTAACATATTAATTGCTACTTGATGGTATTAAAGACACCCAGTATCTCCCAGCATTCACGGCTTGACCGGGGAAGTACTGCCCTCTCACAGAAAACCGACGTAAAGTAACAGTATTAGTAGGCACTGTTGCGTCCAGAGGCTCAATTTCCTACCAAGTTGTTCCTTTTCTTTTTTTCCATCTCTTCCTACCAACTCAAGGGATAAGAAGGAAGGATGGCGACGCGCATGTGATCCCAAACGTCATGACATAAAAAACTGCTTTTCAAGATATAGTTGAAAAATTTAATTGTGGGGTGACCTATGAAGACATCCTGAATGAATCAGTTGTCTTTATGGTCAATAAAAATATGTGTGTAGTAATCTTCAATCGGGAAACATAAACCAAACATCAACCTCTGAAACTTCTCACACAAAAAAAAATATGGCGCAATTTTTATATCTGGAATGATTGTCTTTTCCAGTATATACTTTATATCGTTGGGCATGGTAATGAGTGATTAACGAGCCGGGGACTCAACTTCTTTTGAATATATAAATATGTAAATAAAGATAAGTCAATTTATCCCCTGATTTTCTTGAATGAGAAACTGTTTGGAACGATTTTACGGTTGCGAAGTATTTTGTTGAATTTTCGCATTTGCATTTCGAGTTTTCAAATCTTTTCGTATTGTTTTTGGGAGCGAGTGCCATTTAAATTTCTAATTGGATGTTATTTCTTATATTATAAATTTAATAATCTTATATTTTATTTAAAGTCGAGATGGCCTAATGGATCCAAAACGTAGACTTTAATCGAAGATAGACAGTTCAAATTCTGACCTCTGAGTTTTCAAGTGCTTAATTTTTGTTTGAAATTTAGCTCGTGCTTAGCGTTGAAGGAAAACATCGTGAGGGAATTTGCATGTTAAAAGGCCTGCCTAGTTAGCTACCATTTGGTTTAGCTACCACCACCGTGCGTTGGTGAAAAACTCGCGAAGTGACTGCTCGTCAGCCTCGTTTCGGGGTCTGCCAGCGTATAACCAGTTGTATTCTAAAGGGTGGCAGTGCATCTGCATATCCTCTGTAGTTGCAGATTTTCATGGGCGGTGGTAATCGCTTAGCATCAGACGAGCCGCCTGCCAGTTTGCCCCCTCTGACATAAAAAAATTACTCCATTATAGACATTTTTAGGAACATAAGTCATTGTTCAGATCTAGTTCAAATAACAGTCGTAAAATGTGTTTGCATGTTTACAGAACTCGCGTGTTACAACAAAACCGTTATTTAACATATAAAAAAACATTTTTCCCTTGACCGATTTGTATAACATAAAGTAGGCTATTCATAACCCTGTAAAAGTAAAAGGTAAAAATTGCTTTTGAGTGTCGGTTGGAAAGACCGACTGTCGAAAAATAAACGACAGGGAACGAATAAAAAATCTGTTTCGAAATGCATTTTTCTTGTAAATATATTTAGTTTATTTTGTAATTCAATAAAAGCGGAAATCCCTACTAATATCATAAATTTGAAATTAACTATGTCTCTCTGCCTATTACGCTTTTACGCTTACGTAATTTGATACAGACATAGATTAGACCCTGGGAAAGGAGCTATCTCCTTATATCTTTTAACGTGAAAAAACAGCTTGAAGGCGGTAATGGGTTAGTATGGGGAACCCGTTATTTCTATATTTAATTAAAGATGCCTCATCAAAGGATACTCACGCTGGTGAAGCTGCGGGCAGCAGCTAAGTAGTAAAAAATTAAAGAAATAATTTAAAAACTCATATTAAAAAATCCATATAATACCAAAATACCTGAAATGCAAATTATAAAGAATAATACTAAAAAGAAAAGCTACTATAGAATTTTACATCATCTATCTATCGAAATCTCATTGTTTTCAATACTCAAAACCACATTCGAATATTTAGGTTTATCAGCCATTCAAAACTCAGTACAATAATATGCAGTGGTCATAAAATCGACCCAAACATTCGTACGCAACCGCAGGCCGCCTTCTCGCCACAAACAACCCAGCAATTTCTACCTTTGTAATAACAGTTAACCTTGCTATCCACTACACATAGAGCGTTATTGAAGATTATTGCTGACCCTGCAAATGTTGTTCCACCGTTTAAATTATCAAAGAAATCGAACGAAAGTAATAAATCGTGAAAAACTTTGTCCGCAATTCTTTGTGATGCAATTGGAGATTTTTTTTACGTAAGAGAGGGCAAACCGGTAGGAGGCTCACCTGATGTTAAGTGATCACCGCCGCCCATTAAAATCTGCACCACCAGAGGGCATGCAGGTGCGTTGCCGACCTTTAAGGAAAGAATAGGCTTTTGGAGGTTCCCAGGTCGTATGGGTTCGGAAAAACCGCCGGCGGAAGTTTGTTCCACAAAGTGGTTGTGCGAGGAAGAATGAAATGTCAAAGTGTAAATACCTCCACGTTTAAGGAACACCACGCGAACTCTCTCCGGCATAAAAACGGCTAATCTTAGTAGGCGGTATATAAGTCGCACGATTTTAAAAAGTACATTTAGTTAACTTAAAGGTTTATAATATTTTTTGAAATTTTAAAAATATAATATTAAGAAATTATTGAGTGGTTTGTGCCTAAAAATACGATATATCTAAAATTAAGTTGGCGTAGTATTCTTTGGAGGTTTATTATATATTTCAAAGGTATTTGGATTAGAACCTTTTCGTTTTCAGCATTTCGTAAATTTTGCGCATCCTTTGGCTTCGAACAGTTTCAGCATTAGTGGAAGAACAGTACATCCGGGTCTCAGTGACCCAACTCTTCTCAGACGTTTCAATTGTTAATTAGGTGTCGGGACAATGATAAATGGCTGTCCGACGCTGTAGGGTTGATTCTGCCTTAATCATTCTTGATGTCTCATACTTTTTGCGTCGGATTAACGGGTTAATATTTTTGGTGTGGTTGTAATAAAGGGATACATTTATCACTAACAAATTTATTTTGTAATGATTGTTATTACATGTTATATTATGATAATAAGCGCAATCGCGCTCTTCAAACGCGATATATAGTGGTGGTTTTTCCTACAGTTTTGTTTTTTAATTTTATTTTTAAATAATTAGCAATGCTTTAACAAGATATTACTTACTAGCGGCCCGCTCCGGCTTCGCACGGGTATAAAATATATAGCCTATGTCATTACTATTATACATATAAACTTTCCTCTTCAATCATTCTATCTATTAAAAAAAAATTGCATCGAAATCCGTTGCGTAGTTTTAAAGATTTAAGCATACAAATGGACAGAGATAGCGGCTTTGTTTTATACTATGTAGTGATATTCATATTACCCCACCAAATAAGTTCGAAGCTTGCGCTAGGAGTGGGTACGACAATAGCCCTCTCAAAAGAGTTAGGATGGAACCCGAGACTCTCGGGTTAGCGGAGTAAAGTCGGCCCTTCTATCGTTGAGGTATTGAGACTTTTAACAATTACTATAATATTACTAGGGAATTTTTCTACTCTCAGTTATTTGTTCGATAGCTATTAGGACATAATGAAATTATGAGCGTTCTCATTTTACTATTTGGCTACGGAACCTTAAAAACAAATGTTCCCAGAATTATTTATGGCATGTGGTTTATAAGAGACATAAGGAAACCTAGTAAATCAATAACCAATCCTAAACAAATAACTTTATGCTTAGAACAAGGCGTCGGGATGTGACGACCCCATCGCCCGCTGTTGGGATAACCTCTGTCACAACAGAGATTATTCCACCAGTGCAATCAGTCACACTGGTGGTAGGTCTTTTGTTGCAAGAGGCCGGCTAGGTAGGTACCACCGCAGTGTCCAATATTCTGCCGCCAAATAGTAGTGTTTAGGCACTACTGTGTTCCGGTATGAAGGAATATGAGCACTTGCAGCACCATTAGTAGGTGCCACTCACGCGTTGCCAACCTCGAGATATTAGTTCTTAAATCTCAGTCCAGTAATTTCACTAGCGTACAGTGCCCTTCAAACCCGAACATAGTAGTGCCTAAGCACTACTATTTGGCGGCAGAATATTAGACACTGCGGTGGTACCTACCTAGCCGGCCTCTTGCAACAAAGGACCTACCACCAGTGACTATTTTCTAAATACATTATTAGTTGATTTCTTTTATTTAGATTTTATAAAACCCCAAGCAATCACTTAATGGATTGATGCTTACGAAGTTTTGCCCCAACGTTTGATCAAAGATTTCAATCGGCTTCGACCTATCGGCCATCATACAAATTACGTAGGACGACACCGGCTGCTAATTCTTATCTTCGTCTCCATCTTTCACGGCTTTCTTAATTAGAATCCGCTCGCGGAATTCTGTTCGGAGAAAGTGGAACGTGGTCTTGCGACTTTTTTGTCGCAACAATATTTTTTAATTACAATTTAAAAATCTTGTCTAGTGGTAATGTTTAGTTGTAGATTCTAAGAATATTTTTGGACTGATATATAAAATAATATTTTTAAGCCACCTTGTGGGCCTGCCTGCCGTGGCCTGCCGAGGCTGCGTTGTCCAGTGCGGGGTCGCCATTCCAGCACCTTGTGAACCCAACGTTCAAATGACGACAAAAAAAGTGTCGTTGGGAGCCGCTGGATGCAAGCGGCACAAGATCGTTCCCGGTGGCAGCATTTGGGCGAGACCTATGTCCAGCAGTGGACGTCCATAGGTCGATGATGATGATGATGATGATGATGAATTTTAAGCTGCCTTTTTATCGAAATTTCATACTATTAATCATAAATCTTTAAATAATAAAATATCTCGAAAAATATTCCAATATATTAATTTATTTTCTACTTTGTTTTGCGTCTGTTCATTCCTTCTGCAATTATTAATCATAAATTAGGCTAGCAGAATGCTGGTTCTTGACAGTCGTTAGGATCTTACAGAATAATAATATTATAGAAAAGTGTTGTATCAAATATTTATGTGTATAAATAATTGTAAGTTAAAACCGAGCCTTTATTTAAGGCAACTACGAGCTTAAATTGTAACAATAAGATTGAAAGTTCGTTACCATAGTCAATAAAGTCATTCGTTTTCTATTGAATGTCTATTGCTGTTGGCCCTCGTGGCTTCGACAGCGTCACCAATGGGGTTTAACATAGTATAAAAAAATATATGTATGGGTCCACGAGAGCTTGACGAGTAAAATCGTTCGTCTACGCCGTTCTTGTAAGAACTGTTGCTCTGAAGAGACAAAGGCGTCTGATTTATCAGCGGGCCGACTAATGGCGGATCCGGTATAAATTACGACCTCGGCACAATTAACAGTTATATTATGTACTATAGTTTGATGGAAATGGATTGGAGTGAGTTATTTGTTTTGTTTCGATAAGAATTGTTGTTAGAAATAGAAAGGTGATTATAATTATTACCTATTTGGAACGAATGTTTCTTAACGCGGCTTACGGGTAGTGCGATTTAGTAGAAATCGTCACGTAACGAATGGGTATGTGTGTCGTGTGTTTGTGTGCGTATGTAGCTGTCGAAGCTGATGCAAACAAATGAGCACACGAGCAAGTGACTGCGCAGCCGGTTGCGCAACTCTCTCTCTCTATATCCCTGTTTTTTTAACATATAGTCTATTGAAATATACAGATTTCATTTTTAATTACGTTCGGAGTTGAAGAAAAAATCTAAAGAACTCTGTTCCTGACTGTTTTTATGTCATGACGGTTGACAGACATACATACGGTCCACTTGATGGTAAGCAGTCACGGCAACCTTTGAACGCGCGATATACTTGAAGTGTCACATTCGCGTTGCCAACCCAAGCGATCCAAAAAGGGAAGGGACGAGAAGGGAACAGTCCTCTATTCTTTGGAAATTTGGCCCTCCAGCGTAATCGAAAGAAACGTTACAGTACTGACACTTTTATTTTACGTCTATTTTCTATGAGGATGCTGATGCTAGAAGAAGTATTGCTTGGATCAAACGAAACGCAACAGTACTTCTTCTTCTTCTTATCGAGTAGTTACTGGCCCACCTAGTGTCAGAGGTGTTCAGGTCGCCCGTAGGCCTCTGACTTGTCTTATCGACTGTTGGAAATTGTCAACAGCCGGGACCGACTTTTTACGTGCCCTCCAAAGCACGGAGATGCTCGGTTGAAATACCATTATGCTATCATCCGTCTAGTGACTGACCGCGCCCAAAGTTGCTTAACCTACCGATCGTTTACGAATCAGTGGGTGCACTCGGCTATGAGCGTCTCGAGAAACAGTACTGATAACAGATTATGAATATAGGCTTCGAATGCAACCCTAAAAGCTATGAATTTCCGTAACTTAATTTATTAAAATCTCCTTAGCTGTTACATCATTCGAAATTAATTCCGTAACGATAAATACGTCCGCTATGGAAACAAGCTTACTTGTCGCCAATTAAAAGTAAAATATTGTTTTAATTAACAAATTCAGCCGCTCACTACTCCTGTTAATTGCCCTTTTTACTGCGAAGTTGATTGAGGCAAGTTGCACAACTTGTACTAAGTTGGGGAAGAGATTTTAAAATGTAAGCATTTCTTTTCGTAAAGTATCGCTTTGAAATGGGTTGAGTTTATTTTTATGGAAATTATAACTGAATATTTAAAGCGACATCTAAAGGATTACTTTTAACTTTTTGATAACTTTGGATGGAAACGAAAAATCTCAAAATAAAATTAATAAAGAATATGCATATAAGCACATATGTATATCTAATATATAAAATTCTCGTGTCACAATCTTCGTTCCCATACTCCTCCGAAACAGCTTGACCGATTCTTATGATTTTTTTATGCATATTCAGTAAGTCTGAGAAGCGGCTATTAACTATTTTTCAAACCCTTCAGTGATAAGGGGTGTTCACCCCAAAATTTTTATTTTTATTTTTTGGATAAAATTTTTATTTTTGATTTTTTTATTATGTGGCATTGAAAAATACATACGACCCTAAATTTTTATTTTTTTATCATCAACCGTTGCTTTTTAATAGCCTTATTAGTCAATCAAAAACTTTCACCGGGTAGAGGGCGCTGTTATTGGGTCCTAGATTTTTTTCGGGGCAGACAGGACAGGACAACGTCTGCCGGGCCCGCTAGTTATGTATAATATAAAGGTACATGTGCATTTTGCAAAATACCAATTAGACTCAAGAGATACTACATAAAATTTAAATACAATAGATAGAAAAAATGACGAAAATCTTGTAACTTAAAAAAATATATTTATACATAATAGATTCCAACTCGTAGGAGCGGTAGTTGATGCGTTTAAATTCCAGGCATTCAAAATGCTACCAATTCTGTTTTTTTTGTCGTCTCTATCTACTCCTTCTGTCGGTACCGCTTGACGGTCTAAAAGTACTTTTTAAATACCTTTCTTCTTCCTAGCATTATTCCCGGTATTATACGAGTATTTACGAGTTTGTTAAAATTTCTGTCTCGGTCTGGGCGTTTGTCCGTGTGGGTCTCCAAACGGTGCCTCGGAGAGGACGTTAAGCTGTCGGTCCCGGTTATTATCAATAACATCTGATAATAATCGTTAACTCTTGATAAGTAAATTGCTCTTATTAAATTAGTTACTGGTTCGCCCTTAGGGTTGCGGAGGTCAGATGGCAATCGCTCCGTGTAAAAACTAGTAACTTGTCAAATCCGGATAAGAGTAATAAGCAGACGCTGGGTACATAAAATACCGGGAATAATGCTAGGATGAAGAAGATTATACGAGTATTTACGCAGGGTCTACTTATTACTCTTGTCTCGATTTGACAGGTTACTAGCTTTTATACAGAGCGATTGCCATCTGACCTTCGTAACCCTAAGGGCGAACCAGTAACTAATTTAATAAGAGCAATTTACTTATCAAGAGTTAACGATTATTATCAGATGTTATGTGATAATAACCGGGACCGACAGATTAACGTGCTTTCCGAGATACGGTAAGGGGGCCCACAAGGATAAAGGCCCAGACCGAAACAGATATTTGTAAGATCAATGCCAACATCTGTCCGAGCAGGAATCGAACCAGCAACCGTCGAGGCTAAAGGCAGACTTGCTACCCACAACGCCACAACGGTGTAACTTTTTAAATGTCTATTTCAATAATTTAATGGCGTCGGGATGTGACGACCCCATCGCCCGCTGTTGGGATAACCTCTGTCACAACAGAGAGTGCAATCAGTCACACTGGTGGTAGGTCTTTTGTTGCAAGAGGCCGGCTAGGTAGGTACCACCGCAGTGTCAATATTCTGCCGCCAAATAGTAGTGTTTAGGCACTACTGTGTTCCGGTTTGAAGGGCATTGTACGCTAGTGAAATTACTGGGCGAACGAGATTTAAGAACTAATATCTCGAGGTTGGCAACGCGTGAGTGGCACCTACTAATGGTGCTGCAAGTGCTCATAGGCTGCGGCAGCCACTTACCATCAGGTGGGCCGTACGCTTGTTTGCCAACTTCTAACATAAAAAAAAAAAAAAATAACCATTTTGATGCTGATTTTAGTTCAAAGCTCTTTTTATGAAAAACTAAAACTAAGAAATAATCAAACAATATTTCCATTTATCGGTGGAATTATTTACATCCTAGTCTTAAATAATATTTGGATATTCCTCTACATTACAGTCACGTCCCTACCCATAATTGGTGGAAACGTTTCGGATTGCTAGCATTTACTCAATATTACCGTGGCCATTCGATCAAATCGAGATAATCTCAAATACAATAGACAATCTAATAAGGCATCTATTATTGGATTCAGTAAAGCGTTTATCTTTGACTATATATAACTAGAATTTCGGTTCCAACCGAGAGAGTAGGAGAGACTTACAAAAGGGGTGTGCAGTATTAATAGGCGGGTTAGATCGGGATATATTTAAAGACATAAACACATTATATAATTTATTTCTATGTCATGTCATGACGGTTGGCAAATGAGTATACGGTCCGCCTGATGGTAAGCAGTCTCGTACGGAAGCGCGCGATACTTGAAAAAAAAATTTTTAAAAATACATTAAAAAAATATAACCCCTGAGTTTGTTTCGCCAGCTCTTTTCAGGTAGAGGTTTTAATTTGGGGCCAGTGGTAGACTCTGACTTTCAACAAATACGTGTAATTCTTTTTACGTTGAATAAAAATATTTGATTTTATTATAAATTATATTATAGAATTAAATAAAATATTTGTAAACTACATTGATAAATAAATTTACTTATCTACTTTTAAATAAAATGGTAGGGAACTAGGTACTTACCTCCACCACACGTTGCCGAGCAAAGTGAACCAGGGGTCGAAAGCCAGTGGTAACGCGGCCGAGAGCAGGAGGAACCATCTCCACCGCAGACACCGCATTCGTCCACACGTCGAGTCGAACCCACCCGCAGGTCACAGCCAACACGCTAATAAAACAAAGATAGCTTTTTTTAATATCTGTTATTTCCAGTTTTGGATACTTTTACATTAAGCCAATTCTGAAATAATACAATAAGTTTTATCTATCTTTTATTTCAGAAAACTATAGATAGAAGGGGAGGGGGTTTATTCCGTGAGAACGAGGTATACAAGTAAATGTTATTTTTTTGGCTGTACTTTGTACTGAGATTGGGTACAGTAACAAAAAGGAGTCAGGGTCGTAGTGTAAGATTCATAAAATTTATTTTATATTGTAGATAATAATAGGCATTATTGACAAATTTTTGTGGTTTTTACAATATTATTTACACTGTTATTTAAAAATATTGTACTTGATTAAATTAAAAAAATGTTATAGCTTTTATGTTAGTATTATAATAAATTTATAATTATGCGCGAGCGAAGTCTAGGTTTCGCATAATTTAAAGAGAATTAGCACAGCTTTTTGTGACATTTTACCCTCTGAATAAACATTAGGTATTCAGGGTAATGACAATGAGCTAAGAGGTCAAAATAGTGAAATAATAAGCTGTTGACGCACTTTCTTCCATATTAATAAATTAGTGTCTGTCTATTGTACTTATTACTGGATATTATGAAATATGGTTCTATAGTCTGGAACCCGCAATATAAGACCTATATTGAAAGTTTAGAAAATCTACAAGATAAGTTCCTCAAGCATGTAAGTTGTATGTGTTTCAAATCTAAACTTATTCCACCTACACTGCTTTCTTTAAGTGATCGGCGACTGTTCAGAGATCAAATGCTTCTGTTTAAATTGATCCAATACCAAATTGATTCCCCATATCTACTGGGCAGATTATATTTTAGATGTCCCACAATAATCACACGTATGCAATATTTATTTCATGTACCGGTTTTGAGCACTAAATATACCCAAAATACCTTCATTTTCTTGTCATTGTTATAATACTAAATTTATTAATATTGATATATTTTCTTGCTCAGAATATATGTATAAGAATAAGCTTATCGAATTAATTAAGTTCCAATAATTAACTATTGCTATAATAATAAACTATTAACTATGATTTAATAATTTTTCTGGAATAATTGACTTATTATATTAATGTATTTTTTTAATTTTTTCTTAATATCAATAATTTGTATATTACTTTCTGCTCTTTTGTAACCTATATTGTATAATTTATTAGTGGAAACTTAGTTGGTCTATGTAATATTTGATTTTCTAAGTTTTTATGTATCATTGTACTGTTTGTTTCCCATGAATAAATAAATAAATAAATAAATAAATAAATAAATAAATAAATAAATAAATAAATAAATAAATAAATAAATAAATAAATAAATAAATAAATAAATAAATAAATAAATAAATAAATAAATAAATAAATAAATAAATAAATAAATAAATAAATAAATATCCAATTAGCCTTATTCTGTTTTTTTTTTAAATTGAATCTCCTTAGTTTTGAATTGAACGTGAATTTTCAAGACGCGCCATGTTTTAGGCATATTCAGTTACACGAGAGAGAAGAAAGATATAACGTAGGGGAAAGGAAAAAGAGAGCCGTATATTAAAGAAGTTACTTCTATCACGTGCTGCAGTTTTTAGGGTTCCGTATCCAAAGGTTGCCGTGTCTCATGAGCTTTAATAGATAAATAGTTGGAATTTTCATAGATTATTTATTTCCTTGATTCTTAACAACAAATTTAATTTCAATATAACAATAGGACATAAAAGAAATTTTATACATATTTCTACTGTGGTACGGAATTGTTTTTTATTCCTTATATAAAATTGAGCCACTAGATACAACTACTTAAAGAAAATTATAATTTATTTACATACAAACTGTCTTATTACGAACGCCCTACCTTATATTATCTTTGAACGAGCCCAAAAGGAAAACTTAATTGTAAATTTAATATGTATTTTGCAAACAATTTAGTCGAGAATAATATTACATAATTTTCTTATGAAATTTTCTCGTAGCTGAATTACTTAAACTCAACTTTTATACCGAATTGACCTTTTTACTCATATATACTATATATAATTCTAGTACTGAATAACCTTTCTCTATAAAAGGTTAAGGAATAAAGGTCAACTGTAAAAAAGTTGAGGAATCTATATTAATACGGTTATTCTGATCTAATTAATAGGTTAGATTATTAACGCTAGTTATTTTTATAAACGCTACACACTCAACGGCCCCCATTAGGATAGTGATATCCTGTGTCGGGGTCCGGAAACATACATAATGACAAGGACAAATACACCCAGAACGGAAAATATGCTTGCATGGTCAATACAAACATATTATGCCCATATGAATCCGCAACCTGTGGCGTTTAAGGCAGGTTCGCTACCGCTGCGCCACAACGTCGTCAATACGTATTTTAAGATATTTACCTTTTTAATTTGTATCATACGTACTTTTTACTTGATAATTATAGTGTATAAGTTTGGTCTTTCCTTTTTTTATGTCATGACGGTTGGCAATAAAGCATACGGTCTGCCTGATGCTAAGCAGTCACCGCAACCTATGAAAGCGTGCGATACTTGAAGTATCACGTGCGCGTTGTCCAAGGAACATCAGGAGATCAGAGGCGGGAGATTGAGCCTCGCTCATCGAACGAAACACAAAAGTACTTGAAATGGTTACTTTTGAATTAAATATATAAATAGTTCCTAGTACTAGAAGGGGCGCCGGACGGTACCCTACTGTGAGTTTCAGCCCGTCACATACAAAACACAAACAATTTTATTTATTTATTAGAAAGGTGAATAAAAATATATAGGTACTGAAATGTTATGTAACAGTGTATTCTAGCTATGTCAATAAAATTTTTATTATTATTATTATTAAATTTTTGTGAGAGTGGGGATTAACCATGCATGCATGTGTGTTTGTTTGGGTGTCTTGATCCTTGTCTGTGTGTTTCCGAATCGTCCATACACGACATCACAATCCTAATAGATGTCGTTTATTGCGTAGCATTAAAAAAAAATACCAAACAATTGAATATTGAATATTATATTACTAGCGACCCGCTCCGGCTTTGCACGGGTATAAAATATATAGCCTATGTCATTCACTGAAAAAATGATTAAAATCGATCCAGTAGTTTTGATTTATTCATTACTGCCCGTGGCCCGCACGCGTTAAATGTAATTATTTACGACATCACATAAGAAACCTCAAAATTATTTTTTTTTCTCCATATTCTCTATTTAATAGATGTTTTTATACATATAAACCTACCTCTTCAATCACTCTACCTATTTAAAAAAACCGCATCAAAATCCGTTGCGTAGTTTTAAAGATTTAAGCATACAAGGACAGAGAAAGCGACTTTGTTTTATACTATGTAGTGATATTGAATATTGTTTGGTATTTATTTTGGTTGGTTGGTTAGTTTACTTTATGATTTCGAACCAGTCACCTCATATTGACTTGGTGCAAACTAAAATACCTCGCTAACATGTAAATACAATTTGTCAACGTAATTTTCAATTCGCTACTAACCGTAAACTGGATGATACAATAATTCAGAACCTCAAAATCAGTTTCTCCCCTATTCAAGTAATAAATTACTGTGATATGTAACAATGAAGCATCTCATCATTTATTCAGCGCTCTGAAATCGAGTCGAGAGCTGCTTTTCACACAAATGTGCCGAATTTTCCGATTATCATATTTAAGTAGGCCCTCTATCTCTTTTTCGCTTATCAGATTTCAATAAGCTAGAGTGAGACGAATGTAATATTGCGATGTTTTATTAAATGCAATTCATATTCACAGCTACCAGATTTAATTACTATAGGCGAAATTACAATTCGTCCTCCATGCGCGGGAAACCAAAATTGCGAAATTTACAAAAGAATATGAAAATTCTGGTAACAAGCATACGGATATAAAAAGGTTTCTTTTGTTCTTTTGTAATGTTAATCGGCCATTTCACGTATAATTTAAGCATACACATAAATCTACCCAGCAGAAGCCAAGATCAAGTTGTCTTCCAAAAAACATTGGCCGTTGCAAAAGATTTTGAGAGTGTCGATTTTCTAACATTTTTAAAATGGTTTTCGGTTAGCTCACTTTAAATTCCAGGATATCGCTGCAAGTTTCAAAGACCTGTAATTTAAGTTCCCGACAGCGAAATCGGAAAAACTTTAGAAATGTGACAAAAAAATCTCACTGAAAATTGTGACGATAAAAACGTGACAGGTCAAAACTTTTGGTCCAATATTGGCCAAATGGACACTCCAATATTTTATGACCAATTAGCTAAACGTCACGTATTCCGAGTTCCTGAAGTCCCTGTCCAAGAAGTCATATAACTTTTCACTCGCCACTTTCGAGTTCCTCCTGGCGTATTTTGCATAATTTCATATATTATTTAAGTCGAGACTTTGGTGGTGTATTTGCATAATTCCGTTTGCTTTCTCCGAATACTAATGTCACTGATGGTATTGATGGTTCGATCACCGCGTTATTTCTGATGTATTTTGTAAATAATATATTTGCTAAGAAGATGAATAATTTTTTTTTTTTTTTAGAATATTAGCAATGCTTTTTCAAGGCATTACTAATATTCCTATTGCCCTCCAAATAAGCTCGAAGCTTGCGCTAGGAGTGGGTACGACAATAGCCCAAGGGGGTCAGGATCGAACCCTCGACTCTCGCGTTAACGGAGCGAAGTCTGCCCTTCTACCGTTGAGCTATTGAGGCTTTTATTGGACAATTACTTTATTATTAATTGAAGTATTTTGTTACGGTGAACCTTAGCACCAGGGTATAAGGTTCAAAATCGTCCTTTCCATCTATTTGCTTCGTTCGCGTAGGTTCTAGAAAGATGTGTTCTCGAAAAGTAGTGCCGTATAACGTTCCATGGATGGAACTTTCTCGAACCTGTGTTCCGCACTATATAAACGGCTCGGCGCGTCGACTGAATCATCCAGATCTGAGCAACGAATTACAAGCGATACAAGTGAACAAGTGCGATAATCAGTGACCTCGGCTATTCTTTTGGACTACGATTGACCTGTGATTTGTGAAGTTTTGTTGTGTGATCTGGATGATCTTATTAAAGTCTCATTTAGAGCCATCAGGTGTTTTATTCTAAATTCGTGAACCCCAGTCTTTTACAATATTATATAAAATACTTTTACTAATGGTAGGCCTTCTATTTTAAGAGGCCGAATCAAATGGTATTACCGTTGTGTCAGTTATTCTAGCGTTTTTTTTTATTTGGAAAGTAGGGCAGATGACTACTTCACCTGATGGTTAGTAGAAATAAAGTCCAAACGCGAAGGCGGCTAACAGAGTTGCGGAATGCAACCGTGTTAGCCACCCTTGCCCTGCCTACCCGCAAGATGCTTCTTCACGCCTCGTTTGAAGGAGCCCAGATTGTAGGAAGGAGGGAACACGTGAGCAGGCAATGAGTTCCACTTTTTGGAAGTACGACAAAGAAAAGAATTGGCAAACTTCTTTGTTCGCGAAGGAATTGATGCCACAGTTAGACGGTGACATCGGAGACCGGCACGCGTAGTTCTTGTATGGAAAGGGGAGGGAGGTATGAAGGGGAATAATTCCTCTAAACACTCGCCGTGATACATTCGGTAGAAAGCGCTTAGGGCGACAATCACACGACTACTACTACTACTGTGTTTCGGTTTGAAGGAAACTCTAGCTAGTGAAATTACTGGGCAAAGGTGAGTTGAGAACCAATATCTCGAGGCTGGATACGCTTGAGTGACACCTACAAAACATGAGCGTAGGTAACGCCATTCACTACTTAAGAAAAAGTAAGCAAGCAAACAGCCCACCTGGTAGTAAGAAGTGCCACGCTCAGGCACTACTACGCTTGAGTGACACCTATAAAACATGGGCACAGGCAACGCCATTCACTACTTAAGAAAAAGTAAGCAAGCAAACAGCCCACCTGGTAGTAAGTAGTGCCACGCTCAGGCACTACTATGCTTGAGTGACACCTATAAAACATGAGCACAGGCAACGCCATTCACTGCTTAAGAAACAGTAAGCCAGCTTACAGCCCACCACGCGCATGGCACTACTTACCACCAGGTGAGCCGTATGCTTACTTGACTCTACTGTATCTTTTGATATGTGGTGTTTGCTTTGTTTTTCAATATATTGATATCCAATTTACTTCGAATTATAATTATGTTATGTTCATTTGTATTTGTATGTCTTTTTGGATTTATTATATCTTAATGTTAGAGAAATATTGAATATAACATTTTATAGATTTGACGACGTTGTGGTGCAGGGGTAACAAACCAGCCTTAAGCGTCACATAAGCATTCGAGCCATACGTTGCTTACAATAAGGCTGACCGTATGCTTGTTTGCATACCGTTATGACATCAAAAAGCTACAAACAAAACATAATGGTGGCTTGGTAATTATAATATCTTGAAACTGTTGTTAAAAGTATTAGAAGACTAAGATTTTCCGAGTCACTTCCATCGCAGACGGCGAAACAACACGAAACCTTAATGTGAAACGTCAAAATCACTACTCACGCAAGAATAATTCCTAAAAGCCTCTCCAAGCAAACAGTCCTTTATGGCGAGCAAAAAATACGGATTGAAACCTCGTGACACAATGCCGGATGCGACCTGACATCATCAGGGAATGGGGCTGCGAAATAATAAGGCTCAGTTGTGGACTATCCCATGTGCTGCGGCGATTTCATTCATGAACGGAAGCGATTAAATGAACTTAAAAAACATTTTTAATAAGATTTATATATAATATGTAAGTAATATTATTATGTAGCAAAATCTCTGCTCTAGTTTGAAAAATTCTCATATTAGTGGATAGGGTCTACTATATATAAATAATTTCTAAAGATTTACACATTTACACTAAGACAACGAAATGAACTTAGTCACTAGCTTGCAAACAATTTTTTGCAACTTGCCAAATTTAATTCAATCAACGTTTCCTTGGATAGTGGATTCGGGAGAATCCATCGTCGAAAACCCTTATCCTGGAATGTCATTCAAATTTTCAAATCCAAAAGATTTTTAAGAGAAGTCTTCTGAGGTCTTGTAAGAGGCCTGACGCTGCCGAAGCCGTAAGGAAACACGGTAGGGTTATATTTGGCAAGAGTTTGACATAATCTCTAATAAAGAAGTATCCATGAGGATTTTCTCCACATTAAGAAAAAGCGTTTCCTTAACCGGAATCATACGCTAGAGTCTGTCACTTGGACCATCACCCGCAGTTATACCGGTTTCCCCTTTGTCTAGGTACTGTGTTTGCTCCCGTTTCTAAAATTAAAACTATACGGCCTGGAATGCTAAGTTTGTAATATTTCGTTTTCTCGGATAAGGTGCTCCTTTCGTCTGTAAAAATATGTTACAGCAGGATTATGCTTATTTCGGTACGAGGCTACGTGTGCTAGTATTGTATGTGATCTTTGAGAATGAAATATGGCAGCCATATTTGTGTAAAATTTTACATACTAATTTCAGTTTGGTATCTCTTTTTTATGACTGTCGGCAAACAAGCATACGATCCGTCTGATGGTAGGTAAGCAGTCATTGCCAACTATGAATGTTTGCCATTTTTGAAGAATCACATGCGTATTGCCGAAGGGATAGGGGTGAAGAGACAACAGGGGAAAAAGGAAGGGAACAGAGGGAGTGGGAGATTGGGCTCATTCATTACACGAAACGCAAAAGTGCTTTGTTACTGTACGTCGATTTTCTGTGACACTTTCTCTTTTGAGCCGAACCATATGTGGTGGTAGGAACATAGCACTCACTGGTGGTAGGTCTTTTGTTGCAAGAGGCCGGCTAGGTAGGTACCACCGCAGTGTCCAATATTCTGCCGCCAAATAGTAGTGCTTAGGCACTACTGTGTTCCGGTTTGAAGGGCATTGTACGCTAGTGAAATTACTGGGCGAACGAGATTTAAGAACTAATATCTCGAGGTTGGCAACGCGTGAGTGGCACCTACTAATGGTGCTGCAAGCGCTCATAGGCTGCGGCAGCCACTTACCATCAGGTGGGCCGTATGCTTGTTAGCCAACTTCTAACATAAAAAAAAAAAATAAAAAATAAAAAAAAATAGCACTGCTAGTACTTGTATGTAGTATCAATGATATTTTTATTATCTGTTTGTTTAAATAAACAGACGTAGGTAGAATATATACATGTGAATCTCCAAGAAAAATAATGGTTTGAAAAATACTTTCAGTTCGAAGGTCAGTGCCATTAACTAAAACCTCACTATGGGGTGGATCCTAAGTAATATTAAAATGGCAAAATGAATTTGATTGTTTGTGATGTTTTCACGCTGAAACCGCTGGGGCCATTATGATTTATTTTAAATCTAGATATGGGATCACGGAGACTGTAATAGACCTATAAGACTACTTTTTTGCGAAAATAAAAAGTGTAAGGATGAATTAGTAAAAGTTTGCCTGGGGAGTGTCATATTAGAAGTGCCTCATTCAAAATCGTTATTCATCCGTGCCATTCCGCGGGGAGTTTCTAGAATAAAATTCAATTGAAAAAAAATTAAACTAAGAAAAACTCAAGCATGAAAATTAATTCAGACAAGAAAACAGTCTGTAGCGTGATTTTTAAATCCTACAGGATCCGAACATTTTTCCGGTACAAAAATTATCCTAAATTTCATTCAATTCCATTCAGCCACGTTTGGGCGATTGGGTGACAAACATTCAATTATACAAACTTTCACATTTAGTATATTAATAAGATAGTACCTGGATGACTGAGATTTGCTCGGTTTTTTTTGCAAATCGAAATATATACTTAGACACACTTTAGATGAGTTGACAAAGGGCTTCGGAATAATAGTTTATCTCAAAAAATATGTAACATGAGCTAGCAAGCTAGATCGATTTATCACCTCCGACATTTCATGAAAATCGTTAGAGCGGTTTCCGAGATTCACATTATTTATTTATTTATATATAATAAACAATAAACACTGCACACTCAACGGCCCCCATTAGGATAGTAATATCCTGTGTCGGGAGTCCGGAAACATTCACAATGACAAGGACAAATACACCCAGACCGGAAAATATGCTTGCATGGTCAATACAAACATATTATGCTCCGAGCGGGAATCGAACCCGCGACCTGTGGCGTTTAAGGCAGGTTCGCTACCGCTGCGCCACAACGTCGTCAATGTTCATTGATAGATAAAAAAAATATTTTGTAATAATTCTAAATTATAGCTTCTAGGGCTATTGTTGTACCTAATTATTTTGAAGGCTGTATTAAAAAGCTTTAAAATTTATTGCTGTTCTTTTAGAAAAGTTTTTTACATCAGCTGATAACTATGTGATATGAAAACTGTAGCTTTTCGGCTTACAAAGGATATCATTTTCTTCAAAGACTGGAAGAAAAAGCAATTTCCTCACACAAGCCGCCTAAAGCGTCTGAGCAAACATACTTAGTTCTTCTAAAAGAATGTAAAAGGTTGGGAAAAAATTGCATAGATTTTGTGCTATTTTAAGGATTTCACTAGCTATACCATGGGTTCATTTTGAGGGTTCCGTAACCATAGGTTACCGTTCGTCCGTTTGTCCATCTGTCAAGAGGCTGTCTTCCTCGTACCGTAATAAGTAACCTATTGTATCTTAATTTATATATATTTTTTATTGTCTACAGAAAACGTATATATTTATGTAATAATAATTACAGTATGAAAATAAAAACTGTAACAAAAACCTTACCTCGTAGCTCTCATTAGTGATACAAAATAAAATCAAGAAGATAAAACTTTAACCCAATAGAAACCGGAACATAGGAATGATAATTGCCGAAACAAACCGCCAACAGCGCTAAGTTTTGGACAAAACGAACATCGCATGTTTGGTAGGAGTTCGTAATTATAATCAAATTTGGCAGTGGCGCTATGCAAATTGTCTTAAATCCTGCCTTAAGACTTAAAAGGGGCAACTTTCTTTAATTTAATGAGACTTTATCAACCGTCTCCAAAAAAGAGGAGGTTCATAATTGGGTTGTATTTTTCTATTAACATCTGCCTTCGACTTTGTCCGGGGTGATCTTACAATCGGCTCCAGAGTGAAATGAGTCATTGATAAGTATCACATGCGCGTTGCCAACTCGCTGAGCGCGCATCAACACTAATAACGCGCGTTGCGTTACTGGTTCGGCCTTAGGGTTGCGGAGATCAGATGGCAATCGCTCTGTGTAAAAACTAGTAACCAGTCAAATCAGCTTAAGAGTATACAATCAGACCCTGGGTAAATTCGGGAAATAATGCTAGGAGGAAGATGCGCGTTGCCAACCCAAGGGATAGGGTGTCAGGAATGATATAGGTAAAAAGGAAGGGAACGGAAAGACGTACGTACGTATATGACGTACTACCCGTACATCAGAAATCTGAAATGTAATAATAATAATAATAAAATTCTTTATTGTACACCATAAAAAATTTACAAGACATTACAAAACCAGATAAATTGGTACAACCGGGCGGTCTTATTGCTAAAAAGCAATTTCTGCCAGACTACCTGTGGGTATAGGAGAATTTTTGTGAAACATAAGTAGGTGGCGTAAAAGATGAGCAGAACAATATTATCTATATAATATTAAAAATATCTTTAGTATACACAAATAAAATAGGTAAATAAATACTTAAATATATAAATAGTATATGATATAATTATGAATAAACATACAAATATATATTAATAAATATATATAAACAAATAACTATATACATATCGTTATATATATATATATATATATATATATATATATACACAAATAAATATGGCGTTTGGCATAAATAATAAAAGTAAATCATTAAGGGCCAAGTATAAAAGTAAAGGGATAGTCATTGATTCAAAAAGTAAGTTTTTATTTGTTCTTTAAATAGAGATAAGTTGTGAGCACGTCTAATGTGGAGAGGTAGAGGTAATGTATGCACTGATTTGTATTTTTCTTTTAAGTTACTTACTTTCAGGTTAGTTTTATAGTATTTTCTACAAAATCAGTTAAGTAGGTTTTGGTTTTTAGAGCATATTCATCTAGCTAAGTTAAATAACATATAAACCACCTATATAAACGAAAATTATATTAATTAATAAATGGAAGCAATACCATGTCAACCCACAAAATTGAAAAAACTGAGTTATATATGCAGAAGTGTTGGTAAATGGCTGAAGAACATTTTTCTTTAATATTAGTAGGGTTTTAAGCTTTAAAACTTCTAAAAAGCCATTTTTAATCATGCAATTTATTTATTATGTTAAACGTTTTGGGTTATATTATATACGAAAACTCCAGTTTGTATGCTTATTTTTTTTAAATAAGTATCAATAACTTACATAAATCTGAAATTGCCAAAAACTTGACCAATACATAAAAAAATCATGTAAAGCAAATTGTTCAAAATTTTCAAACGCGCTTTTCTCGAAATGACATTCGTGTGGGTTGACATGGTATTGCTTATTTGCGTCCAAATATGAAGATATGAATAAAAAAATTACTGACTTCAAACCTCTAATCGAAAATGAATATTTTAATCAGCCGAATCGTAGAGTTGATACTATTTATTTTTGATTACAGCAACATTGGAAACTATTTCTTTGAAAATAAAAAATAATAATCATGTTATGTGTAACGCGTAACGCACGCTTACCAATAAGCCAAGCCAAGCTATGCCAGGCAGCTGGCAATGCCAGCCAGCTAGCCAGCCACACAACTAGTAAACTACTTAAAATGCCAGTTACTTTATTTTTTTTAAGAAATAGCACTTTTTTACTGTAGTAGAATTATGCTTCTCTCAGCACAATAGGGCCAGCTCGACCGGGGAAGTACTACCCTCTCACAGAAAATCGGCGTGAAGTAACAGTATCAGTAGGTACTGTTGCATTTCGTGCAATGAATGAGAGTGCCAGAGGTCCAACCCCCTCTGTTCTCATCCTTTTTTTCCCTTCTCATACCGTACCTCCTGTTCCTTTGGTTGGCAACGCGCTTGTGATACTTCAAGTATCGCAAGCGTTCATAGGTTGCGATGACTGCTTACCATCAGGCGGACCGTATGCTTGTTTGCCAACCGTCATGACATAAAAAGGCAAGGAATGACAGTCGATTGTTGGTATTGATATTATTGTTATGTCTTATGATAAGTGTGGAATAAAATTGATGTAGAAAGATATTAAATTATAGAAGAAACGTACTTTATTGTCCCTTCTGTTATCATAAGAAAAATAAATATGAAAAATGTGTCAGAGATGCTAAAACAAAATATAATATCAGAGGAATGATGAACAAGACATCGCAATGTTTGGTAAGACTCAGTAATTATAATCAAATTTGGCAGACGCAATGCCCGCTATGCAAATTGTTTTAAGTCTCGCCGAGAGACTTAAATGTTGGGTGAATTTAATTTTTGCCAGTTTTAATGTTAATTTTAACTTGTTTTAAATAAATTATTTCGTAGTAGTACCGAGTACAGTTATAAACACAAGCAGGTACAATTATATTTTAATTAGGTCGATGTTTTGAATATTTCAGTATTTTCATAAAGTAATAACAATCCCGAAAAAAAAAAATCGTTTCGTTAGAAACTTGCAAAAATATGTAGCAAAAAACCTCGTTGTTGTCTCCCCAGTTTGTCTACGGAGAGTGTTAGTCTCTTTCTCACTCTCCTTTTCTACATTCTCCTTTCTCCTAATCGCCTCACTCCATCTCTGTTACAGGATCAGGGTTACGTATGTGATACTATTGTTACGGAGAACCTTATCACCGGGGCATAAGGTTCAAAATCGCTCTCTACTCTGTCTATTTGGTTCGCTACGCGAAGGTTCTAGAAAGCTTTGGTCTAGAAAAGTGCCGTATGACATTCCGTGGACGGAACTTTCTCGAACCTGTGTTCCATACTATAAGCGTTCCGGTGCGTCGACTGAGTGATTCAAACGACTGCGATAATTAGTGACCTCGGCTATTCTTTTAGAGTAAGATTGACCTGTGATTTGAGAAGTTCTGTTCTGTGATCTAGAAGATCTCATTAAAGTCTCATTTGGAACCGTCACGTGTTTTATTTCAAATCCGTGAAACCCAGCCCGTAACAATATTATTGCTGACTACCACGCCGGCTTTACCTAGATTTGTGTTTTAGTTAAATATCAATATACCCAACTATATAATAACCACAACCGCAACCACAACCACAACTAGTTAGGTGTAATTTATTTATACTAAAAATAAAATTGTAAATTTCAACATTCATCCATAGCCTGACTTTACTCAGTGCTGGATATAGATCTCTCTTTTTTGACGTCATTGTACACGGCCCTGTGCTGCCTCGGGTAGGCTATACATAACTTTGGCGATATCGGCCAGCCATTTCGCCACTGGACTTCCGACGCGTCCAACGCTTCAGACCAAATTTTTTTTTCGAGTATATCGGCTTACGCTCGTACACGCGCGCTTTATTACGCTTTAAAGTCGAATTTTGCATGCCTTTTCTCCGTCGTGTATGCTCAAACTGGTGGTGGTATCAGTGCTATATTATTCAAATAATATTACTAGCAAGCTATATAAAAGCTTATGAGCGCGTTAACGCTCGTACTAGTTGTGCGTGTGATAACCGACGCGCCTATACGCGCCTATACGCGTTTCGAAAAACGGGATTTTACGCTCGCATAAAACGCTGATATGAAACCGCCTTTAGTATAAGACGTTGTCAAGTCTATATACAAGCTGTTTCTTTTACTCATAGTGTTATTCCATGAAATAGACTAAGATAGCAATATCTCATATAAAATATGCTTACATGAGCAACTTAGTATGGCTCCATCTTCTTTACATAGAGCCAAATAAACATACATACAATATTATCTTCCTTTTATAGTAGTATAGCTGTTCGGAGTCGAGACGTGACGACCCCATCGCCCGCTGTTGGGATAATCTCTGACACAACAGAGATTATTCCACCAGTGCAATCAGTCACACTGGTGGTAGGTCTTTTGTTGCCAGAGGCTGGCTAGGTAGGTACCACCGCAGTGGCAAATATTCTGCCGCAAAATAGTAGTGCTTAGGCATTACTCTGTTCCGGTTTGAAGGGCACTGTATGCTAGAAATTACTGGGCAGAGGAGATTTAAGAACTAATATCTCGAGGTTGGCACCGCGTGAGCGACACCTACTAATGGTGCTGCAAGCGCTCATAGGCTACGGCAACCACTTACCATCAGGTGGGCCGTATGCTCGTTTGCCAACTTGTAACATGAAAAAAAAAACCCGCGACTTCACCTCCGTAATAACGATTTTTAATGCGTCACCCCTTTTATGCATTAGATAAAATTAAATAATTGATTCCCCATACAATCTTAATTCTTCTATTTCACCACCTTCAAGGTTGTTTTCGAAATGAAAAGTTATTTTACGTTTTTTTTAAGCTATAGGTCTATATCTGTATCAAATTTTCTCAAAATCGGTAAGGTGGTTTAGGCGTGAAAGCATAGCTAACAGATAGAGTTACTTTCATATTTATAATATTAGTAAGGATTTAAATCATCGTTAAATATATTGAAATAATAGTTATAATAGTTTCATAAAACCACAAAGCATAAAATACATTTATAGACCCGGGGGTCTACCATGAACACATATTGCGATTGAAATGACGACCGAAGCTGAGCGTCGTAATTTTGTAATTTGTAACATGACACACTACTAGTGATTCATTTGAGTTTTCCAAATGTGACGTCATCTCCATCTCAAATAGATCGTAAGCGTATTACATTTTTCATTTTTCGTACGATGTGTTATGGGAGTTCTTATTGGATGCACTAAGTATAAATTAAAAGAATAATAATTAAAAATAATAACGTTTTTAATTATTAAGTTATATGAAGTTACAGACAATTAGCCTCAAGCCACAAATAGCTCAACGGTAGAAGGGCCGACTCCGCTCCGTTCAAGCATAAGTTGCGGGTTCTAACCTGACCCCCTTGGGCTTTTATAGTACCCACTCCTAGTGCAAGCTACGAGCTTATATAGAGGGGCAATAGGGGCTTCAAAATTAATAATTAAGTTCAATCTATTTTAGAGCGTTACGTCACTCATTGAACCAGAACCTTACATGAACTAAATTGCATTGCAATAGAATTGTGAACTATAATTTCATGGTAGCCTCCCTGAAAATTCACTAAAACTCGCTTAAGCCGTCACAAATATAGTCCTGGTTGGTACAAGGCGGCCAAAATCGTACACGCCAAAACCATTATACTTCACGTAAAATGTATCGCTCTGTTAAATTATTCAGTAGGAAATGAAAATGGTTAGATTTTGTATTATAGCGTTGAAAATGTATTTGAAATATATAGTTTTGATGACGGTGTGACGCAGCGGTAGCGAACCTGCCTTATGCCACAGGTCGCAGGTTCGATTCCCGCGTGGTGCAGATGTTTGTGTTTACAGGCATGTTACGTTCCCACGTCTGGCGGATTAAGTAAATAACAGACCACCGGGTTTTCGCCGCAATAACCATTGCATCGGAAACTTCAAGTATAAGTTTAATTCGTTGTAAATGTTTAATTTTAATTTTGAGATATTGTTTTAATTTTATATTGACTCTTGTCTCTCACATCGAGCAAGTAGTACTAGTTTTAAGTTTAGCCATGTAATTTTATTTTTAATCAATTACAAATAATTTTAAGTAATTTTGTTTCTTTTTTTATGTAAGAGGGGGCAAACGGGCAGGAGGCTCACCTGATGTTAAGCGATTACCGCCGCCCATGAACATCCGCAACACCAGAAGGCATGGAGGCGCGTTGCCGACCTTTAAGGAAAGAATACGCTCTTCTCTTGAAGGTTCCCAAGTCGTATCGGTTCGGAAAGACCGCCGGCGGAAGTATTTTTGGACCCTCCGCTGCCGGCGTACATAATTGGCATGTTTTCTGGTCTGGGTGTGTTTGTCCTTGTCATTGTGAGCAGTCGCATCACGAGTTTTTTCCATCGTACGGTGGCAGCTAAGCAGGCATCCTTAATTATATACGTCTTTGAATTTTAATGGACAAGAGTAGCAGTAGAGTAGAAGCCTCAATAGCTCAACGGTAGAAGGGCCAACTTCGCTCCGCTAACGTGAGAGTCGCGGGTTCGATCCTGACCCCCTTGGGCCATTGTTGTACCCACTCCTAGCGCAAGCTTCGAGCTTATTTGGAGAGGCAATAGGAATATTAGTAATGTGTTGAAAAAGCATTGCTAGAATTCTTTATTTAAAAAAATTGAATCGAATTGCCTATCAAGAGTAAACGATTATAAGATGTTATGATAACAACCGGAACCGACAGCTTAACGTGCACTCCAAGGCATGGTAGGAAGATCCATAAAAACACGCTACCAATACGCCACAACGTTCGTCTCGGTCCGTACTTTAACAACTCCAATTATAAAAGTAAATTGTTTTCCGAGTGTATTTATTAATTGAATTAAGATTGAAATATGAACTGTATTGAGAGAAACAGTTATTTTATCTTCTGCGAAATAATAAATTATAACAGACAGTGTATTAATCTTCGCTGTAATTAATTAACGCCAATCGCAGGCCGATGGTTCACGGAATCATTTGTTTAAAAACAAAAGACCACTCCAGACCATTCAATACTGATCGAAACAGAAATGGAAGCTTTTATGAGGTGCGCTTCAGAGGTATGAAAGTGTACAACCGAGTTAAGATACATACAGCTGTCGAGTTTAAAGAATAAAAATTAATAAAAAAATTATTAATAATCAAACTATATATTATAAAATATTTTTTACTGCAATAATAATTGATTGATTAGACAAAAGTCATACATATATCGCGCTATCAGTAACATTTTTTTGTACTGCCTGTCTGTCTGTTCACCAATAACAAATAAAAGCATACGTGTATTGTAAGAGGTGATGAAGAAAGTACTCTTCATCCATCATAAAGAGAAAAGTGTGATTACGATTTTAATTTGGCACTTACACTTACGAAAAGAAATCTAAAATTATGTACATTTATATTCGTCCTGATGATAGTACTTCAACGATCGATCCGACACTTTTATGTCAACAAAAAAAAAAGTATGAAAAATTCTACCCATTCAAATGCTTAACATATAATGTATTATTTAAAACAAAGAACAATTAAAAAACATCAAATTTTTGTCAAAACAAATTATGCTTATAAAAAATTTGTAAATAATTCACTCATCACTTTGACGACGTTGTGGCGCAGCGGTAGCGAACCTGCCTTAAACGCCGCAGGTCACGGGTTCGATTTCCGCTCGGAGCATAATATGTTTGTATTGACCATGCAAGCATATTTTCCGGTCTGGGTGTATTTGTCCTTGTCATTGTGAATGTTTCCGGACCCCGACACAGGATATTACTATCCTAATGGGGGCCGTTGACTGTGCAACGTTTATTTATTTATTATTTATCAATCGCAATAACCGTGTGTATATAAATATTTCTTTGAGAATTCGCTTGAATAAATCAGGCGGTCTCATAAGACGATCAAAGCTTTCGGATTGAATTAAAATAGTCGATGACGTTGCAAATTTAATGTTTCGCGTTTCGATATTAATAAGCTCTTTCCTCAAAGGTATTTTTAATTTAAAAGATATAAAATATTTTACTTAAACACGAACTTCGTTTGAAGAATTTATTCAGTAAGGATACTATTTAGTTTGTAGTCGCAATGCACCGGATGCAATGGTTATAAAGATTTAAAATTAATCTTATATATTATATGGGAATTACGCAATACGTTGTGATGATGGTATTTATAAATAGAGACAAATTTAAAGATTAAAGTTCAGTCAAAATACACCAAACTTCTTAGGCTATCGCCTAGCCTACAGCTACACCTACAGATCACATATTCTTTTTTCTAGCATTATTCCCGGTACTATACGATTATTTACCCAAGGTTTGCTGATAAGATTAATAATCTAGTCCGGATTTGACAGGTTACTAGTTTTTATACAGAACGATTGCCATCTATCCTCCGTAACCCAAAGGGTGAACGAGTAACACTAAAAACACACTAAAAACTTAACCCCACTTTTCTGCAGTCGGGTAAATCAAATATTTTCCTAAAATAATATAAAACTCAAACTTTTCATTTAAAGACGTCTTTATGGCTTTAGAGTTTTCTTACTCCAAAACTTCTTTCATTCTCAAACTTAAATCTCAAAGAAAATGACTAAAACCGTATTCCACATTTCGTTCAATACGTTTCGTTCCTCCATACACACAAACAAAATTGAAGTGTCTATTGGTAATTACAAATTACCACTTTTTCATTCAATGCTTATGAAAGTACATGGTACTTAAAAAAACAATTTTTAAAATTTTTGTCTCTATCAGTCTATCTGTTTGTTCTGGTTAATTTATGAAACGGCAGATAGCTGAGTATAGGCTACTTATATTTATGAAAAAAAAATTAGGATTCCGTGTAAAAAACTAAACACACTGCTAGTTGTTGCTGCTGCTAGGCCTACTTAACCCCCCCTCATTTCAATGGACGTGCAGAATTTGGTTTGTGTACCCCAGGAGGGTACCACCTGCGTTCGCGGTGGAGAATCCCTCTCTGGGCGTCCATGCTCAGGAAGAACTCCACCTGAGAATGAATGCCCAGGCTGCCCTCCGAATTCTGGGGGGGCCAATTTTGCGCGCTCTGGAACTGTTCGGGGCAAACAAAGCAGGCTACCTAAGGCTACCCCTGTCACGCTTACTGTGGACTTCTGCAACATAAGGGGGCTAAATTCCAACCTGAACGCCGTCCACCACCATCTTGAGACGGCGAAGCCGGCCTTGCTTTTCCTTACAGAGACACAGATATCTTCTCCGGCTGATACTTCTTTCCTCTCCTACCCGGGATACAATTTGGAACATTCCTTTGTACCCCGGGCTGGTGTGTGCGTGTACGTCAGAGAAGATATCTGCTCTCGTCGCCTCGGCAGCCTTGAAGTAGGGGATCTATCGATTCTTTGGCTGCGCGTAGACTGCGATGACCATCCGCGAATCTACGCGTGCCTTTATAGGTCCCATAGCGGAAATGCCGAAACTGACCGACTCATTGAGCACATCCAAATGGCTACAGATTCCGTGCTGCAACAGATCCCATCCGCTGAGATCGTGATTCTTGGCGATTTTAACGCCCACCACGCCGAATGGCTTGGTTCACGTACCACCGATCACGCGGGGAGATCTGTTCTCGACTTTGCTTTGGCATATGATCTGACACAACTGGTAACCTCGCCTACGCGAATCCCAGATGTAGAGGATCATACACCTTCACTGTTGGATCTTCTGCTGACCTCTCATCCGGACAACTATTTGGTTTCCGTCGATCCTCCTCTAGGCTCGTCGGACCACTGCCTTGTTCGGAGTACAGTGCCGGTCTCGCGCCCAGCACGGCCCCGCTTCGTGGGCTACCGGCGCGTTTGGCACTACAGGTCGGCGGACTGGGATGGGATGCGTTCTTTCTTTGCGTCCTACCCATGGGGACAGATTTGCTTCTCGCTGGATGATCCGGACGTCGTGGCCAACTCTGTCGCCGATGTGGTACTCCAGGGCATGGAACTCTTTGTTCCGGCTTCTGCAGTGCCCATCGGTGGCAAGTCACAGCCTTGGTTTGGTCACTCCTGTAAAACGGCGCTTCGCCGAAAACAGGAATGCTACCAAGCCTGGGCTAAGGCGTCGACGTCTCGTGATGTAAATACCAGCGCACTTAGAAAGGAGTACAACTCTGCCTCCAGGTCCTTCAAAAGAGTTATTGCCAAAGCAAAGTCGGAGCACATCGGCAGAATTGGCGAGAGACTAGTGCGTCTTCCTTCGGGTACACGTGCATTCTGGTCCCTCGCCAAGTCTGTCTTAGGGAATTTCTGTAAGCCATCATTTCCACCTCTGCATAGGGACGATGATTCGGTGGCCCATGCCGCGAAAGAGAAAGCTGATCTTCTGTGCTCTCTCTTCGCGTCCAACTCGACTGTGGATGACCAAGGAAAGTCACCACCGGCAATCCAGCGGTGTGATACCACGATGCCGGAGGTTAAATTCCGGCAAAGTGTAGTTCGCAGAGCACTTCTTTCCTTGGACATTCATAAGTCGAGTGGGCCTGATGGAATCCCCACGATCGTGTTGCGGACATGTGCTCCTGAGTTGGCGCCGATTTTAACGCGTCTTTTCCGGTACTCCTACTCATCAGGCGTCGTCCCGAACTCATGGAAGACGGCTGTAGTGCACCCGATCCCTAAAAAGGCAACCGCTCGGATCCGTCCAATTATAGGCCAATTGCCATTACCTCCTTGTTCTCAAAGATAATGGAGTCCATTATCAACTGCCAGCTCCTGCGGTATCTAGAGGAGCACCAGCTGATTAGCGACCGCCAGTACGGTTTTCGTCGTGGTCGTTCAGCTGGTGATCTTCTAGTTTACCTGACACATAGATGGGCGGAAGCAGTTGAGTCCAAGGGGGAGGCATTAGCGGCCAGTCTGGACATAGCGAAGGCCTTCGATCGGGTATGGCACAAGGCGCTTCTTTCGAAGCTTCCTTCCTATGGGCTTCCTGAGAAATTATGCGAGTGGGTCACCAGCTTTTTGGCAGATCGGAGCATCAAGGTCGTTGTCGACGGTGCATGCTCTGACTTAAAACCCATTAATGCTGGTGTCCCGCAAGGCTGCGTACTGTCCCCTACTTTGTTTCTTCTGCATATCAATGACATGTTGGAAATTTCCAACATTCATTGCTATGCCGACGACAGCACTGTAGACGCTTTATACACCGGCCGCGCTAATATTTCTCGGGAAAACGTCATTGAGTGCCGGAACAAACTTGTGTCTGAAGTCGAGACTACATTGACCAAAGTCTCGGACTGGGGCCGACTAAATTTAGTCCAATTCAACCCCAAGAAGACACAAGTTTGCGCGTTCACCGCTAAAAAATCACCATTTGTCGTATCTCCTCGTTTTGAGAACACTCCCTGGCTGCCACAGCTAGTATCGGAATACTTGGTGTCGACATTTCGAGCGTCGTTCAGTTCCGCGATCAATTGGAAGGAAAGGTCAAATTGGCCTCTAAAAAGCTTGGTGTGCTCAGCAAGGCGAGGCACTACTTCACGTCGGCTCATCGCCTGAAGCTCTACAAGGCGCAAATTCGACCGCACGTGGAGTACTGCTCTCACATCTGGGCGGGAGCTCCCCAGTACCAGCTACTTCCAATTGACCGCATCCAACGTAGAGCGGCTCGAATTGTCGACGATCAAGCCCTTTCCGATCGGCTTGATCCTTTGGCATTGCGTAGAGATGTCGGATCACTCTGCATCTTCTATCGCATATATCACGGGGAATGTTCTGAGGAATTGTTTGGATTGATCCCGCCGGTAGAATTTCACCATCGGACATCGCGACAAAACTCTAAGTTCCATCCATACCACCTCGATGTCTGGAAATCCACAACAGCGCGATTTAGAAGACATTTTCTTCCTCGCACAACCACTCTGTGGAATCAACTTCCGCCGGCGGTCTTCCCGAACCGATACGACTTGGGAACCTTCAAGAGAAGAGCGTATTCTTTCCTTAAAGGTCGGCAACGCGCCTGCATGCCTTCTGGTGTTGCAGATGTTCATGGGCGGCGGTGATTGCTTAACATCAGGTAAGCCTCCTGCCCGTTTGCCCCTCTTACATAAAAAAAAAAAAAAAAAGTTTAAGATATATATATATGAAAAAAAAGGTCTTATATTTCGACACTTCATTAATAGTAGAGGAAATTAATAGTAAAATTCGCTAAAGAAATAAAATGCGAAAACTTAATATATATTACTGGAAAATATTTGTGGTACAAGGTACGGAATAGAAATTTTCTACTAAAGACATACGCGGCCAAAAACGATTGCAAAAGATTTACTTCAAAATGCCAATTCGGATCAAATGGGACAAAGGTCCACGAAATAAATAGAAAAAGACGGCTTTGATTTAATTCCCTACAAACCTAAAAATTTGGGACCCTACTTATAACCAATAATTAATTTTAAGTTAATTTCTTTATTAAAATTATGAATATAGCCGCTTTTCGATATTATTCTCATTTTTCTATTTCAGACGGGCAGGAGGCCTGATGTTAAGCGATTACCACCTATGAATCAGAGAGCATGCCTGCGGGTTGCCAACCTTGTAAGATATAACTGGTTATACGCTGGCGGACCTCGAAACGCGACTGACGAGCAGTCACTTCACGAATTTATCACCAACGTTCTCACCGTACGTACGTACACACCAAAAATGAATCAATACCATCACTTGTATTATTAATTAAGGACAATTCGAAAATTGCCAGCACTTTTTCCGCTTCTGTAGCAATCCCTTTTGGATTCTTTCCAAACAATTTCTCCCGTTCCTTAAGTACCGACATAACCACTGTGGATTCTGCTTAATCTATGGATTTGAAATTGCTTTGCCAATTTTAAAAAATATTTTGCTCTATACAATAGCATTTTATAAAATAAGATAGTTAGGATAATTATATCCTGTGTCGGGGGTCCGGAAACACACACAATGATATGGACAAACACACTCAGACCGGAACACATGCCTGTATGGTCAATATGGTCAATACAAACATCTGCTCCGAGTGAGAATGGAATCCGCGGCCTGTAGCGCTTAAGGCAGGTTCGCTACCGCTGCGCAAAAACGTCATGGTCGCAGTTAACCCATTTTAACATACTTCGAAAAGGATGGAGTTTTAAGTTTGCTTTTTGGTTTTGATGGTGCGTTAGAGACACAAAATTTATTTGTCGAATAAATTGGTGGCAAAGATTTAATTAATAATATATGTCGGAGAATTCGCTAGATTAAGATATTATTATTATTATTTCATCAATCAGTCCCTCAGTCACCATATGGGACTGTCTAGAAAAACATCCGTCCATGATCCATTGAATAAAAACGCACCATGACAGATACGAGAAATGTGAATAGCAACCAGTTCTACTTTATTTAGGACTACATCCTCTTTCGTCTATATTGTAACATGATCTTTTTCATCCTAGCATTATTCCCGGTATTTTATGTACCCAGGGTCTGCTTATTACTCTTATCCGGATTCGACAGGTTACTAGTTTTTACACGGAGCGATTTCCACCTGACCTCCGCAACCCTAAGGGTGAACCAGTAACTCATTGGATAAGAGCAATTTAGTTATCAAGAGTTAACGATTATTATCAGATGTTATTGATAATAACCGGGACCGACAGCTTATCGTGCTCTCCGAGGCACGGTGGGGAGACCCACACGGACAAACGCCCAGACCGAGACAGAAATTTTAACAAACATCTGCTCGAGCGGGAATCGAACCCGCAACCGTCGAGACTAAAGGCAGACTCGCTACCCACAACGCCACAACGGTGTCTATATTGTAACATGATATTAAATATAAATACGGTAAATTTAAAATTTTATGTTAGTAGAGCCATTCTCTTCCCAGTCAATAGGGCGGCTCGACCGTGGAAGTGCTCCCCTCTTACAGAAAATCGGCGTAAAGTAACTGTATCAGTAGGTACTGTTGCGTTTCGTGCGATTAGTGTGAGCGCTGGAGGCCCAATCTTCCACCCACTCTGATCACTTCCTTCCTGTTCCTTGGGTTGGCAACGCACATGTGATACTTCAAGTATCGGTGACTGCCTACCAGGCGGACTATATGATTGTTTGCCAACCCTCTGGAAATAAAAAAAAATCAAACTCACATATATCTATCACTGTTAAATATATATTTACATCACGAGCCCCGGCCACGAAGGATTCGTTAGAAGAGAACAAAGAAAGAAAATATTTATATTTGTTCAATATGTCGGATATATTTTGCTAAAGAAAATAACTTATCAGCAAAAATAGAAAGATTTTTTTTGAGATTTTTCTTTTCTTTATTGAATAAAATCGCATCCATATGTAGATTTGGGTTTTTTTTGGATTGTGTATTGTTATTAGCCCTATTGGCCTTGACAGCGTCACCGGGCGGTTACCGCAATTAGAGCTTAACCCAATGCTAATCGACCAGTGAACGTGCCTGACTATTAGCATCTCAATTACTAATGTCACCATTACCCATTATAATTTTAACAAAACTTTTTTAAATACTATTAAAACGATTGAATCCGATTTTATCTACGTCAGAGGGAGCAAACCGGCTCATATGATTCTAAACGATTACCGACGCCCATGAACATTTGCAACATCAGAGTTCATGCGTATAACTAGTTGTATCCTTACGTTGCAGCACCTGGCGTTGCCGCCCTTAAGGATACAACTAGTTATACGCTGGCTGGTCTCGAAACGCAGCTTACGAGCAGTCACTTCACGAGTTTTTCACCAACGTACGGTGTTAGCCAACCAGGCGGCCTTTTAAGCCCTACTACCAGCATAATTATGTCTGTGTTAGAGTTTCTTCCTTGTGTTGATGTTTTCCTTCACCGTTAAGCACGAGATAGATTTGAAACACAAATTAATCACTTTAAAAATCAGAGGTCCTTGTCCGAGTTTGAATCCGCAGCGTTCGGTAAGAGTCTACGTGCTCGATCCAGTGGGCTATCTCGGCTTTTAATAACAAGAATATGAAAGAAATTTTTATATTGGTTATTAAATTTTCAAATAATTTGTTATATAAATTTAAACTTTTGTTATCTATCTTAGTAAGTAATTATATCCAAATTAGAACCAATATAATGTTCCAAAACCCTGATGAACCCTGCGGTACTCCGTTGGGTATCATTTTCTAAATTACACTAAAATTGAATAAGTTATTTAAATTAATTACTAGGGTTTGTTTTGAAATAGAATAAGTAATTAATTACATTTAAAACATCACAAATAACCCTTTTAATAGTAATGAAATATAATTAGAATTAGAACTAAGCTTCGTCCAGCACAAATGGACTGGACCGACCGGGGAGACCTACCCTCTCACAGAAAATAGGCGTCAAGTAACAGTATCAGTAGATTATGTTGCGTTTCTTGCGATGAGTGTGAGCGCCGGAGGCTCAGTCTCCCACCCCCTCTGTTCCCTTCCTTTTTTCCCTTCCTCCTCCTTCCTGATCCTCCTATCCCTCGGGATACTTAAAGTATCGCAACAGTTCATAAGTTGCGGTAACTACTTATGAGCTGGACACTGGACAGTATGCTTGTTTGGGAACCGTCATATAATAAAAAAACCTAGCACATGATTCTTAGAAATATATAATGATTTTTATTATATAACTGGCTGTCCTATCATAGGTTATTTGTATTTTCAAAGAGGGTCTCGATGCGATACAAGATTCTTTATTATTTTGCTGTACTATACTGTAATAGATTAATAATTGAATTTTTCAGAGTTTGTGTATTATTATAGTCGCTATTACTAAAAATAATAAGAATAAATTTAAACAAAATAAAAAGAAAAGGGGTCCCCATCCAAGAAACCTGATATAGCCCAACACGTATTTAGCCGGTTTTTTTTTTAAACTGTCCACAGTGAACTTTTAGGTTGGTTTAAATCGCAATAAGCTTTCGTGGTAAGCCCCCTGGCCACTTATTTCAATGACAATTTATCTCTGAATATTCTATGCATATTATATCTAGGTGTCTAATACAACTAAAAGTACTTATTTTGTTACCAAACCACGTCCTCAGTGGTTGAGAGTAATCCGAGAAATTCGGGACACACGTAAAGCGTGTTATGGAGAAGGGTTTCGAAAAGATATATATCCCTATTTCTTTCGGAATAAGATACGGGATTAGCTTAGTTAGTTGTTAAAGTTACGATACACCTTGATTATCTTAAAGCAGTGTTTCTCAAAGTGGGTGATAACGCCTCCTTGTGGGCGCTAGAGGTCGGTAATGGCTCTAGAAAAAAATTGAGGTTTGTTGAAATAGCTTATTTATTCACCCTTAGAGTAGGTAGAGAGGAGGGGGTGGTAAGAGGCCTACAAATAATTGTGATCTGTTGAAGTAGTTTAAGGGGCTGTTCATCCTCCACATTACATTAGTTTTAAAATTATGTTTGTTAATGTCAACAAAAGATACTGTTTGAATTGCGATATTAAGTAACATTTTAATTGCTCGTACTCAAACTCACTAACTAACATTGTACACTATAATTAAAACTTGGAGGCTGAAAAGTTATTGATTTTCAAAGTGGAAGAAAAAATAAGTTTGAGAATCTCTGTATTAAGGCAAAAGGGTAGAACGTAGCATCGTCAAGTATTTTGTTAGTGTTAGATTTCACCAGTTTCCGCAGTTGTTTTTGACTTTCAGTTTGTAATTAACAGTTTTATGGATTGTTAACATATAGTTTTAATTACATTATACACGTGTACCATTTTCATCAAATTCAATTAAAATATGGTATAATGTCAGTTTTAAGGCAAGGACAGTGAACTGAGGGAAGTATATAATAGCCATAAGTTTTTTGATAATCCCACGGGAACCCAACATTTTTCTCGGATAACAAGTATCCTATGTCTTAATCCAGGCTACAATCTATACCGGTCCTAAATTTCATCCAAATCCGATTAGCCGTTTTTGAGTGATTGGATAACAAACATCCAAACATAGATACATATAAACTTTTACATAACAATAATAATAATCTGAATAATCCTATCACCACCATCTCACAGTGCGGCTGACAAGCAATCACTTGACGAGTTTTGTACCAACGTATCAGGTTTCCTGACGATGTTTTCCTTCACCGTTAAACACGAGATAAATTTGAAAAACAAATTAAGCACTTAAACACTCAGAGGTGCTTGCCCAGATTTGAACCATCGTTAAAGTCTACGTTTGGGTACTGGGCCATCTCGGATTGTCGTCCCGCTTTCAAAACAGTACCATTACTAAAATTGTTATCAATAAATATATGTTCCTTATATTACATGACTAAGCACGAGGTTGACATAAAATATTCACGTCTTATATCTAGTAAGTTATGTGTTTGGGGCTAAAGAGCAATGTTTATTTGCTCATATCTTGGTAAACAACGCGTTTGTCGTAAACAACAGCGATTTTACCGCGAAGGCGTGCTTGTTCGGAATTTTTAAGGAAAATAGGAAAATACTCGAGACCTTCCTGTTAATACGAGTGTAAATAAAAGGGGATTGTTCGGTTTATTTCTAAGGGAAATTCTTTTTTGGATGTACTTATATGTATTAGTAGTTTTAGTAAACAATAGACGTTTGTTATTACATGTTATTCAGACTGCTTTCAGCTTTCACACATGATCTGCTTATTACTGTTATGCGGATTTGACAGGGTACTAGTTTTTACACAGAGCTATTGCCATCTTACTTTCGCAACCCAAGTGCGAATCAGTAACCCATTGGATAAGAGCAAATTATGTATGAAGAGGTAAAGATTATAATCTTATTATAGGACCTAACGGACTAACAGCTTATAGAGCTCTGAGAGGCAAAGTGGGGAGACATAGAAGGACAGCGGTCAAATCGAAACAGACATTTGAAAGATTTATAAAAACATCTGCTCAGAACCGAAGCGCATCTGCATCGAATTCGCGACTGTCTAAACCACAAAGGTCTTTTTTCAGCTTCTTTTAGCTTAAAGGCCTAGTCAACGTAGACCTCCGAACGCCTTTTTTAAAGTGCTTGATTTGAATTCATCTTGTTCTTTACGGTCAAGAAAAATATGCATGTTTCGGAAGAAATTGTTATACATAAATATCCGCCAATAAGAAATTGAGTAGCGCAATGTATTAAGTCCCTAATATCCTGAGAGTTTCCGTATCTTCTGGTCGGCCACCAAGAAGGTTTTAGTGGGTCCCCATGACCTTACCACTTTGTCATGGAACCCGACAGAAACCGGTTTTCCTCACCAGGAAGCCGAGTATCTCCAGTAGTAGATTTCCTCCCCGTTACCATAAATAAACATTTTATATCCTTTACTAAGGAGGCCTATGTTCAGCCGTGGGATATTAAGGTTTTACTACTAAATAGATTTAAGAAATGCATTTGGTGATTTAAACAAATAAAGTATCGTTAGTGGGAATGACAGACTACTGAAAAATAAGGTAGCATCAATTACTGCTTCTTATAGGATGGTTGGCTTAAAAGTATAATAAGTTTTTGTATATCGCTTTTTACGTATACCTTTTATTTAATAATAAGGAGCTAATTTTTAATTGATTGTTTGCCACCATTCCCCGTGGATATGATTTGTACAGTTGTAATTATTTGTAAATATATTTTGTATTGAATTATAAATTGTGCAATATTTGTTGTAAACAAAATTATATTATTGCATCGTGGCATTTAAAAATATCAGTCAAGTGGATTGTAGACCACGCACAGTCGAAACTAAAGCGTTCCGCAGCTTGATGGTGAAGGATCTTAAGGACTTTAAAGTGTTTGCTGACCAATCTTTTTCAAACTAAATGTGAATGTAAGTTCTTCTGGTGTTCTACAAGCTCAATTTATTCCAGAATTTTAAATCCCATAGTTCATAGTTAAAGAGAGGAGGAAAAAATGTTTATGACTTTAGGAGCTAATAACTCAACATCTACTGACGTAATGAAAAAAGTCAAATCAAACCTGCTTATCATTTTAAAAAACCTATCCAAATATTTGAAATTTTTTTTTCAACCCTCAGTTATATGTATGGACTGCTAACCTTATTTTATATATATATTGTTTAAGATTTCCTTACAAAACTCTGTAGTGGTTCATAGAAACACTTATTGACTAAAGTTCATATAGATTGCGCCAATAATCTCCGAGTAAAACGACTGTGACATCCGTTTTTGCCATTTGGCTACGGAACCCTAAAAAATTGTTATCAATATTATGACATACCTGACTCCTTCTTCATCCGAGCATTATTCCCGGTATTTTATTTTACCCAGGGTCTGCTTATTACTCTTATCCGGATTTGACAGGTTACTAGTTTTTACACAGAGCGATTGCCATCTGACCTCCGCAACCCTAAGGGCGAACCAGCAACTCATTGGATAAGAGCAAATTACTTATCAAGAGTTAACGATTATTATCAGATGTTATGTGATAACAACCGGGACCGACAGCTTAACGTGCTCTCCGAGGCACGGTGGGGAGACCCACAGACAAACGCCCAGACCGAGACAGAAATTTTAACAAACATCTGCCCGAGCGGGAATCGAACCCGCAACCGTCGAGACTTAAGGCAGACACGCTACCCACAACGCCACAACGGTGTCATTATGACATACCTGACATCGTCCATCAATGCACATGTCTAGACTTCCTGGCCTGCATCGTGTACCATCAGACACCCTAGCGGCCAGTACAGCAACAACCACTCGATCCTCTTCATCCAGAGATACCGTCTGTGAAAAAATAAGTATTTTAATTCCAGTAAAAAATATCCTTTTACTTTATCTGTGGTTTCAAGAATATTTCTGATCACGTACTATCGAAGATCTGGAAATGTTAAAAAGTTAAAAATGTGTTTTGATGTTTACAGTTATATATTTTAATATAGAAAACGTTATTAAATAAGTAAATAACCGCTACACACTCAACGGCCCCATTAGGATAGTTATATCCTGTGTCGGGGTCCGGAAACATACACAATGACAAGCACAAACACACCCAGACCATGCGCCACAACATCATCATAGATAAAATAATAAATCTCAATTTTTCCTACATATCTTATTTTTTAGTAACTAAAACTAAAAGATTATTAAAATACATATTATTAATATTATTACACTTAATTAGCTTAATATTTCATATTAATGAAACCCTTCATATCTATCCAATGTCTTATTATGAGTGCAAACAAACATTAACGAAGTGGCTAAAGACTAAATCGTATGAAGATACAGAAATATTATTAAAACGTTATATATAAATATTTCATTTTTTGCTGGACAATAACATCACCACCACGCACAAAAACACCCCAAACACACACACCCACACATACACATACACACACACACACATATGGAATGGAAAGAGCGGGACCTTCTGGCACGAGCATTTTATATACTCACTAGTAGGTCCCAACCTTATAGCTAAGAATTGTAATACTTTTAAGAAAGAAGAATAAAGCATTTTTTATTATTTCATTAGAATTCATCGTTTTGAATCCTTTCCTTGAAATATTTCTATTAAGTGTAAGCCCACTGCGGTTGATAAAATATGTATAATTCTACAGTTCCTTTGACGTTATTGAATTGAAAAGTTCTTCAGATATCTGAAGGAGTGCTTTGATTTCATAAAAATATACAATTTTACTGAGTAAGCGAAGGTAAGAAAATAAATATGATTTATATTACTAAAACATTGAAACAGAACTATGAATTGGTATTGAAGATGGTTTTGAAAATCTTATTTTCTAAAACCTGCCTCAAGCGCTACAGCTCAGCGTCGGAGCAGATGTTTGTATTGACCATACAGGCATGTGTGTTATCGTTGTATATGGTCTCTCAGTCCCGACACAGGAAATAACTATCCTAATGGGTGCCGTTGAGTGTGTAGCGTTTATTATTATTATTATCTAGATTGAACTATATAAGTTAGGCTATCCTTGCCTAACTTATAAGTAAAGAAATTTTGATTGCAAATCGTAAGTGGTATAGAAAAAGACAAGACTTTTCATGCAGACAAAGGATAACAGCTTTTAGACCAACATCATTACCGAATCACATTATAGGTATTATATATATTTTTATTACTAAATTGGCAAGAAAGCATACGGCCCATCTGATGGTAACCGTTGCCGTAGCCTATGAAGGCTTCTAACACCATTTGTAGGTGTCACTCATGAGTTGCCAACCTCGAGGTATTGGTTCTTAAATCTCCTTTGCCCAGCAAGTTCACTAGCCTACAGTGCCCTTCAAAGCTGAAACACAGTAAAGCCACTACTGCTTTACGGTAGCATATTTGAGACTGCGATGGTACCTACCTAGCCGGCCTCTAACCACAAACCTACCACGAGTTTTTTTTATTTAATAGAAAAATTAAAACGGACTTATTCTTCACGAGTTTCAAGACTAGAAACGGACATTAGAAGAGACAGTAAAAGATGTTATTTTATAACAAGTACAGATAAAGGTTTTTTTCCAGAGAATATATTTAATATCAATTCAAGACTTTCTTTACCGAACTACAATACGTCTTGTATACTTAAAATATTTTCATATCTGCATTCAAACGTTCATACTACTTTTAAAAATACAATAAACGAAGAAAAATATTGTATGCGAATGTAGCTTTTGAAATTCGTAATGAATGCTAGTAACTTCCCGAAAATATGTTCTTTAGAAAATGTTTCCATAGCCTTTGTTAAATTCAACGTAACTTATACCCTAAAGAATAGGGTTTCTTCTCGTATCTGGTTTAAATATGGTTTGTTGTATGAAATTATGTATCTTACAGAAAAACGGTGTAATGTAATAGTATCAGTACTGTTTCGTCTTATTTTTTTCCTTCTCATCCCTTCCCTGCTGTCACTAGGGTTGGCAACGCGAAGGTGATACTTCAAGTATCGCAAGCGTTCATAGGTTACGGTGACTGTTTATTATCAGACGGTCAGTATGTTTGCCAGCTAACCGCAAGGACACGAAAATGGATTTTAATAGGCTCTTTGAATTGACAAACAAGCAAGACACATTTTTACGAGCACACATTCATGCTTATCTGTATACAGGTCATCCACTTACCGGTTCAGGATTTTGTCCAGAATGTTGTGGAATACCACGACATGTTAGGGCGCAGGGTTCATCGTCGTCTCTATGGGCTCTCCAGTGGAACAGCTCCCCGCCATATGGCGTGTTATCATGAGCGCTGCATTGCTGCTCTCGCCAAATATCTTCTTCTAGAAGTGAGACGTTACCACGACATGGCTGAAACAAAACATGGACTTTAGTTTAACGTCATATTTATATTTAATAGATAAAAAAACGCTACACACTCAACGGCCACCATTAGGATACTTATATCCTGTGTTGGGGGTCCGGAAACATACACTAGAAGTATCACACGCAGACCGGAAAACATGCCTGTATGGTGAATACAAACATCAGCTCCGAGCGGGAATCGAACTCGCGACCTGCGGCGTTTAAATGACCTTGTAATTTTAGATTTGATTTTCTCTAATATAATATTAATAAAACACCGCTCTATTAATAGTACAAATGTGAAAGTTTGTATGTGTTTGTTGTGTTTGAATAATTGTTTACTCAATCACGCCAAAATGGCTGAACGGATTGTGATGAAATTTGGCACACAGATAATGAAAAAATGTTAGGTTCCCGATTAAGAAAAATTCGCACTACCTGGCTTGAAATTCAATATATTTATATATATTATTATAATTACTATAATTATGTTTAAATTGATCGAAGGATTGTATCGGGAACAATTTATGTTTATTGTGATAATACATAAAGCCTTTACTCTCCTACAAAGTTAATTTTATATATTTTTCTTATTTACTATTTTTAGGCCTTTTTTTTTTTTTTTTACTTGGAGAAATGCAGTTACGCACTCGAGCGCCGGGACGGGTGCAATGGCGCAGGAAGTGTGTGGACTCGGAGCCGAGCCCCCTACCCACTAAAACTCCAAGGTCCCATCTAGCGCCATAGTGGGACGTCGCGGGATCACCGAAGCATTCAACCGCGACGCCGCGGTGCTTGCCTCGAAGGGCCCACCGGTGGCGGCAACCTACTGCCGCCATACATACATAATAATACATATATACAAATACACACCTCCACGCACGAACGCGCCAGGCCTTTCGGCCTCCACCTTGGGCGGCACCATACTGCCGCCATATATACATACTAATATATATAATACATAAATACAATATACCACGCCACGCGCTTTCGCGCCCCACCGACCGGGATCAAAAGGCTCCGGCAAACCCAACCAAGGGAGCCCTGGGTCCTAGGGCTTCCTACGCCGAGACCAACTTTTTAATGAGGTTGTTTCCCTCTACGACCCACCGTCGTTATTTTTGTAGTAATAGGCCTGACCCATTTAGTGCCAGAGCTTTCTATTTTTAGCGAAGCGAGCGAAGCCACGGGCAGATTCTAGTAACAAATAAAATATAAACGTAAGTATAGAATTGGAGCAAAGTATTTATTCACAACCTATACGAATAAGTTATTGACAATGAAGAAACTTAAGAAATTTCTTTGGGTTCGATATTGCTGAACTCATTTTTCTTTATAAATTCTGAGCCAAGGAAGGAACAATGAGTCCTATCATTTATGAATTTAATCGACACTCCGAATTTTCTTTCAGAAATTACTTGAACCGTTTAGAGTAGGCTTACATTTTTTTTAGCCAATAAATTCTCAATACTTAGACATCAAAGCCTTAATAGGTCAACGGAAGAAGGGACTACTCTTCTTCGTTAACGCGAGAGTCGCTGGTTCGATTCTGACCTCCTTGGGCTATTGTTGTACCCACTCATAGCGCAAGCTTAGAGCTTATTATGGAGGGGCAGTAGAAATATTAGTAATGCCTTAAAAAGAGTTGCTAATATTCTTTAAAAAGAAAAAGACAAACAAGCATACGGTCCATCTGATTGAAAACGGTGGTCGTAACCTACACACACTTGCAACACCATTCATTTGTAAATGTCGCTCACGCATTGCCAAAACCTCGAAATATGGATTCTTTAAACTCCGTTGCCCTGTAATTCAATTAGCTACAGTGTCCCTTAAACCGAAACTCAGTAATGCTAAACATATAACTGCATTTTTTAGTTTTTGGTACACACAATTTCGATTTAATCTGACGTGACGGAAGAGGACGTCATGTTCAAAGTTTACATTATATAGTTATGAAAATAATAAAAGAGTTACAAAAAGAAGCATTTAAGTCTAGATCCTTTACAAAAAAATGTGTGCAACAATTAATAAAGTATAAAATTATCTCAGTTTAAAGTGATAACAATTTAATTTCAATCACTATCTATTCAATAAAAGCCACTGAAAGTAATAAGATTCGACCGGTCATGTAAGCCAACGTTTATACAAAGTGGGTTGTGAGCTGAATGACAATAAGAATTGTTATTTGCTCTTTCTATATTGACTGCTGACGCTTTTAAATCTGATTGGAGCATGCTTTGTTTCTTCAACGAGGTTTCTTTGAATTCCGCCTCATGATTTTTCCCTTTATAAAGTTTTGAGGGCAAATATTAAGTAGAGTTCATGAGGTCAACGACGCGACGTCTGAATTGGTATCTCGTATACATATTAAAATTATAATTAGCTATTTGTATTTTCAATATGATGAATCAAATGCTCAACGGATGAAGGGCCGAATAAGGCGTGAGAGTTCCAGGTTTTACCTTGAACCCCTTGGGCTATTGTCGTACTCACTCCTAGTAAAAACTACTTTTTTTTTTGTGGCGGAAATCTTTAGCAGATTCCAGACTCTCAAAGGAGAGGACAGGATATGTAGTGTTCTAACCTACTAAAACCCTTCCCGGTGGTCTGCCAAGTCGCTTTTGGGAGTCTACGGGATCTCTGGAGGACTTTCCGGTGAAACCCATTGCTTAACCACTTTGGCACGCCCACTAGAAAACCTAACCTTTTACATTAGTTAGTGCCCTCACTAAGCCGACGTCTTCTCAAGGTGCGCAGTTCGAGGCCAAGGTCTTGACGAAACACGAAATCCAGGACCTCTTTAAGTTGCCTTATATGAAAAGACATGGCGAATATCTTGGCCCTATTATTTACCCTTGTTTACTGCGTAGATGGTGCTGGACCTCGTATGCGTCAATCTCTCCTTCTGTGAGTACGGTCGGCGCACTTTTTAACCATAACAGCTTCGCTAAAATAAACCATAGGCTATGATGTATCTTTGCTAGCATAACAGCTACAATATAAAGTCGTGGGGGCTACTAAGTCGTGGGGGCAATAGGAATAGCTTGAACGCGTAATGCTCTGAGTAAATAATAAATTCTTTAAAAAATAAAACTAGATTATTCCAAATGTATATTAATGTATAGAAGTATATAATATTAATATAGAAGTTTACCAACTCTTTTCTTAGTCGCACGTCAAAAAAATGGAATTCTTTACCGGCACACGTGTACCCTCATTCTTACAACTTAGGGTCCTTCAAACGAGGCGTGACGAGGCACCTTGCGGGTAGGCAGGGCGAGGGTGGCTAGTACAGTTCGCCTTCTGCAACCATATTAGCCACCTTCACGTGTGGACTCCACTCCCACTTACCATCAGGTGGAGTGGAGTAGAGTAATTTGCCCTCCGGTGTTCTAATCGAACGTATTAAATAGATTCTATACATCGCCATGCGCCAACAGCTATATTAAAGTAAAAAAAATCCTAACCACATAATGAAACAGGCTACGTTTAATAAACCGCAGTTAAATTCACGATGGGTTGAGCTCGACTTGCTCTCATTTACGAGATCTTGGCTCCGAAGTGGACGTTAGTGGTATGTTGCTAAAGCTAGTGGCTTCGCTCGATTAGTGTTTTGTCTGGCACTGTTTTGTAAAATTATTCAAAGTTTAAAATGCATTTTCATTATTTACAATAAAAATAGTGAAGAAAAAAAAGATTGAGATTTCTAATGTCATTATCAATCATTACATTTAACACGTGCGGGCCACGGGCAGTAAAAACCTTCCTCTTCAAATCCGTTGCGTAGTTTTAAAAATTTAAGCATACATAGGAACAGAGAAAGCGACTTTGTTTTATACTATGTAGTGACTAGCAGCCCGCTCCGGGTTCGCACGGGTATAAAATATATAGCCTATGTCATTCACTGAAAAAATGATTAAAATCGATCTGGTAGTTTTGAAGCTTCTAACCATGGCTTCGTCCCCGTAGTAAATAGTACAAGGATTGGATTTAATATAGCCTTTAAAAATACAAATCTTTTCTCTTTACAATATTAGTATAAATCAGGAGCTCCCAAACTGTGTCACGACGCCCTCGGGCGTAGTGAAGACGTTCAAAGGGCGCCGTCAATCGAAATGCTCATGTTTTTTACATGCGACGTAACGACTAGCGACTAGACTTGCTAATCATAGTAACTTCAAAACCTTAAACCCGATCCAATAAGCTATCATAAGAAATGTTCAACACTTTTTTACGTGTCATTGCAAAGCATGCCGTATGCAGTGAGTTTTAAATAAACGTAGGATATTCTAAATAATACTCTCTAACTCTCATATACTCAAAACTAAACTTAACTAGTTAATAAATTCAATATCCGTTTGTATTATTATATTTTTTATGACAAGCTGATTGGCAAACAATCTAAGCAGTCAACCTAAGGTAGGTTAGAGTGCGATACTTGAAGTATCACATGCGCGTTGCCAACCCGAGGGATAGGAGGGATGTAAAGAGAAAAAGGGAAGGGAACAGAATGGGTGTGGGATTGGGCCTCTGGTACTCTCACTAATCGCACTAAACGCAAGAGTACATAATGACGCCAATTTTCTGTGACAGAGTAATATTTTCCCGGTCGAGCTGGCCCATTTATGCTGAGACGAGTATGGCTCTACTATTACGAAATTTCATTGCAAAGCTTTGTATATAGCGAGTTTTAAATAAATACTAGCGGTTAGCGCGTTAAGTGTAATAATTTACGATATCACATTAGAAACCTCAATTTTTTTTCCACTATTTTTATACATATAAACCTTCCTCTTCAATCACTCTATCTATTTAAAAAACCCCAGCGACTTTGTTTTATACTATGTAGTGATATCGTAACTTAAATAGCTCTCTGCGACTCTAAATTGTCAAACTCAATAAGTAAATAACTTCAATATACGCCTGTTTTCAATTCTATGATAGTGTATATAGAAGCTTATTTAGTTACAGTAACTAATAGGAAACGAGCGTCTATCAATATAATAATATTATAACAATGTGAATCTCAATAAAATTAGTTTGTAACTTCCCTAAGTTCCATTACATTGGACGTCTATTACACCGAAGTGTAACACATCCGGAAGAGAATTCTTGCTAGAAGTAATTGTTTTTTTATTTAAAATTTTTCTTTATTATCATTATTACTTATAATTATTATTATTTGTTACCAAACTCTATCGAAACGACTCGACCGATTTCTATGAAATCTTGTGTATTGGATAGGTCTGGTCCCCAATTTTTTTTTTTGGAAGATTTTTTTATATTTTTTTTTTTATGATGTGGCATCAAAAATAAATCTAGCCTTAAAGTTGCTCCCTTCTACCATCAACGCCTATTATTTAATAACGATATCAGTATCCATTTATAAATATAAAAGGAGCAGACCAGACTGACTTATAAACGCCCAGGCTAAGCCCTTACCACCTAACACCTAGAAAGCAGAGTTTCATCATAAGTATTGGTTTGCGAAGCACTAAGAACGGATTACATGATTAGTATTATTCAAAGTTTTATATTTTAGTTTCATGACGGTTGGCAATCAAGCATACGGTCCGCCTGATGGTAAGCAGTGCCCGCAACCTATGAACGCTTGCGATACTTGAAGTATCCTATGCGCGCTGCTAACCCAAGGAACAAGAAAGAAAGGATGATAGAGGAAAAAAAGGAAGGGAACAGAGGGGTGGGAGATTGGGCCTCTGACACTCTCACTCATGGCACGAAACGCCGCCGATTTTCTATGACAGGGTAGTACTTCCCCGGTCGGTCCCATTTGTGCTGGGAGAAGCACGTCTCTACTACCGTTAATTATTAATTGAATTGTAAAATCAAAATAATATTGCTAGTACAAAATATATTTTGCTATTTATTATACCCTAAGAAGGCTTACTAAAATATTCAAAGACATATTCTTAGAATAGATCTGAGCACTCCCACGTTGAATTATATTAGGCGACGCATTTCGACCTACATAAAATTTGTTCTTAGAAGCATATAACTATGTACATATAGTATATAATGGCTTATCTTTTTATACCAAAGAAAAAAATAAGCGTAAGCAATGATGTGTTTTTTTATGTAACTAAGTCGGCAAGAAAGCATACGACCACGACCCACCTGATGGTAAACGGTTGTCGTACTCAGTTGTAGGTGTCACTCACGCGTTGCCAACCTCGAGATATTGGTTCTTAAATCTCCTGTGCCCAGTAATTTCACTAACTACAGTGTCCTTCAAACCGAAACAGAACATACTATTTACGGTAGAATAACTGACACTGTGGTAGTAACTACCTAGCCAGCCTCTTGCAATAAATGCCTTCCACCAGTGGTATCAAGAGTATTTTCGCTTACAAGCCAGACCATTTATTTTACAAAGTATATATGTACGATATTTTCATTTAAAAAAATCAATTATTAAAATGTTTGTCTGTCTGTTTCTTCCCACTAATCTCTGAAACGGCTAAACCGATTTTAACTACAATTCACTGGCAGATAGAAGAAAAAACGGTACACCACGGGAGCGAAACCACTGACGTAGCCAGCTTAAAATTAAATTTTCATGCGTGATACTAAAACCGATAACATACAAACATACAATATTAGAAATGTTACATAATAAATACATGAACGGTTACACGACAGTGTGATAGAAAGCCGACGTCTTTTGGCTTCGTAACAATTAATCAAAGGGCATTTCAGGACGTTGAAAGCTAAGTTTGCACGTAGTTTGTCGACGATTACTTTAAAATTGTTTACAACTATTGATAGATCACTTTACAAAGGCTTTTTAGACTTAACTAGTATAGTTTTATATTAAGAGTTATGCTATTAATATTAGTAATGCGAAAGCTTAAGAGTATGAGATATTGAGAGGACGACTTGATGAAGTTTTGTTCACGTAAAAACTACTAGACATATTTGGATGAAATGTGGTACACTCATATTACCTGGGTTACCATATTATGTTCTGGATTATCCCGGAAAATGTTGGGTTCCTATTGGATCATCAAAAAAGTACATAACGAGAGCGGAGCCGTGGGCACAGCTAGTATTTTTTAATACAGAAAACGTTATTACGAAACGTTTTATTCAATTTTGGCTACTAACTTTTGCCAGTACTTTAATCTGTGTAGAATTACAACAATATTTAGATGTATTAAATGGTAATATGCTAAATGAAGAAGATTATTCAATGAATAGGCAGGCTCGCTACCAACACGCCCCAACGGTCGTCAGCCAGTATTTATTTATCCAGTTATGTGATATAAAAATTTGTAGTTACAACTCGCAAATAACCTACGTTTGTTAAAGGCCTATTCTCACATTAAAGAGAAAAATGAGAAGCTTAATCTGACACGCTGTTTTTGGCGAATACAAATCTCACAATTCTTCAGAGATTTTCTGACGTTGTTTCCTTTAGCAATCAGTAATTGAACATTACATCAATAAATTACCCGTAATTTTATTATTTAATTTTTTCAAATTTTACGTATTTGGAGATGCTTGCATATTGTTTTAGATTTGAAAACCCACATCTCTGAATTTATCCCATTTAATATAATAAATTTGAGAGTTTGTATGATGTTTGTATGTTTGTTACTCAATCAGCCAAAAACGGCTGAAATTTGGATGAAAATTGGGACACAGATAGATTTAGGCTCATTATTTTTTAGATTCAATTCAATTCTGACAGTAAATCGATTCAGATTTTATATGAACATGACTTATAAATAAAATATGTCATGGTATGAAACAGCGATGTAGTTTATAGTTATTTGAATCACAATAAGAGTTAATTTTAAGCCCCCTGGATAAACACATAGGACTTTTTATCCCGGAAAAAGTTAGGTTCCAGTACGATTAACGTAAACCAAACTACAGGACTTGAATTTCAATATAAATGGGTATAAAGTTTTCAAGACTAATTTATATTATTCAAACTAATATTTTAAATGTAAAAGTCGCCAGACTTCGGGGAGCTTCGTTTGTATTTTAAAAAACTATCGGCGTCGGGATGTGACGACCCCATCGCCCGCTGTTGGGATAACCTCTGTCACAACAGAGATTATTCCACCAGTGCAATCAGTCACACTGGTGGTAGGTCTTTGTTGCAAGAGGCCGGCTAGGTAGGTACCACCGCAGTGTCCAATATTCTGCCGCCAAATAGTAGTGCTTAGGCACTACTGTGTTCCGGTTTGAAGGGCATTGTACGCTAGTGTAATTACTGGGCGAACGAGATTTAAGAACTAATATCTCGAGGTTGGCAACGCGCGAGTGGCACCTACTAATGGTGCTGCAAGCGCTCATAGGCTGCGGCAGTCACTTACCATCAGGTGGACCGTATGCTTGTTTGCCAACTTCTAACATAAAAAAATTAAAAAAAAAAAAAAAAAAAAAACTATTTTTAAAACTAATTAATTGAGTGAATTGAGTACCGTACAGAATGGGATGTACATATTAACTTCTAATATAATGTCCCACATTAACATTCAAATTAAGACATTACTAATATTGTTTATAAGTATGTAAGAATTACTATATACTTATCTAAATAAATAAATAAAATAAATAAATTACGTATGATTAATTAAGCATTTATTGTTAATGTGCGAGGCTGGCTGTTAACATAACTAAGTAGTTCTGGCTGTCTTTTACCTATTCACACTTTACCTGCTGACCCGATTTTGATGAATTTTTGTCACAAAAAATAAAAGTGTGAAATAAGGGATTTTCAGTTAATAATAATTAAGGTGCGTCATTCAAAATCATTATTGTCATAGGTAATTTGTACTTATCTAATTAGGGTTGTGGAGATCAGATGGTAATCGCTCTGTAAAAACTGGTAAACTGTCATATCCGGATAAGAGTAATAAGTATACCCTGAAACTCTCAGTGGAATCGATAGCCACCTCAATTTTGAAGTAGGTTAAAAGTCACAAAAATACAGTCATAAATTTTCAAGATACTACACATAATACATCATCCGGGGGGTTTAAGCCACTTCTTCCAGCCTAACGTCCCGACTCGGGATTAACTAGTGTTACCTTAATCCGTCTCAGAGCGATGCTTTGAGATGATGTCGTTCTATTTCCGTACGATATATTATTATTATTACGATCTATTATTAAATTTAAAAAATCTTTTCCTTGCCAGAATTTTCAGTATTTATTTGTTTAGTGTTCATTTTTAAGGTTCCGTACACAAAGGGTGGCCACGGAACCATATTACTAATCATCCGCCGGTCGTCCATCTGTCCGTCCGTCAGCGGGCTGTATCTCACCAACCGTTATAGGTAGAGTTGAAATTGAGAACAAATACTAAACATAAAATAAAATTTAAACATAAAGAGTTCCTTATACGAAAAACTTACTACATTTATAACATGGTGGCATGGAACCCTTTGTGTACGAGCTCGGCACGCATTTGGTTGTTTTTTACTACACGACTCATAAAATAAGCGTATTGTTATCAAGGTTCATGTTTGTAAGTTCCCTCGATTGTATTGAGTTCTTTTTTTTCTTAGTGATTAAATCAGTGATCTTTCAGATTGTATTCTTCATCCTAGCATTATTCCCGCTATTTTATTTTACCCAGGGTCTGCTTATTGCTCTTATCCGGATTTGACGGGTTACTAGTTTTTACACAGAGCGATTGCCATCTGACCTCCGCAACCCTAAGTCCGAACCAGTAACTCATTGGATAAGAGCAATTTACTTATCAAGAGTTAACGATTATTATCAGATGTTATGTGATAACAACCGGGACCGACAGCTTAACGTGCTCTCCGAGGCACGGTGGGGAGACCCACAGTCAAACGCCCAGACCGAGACAGAAATTTTAACAAACATCTGCTCGAGCGGGAATCGAACCCGCAACCGTCGAGACTTAAGGCAGACACGCTACCCACAACGCCACAACGGTGTCAATCTGATGTTCTTTCAGATCTGTGATCTTTCAGATTGTATACTGTAGTAAAGCCTCTTCTCTCAGCACAAATGGGACGGCTCGACTGGGGAAGTACTACTCTCTCAGAAAATCGGCGTCAAGTAACAGTATCAGTACTGTTGCGTTTCGTGCGATGAGTGAGAGTGCCTGAGGCCCAATATCCCATCCCCTCTGTTCCCTTCTCATCCAGTCCCTCCTGTTCCTTGGGTCTGCAACGCGCTTGTGATACTTCAAGTATCGCAAGCGTTCATAGGTTGCAGTAACTGCTTATCATCAATAGGACCGTATGCCGGCAAACAAGTTGCCAACTGTCATGACATAAAATAGGAAACATAGATTTTTTCTCCATTTTGACGAGACAGTCGTATTTTGTTTTAATTATTTAGCTTATGACAACCGCTTTATTTCGGTGAACCTGATTGGGCCATTGGTCGTTCATTGGTTCGATTCCGACTCGAGGTAGATGTTTAGCATACAATTCGGTCTGGGTGGCTGCGCTCGTGTTTGCGTTTATTTCCGGACACATAACACAGTTGGGGCCGTTAAGTGTGTAACCTCTCTTTACTAGTATTATTTGTACTAACAAAAATACAAACTTTATTTAAAATTTAAATAAACACTTGAATTGATAACGTCTTTTATATAAACAACTGTCAAGTATATGAAAAGAATAACTTGTTACGCCACACCGTTGCAGCCAATCACAGTGCTCCATTTAAGCCAGCCAATCCTAGCCAAGCCACGCCACCACTCTAACTATCGAATGTTATCGGTAGGGGCTAAAGCTATTTAAAGCCTTGCGAGCCCAGTTGATTATGCATTTTGTATACAGTATACGTTCTAAGTGGAAACGCTGCTCAATTGTATTCTGAGTAATAATAAATCAAGTGTGATTAAACTTAGTAAGCTACTCTGCATTTTTATTTCTACACTTCTGTTTCATCTCAGAAGTGGGATAAATACAGAAAGCTATGAAGCGTAATCACGCCGATACGGCAAGAAAAGGCCACCTGGTAAGATCGCAAGAATGGATCGAATCACATCCGGATGACGTATCTGATGCTAGCGACAATGAAGATGAGCTCTCAACACCCGCCACGCCACCAGCCCGTAAAATTCTTCGAAGACTTCTGGAAACTGAGGTACAAAAGGCCATGCGTGATTTAAACGATGAGATGCCCCCAGTAATTACCAGAAAAGAACATCGTGCAGCGTCACTGATCCCAGAATTCGACCCTGACAGCGAAGAATGTACTACTGCGTCTGCATGGCTCAAGAAGATCGATCAACTCGGCGAAATTCATGACTGGAGCGAAACAACGAAGTCTTTTTACTTGCAAGATAGATTAAGAGGTCAAGCTCGAAGATGGTACAACCGCCTTGATGAATACGATTTCTCTTGGGAAGATTGGAAGAAGATGCTGATGCGTGCTTTTCCCAGGCATCAAGATTTCGGGAAAATGTTAGAAGAAATGATAAGCAGGAAGAAACTACCCTCAGAATCAATGACAAAATACTACCAAGACAAAGCAGCTATGTGTTTTCGATGTAAATTGTCCGACACTGCGTCTGTTTCCTGCATAATTCGTGGCCTACCATCATCATTACAAGCCAATGCTAGAGCATATCAATGTGAACGACCCGAAGAGCTATATGAAGGTTTCCTCTGCGCACTCGATGATTATCAACCGCCGTCAACGTCAACTGGCTTACGCGTGCCACATAAAGATGTAAACTATCGACAGGGTATTGAAAGAAAAATTACTAACATCAACCCGGACATTGACCCTTGCCCTCGCTGTAAAAAAACTGGTCACATATTACGCAACTGCCCATACCCTGACTCGCGAACATGTTTCAAATGTGGTAAACAAGGCCACATTGCCACGCGCTGTGTAATCGCTTCGAGATCTGCGACTCTGGCTGATGATAAAGTAAAGGAAATAAAGCTTTTACAAAATCACAACAAGATCTATGAAAAGGTGGTAAAAATAAATGGCATATTTGTCAAAGCCTACATTGATACTGGTAGTCAAGTTAATGTACTCTCTACCCACGTGTCGAAATTATTAAAACTCGAAATCCGTCCGACCAGCACCATTCTCAAGGGATTCTCTGGAGAACACTTACTCAGCCACGGGGAAGTAACTTTCGAACTAGAGATTGATGGCATACGTATTCCCTGTAATGCTCATTTATCTGACGTTGATATGGGGAATATTAACCTATTGGTCGGACATCCCATCATCAATAGTGAAGGGATGACGTTAGTAGTCAGCGAAGGCAAAGCCACCCTAAAACAAGACTGTGACTTTACAAAAAGCATTGACGTAGCTGAAGATATAACTCGCTTCCGAGTTATCACAACAGAAAAAGAATGCCTTTTACCGGGTGTTTCCATCATAAAAGTCAACATACTAAATAATAATGAAGATAACGATGCTGTCACGATGCCCCGACATTATGAACTACAAGGCGTATCCTACTCAATTCCTGCCACACTGCTACGAGGCACCGTAGGATATATCAAAATCATCAACAGCGGCACACAAAATATCACCTGGGAGCAAGGTGAAGTCCTGACCAGAGCCGAAAGCTGCAACGCTTCACCGCCATCAAAAGTTCAGGTCAGTCGAGCAAATTATTCCTTGTCATCAATTTCCGCACACAAAGCCAATAACAATAGTAGTAGTTATGCCATTGCATCTTTGTTGCACACTAGCTTAGCCAATGTTAGCACTATTGGGGGTTTAAGCGTAGGCGAGATAAAGTCTGGTCCATTAAATAAAACAGATCACGATAGTTTAATTGCTTTATTAACGAATTACAGAGATTGTTTTGCGAGTAAAACAAAAGATTTAGGATGTACAGATTTATTACAAATGAAAATAAAATTAACATGTCAACAACCTATATACCGACAACCTTACCGCTTATCACATAGCGAGCAGGAGATAGTTCGATCCAAAGTCTCTGAATTACTAGACGCAGGCATAATTAAGGAGTCAGAGTCAGATTTTGCCTCCCCAGTCATTCTCGTAAAGAAAAAGAACGGTGACAGTAGGCTTTGTGTCGATTATCGAGCGCTTAACGCTATTACAGTGAAAGATAGATATCCGTTGCCCAATATCGATGATCAAATTTCAAAGTTAGCCGGTATGAATTTCTTCACAAGTCTCGATTTAGCACAAGGTTACCACCAGGTTAAGATTGATCCCGAAGATACGCACAAAACTGCTTTCATAACACCACAGGGGCATTTCGAATATACACGTGTTCCATTTGGTCTAGCTAACGCACCGTCTGTTTTTATGAGACTCATGAATAAAATCGTTGATTATATACGTAATACTAATTCAAAAGGCGGTAGTACGAAAACTCACAACAACTTCTCAAACAAAAATGAAATATTGGCATTCTTAGACGATTTATTACTACCCTCTTACGATGTGCAGTCAGGCTTAAATGTTTTAGAGATAGTTCTTAATAAATTAAAGTTAGAAAATTTAAAATTAAATATGAGTAAGTGTTCATTTTTACAAAATAAGGTTACATACTTAGGACATGAAATCTCACCAAATGGCATTCAGCCGAGTGAATTAAAGTTGGCAGCTGTGTCGCGGTTTCCTACCCCTAAGAGTGTTCATGAAATACGACAATTTATAGGGTTATGTAGTTATTTCCGTAAATTTATTAAAAATTTTGCAATAATCGCTCGCCCGTTAACAGAATTAACAAAGAAAAACGCGGTTTGGAATTGGAACAGTGAACACGCTAATAGTTTTGAAGAATTAAAACAATGTTTATGTACAAAACCCATACTCGCTTTATACGATCCTGCATTGCCAACTGAAATTCACACGGATGCATGCAAATCGGGTATCGCTGGCATTTTATTACAAAATCAAACTGATAATTCATTACGGCCAGTTATGTATTACAGTAGGGTAGCGAGTAAAGAAGAAAGTATGTATCATAGCTACGAACTTGAAACACTCGCGGTTGTCGAATCGTTGCGTAGGTTTAGGGTTTATATTGTAGGTAAACATGTTAAGGTAGTGACAGACTGTACGGCCGTTCGTGCCACCTTAACTAAACGTGACATTATTCCTCGTATTGCTAGATGGTGGTTATCAATTCAAGACTTTGATATGAGCGTTGAGTATAGGCCCGGGGAAAGAATGAAGCACGTAGACGCATTGAGTAGAAACCCAGTCGATGCTATAAATGTCAATCGCCTAGAAGCGTCAGACTGGTTCTATACCATCCAATATCAGGATGAAAAATTGAAACGAATCATTGACCAACTTAGGGATGGCTCTGCTACTACTGAAATAACTAACGATTACTTGTTAGATAATAAATTATACCGAAAAACAATAAACGGGCATCGTCTTGTAGTACCAGCATTAGCTAGATGGAGACTGGTCCAAATGCACCATGATGACATAGGCCACGTGGGTTTCCAAAAATGTATAGATTTGATAAAAAAAGACTACTGGTTTCCAAAAATGACTCGCTTTATTCGGAAGTATGTTAGTGCATGTCTTCATTGTGCATATGGCAAAAGTAATCACGGAAAAAAAGAAGGAAAATTGTTCCCTATTCCCAAACCCACAGAACCAATGCGGATGGTTCACGTTGACCACTTAGGCCCATTTTGCAAGACTGCGAAAGGTTACCAGTATATGCTTGTCATGACTGATGGTTTTTCAAAATTTGTTATTGCCGAGCCAACTCGAACAATAAATTCAATCGAAACTATTAAAACACTTAAAAAAGTATTTAGTTTATTCGGATACCCTGATAAACTTGTTAGTGATCATGGAAAAGCTTTTACTAGTAGATATTTTAAAAAATTTTCGACTGACAAACAGTTTAGACACATTTTGACCTCCGTTGCATGTCCGCGAGCCAATGGTCAAGTAGAACGCACGAATCGCACTATATTGAATGCGTTACGCACCACAGATCCTAGTGAGGCTGCTAATAACTGGGCAAACTGCTTGCCTGACATTATCTGGGGTATTAATAATACTGTAAATGAAAGTACAACCTATAAGCCCTACGATTTAATGTTTGCCAAAAGTTCTAGGCCACGTTGTGACGTCATTACCAATACAATTATTAGTGAACCAGTTAATGTAAGACGTAAGAAGGCTAGTACTCGGTTAAAGATAGTAAGCGATAAAATGAAACGTAACTTTGATAGAAAACGTAAATCAGGTCATATCTATAAAAAAGGGGATTTAGTTCTTTGGCGGGAAGCTCCCACAAGCAGTGTGACAAAGGTGAATACAAAACTTGATGATATTTACTCCGGCCCATATATCGTAACCAAGGTAGTCGGCAATGACAGATATAAAATACGAAGTATTAAGGGACTTCGTGGCTACAAGGCATTTACAGCCTTGGCAGCCGTAGACTCTTTAAGGCCTTATCACAGTACAGTCCCTATATCTGATAGTGCCAGCAGTTCTGATGATCAACTCGAAACTGAAGATCTTATTGATTTGTTAGAAAGTTAATTAAATCCTTCTCTCATTGCGGGAGCAATCATTTTTTCAGGACGGCCGAATGTTACGCCACACCGTTGCAGCCAATCACAGTGCTCCATTTAAGCCAGCCAATCCTAGCCAAGCCACGCCACCACTCTAACTATCGAATGTTATCGGTAGGGGCTAAAGCTATTTAAAGCCTTGCGAGCCCAGTTGATTATGCATTTTGTATACAGTATACGTTCTAAGTGGAAACGCTGCTCAATTGTATTCTGAGTAATAATAAATCAAGTGTGATTAAACTTAGTAAGCTACTCTGCATTTTTATTTCTACACTTCTGTTTCAAACTTATCTTTTTCAAGTCTCCGAATCTTTTTAAATTCTCGGAAAAAGATGCGGATATCTTTTTGGCATGTATTTTCGGTTGGGACTTGTTTTAGTCCATTTTGTTTACTGGCGCGTTTTCAATCTTCAAGATTAATTTTCTTTTAAGATGGACGAGTACGTATCGTCACTTCTTGCAATATAGAATTTTTATGGACGACAATGGCACGGAATCTTTTAAATTGCCTTTACGATTTTATACTTAGGGTAAAACATTTATGTAATAATTTTTTAAGACTACGAAATTATAGTATACTAGCTCTGCCCTTGCACGGAAATAAGTTGATCCCGGCTGTTATGAATTTGATAATAGTCACAAAGTCAAGTCAGGGGTTTATAGGTTCCCCCCCAACCGCAGAGGTCAAACTCTGCGGTACCCTGGGCTTGTCGTGCCGGGGGCTCAGTAGCCGGGAGTCGATTGTGCAGGTGGCACCTTCGACTGCCCGGTGAAGCTAACAGGGTCAGACGGTTCGGGCGTGGGGCGTTTTACGCTAGACCGCGCCTAGGAGGGTGGTGTCGTATGGGTCGCTCCGGTACTTTTCTGCTTATCAGAATGGACTGCGAGCGGCTCCTGCGACACCGGAGATGTGCTTAACCGGGGCCTTCAGCCCCGGTCAGGCGGTAGAGGAAGAAAACCTCTTTAAAAATAACGACGGTCGGTCGTAGAGGGAAACAACCTCATTAAAAAGTTAGTCTCGGTGGGGGAGCCCTAGGACCCAGGGCTCCCTTGGTTGGGTTTGCCAGGGCCTTTTGGTCCCGGTCGGTGGGGCGCGAAAGCGCCGCCGTATATTGTATTTATGTATTATATGTATTAGTATGTATTTATGGCGGCAGTAGGTTGCCGCCCCAGACGGAGGCTGACGGCCTGGGTGAGTTCGCGCACCAAGGTGTATATATATATTTTATTTATGTATAGTATGTATTATTATGTATGTATGACGGCAGTAGGTTGCCGCCACCGGTGGGCCCCTCGGGGCAAGCGCCGGGGCGTCGCGGTGGTATGCTTCGGCGATCCCGCGACGTCCCACTATGGCGCTAGATGGGACCTTGGAGTTTTAGTGGGTAGGGGGCTCGGCTCCGAGTCCACACACCTCCGGCGCCATTGCACCCGTCCCGGCGCTCAAGTGCGTAACTGCATTTCTCCAAGTAAAAAAAAAAATATAGAAAAAAAAAAGGGGTTTATAGGTTGGCCACCAACCACTCGATAAGAAGAAGAAGAAGTTCTGCCCTGCGTTCGAGTGTACAGTGTTTTTAATTAGGTACTCTGTTCTATCTGTTTCTACACCCAAAGGCGTCGGGATGTGACGACCCCATCGCCCGCTGTTGGGATAACCTCTGTCACAACAGAGATTATTCCACCAGTGCAATCAGTCACACTGGTGGTAGGTCTTTTGTTGCAAGAGGCCGGCTAGGTAGGTACCACCGCAGTGTCCAATATTCTGCCGCCAAATAGTAGTGCTTAGGCACTACTGTGTTCCGGTTTGAAGGGCATTGTACGCTAGTGAAATTACTGGGCGTACGAGATTTAAGAACTACGTTCTCGAGGTTGGCAACGCGCGAGTGGCACCTACTAATGGTGCTGCAAGCTCTCATAGGCTGCGGCAGCCACTTACCATCAGGTGGGCCGTATGCTTGTTTGCCAACTTCTAACATAAAAAAAAACCCAAAGTCATCAAAATCGATGCTGAGGTTGAGTAGTAAAAAGGTTACAGACAGCTCGAGTTACTTCACTTTTATAACGTTTTTGACCTTGTTATTGTGTGTGTTTCCGTATCCGCGACACAGGATATCTCTAAATACTAATAAAACTACATACTCAACGATGTATGATGATTATGATTTTTTATGATCGTATCTTGATTTTTTTCACTTTAAGAAGACGAAATATTTATCATACACTCATAAGTATTTTTTTGTGTTATTAGATTGGCAACCAAGCCCACCTAATGTTAAGTGGTTGCCGTAGCCTACGGGTGCCACTACCGCGTTGCTGACCTCGACATATTGATTCTTTAATCTTCTTCGACCAGTAATTTCACCAACTTACAGTGCCCTTCATACCGGAACACAGTAATGCCAAAGACACTAGTATATTGCGGTAGAATATTTGACAATGTGTTTGTACCTACCTAGCTGACCTCTTACAACAACAGATCACCAGTGTGACTGATTGCACTGGTAGATTAATCTCTGCTGTGACAGAGATTATCCCAACAGCGGGCGATGAGATCGTCATGTCCCGACGTAAAATTGTAGGCATAAGCGTTGGACGCTAAGCAAAGTATCTTTTATTAATCGTATCTGACGAAAAACAGAGGCTTTAATTTGGGAAATACTTCCTCCCATGTGTAATATAAGTATGTAACAAAAGTAGGCTTTGTAAATAAATCATCAAGGGCAAAGCCGTTTTAGCTCGGTCCGAGAGGATTACACGGCATTACTGTGATCCACCTTGGTACTATGATGTCTGTGTGTGACATTTTTGTTTATGATTTACTGTTGGGTAAAAGCGTTTTGTAAGACGGTGGGATTTTTTCACGTGTAATACGGGATATTAAGAAGATTTTATAGACAAAATAGGAGGTATATTATTAATATTAATTTCGCAAGGTTAGTTTGATTGACAACCGTTGTATCGTGGTGCCTTTAGATACCCGCGTACATACATATTAGATATATACCTTTTCATATGCTTTTATTTTAACACTGACACTTGTTATCCTAATCCTTAATAATATTTTATTTTTAAAAGCGAAAGTAACTCTGTCTGTCGCGCCTTTTCGCCAAAACTACTAAACCGATTTAAATGAAATTTAGTACACTGATAGTCTAGGGCCCAGATAGGTTACAGGCTACTTTTGAATGCGAAACATCTTTTCGCATTTGTAAGGGGTTGAAAAGGGGGATTAGAAGTTGTATGGAAGTATCTTCTTTAGAGCTAGAAGCTTGAAACTTATTTTTTACCTTGTAGATTTGATGTAAATAAATATGACATTCAAATTTTGTACAAGTTTTACCCCTCAATCCTCCTTCTCTATGATGATTTGTATGGAAATACAAGCGGGCGACGCCGCTGTCAAAAGCTAGCAATATATATAAAAGAAAAATAAAAGAAATGAGTTACAATACTTTTGTCATGACAGAATATCTACCCCTCTCAGTGACGTCACAAGACATCTGTTAGTGGTCGACATCCTAAGTCGTTAGTGGTCGGTATCAGTTGTAGCACTCGTAGCTGCGTAGATCAATATGTAGCGGTATCGTAGCTGATATCTCGTTATGTTCTACACCGCAAGCAATTAAAGACACAGACAACACAAGACCTGTTTCATTTCATTCTATAAGTATGGGCCCCGAGGCTCGAATGTTTCATGTGTCTATTTTAAAAAATGATAGACTTCCATACAAATTTTAACCCCCTTTTTTCCTCCCTTTAAAGGTGAAATTTTTGAAAACATTTGAATTAATGTTTCTTCATTTCTATTTTCAAAAAATTGAGCTCTCCGGATCCAGGAATATCTTACTTAAAAAGTAGTCATAGTCTTTATAATAGGACTGTAGTGAACCCTAAAAAGCTTTACTTTCATACTTTAAAGCTATCATTTTGCACGTAATTTTGCTCACTTAAGCCGCATTTTCATTATAACAGCTTCATATCATAAAGCCTAGAAATAGCTTGCACGTCTTGTAAGAAAACACATGAGACAACATTAGACGCTCAAGCACATAAACAGCTTATTATATACATCAGCTATCAAAGCATTCTACACCTTATCTTCAAGGCACTAAGTTGCAAATTGCTTCTAATATTATATGTTATAAATAGAGTGAAAATTTCAAGCAATTTCAATCCCTATAAAACGATGACGTAAAGATGATAATTGCCTCACATTATTATATTAATAAAGATGTTGCAAGCAAGATGTTATTCTCATGGTATTTTGTAATGAAATAATTATAATATTTGAGCCGTTTGTATAGAAATTCTACGGTAGTAGAGCCATGCTTCTCTCAGCTTAAAAGGGTCGGCTCGATCGGGAAGTACTACCCATTCACAGAAAATCGGCGTCAAGTAACAGTATTATTAGGTACTGTTGCGTTTCGTGCGATGAATGAGAGCGTTGGAGGCTTAATATCCCTGTGTTGTCTTCCTTTTTTTTCCCTTCTCATCCCGTACCTCCTGTTTCTTGGGTTGGCAACGTGTGGTGATACTTCAAGTATCGCAAGCGTTCATAGGTTGCGGTGACTGCTTACCATCAGGCGGACGGTATGCTTGTTTGCCAACCGTCATGACATAAAAAAGAAACGTATTTTACAGCGTCTATGTATACCCTTAGGACAAGATATACCGTCTTAATTATAACTATTCAATTTTGAAACAAAAGAAATAAGAAAATGTCTAATGGCGAGTCAGAATTCGAGCAACATGGCCTCGTTAAAATGATACAATATTATTGTTGTTTAAAGGCAATAAGGGTGTTTTCTAACCCCTGATTCAGAAGGTTAAGGGTATGTTTTTGGATCTACAGCTACTTAATGATTATCTTTCGTTGAAAATGGATGTCAAGGACTTTTTATTTTTTTGTTTTATACCACGATGCAAACAAGCGCACGGTCCGCCTGATGGTAAACGATCACCGTAGCCTACAAACGCCTGTAACCCCAGAGTCATAGCATCCGTGCTGCCAGCTCTTAAAAACTTTTTAATTATAGATTATGAAATGCTTGATTGCAAGGACATGTCTGTCCTTTTAAAATAGCTACAAGATGATAAATAAGTTTGCTGTACCGTCAAAATCGTCTACTTACTTCAGATCAAACTAACCACTCAAACTGAATGAATGAAGATGACATATTATGGAATATAAATAATATAAGTTGAAGCAACTTTAGCTAAAAACTAAAGTATACCAATATAAGTACGAGTTTTTTAAGAATTGTTTTCGAATACTTTTTTCGTATTTAGGGCGGTTTCAGACCAGTGTCTTATAATAGGGTATACTAAAACAACCGAGCGTAGAAGCTCGTTATAGGCAAGCCTTTTATAACGCGCGCTTACGATCATTGACTTGTTTACAAACTCATATAGATTAGTAATAAGCTGGTGTACGCGCATTCGGTTTTTCGAAGCGCGAAATAAAACGGCCGTACACTCTAAAAAACGCTTTTCTGTAACCGCCTTAGTGGTGATACAACCTAAGGTAGCTATCCAATTATTTAGATTTACACTTACAGTAAGGAGTGCCTATACAAAATGTAACGAAAAAAAATTTATATCCCAGACCCAGAAAGATTTAAACTCACCCATTTCTAGAAGGAAATAAATATGTCATTAGTTGGTAAGTAACGTGCTTTTTTCAAAGGTTTCCTTGCAATTTACGATCGACCAAAACTAATTTCCAGGTAAGTGGTAAGTGTTGGAATAAATCAAATTTTTTATAGGTTGAAACCGCATTAGTGTTGGAAAATGGAGTGGAAACGGAATGATGAATAGGATTTTAACCACACTAACGATTGGTTTGGTAAGTTAATTGTAAAAAATCATAGATTAGAATCAAATGGAATATACATATACATACACATATTATACACTCAGGTACAGAGAGAGAGAGAGAGAGTAGACGAAAGCCAAACCATACACACATGCACACTCAGGCACACAGAGAGTGAGAGAGAGAAAGAGAGAGAGAAAGAGGAGACTTGTGTTCTATTGTTTTATTTTGGCTTTCATGTTGACTTCGAAATGAAAGCATTAAAATCGTATAAACTCTAAATATATTGCATATTAAAAATTAGCATTTTTTTGGTTATTCTGAAAATCTCAGTTTAAGCATAAATATGACAATTATTTCATATCGAAGATTACATAGCATTTATATACATATTAGTTTTCAAAAGTTGCCTCCTGTTTCCATTTTTTTTGTTGCTCACTCTCCGGCCGACACAGAATGTCCCTAGTATCATGTATCTCATCTTCAAGGACACTGTATCTAGTGAAATTAATTATTGACAAAGGAGCCCTTAGAACCAATATGTAAGTGTGCAGTGTTGCAAGCGCTCATACGCTAAGGTATCCGCTTACCATTATATGGGCCGTATGCTTGCTTGACAACTTAGTAACATATAAATGTAAAATAAAACTCACCTGCATATTGCATATCTTATATCGCACAGGTTCTCCACGACAGCCGGAAGGTGACGAGCAAGTCCTGAGCTGCCTCGACACCCCACCGTCACAAGTTCTTGAGCAAAGAGACCACTCTGACCACTGTGACCAACCACCTCTTTCCTGTAACAATATTTTAAAAATTAATATGGTAAGGTCCCATTAGGTTAGTTATATCCTTCGTTGGGGTTCCGGGAATATTTACAATTACAACGCGGGAATCAAACTAAACAAAATAAAAACGCCGTTGTGGCGTTGTGGATTGTAGTCTTATAAATATCTGTTTCGGTCTGAGCGTTTTTCCTTGTGGGTCTCCCCACCGTGCCTCGGAGAGCGCGTTAGGCCCTGGTTGTTATCGAATAACATCTGACAATAGTCGTTAGTTCTTGATAAATAAATTGCTCTTATCCAATGAGTTACCGGTTCGCCTTTAGGGTTGGGGAAGTCAGATGGCAATCGCCGTGTGTGAAAATTAGTAACTTGTCACATCCGAACAAGAGTAATAAGCAGACCCTGGGTAACTAGTAGTGTATAAATGATATGATAGTAATTTCGTTATGTAATTTTCAAATATACTATTAATCATCTACTACGGTTTTATTATATAATTGAAATTGAATTCAGTGAGTGTGTAATTGAAACAACTAGTCTAATGATAAAATGAAATATAATTATAGTAAATATTTCGTCATTTGTAAAATTTGTTCAACGAGAAAACATGGACTGTATAATTATTATTATAACAATAAATGTAAAATCATTCATCTGTATTAGAAGAAAAAAAGTATGGTAGAAAAATAATTGTTATGTATACCGTATTATTATATTAAATCCCCTGCCCCCTAAAATCGTGGTCTGTGAGGAAAAATTTCACGGCATACAGCAGTTTCACTTCCACCGATCGAAATGTAGCAATAAGAATACTGCTTCTCGATATTCTATTTTATATAATTTAGGAAGTACAACATCCCTTGTTTAGCCAATTAATTGTCTTATTAATTATCAATAAAGAGTTTAAATTTAACTAAGTATTTAGCTGACAATGATATCCCCAACTAATCTCTTTTGGGTACACGCCAAAGAGTATGTACTGAGTAATGGAGTCTGGCTATTTTCCTAGAAACCCGCGACAAGCTAGGCTTTATCTGGAACACTAGATTACGTCTCGCCGTTGCTAAGATTAGATGATTATCTTATCAAGGTATTGATATTAAAAATCGTAGACTTTTTAAATAGTCAGCTCATGTAAAGTTTTATTTTTTTATTGTATGATACTATTGTAACTCATATTACTTAGAAAAAACTTGTTATTTTTAAGCGAAGTGGTTACCAGAATTTTTGGAACGAAGTTCCTTATCGCGCGTTGTGAAAGGGGGCTAGACGGAAAAATTCTTACGAAAAGTTGTCACGACACTTTTGCTATAGTAAGCTATTGTAAGCTGTGCGGCGTCGCATGTTTCTCTGTCTGTCTCTCTCTCTTATAGAAAGCAAGCCAGATATTTTCATTTCTATTTCGCATTGAACAGTGTGGTGTCGCGACGATTATTTTTGTTGAGTGTATACAGGTTTTTTGTAAATAATAAATAATGTTAATAATAAAAAAATATTATTATAACTTAAAAAAATAAAATTTTATTACAATTCCTTCACTAATTAATCGAAAAGAACTTCGTTCCATCCGGGTGTCCCTTGACACCTCTCAAGTTTTATCAAATATGTGGCAAAGAGGTATATGACCTGCCTGGTCGAGAGCAGTTACCATAGCCTTGCCACCTTAGATTAGAGGTCGGTGCTGACCCGACTGTCGTGCGCACTTGAGAGGTAAGCATATGAGGGTATTAACATCTTCCATGCCTAGATATTTCCAGTGGTGTTATGCCAGAAGCTCCACTAGTGACGAGTGGAGCGCTAAGGTCAATAAGCGGGGAGATTTTAGTGGGTTCCCATAATGTTATCATCTTCTTATAGATCCTAGATTTCCTCCCCGGAATCCAAAAATGGTACGAGATAAGATATGATGCTGAAATGGAAGAAAACAGAGTATGCAAGAAGCCTACGAAGATTGCACTTACGCGTATTAAAAAACCTCAAAAGTACGAATACTTCTATTCAATAAGCCCCCCAAACAGACGTAAGGAATGAACCAATAAAACGATAAAGGCAATTTGAATGCACACAGTAATTGATGTTTGATGTGGTCAATAGTGAATCCGTTATTTGAATAGTTATAGAATTAGTTCTGGTAACTTAGTAGTTTGTAAGTAAACTTTCGTATAATGATTATATAGAGGAGGAGAACTAACTACTAATTGATTATTTTGTAAGCACAAAATAACATCATCGGCACACACCGGCGTCGGGATGTGACGACCCCATCGCCCGCTGTTGGGATAACCTCTGTTACAGCAGAGATTATTCCACCAGTGCAATACGTCACACTGGTGGTAGGTCTCTTGTTACAAGAGGCCGGCTAGGTAGGTACCACCACAGTGTCAAATATTCTGCTGCCAAATAGTAGTGCTTAGGCATTACTGTGTTCCGGTTTGAAGGCCACTGTACGCTAGTGAAATTACTGGGCAGATGAGATGTAAGAACCAATATCTCGAGGTTGGCAACGCGTGAGTGGCTCTTACTAATGGTGATGCAAGCGCTCATAGGCTACGGCAACCACTTACCATCAGGTGGGCCGTATGATTGTTTGCCAACTTGTAACATAGAAAAAAAATCATACTGTCGAGTAAAGCATAGTTAGTAAATCATAGTTTTGACATCTACAGAATTTTGAAGCTAAATGGTAAAAAATTACTTATAGTTTCAGTCAGCATTATAATAAAAATCTAAACAAAAGTTGATAAGCATCACAAGACAATCGAAAACAATGTATTCCAGAATCTCTTCCAGGCATGAGAATAGTATACAAAATGACAACAACTTCGACAATGAAACTAAAACGAGTGATAATAATAAAACTCTTGATAATATGATAAATGGTTAAAGTATTTGGACGACCGTTTTGGTGCATGTTGACACTACCTTTAAAGTTGATAGCCGGTGGAAATCAGAATAGGGTCGGTTCAATGTCAATTAGAAAATTAAAGGATTTTTGATTTAAAACGATGCTAAAGTGGATACCCCGGCAAAAGAGACTAAAAGAACGCCCCAGAAAAGGTTGAAAAAATTCTATTGAAGAAGATCTGAAAGCAATGGGTAAATTAACAACTTGGAGAACAAAGGCGAGAGATAGAGCGAAGTGGACAGCCATCGGAGAAGAGGGTAAGATCCACAAAGGGTTATACCGCCATAGGAAGAAATAAGTATACCTTTGATAATATTATGATTGGTGACTTCAAATCCTATTATTCTATTACAGTTTAATATTTTTATCAAGAACTCTTCCATTAGAACAGTATACCAACCAAACAGTGACTCTCAACTAAATTGGTTACAATCTCACTTTATCAAACTATACCAAAAATATTGGACTATTATTCTACAAAAAAAATTCATTCCAGCATTTATTTAGCAAGCTATTAAGTGAACGTATTGAAGCTGTAAAAAACCAAACAGTATCAATCTACGTACAGTTTACCATATTTGTTATTTCTCGATCGTACAATATCAGATTTTGATCACGCGCCTTTTTTACATACCGCTGACCAGAATAATAATTATTTGCGAAGCTGTAAGCGGTCGTATCATTTTGTTAGGATTTTAACCTTTAAGGGTTTGAATTAGATAATACATTTCTGTTAATTTTATTTTCATTTTTTTCTCGAAATTAACGTCTAATCACGTTTTGGAAATGATATGCTGGTGAAAAGAATAAGTATGATTTTTTTTTATGATTTCGATAGTGGTAAATATAGGTTCGTCTGATAATAAGCAGTTGCCACAGATTTATTGGAATGTTGCTTTCTAGAATTATTGTATATTTATGGCTGATTTAGACAATAGGGACAAAGTAGCAAAAGGGGAATGACGTACCAAGCAAAAACTGAACCACGCCGAATCATATGACTGGGGGAGGTCTAAACTAGGAGGTAACAAAAATTAAATGACTCTTAATGAAGATGACCTTCTATATAACATCAAACAAAGTTTTTTTTATTAGAAGATGGTTGGCAAACAAGCTTGCGATCCGCTTGATGGCAAGCAGTCACCACAACCTACGTATGAACGCTGCCGTTATTTGAAGTATCACGTGCGCGTTGTCAACCCAGGGGACAGGAGGGAACGGATAAGAAGGAAGAAAAAAGAAGGAAACAGAGGGGGTGGGAAAGTGAGCATCCAGGGCGCTCACTCATCGCAAGAAACGTAACAAGACCTACCGATACTGTTACTTTACGCCGATTTTCTGTGAGAGGGTAGTACTTCGACAGTCGAGCCGGCCTATTTATGCTTGCTAGAGCTCTACTACCATTTGAATACAAGTCAAATAGTAAAATAAATAGCTTTAGTTTTACAGATAAAATTATTTCAAATTCCTTTGAAATATACGAACAATTCTTGAAACAAGAATAATCCAAATGCATTGTGCATTTTATTCGTATACGAGTTGAAAAGGTATAAGTCATTTTATATCACAACGTTGTATCAGAGGAAAATAATAAGTTATTATTTCTGAATGAATGTTACTTGTACGTGATTTCCATTGAAATAAATAATGGTTAATTTAACAGTGTGTTCGCCAATTCCATTTCTTGTTTCTTTCTTAATTGGATAGAGCTACACAAATGCTCCATTATAAAACTGAAATAGGTAATACTGAAGATATATTTAACGAGCTATTTATGATTGGCTATTTAAATATCTTTAGACAAAAAAGAATTATTTTCACATTTTAAAAAATGGCCGATTCTATAACAAAGGCCGGCTTCAGACTAGCGTTTTTCGATCATATACACTCGATTCGGCGTTAGAAGCGTGCCTCATTTCGCGCTTCAAAAAGCCAAACGCGCTTCCACGGGCTTCTTACGGCGTGTACGCTCAAAGCAGTGGTGGTTCTGGAGCATGTTGACGGATCACCGGCAGCCATCATCGGAGCACATTGGTTGTCAGGTCGCGTAGGTTAGTCCTGCGAGCGTTTCATAACCTAAATAAGAGGTTTTTGTTACCATGACGTTACCGCCTTGTAATAGAACCCCACATAACCCGGTTATCCTCCCCAGGAAGGCCGGGTATTTGGTAGCAGAACTACGTCACCTTACAAGACGACCTTACAAGAGCGTCAACGTTCGTACAAGTAGTGCTTGTGGTAAAAGAACCGCTTGTACAAATCTATACGCGCTTTGAAAAACGAGCTTAAACGCTCTTATAAAACGCTGATCTACAACCGCCCTAAAGGCATCACACATATAGAGGCACTATTTGAATAGTCATTTTGTTTAAGGGTCTAAAAATAAATATATAAGCTAAAATAAACGCAACATGCTCAACCATGGGGCCCCATTAGGATAGCTATCCTGTCGGGGCTCCGGAAACATACTCATGGATAAAGACAAATACACTAAGACCCAAAAACATGCCTGTATGGTCAATACAAACATCTGCGAGTGGTAATCGAACCGCGACCTGTGGCGCTTAAGTTAGGTTCGCTACCGCTCCACCACAACGTCTTCAAAAAAATACAAGGACCATCCACCCATAACAAATAGATTTGTATGATCAATCGAAATGACTACGATCTGATGTTGTGGAATTTAACTACCCTCTTTTAATACAAAACTTGGTTCGCTCACTGTACCCTTTTTCAATTAACAAAAACAATTATAAATTCAAACGAAATCCCCAAGCACAATATGATACCTACTAAAATATTCCTGTAAACGGAAGATCAAAAAGCGTACAGGATTACAACGGGGACGGTATTTTAAATGCGTGTATACATTTCTTATGCCTCGGGAGGTTTGGAGTCAACCTTCCGTGCTAAAGAAAACATTTGTGATACGAGTGGTTCGTTGAATGCTTGATTTTTTAAATTGTTGATTTATTTAATTCCTCTTTCTTGGTTTTCTGCTTTTCTCTATATTTTTTTTATATCTCTTTAGCTACAAAGTAATTTGGTTGTAGTCAGTAGTCATCTCTTATCGTCAATGTAAGCCATGACAACTTAAATAAATAAATAAATGCTACACACTCATAGGCTCCCATTAGAATAGTTATATTCTGTGTCGTGGATCTGGAAACATAAACAATAACAAGGACAAATACACCTAAACCGAACCCGCAACCAGTGGCGCTTAAGGCTTAGTTTTCTTACTAGGGCTTTTGAGCTTTCACATTAACAAATGTGGCCATAAAACATCATTGTCGTAAGTCGTAAGCATTAAGCGTTATTAAAAAGAAATCTGTAACCTGATAAACGGCCTTTTACAGAAAGATACTGGATCATGTGTGGTTTAACGCATTCTAGCTTCAGTGCTACAAACGTGATACCTGGGAACCTTAAAGAGACGAGCGTATTCCACCTGCATGTGACTTGGATTTGAAAATATTTATGGGCGGCGGTGATCGCTTAACATCAGATGAGCCACTTGCCCGTTTACCTCCTCATACATAAAAAAAAACAAATGTGTTACTGAAATAAAAGTTAGAGGAATACAATCTCATAATAATACTAAACTGATATCAATCTTTTGAATACTAGTATGTATAAAGGTACCTGCTGCATAGCATAGAAAAAAAGCTTATCATAATATTTTGAAATAACTGGAAAATTTGTTAAATATAGCTATAATTTAGATACAAAAAAACTGAAACGGTTCTTCTAAAATCTTCTAAGCTCATATCAAACGGGTCGAAACTAATAAAGGCACTCAATTTACCGTGTGAAGAGCCAACGTAATCCTGAATTAAGCCAACACAAACAACCTGTCTCCCCGCATTATCATCGTAGGCGCTAAACAAGGCCGTAATAAAAACAACCAGCCAACGAGGAATTTACAATCAAAACGTACGGTATCAAAGGGTTTGGCTCTGGTCCAAGTTAAAAGGCTAAGCGATAGCGATTGCAAATAGAGGTTAAGTAGTCTAATAGGTATTTGATATATACTATTAATTTTACTCCAGCTAGTGAAATTACTAGGCAAAGGAGATCTATGAACTATCTCGAGGTTGGCAACGCTTGATACCTACAAATGGTGTTGCAACCACTCATATGCTATAGTTACGCTTAGGTTACCACCGTTTCGTCTATTACCGTACCCTGTAGGTGCTGGGATTAATATTAGCAAAACAAGTATGTTGTTGTACTAAGAGAAGGAGGGGACAAAGAAGAGAGATAAAAGAGAAAGGACGGGTTTAGGCTTGTGACCATCACTAATTGCACGAAATACAATAGTATAGATAGTGTTGCCTTACGTAAAATTCTGTGAGAAATAAAAAATATTCTGTGAGAAGTAAAATTTTGTGAGAGACTTGTACCTCACTGCTCAAACCGCCAACTGAAAGGACATAGTTGTTTTTTGTTTTTATTTACAACTAGAAAATCATAGTACAAAATAAACGCCATCTTTCATAACTTATACCACAAATAAATGACATGATTCGAAACAACAGTAGCACATGCAAATTTTAAACTGGAAGAGCTGACTTCAATTTGTCAACCCGCAACCGTTTTCGCTACAGTTTTTGTAAAACTATATAGCTGTTTGTGAAAGTATTGAGCCACCTAAGGGTAAGCGGTTATCATAGCCTATGACCGCTTGCAACACCATTCAATTGTAGGTATCACTTACGAGTTACCAACCTCGAGATATTGATTCTTAAATCTTCTTTGCCCAGTAATTTCACTAGCTACAGTACCCTTTAGTAATGCAAAATACACTACTGCTTTGAGGTAGAATATCTGACACTTTTTTGGTACCTACCTAGCCGGTTTCTTACAATAAAAAGCCCAGCAAAAATTATATATTCTATAAGATAATAAAAATAAAAAAATAATGTTGTAAATAGTTCCTTATTTGTTGGTTTTATGGAAATGGTCTTACTCTTTCAATTCCAAACAAAAATTTTTAGTCTTGTTTTTGATAAAAACCAGCTTTTTCAGCGGTGCCCGCGTGAATAATCATTTTAGTACAAACTTTGAACCCCATTTAAACCATAAACAAAATAAAAATTAAAAAAAATTAAAATTGGGGTGGACCACTCTCTTAACATTTAACATTTATCCGATATGCCCACAAAATTTCATAAACATTGTAAGCCGTTTCGGAGGAGCGGTTTTGGTAACAAACACCGCTACACGAGAATTTAAAAATTAGATTATTAGAGAGTATATCAATAATTTTTTACCTGCAAAGTGAGTGATGATAATAATAACAACTGAGGCTTAACGTTCACTTTGAATTACGTCACTGAGACGACGAATCTAATCAATATTCTGAATCAGAAGATTGCGGATATTCTGCGGGATTTAAATTTTATTAGTTCGACGGCCAATCTTTTTATCAGTTACAAGAGTAAGATTATTTTTAAAATAATAAGGCTATTTTTAAAAAACTTCTTCTTCTTCGTCCTAGCATTATTCCCGATATTTACCTAGGGTCTCCATATACTCTTATCCTGGGGTACTAGGTTACTAGAGTAGTAGGTTATTAGAGTTTAAAGGCGTCGGGATGTGACGACCCCATCGCCCGCTGTTGGGATAACCTCTGTCACAACAGAGATTATTCCACCAGCGCAATCAGTCACACTGGTGGTAGGTCTTTTGTTGCAAGAGGCCGGCTAGGTAGGTACCACCGCAGTGTCCAATATTCTGCCGCCAAATAGTAGTGCTTAGGCACTACTGTGTTCCGGTTTGAAGGGCATTGTACGCTAGTGAAATTACTGGGCGAACGAGATTTAAGAACTAATATCTCGAGGTTGGCAACGCGTGAGTGGCACCTACTAATGGTGCTGCAAGCGCTCATAGGCTGCGGCAGCAACTTACCATAAGGTGGGCCGTATGCTTGTTTGCCAACTTCTAACATAAAAAAAAAAAAAAAAAAAAAGTACACAGAGCGATTGTCACCTGATCTCTGTAACCCGAAAGAGGAACTAGTAACTCGTTGCATAAGAGTAAATTTTGTGATAAAATAATAATATGAGAGTGTTAAAATAAAAAACCGGGACCAACAGCTTAACGTGTTCTCCACACGGTGGCGAGACCTACTAGAATAAGCACCCTGACGGAAACAAATAATTATAACAAACGTCTGCTCTGAACGGGAATTTAACACGCGACCGTCGAACGCGACAAAGTAGGTATCTCGTCGCAGATCGTTGTTATGTGCTTTAGCCCTACATAATATAAACACGACATCGCGTCGTTTCACAATGAATTAAATTTTTTAGCGTTGTGTATGTTGAAACTTACCTTTCCATGATGGGTTATATTATCGTGTGAATGGGCGTCTAAAACTTCTGGAAATTCCGTTGAGATATCGTGGCCGTGTCTGTGAGCACATCGGCCGGGAAACTGAAACAAAAAGATAAAAAAAATTATTATTATTATTCAAGTGCGTCGTGGACCACGCGCCGTTTGGTGTAGTGGACCTTAAATATAAGTTGGTGATTTCATAGTAATTGTTAAAAGTAACATGAAAAACAATGTTATGGGAAAACTTATATATCTCTAAAATTTGTAGACTTATCTTCTTCAAAATCATTTTTTTGATGGTTGAAAGTTCTTTTGATGTTTTACAACTTCAAATTTTTCCAGAATTTTGAACGCCATAGTTCAAAAGTTGGAGGGAGGAGACACGATGACTTTAGGAGCTAATATCGCAACAACTACTGACTTAATCTTAAAAAGTCTAAATGAAACCTCCTTATCATTTTGAAAGACCTATCCAAATATACCTCACATGTTGCCATACGTTAAATTTTTTGTCTTATCAATTTCAATGTCAAACTTGTCAAATCCGAATAAGTTTATAATCAGATCCCGGATAAATACCGGGATTAATTCTGGGAAGAAAAATATCTAGTAAAATAATTCAACATATCCACAATGCTTATCCAATATCATTCCCAGAGGAAGCAACTCACACAAAATATTCCGGAACAACGAAAATTTCCCAATCATGAAACTAAATGCATTGTTCGTATTTCCAATGGAGCGAATGCTAAAGAAAATATAGATAAAGCTGTCGTATGCAGTTTAATGTTTTCATGTTGCCGACGAAATGTATTGGTTTAACTCGCTCCGGGTTACACGCGTTACAAATTTATAGTCAAACGATTTTGTCGCCTCCACTATATGGGTCTCTACGTGTGATAAATAATATTAAATATTCTCTGCCTCATGTTGTTATGCAGTGTTTTTATTTTAATTAAACGGCTTACGGGTAGTGCGTTTTAGTAGAAATCGTTACGTAACGAAATGCTGTATGCTTTGTATATGTGCGTGTATCTATCAAGCCTATTACAAGCGAATGAGCACACTTGCAAGAGAGCTGGGTGCGCAACTCTCTCTCTCTCTGTCTGTTTCTCTTTTTATCATATACAGATTTTATTTTGAATTACATTCGGCGTTAAAGACGGGGGTCCCTCCTCTGTAAAATTTTTTTTTTCGTTTTTGAACTATTGGATTGTTCATATCCTAGTTTTATAGTTATTTTAAATCGGTTTAATCGGGAAAGAGCTAACCTTTTACGAAATAAAGTCCACTTAATTTCCCCCCCTCACTCCTAATCCTATCTTATGACGTGGCAAAGTACGATTGCCGATCGAACGGTTTATTTATTTGATACTTTTCTGTGTTAAATATGTATAAAGATAAATTTGCGAACTATATGTAATATAACGGGTAGTAATCGTGGCCTAATACATATAATATAATTGCTTATACTTTAAATGTTGAGATTCATTAACAAAGTCAATTCAACATTTTTTACATCCAGAATAAATACAAAGATTCGTCTTTTCATATGTAATCCGGATGCAGTAGCGCGTATTCCATAAATATTTCTATAGAATTCTCGTAATGTGCGAGAGCTACGAAGTAAAATATATTTTATAAAAAAATTCAATCCTCCTTTGAATTATACCACATACGATGAAATATTTTAATGAATAAGGATTTATTTAATTTTTCATCACTTTTATATAGTGACATAAAAATGGTAGTGGTAATTATTGGTAAAAAATTGTTGACCACATCTATTAAGTTACCAGAGAGTATCTCGCATTCTTACCCTTTAAAAACCTGGTAATTCTCTTCACCAACTTAGTGTCTGAGCGCTAGTGTTGTGATGCCAGTGTAGCTATGCCTGGCTGCCCGCTAGCCACGTTCCGTTGTCAGCAATTTTCATCTTAAAAAGATCGACAACGAACCTACCCTCTGGTGTTGCATATTCATGGGTGGCAGTAATCGCTTAGCATCAGGTGAGCGTCCTGCCTGTTGCCTGACACTGATTGCTGATCCCAAAGCAAAATGCAAAAAAAACTTTAAAACAATGGTTACACGTTTTAACCTACGACGCCACTGAAAAGTTGTTGGAAGTCTCTCTGTAAACTGTTAATTCTCACACACATATTATTCACATAATCACACACACACACACACACACAAACACACACACGCTTACGCTCACTTTGTTGATTATATTGTAACAGTACTTATCTCCAGTTTATTTTTAATATTAATTCTACTTAACCAACAGGCAGTGTAATAACTTTTATTTTGTGTTTTTTTATTACATATAATCTGTACTGCATAAAGGAGGGCACTGTCGCCTAAGATACGGGTTTTTACCCAGTTTAGGGACAGAGATTCATTTGTTATATGATTTTATATGTAAAATTTCTGTATACCGTACATTTATGTAGCATTATTGCAATAATCGTTAACTCTTGATAAGTAAATTGCTCTTATCCAATGAGTTACTGGTTCGCCCTTAGGGTTGCGGAGGTCAGATGGCAATCGCTCTGTGTAAAAACTAGTAACCTGTCAAATCCGGATAAGAGTAATAAGCGGACCCTGGGTAAATACTCGTATAACACCGGGAATAGTGCCAGAAAGAATCCTCCGGCCTGTACCCCTTTCTGTATGCTATAGGCCTTACTGGTTATCATGAAGATATTAGAAGTCGGGATTTTAACCTTATAAAATCAATCATGCTTGTTATAATTCTTTTTATACCAAAAACTCATAAAACACTAGATGCTTTCTAGTAAGCTGAAAGTTTTATTCCTTATTTACAAGCGTCCGGAAAGTTATTTTCGAAGTTATTTCCACTTGAGCCATCCAAAAGCTTAGTTTAAGTCCCGATCTTAAGTTCTGCACCTGTACTTTGGAGTTTCGCTGGTTTTGTTTTGTCATCCTTCTTCTATTATATAAAATCATCAAATCTTTGAGTTTTGTTTTACAATTTTTTGTGGAAATTTAGGATAAAAAAATTTTTAATCATAAATAAACGCTACACACTCAACGAGGTTCCGGCAACATACACAATGATAAGACAAACACACCCAGACCGGAAAACATACCTATAAATAACAACATCTGCTCAAAGCGAGAATCAAACCCGCGACCTGTGGCGCTTAAGGCAGACTCGCTACCCTTGAGCTACAACATCGTCTCTCTTTTATCACCCATTATTTGACGACGTTGTGGCGCAGCGGTAGTGACCCTGCCTTAAACGCCACAGGTCGCGGGTTCGATTCCCGCTTGGAGCATAATATGTTTGTATTGAGCATGCAAGCATATTTTCCGGTCTGGGTGTATTTATCCTTGTCCTTGTATATGTTTCCGGACCCCCGACACAGTATATCATTGTCCTAATGGGGGCCATTGAGTGTGCAGCGTTTATTTATTATTATTAGGATTTACATAATATTAATCATTTATATCTATCCAACGTGCTCTCTGAGACACGGTGGGGAGTTCCACAAGTACAATGCTGAGCTGAGCAACAGAGGAGGAAACGAAACCGCGACTATTGTGGCTCACTACCGATACCCCACAAATTAATTACTTGTAATTATATTTTTCATGACGATTGGCAAGTAAGTATACAGTACGTACTGATATAAGCAGTCACCGCAACCTATGAAAGCTTGCGATACTTGAAGTATCACATGCGCGTTGCCTACCCAAGGAACAGGAGGGAAGGGAGAAGAAGGAAAAGGAAGGTGAGAAATTGTCCGGCGCTCTCACTAATCGCACGAAACGCAACAGTACCTAATGATACTGTTACTTTACGCCGATTTTCTGTGAGTGGGTTAGTACTTCCTCGATCGAGCCAGCCCGTTGTATTATATCGATAATCCGCGGAACTATTCCAGTGGCTATAAAGGATATGTAGTATAGTGATTGTTAGCTCCTTATTTTTTTTTTTTTATTTATTTATTTGGAAACACAAATAAGGTAACATTAACAAATGTGTGAAACAGCTGCATTAGTCATAGACTGTGTCGCAGTCATTAGCGCCCACCTCCAGGAGGGAGACAACGTTCCAATATTCACAAAAAAACAGCCTTATCACTTCACGTTTTTTCTTACTTATTTACTATTATTTATATAAAACTAATGTATTAAAGAAAGAAAGAAAGAAAGAAAGAACAAGTTTGTTGGAAGCACAGCGAGTACAATTAAGACAAAAAAATACAAATATATTAAAAACAAATAATAATAAAAATGAACAAAAAAAAACAAAAGATATATATATTTATTTATATATTAGTATTTATTTATCGTTAACATTTCATGTTTTATTGTTATTTATATTTATTTTTTTTTATTTTTTTTTTTTTTTTTACTATATGTCTATACTTTTTTTTTTTTTTTTTGCACGCCTACCTACACTCTTTCTTCCACGTCCAGGGTTGGCTGGTAGAGAATGCTTTTAGCATTAAGCCCGCCTTTTGTGCACTTTGTGCAATAAAGTATAAATAAAGAAATAAATAAATAAAAGATATAAAATAATTAAAAAAAAAAAAAAAAGTAAACAAGCTATTAAAAATAAAATACTACCGTGCTGTGTTCCAAAATTTATTACATGTGTATGTGTGAGATAGATGTGTGTGTTAGTGTAGTGTATTTAGGAGTGTATGTCGAATGTGAGTAAGTGTATGTGTGGAAGCGTGTGTGGAAGTGATATAAGTGTGCAAGTCATATTTCAGGGCTATCACGGAAGGAAACCAAATTTATGAAGTGCATAAAGATACAGTTGAGGCCAAGTTTCAATGCTATATCTTTACGCAATCATCCAACTCATCATAGGTTAGAGTATAAAGCCAATCATGGTTAATTCTGTTATATAGTATATTATATTTACAAATAATATGGAAAGTAAAAGTATATTAGTGACCTAATAAACCATATAATATTAAAAACTAATTTTGTGTTTAGCTATTGAAAGTATTTTAATAAGTATTTCCGAACGCATACAACCTAAACCTCTTCAAGGTGCGAGTACACAGGCTTCTTATGAGTAAGATCACTACACGGTAGACGTCATCTATGTCTTCGCGCTCGAAAGAGGTCAAGAGCTTACCCATTTTCGAATTAAAAAAAATAGGCTGCTTGAAATATATGCAATAGGACGTGAATAAAAATAGAAAATATCACCATGGCAACGCGATTGTTATCCATAGCAACGAATATTTGCTCAATATTGCAGTTCTTAGGTGTAGCCCTGTGTCGTACTGAAAGGATATAAGGTGCGCTTCGAAAAAAAAGCAAATATAATTTAAAAATGGTGATCCTTCTTGTGAAAAGGGGTGATGAAAACCAATTTCTATACGAAACCAACGTGAATAACGCTGTTGACGATGTTGTAAAAGATATCGTAGCAATATTCAACGGTAGATTAAAGGTGACGAGAATTTGCTACGAAATTGAAGAACTGCAAAAGCATGGTACATTTTTACCTCCAGAAATGCAAGGACTTACGGATGAACAGGTACTTAATTACTATTAACAGACTATACAATTATACAGCATGCCTGATGGAACGCAATTATCGTAGCCTCTATACACATTCAATGCGGTCATGCTTTATAATATCATCTTTGAATTTTTAATGTATCAATAGTAAATCATGTAATACTGACTGGTCTTCCTATTACAAGCTTTTTGTTCATCTTCCATGATTACTTTAAACAAAACGCTAGAAAAATTTCGTCTTGCCCAGATAACTTATCATTCCATGAAGTATATACTTGTGACAAAGCTAAGGTAGTATTTAATTCATTTATAGATCTGTTTCGTTTATTTTATAATATGTGTTTTCTATATAAAGCTATAATAAGAAAATGTAAAAATAAAGCTAAGTGGTTAACAAGTGGTATTAAGAAATGTAGTGCTCTTACAAATGTACACTGTACACTGTGAGACAACTATTTATTGTGAACACTATTCTTCAACAACACCGTAAAACGCCATACCACGTAAATCATAAATCTAAGCGGCGTTGTGACCTGATTTGTGTCGTACCCTTTACCAAATTTAAATCTATTAAACATTACTTTTATTAACTAGGCCCTTATTTGTATAACAGAATTAACCGCGAGATATTTGTGTACAGCATGCCCTATGTTAAATGTAAAAAAATATAACTCGTCTCTTTCTTACGAAAACATATGATGAAACTGAAAAATATTTTAATCAATATATATAGATAAATAGTATGATTTTACATAGCCACGCACACATACACACACCCACACATACACACACACATACACACACACAGACACACACACACACACACACAGACACACACACACACACAGACACCCACATACACACACGCACGCAGACATAGCGCATAGTAATTAAACTTTCTTATTGTTACAATTTAGATTCACCATGTTACAATAATCAACATTTATTGTGAAATCTGCATGTATGTATCATATAATACTTTCAATAGGGAATGGCATATTAACCTTAACACAGGTTATCTAAGTAACCCGCAAAGGTTAATAAGTTTCACCAATTATGTATGTATAACTAGACATAGCATGTAAGCATAATGACATGTAACTTGTAACATGTAAAATTTTCAGAAATAAACTTATTCTTATTCTTAATTCTATTCTATTCTTACAAATGTTTTCATTATACCTAATGTTTTCTTTGTTTGAACGCTATATTCAATTATGCGAAAATGATTACAGATTCTGGAATTAAAACTAGAAGATCCATGGGCTCAGCGCTGTGCGCCCGTTGGATATATTGTTGCAAAAGATGAAATGGCTCGTAGATGTGGTCTAGCGCCGCCGCTCAACCTCCAAGAAGTATTGAAGAAAGCCATGGAAGCTGCTAAAGAATTTATTAGTAAGAAACACGTAAGAAATCTTTCTAAATATTTACATTGCATATAAATAAGTATAAATTTGAACAATCTATCTGTGTAAATAAATCTTTATCTGAACTTAAAAAAACTAAAAGTTGTTCCTAATTTTTAATTAGGATGGTTAAAATTAATACATAAACGCACACAACCTCCCCCACATATATTAACCTGTGTGTGTGTACATAACATACACACACATACACAGCTCAATTAGGAGTAAGTAGTATGTAGCTCACAGTTAGTATGTATATAATAATCATTGTTATTTGGTAATAATAATTTTTTCTTTTTTTTTTTATGTTAAAAGTTGGCAAACAAGCATACGGCCCACCTGATGGTAAGTGGTGGTAGTGGTAGCCGGCCTCTTGCAACAAAAGACCTAGCACCAGTGTGACTGATTGCACTGGTGGAATAATCTCTGCTGTGACAGAGGTTATCCCAACATTATTACTTTTAAAGTATTATAAGGAAAATTGCTTAAGAGTTTCAATTGCGAAATTTTCTCAATATCGCTTAATATTGATTACTGAAGTACTAACTAGATTATTCTAGATCTTGCCAAGTATTTTATACGAATCGGTTCGATAGTGCAATTCTGTTGGAAAGGTATTCTTGCCTTTTGCCAAATATCTGGCGGTTTCGTTCTATTTAATAAAACTTATCAGCAACTTTTTCTCTAAACTATCTTGGGTTAATATTTTGGCACAGACTTCTTTCAAGACCGCAGTTTAATATATTATTGGCGTAACACAATTATTTGATAAAACTTTTTACGTAAAAAAATTCAGGCCATATTTATCTTATAAAATAAACGCTGCACTCAACGGCCCCCATTAGGATAGTTATATACTGTGTAGGGGGTCCGAAAACACATACAAAGACAAGGACAAATATATGGTATAGGAGAATATGCTCAAATGGTCAATACAAACATATTATGCTCTGAGCGGGAATTGAACCCGCGACCTGTGGTGTTTAGAGCCGTTTAGAGTTTAGAGTTTTGAGAATTTCGCTGCCGCTGCGCCACAATGCCGTCAAATGTTTGATTCTTCAAAATTAGTCAAAATGTTTGATTTATTAGTTCTCATGAATACATTTTGGATCCAAGTATTAATTTTGTTACAACAGAATAATAATCGACTTTACTAAGAAACTAGTTCTAATCTAAAATTAAAAACTATTTTCTTAGTTTTTTATTGTGTTAAGAATTTCATAACAGGTTGATTTACGTAAGTGCTTGACCCAAAAAGACGTATTCCGAGCGCTTGACGAGCTACGAGGAGCTACTAAGATCGTGTTCCCAGCGGGTCTTCCTCCCCACGACCCTGTTCGAATGGAGCTAGATAATGTTGAGGACTTGTCTGGGACTCAAGCAGCTAATGAGGTCATCGACCCGTCTCGAGCGTGCCTTTGGGCGTGTGGAAAGAAACTTCTCAGTGGTAACAAGTTGAGCGATCATTTAGGTGAGGTTTTGTTTTAGAGAGTATTTTGTTTTTTATATCTTTATAAAATATTTGACACCGTTGTGGCGTTGTGGGTAGCGAGTCTGCCTTAAGCCTCGACGGTTGCGGGTTCGATTCCTGCTCGGAGCAGATGTTTGTATTATTCGTACAGGCATGTTTTCCGGTCTGGTTGTGTTTGTCCTTGTCATTGTGAATGTTTCCGGACCCCGACACAGGATATAATTATCCTAATGGGGGCCGTTGAGTGTGTAGCGTTTATTATTTATTTATTTATTATTTCGTCTATAATTTGTACTATATAAGGATATCCATTAAATTATTAAAACTATCGTGAGATATTATTTAACTTAATGTAAAATTGAAACACCTAAAACTAACATTCAATCGATTTAGGTACCGACTACTTTCAGACCCATCGGAGGTCCTTGATCATGGTGAGTGGGCTACGTTCGCGTTAGACATCCGCCTCGCACTCGTGATCAGTTTTATCCGTTTAAATTTTACATTAAGTTAACAATATCCAGTTTAAATACAATATAAAGGTTTGGTGTGACTTCCATACATTGATTTGATAAGCTGATTAAAGACGATCAAAATTCCCTTTATCTGTCCAGGTAGAAATGATAAGTCAAAAGTGACAGTCAAACTGTGTTCATCATCTGAAGGAGCTCCAGGACGAGAGCCAATTCTCACTGAGGATGAGAGGAAACAGCTCATGCTTCAAGCATACAGAAAGCAAGAAGAGTGGAAAAAACTGGAACTGAATGATGATGACAGCTATTTGGACTCTAAGTGGGCTGACGGGCAAAACCTGAAACGCCAGTTTCATGGGTTGGATTCTATTTCTTGGAAGCCTTTGATGAAGAAGCCTTAATTTGTCTCAGCAATTAAAGCTATATTTTATAACATTATTAGTTTTAATATTCATAAGAAAACTTCCTCTTTCGGTTTTAGATAGTTCAATCTTTAATAACAGCCTGCATTATTGGTGGTTGCACGATATTATTGAATGTGTGGTTTTATTATTGAAATGTTTGTAATTTTTTTTTTTCAAAAATTGTTGGGTTGGGTTGCTTGAGTTCGCAATGCGCTTCAACTATCGCTAGCGTACAAAGGTTGCGGTGACTGCTTACATCAGGGGCACCGTATGTGTTTGCCAACCGACATGTTATAAGAAAACCTTCCTTTTTTGTTTCTTACAATATTCAATCACCAATTTTTATCCATACATCATTTAAAGCCACATCATTATGACACATTTTTCATTCTGTAACGACCGACATTGTCATCGAGTCCTAATCAAAAAGCCATACGTCATCTTCGCCATTTCTTTCATCTCTTAATTCCGTAGAAACGATCGATCATACATATTACACCGAAAAAGGGGTGGTTTGAGTTGAGACAGGTACCGCTAAAGCCTTTTTTTTGTATAATTGATGTAATGAAAATGGATGTAATAAATATGTATAAATATTTAATTTTTTTTTAAGATTTATATTGGGCCTTATTTTTTTTTGTGCGATGAATGAGAGCGCCGGAGACCCAATCTCCCACCCCCTCCACTCAATTCCATTTTCCCCTTCTCGCCCCTCCCCTCCTATTCCTTGAGTTGGCAACGCGCGTTCATGGGTTGCGGTGACTGCTTACCATTAGGTGGGCTGTATGCTTGCCAACCTGACATAGATATGTATAAATATTTCAAGATATTTAATAATAATATTAAAATTCTGGTAGCATGTTGCAAAAATTCCACGTCACACTCGTAAATTCATATGTAGCGTGCCGTAAATTATTTTGTTCTCTCGCCTCTTTCATAACCTTCAAAGGAGAATGAAGCAAAAATATACTAGCAAAACACGTATACTTAAAATAATGTGTTAAAATTCAATTAAACCAGTTTTTTTGTTATTTTCACATGATATGTTTTTAAAGTTAAATTATTAAAACTATCGTGAGACATTATTTAACTTAATGTAAAATTAAACGGCTAAAACTCACGTTCACTCGGTTTAGGTACCGACTAGTTTCGGACCCATCGGAGGTCCTTCATCAGGGTGAGTGGGCTGCGTTCGCGGTCGCGACCCGTCTCATTAAAATTGTAACAAATATATATGCCTTTCTAAATAATATAAAAGTATTCGTTAAAATCTATTACAAAATTACTGATTTCATTTAAAAATGAGTAATTGATAATATTCCCATCAATGAAAATCGTTCAGAAAATAATAAGCTACTGATAGCTCGGAAGCGACAACGATTTTCCGCCAAATTGAAAGCAATTTATAAATAAAATGAGTCCCATTATTAAATATTAAAGTCTATCAAGCGATTTTTTATAAAAAATAATAAGTTCGTTTGATAAAATTTCACGGCGTCATGTTAGCGATGCTTCTTTTAATGTCATTTCTTTCAGGTGTAATGATTGTGATGATGTATATATATATAATAAATATATTGATTTAAAATAATTTTGATTTGATACATAAAATAATTACTCTGTTTGTTTAACGTTCATGATTTTATATTTACATCCATTACAGTCATGGATTCTATCTAAGTATATGAGGCCTTCAATCGTCAAAAATAGGGTATTTTTTTTACGTAAGAGGAGGCGAACGGGTAGGAGGCTCATCTGATGCTAAGCGAACACCGCCACCCATGAACATCTACAACATCAAAGGGCATGCAGGTGCGTTGCCGACCTTTAAGGAAAGAATACGCTCTTTTATTGAAGGTTCCCAAGTCGTATCGGTTCGGAAAGACCGCCGGCGGAAGTTGATTCCACAGAGTGTTTGTGCGAAGAAGAAAATGAAATATTTTGTTACATTAAGAATACTGGTAAGGTTTTTTGAAAACATTGGCTTTTTACATTTTAAATTATCATAATTGATCGTAGTGATCATCATATCAGATAATCTAACTACAGAGTTAGAATGACTCAATCAGTTAGATTTAATAGCTTTTCTGGTTTTCTCAATAGCGACTTTAGCAGACTCTCGAAATATATTTTGAAGTGGCTATATTGTGGCTCTTGATTTTAATTTGATGAATATAAATGCTGCTCTAATTTCTGTCACTTCTTTCGTAAGGTCTCCGATTTTTTATCGACAATAAACGGATATTGAAACGCACATTGCTTGCAAAAAGTTGCGTTGAATCGGTCACAAAACCTGTGAACCTAAAGTCATTCCGATAATTCTAACGTCTAAAAATTCGGACATGGGCGGTTGCCATGCGGTTGCCTTTATTTAATTGTTTTGATCAGGTGCTAAAAATGTATAACAGCCACGTTAACCACTTCAGCTCATATTTCAGGATCAGTCAGGCCGGTTTTTGTTAAAGAAAGTTATACAATAAAAATGCTACTTTTATAAAAGCAATATTATAAAACGACACTTTAGAATTTATAATAATCAAACATTATATTTAATTATTACGCTTACACAACGTAAATCAATTTCATCGCAACACAAGTAACTCATTAACAACACAAAATTTACCTGTTACCCTCAATTTTAACATTAATAATGTTTTCATACACTCATTACGTAAATGAGTGAAAATTATCTAGATAGGCCTTTAAAGAAAAAAAATTTAAAGTCTTTTAACCGATTTCAGAAGATGGTCAGTAAGTGATTTTTTTATTAAAATGATAAGAATCAGATGGATTAAAAAATATAAAAGAGTCTGGCGGTCGCGGTTTTGATTCTCGCTTGGAGCATTATTTCGTTATGAATGTCTGTTTCGGTCTATGTGTTGTCCTGTAGGTCTCCCCACTGTGACTCTGAGAGTACGCTAAGCTATCGGCCCCGATTATCATAACATGTAATAATAATCGATAAATCTTGATAGTTAATTTGCTCTTATCCAATGAATTGATAATTCGCCCTAAGGTTGCGGAGGTCAAATGGCAAACGCTCTTTGTAAAGACTAGTAACCCATCAAATCCGGGTAAGAGTATAAGCAGACCCTGGGTAAATAACGGGAATAATTCTAAAAGAAGATAAAAAAATGTTAAACCAGTGCCATTACATAACGACAAACGAGTCTAAAAAACATTTTTAATATGCTTAACGCATGAAAATAGCTCTTCCAGTTAGCTCATTTCTGGTGTATTTAATTTGACGTTTTCATAATTACGTTGCTCATTAGCGGCCGGATCCGGTCGCTTCCGGATGTAACCGGTTGTGGTTGATTACAGGAATTACACGGAAGCCTGTGATCCGGTGATGAATGCAGGTGTATGTAATACAATTAAATTTCACGTGCGTATAATCCTTTAACTGAGTGAAGTAAGTAATTTAATACGGAATATGATTTTGAAATGACATAATTATTCTATGTTAATTTTAGATGCTGTTTTGTTTATTTGTGAACCAATTTCAACTACTAAAAACTAATATATTTTTTATTTAGCTACAATAATGAGAAATGAGTTTTAAGAAAAGTTCGCTTTTAGTCCCTGGTACGAGAGATAAAAGTGCCCGATTGTCTCCCGACATGACGAGACTAATTCACCATAAACCTAGTAACCGTATCCCTCGTACCAGTACATTAATTAATTAATTAATTCATTCATTCATTCATTCATTCATTCATTCATTCATTCCTTCATTCATTCATTCATTCATTCATTCATTCATTCATTCATTCATTCATTCATTCATTCATTCATTCATTCATTCATTCATTCATTCATTCATTCATTCATTCATTCATTCATTCATTCATTCATCCCATCCGGGATTATCGTGATTGTCATTCTTTTCATCTTCTTTTCTTTTTTTATAGTAAGTGCATATAATGCACATGTTTATACTTCTTCTTCTTCGTCTTAGCATTATTCCCGGTATTTTATTTTACCCAGGGTCTGCTTATTACTCTTATCCGGATTTGACAGGTTACTAGTTTTTACACGGAGTGATTGCCACCTGACCTCCGCAACCCTAAGGGCGAACCAGGAGCTCATTGGATAAGAGCAATTTACTTATCAAGAGTTAACGATTATTATCAGATGCTATGTGATAACAACCGGGACCGACAGCTTAACGAGCTCTCCGAGGGACGGTGGGGAGACCCACGGACAAACGCCCAGACCGAGACAGAAACTTTAACAATCATCTGCCCGAGCGAGAATCAAACTCGCAACCGTCGATACCAAATGCAGATTCGCTATCCACAACGCCACAACGGTGTCGCAAACGTTTATACTTTGCAAAAGCTATTAATTTTTATAAAGAAAGTCATGAACTAAGCTTAGAATAGTACCATTAAAAATTCTCCCACGTTATTATCTTCTCTTAACACTATTTAAAATAATACATAAACTCACCAACATTAACTTTACCCGGGAAATTCTTAAAGTAAACATGAACAGAGCGAAATACCAACACTGCATTTTGCCCCAAAATAATTATACTTGGAAGCTAAAATTAAGCCCCCTAATTCATTGGTTTTGCTATGATATAAGCAGCGAAGAAGAGCAGAGAAAAAAATACATATATTATATAAAATTTATTTGAAAAAGAACATTATTTTTTACTAAGCGTCGAGCTCAAGGATCGATTGTTTTTTGACCTTATTTTTTTTTTGAATTATTATTTTTATAGAAATGTAAAACACAGCAAATTCAAAAGCAAGCATATTAAACAAACAAACACGCTACACACTCAACGGCCCCCATTAGGATAGTGATATCCTGTGTCGGGGGTCCGGAAACATATACAAGGACAAAGACAAATACACCCAGACCGGAAAATATGCTTGGATGTTCAATACAAACATATTATGCTCCGAGCGGGAATCGAACCCGCAAACTAAAACAGTTAAAATACTTAATAAGTATATAAAGGTTATAAGTATTGTTGGAAGCACATTCTACTCATATATAGCATAATATATTTTGCATGCCAGCATTTTACATTTACTACGTATTATTTAATGTTGTTTATTTTTTGCAGATACATAAAGGTTTTTAAAATATATATAAATGAAAAAGCAAAAAGAATTTAAATCAACAAAATGTTAAGAATTTTATGTTAATTAAATATCATAGAATAGCATTACCAATGAAGCTATACCTTAAAATTTATTTTTTTTATATTTGGTTCTAAATACTTTTTATGAGATAGCTTTTTAGAGTTTTTTTTTTTTTAAAGTTGGTTTTAAAATGGGTGGTAGTAGACTTAATAACTTTCATAATTAATTTCTTGAAATAGTATTCAAGAATCATTCTTGATGATTAATTCAAAGTGTTTACAGATTTGAATCAATATTTATTTTCAAAAAAAATAATACAGCATACACATGAAAGACTTGTAATATTCGAGCCTTGGTTATAAATGTTTATAAATTTTCAGTATAAATGAGGCGATTCGATGAATGTAAACTTCGAAGACCTACACCCTTATAGTGTTTCTTCGTCTTCAATCCTTCTTGCCACCTGGATAGTGGCCAACCAAGTACCTATTAAAGTTGCCACTCGTCTAGCCCTTTAATCAGATTTTACCCAATAGATTGCGTCACGGAAGGGAACGGAGTTTCGCGTACAACTAGTTATTAACCACTGACGCAAAAACAACGGGGTGTTATATGTTTGAGGTATATGTATGTATGTCTGTGGCATCGTAGCTCCCAAACGGATAAACCGACTTTGTTTTTTTGTTTTTTTGTTTGGAAGGTGAATTAGTCGGGAGTACCCAAGATGGCCGTCGCCACAAAATGGCGGATTACATATCATTAACAATTACCTCCATATGAGTATTAAATGAAAGGGCTTGACAAGTAAAATACTATACATTAAGATAAATTTCAAATCAAAGATGGCCGCCACTACAAAATGCCAATTTTTTTTGTCGCGGGTTACATAAAATTAAATCTAATATCAATAAATAACATATAAAATATTACCAATGGACGAATAAAATCAATTATTCTTTTGGGTAGACGGACTAATACACTTCTTAAATGGAACGTCTCATATGAAGTTTTAAATAAATTAAAAGTTTGTCAAAGCAATGCATGTTGGCCGATCCTTTAGTCGAGTTCTATAAGCATCCTTCTTGGTTATTGGTACTTACTTTGAAATTACACATACATTCAGACTTATATAAAGCAAAAACGATAAAGACGGATTTTTAGGGTTACGTAAACAAATGTCAAAAATGCACATTTATTTATTGCAAGAGGCTAAGTACCACCACAATGTCAGTTATCCTACCGTAAAGAAGTATACCATGTTGTAGTTTGAAGGACACTGTGGCTAGCGAAATTACTGGGCAAAGGAGACTTAAGAAGCAATATCTCGAGGATGGCAACGCGTGACTGACACCTACAAATATACGGTGTTGCAAGCGCTTATAGGCTACGTCAACCGCTTACCATCAGGTGGGTCGTATGCTTGCTTGCCAACATAGTCAGAAGTACTACTCTCATACAGAAAATCGGCGTCAAGTAACAGTATCATTAGGTATTGTTGCGTTTGATGCAATGAGCGAGATCGCCGGAGGCCTAAAATCCCATCTGCTCTGTTCCCTTCCTTTTTTTTCCTTCTCATCCCCTCATTCCTGTTTCTTGCGTTTACAGCGTTCATAGGTTGCGGTGACTGATTACCATCAAGCGGACCGGCTGCTTGTTTGCCAACCGTCATGACATAAAAAAATGTCTGTGATCACGCAGCCATTTTACTTTGAGACTATTGGTCTGAAATATTATAAGCTCAATCCATCATCAGCATCAATATGTGTGTTCATTGCTTTTTCATCGTATTAATGAAAAAAATTGGTAAAATATTGCAAAACAGTTTTCGAGTCTATACCGTCGAAATAAAAATTTACAAACCGTAAATTGGTTTTCAAATAGCCTTTTAAACGTTGTTCCCAGTTTGTTTTTTGAAACTATCTTCAATTTATAGACGAGCATTCTATTAGCATACATGAATAGACAGACGGATAGGAAATTCCTTTTATCTCGATGTTTTGAAGCATCCGTTCAGAAAATTCTAATCGGCGCAGACAAAGCTGCGCGATGTAACAAGTTGACTGATGCAAGGCAAGCTTTAAATAAAATTATAAAATATACCTTTTAAATTTTATTTATGTAAATGCAAGTAGTGCAGTAACTTGGCAAGTTTTGTGCGAAAAGTTTTAATGGTTTTGGTATAAGAAATTATTATTTATATTTTAATATCTTATGACGTAAAAGGTATTTATTTTCGAGTGTAACTTTTTAATGCTCATTGAAACTACAAATATTTTAAGGCTAATGATTTTACCCAAGCTGATTTTAAGAAACAGTTAAAATTAAATTATAATTAGCGCAGAACCTGAGAGAAGTGAAACTTCTTAAGATATAAATAAATAAATAAACGCTACACACTCACCCGGATCGGAACACGTGTCGTATGGTCAATACACACATCCGCTCCGAGCGGCAATCGAACCCGTGACCTGTGGCGCTTAAAGCACGATTGCTGCGCTTCAACGTCGTCAATATAAATTGTATAACATTTTGAAAATCAGGGTTTCATCATAATTTAAAAATTAATATGAGAAATCCAGAAACAAAACAATTTAAAAGTTGTTACTCATATCATAATGTAGGTATTACTGGAATTTAGGAGATCACTAGTTTTTCAACGAATAATTATTTCTCGGTAAGTGATTGTGCGAACCCAACATACGTGCCTCGTTTATCTATGCCAACTCACTGGTGAGAGTAACTGCCTTTGTAACTTACAACATAGTATATTACAAGTCGAATTGCATTAACAATAAATGCATACTTATTGACAGCAAATATTGAATATTTATATAGGTTTGAGGTAATAAAATATCTGACTTTTTATAGTATATACTAATCTTCCTTTGCATAAAATTAACCATAAGTGTTGAAAATACGTTTGTTGTATACTATTACTTAAGTAGAAATGTACCATTTGGCTTATTATCTATAAGGTTAATGCTATTATTATTTCATGCAACAATAATGTTTCTGCCGTTTTACAGCGAGGGTAGCTGGTTTATTGCTCGCCCGTGATACATATTTCATGGAGACATATAAGTGTTTGTTGGGTTACGGTTTACAGTTATGACTTGTTTTCGTATTTTGCCTCTTTTTATTGACGTGGAAATCGGCACATATTCAGCCTTCTACCAAAGAGAACCGGATTGCGTGTTGTTCCATGTCCGTCAACTATGGCATCCTACTAAAAGCAGTCAGTGGCGTAGCTTAGTTCGTACTAACTCTGGTTAATCCCGTGGACGGCGAACCGCGAACAAAATAAATAGCCATTCCCGCTGAAGGCTGATAAAGGTACCTTTAGCTAAAGTGACTAATCGGATTTTTGGTTTTTCTTAACAATATATTATAGTTCAGGCAAATATTTAAAAGTGCTTAATAAACTCTACCTTACTGGCGAGTCTATTAAACGAGGCATAATCTCATCTATTACGGGCACGTTCGGTCTATTGACTCAAGATTTTTCTTTAACAAGATATTGATAATTTACCGTGACCAAGTAATAGATATAGTTCGAATATTCTTGAACAATCTTTTATCTTTATCTTTTCAAATTGTAACTATTGTGATAGATGTGGGGTTATAAATCTGAAAAAGAACTATAGTTGAAATTTATTTCATCCATTCGATTATGAAATTTTATTCAGACAATTTTAACAGTGGCATCTACTGAATCCAACCTATCACACACTAACAAAATTTCATCGTAATGTCGAAGGATCGGGCAATTTCGAAGATATAATTCTGAGAACACAGGTTGACGTGGTTTTTACATATTAATTTAAACATGATTTAATTGCTAGGAATTAGAATTTTCTTGATGTTCTTGATGTCACATACCACTTTTTATCAAAATTGGAATCATCTAGGTTACTTTCCTTTGTTTGAACATACTTTAAACTCAACCGATTTTAATAGATTTTAAAAAAAGGTAACCGTCAGATTGTTCAAATAAATTCTAGTTCGATGAAGAACATAAGATCAAGAAACTAATTATTATTAATTGGAAGAAATAATTTTATGTTGGTGATATTTATTAATAAATATAAGAAATCTAAAATAAAAGTCTTATCAACCATTCTTATTATAAGTAAAGGATAAACCATAAGAATCGAATTTCATCATAGTAATGTTGTTGCAAAAATACGTACGAACGATGTTTACGGAAAGAAATTACCGAGGAGCGCATGGTGCGTTATTGGCTTGAACGCTTCCGTTCCGGAAATTTCGAGGTACAGAATGGGTTCCGTAGTTATCCGGTGGCTAAATGCGATGGCGATGAATAGAATACGAAGAAGTATATGTTTTAAAGTAAAGTTCAAGTGGAAGACACTTTACACTGGTGGCAGGCCTTTTGTTGCAAGAGGCCGGCTAGGTAGGTACCACCGCAGTGTCCAATATTCTGCAGCCTAAATAGTAGTGTTTAGGCACTACTGTGTTCCGGTTTGAAGGGCATTGTACGCTAGTGAAATTACTGGGCGAACGAGATTTAAGAACTACTATCTCGAGGTTGGCAACGCGTGAGTGGCACCTACTAATGGTGCTGCAAGCGCTCATAGGCTGCGGCAGCCACTTACCATCAGGTGGGCCGTATGCTTGTTTGCCAACTTCTAACATAAAAAAAAAAGACAGAAATACTTTTTTATGTCATAACGGTTGGCAGTCATACGGTCTAACTGATGGTAAGTGGTCACCGCAACCTATGATCGCACGATACTTAAAGTATCACATGCGCACTGCAAACCCAAGAGATAAGAAGAGAAAAAGGGAAGAGAGCTGAGGAGGCAGGGAGAGATTGGGCCTCCGCGCTCTCACTTATCCACTTTACACCGGTTTTCTGTGAGAGGGTACTTTCCCGATCGACCCGGCCAATTAAGTCAGCCCAGTCAAGAGAAAAGTATCAACCATTTATTTGCACTGTTCATGCACAATTTGCGATATTCATCCCACTGCTTTTTCCAAATTTGACAAAACCAGTCTACTTATAGTGGAAATTACCTTCGAGTAATTTTGCTATATTTTTTCAGTAGGAACACTATGTGAAGTTTATCAACAAAGCTAACAGTAAATATAAAACACATTCAGTGAATAGAATAAATAAATATTTTAAACTCACCGAAGTCCATCATTAACTAGAAATAGCCGACAATATTTAAGGGGCTGGACAAATTTTTTTGAATCATAATACTATCATAATACACACACACATATATCTTACACAGATAGAAAAGTTAAACTTATGTGTTCTTTTTGGGCTGGTAGTAATTTTCCAAATCTCGAGGTAACAAACATTTAAAATATACAAATAAATTAAAACCTCCTCTAGTTTTGAAGTCAAAAATCTTTTAACAATTTGTTTGTGGGTCACTGAAGCCAAAACAGATCATTAGATAAAGTATTTTCACATTATTCTTTATTCACCCTGTCGCTATCTGGGGTATCTCTAGTCACCGTGACCTGATATCATAATGATATGATTGGCCTTAATAAATCTAACTCTGACGTCTATGAATATTGATGAACAGAATTGAGATAAAAATACAGTTGTTTATCCATTTTTTGATGACGCTTATAGCCGTGTTCGCTCACTGATCGGCAAGCGATCGCTGCGTGTAACCAGGCGCGGTTAGTTACTGGATGGGTGACCGTATAGTAGTATTTAAAACGAGCGTCTCCATGCTTCGTAGGGCACGTACAAAGTCAGTCTGGGCTGTTATAAATGACATAGTCGAAAAGTCAAGTCATGGACCTATACGAGCGACCTGAACAACTCTGACAGGTTGTCCACTAATCACTCGAGAAGAGGAAGAACCTAACCTATTCAAATTATACTGTTACCGTCATTGACTTACTATAAACTAAGGCCGGCCTTTAATACAGAAAAAATGGTCACGGGTTCGCTGTCAACACAAATCTTCGTCCTAGCATTATTCCCGGTATTTTGTTTACCTGGGGTCTGCTTATTACTCTTATCCGGATTTGACGGGTTACTAGTCTTTACAGAGAGTGATTGCCATCTGACCTCCGCAACCCTAAGGGCGAACCAGTAACTCATTGGATAAGAGCAATTTACTTATCAAGAGTTAACGATTATTATCAGATGTTTTATGATAACAACCGGGAGCGACAGCTTAACGTGCACTCTGAGGCACGGTGGGGAGACCCACAGACAAACGCCCAGACCGAGACAGAAATTTAACAAACATCTGCCCGAGCGGGTCGCTGTCAACACAAATGATAAACGCTAACTGTATTCGACTATGTTACATGCTTGTGACTAACTTCGTTTCGTTGCGTCGATGTTGAATTTACAAAGGAGCACCAGAGAGACTGACATTTTGTTCGAGTGGAAGTATCCTTATAATTATAATAAGTCTATTGTTAATGCCATTTTAATCAAAATTTAAAAAAACTAATCGGACTGGAGACATCTGAACTAGATCGATTTATCGTCCCCGAAACCCCTGCTTACTAAATTGCTCGTTTAAAGGTTTTAGATTCATACCCATTGACAAAAATTCAACTTTCAACTAAACTTATGCAATAATTACATCAAGGCTGAAAGAATTTTAAGTTATATATTAAAAATCATATAAAATTTTTCTAAATAAAAAGGTATTCTTATTTTGCTAAATTAATTTATTTATCGACTGATGTCAAGTTTCATTTATTTGAACTTGATATCAATAGAACTCCAGTACTTCTGACTTAAAGTGCACTATTTCAAATAGCTTAAATCGCATATGGTCAAAACACGATAAACCACAGTAATGTATGCTAAACTACAACCTCTCGGGGAAGTTAGTGATAATTAAATTGTTCCTGTGGGAATATTTGGACTCGTAGTTAGATAAAGATGCAAACTTTTATTTATAGTTTCCATTATATTTATAGTACAAATGAAGAGAAAAGCGTATGTCTCTCTTTGGGTACAATTCAGTGATTAACATAAGTACATTTATTCGTTGACACAGACAGTTGTAATTTATAATGACACAAACATATTAGTGTCAGTGGGTGGTTCGTCGAACCGATGGATGCTAGGGTTTAAAGGTTAGCACAGACCACACACCAGAAGTCGCAGTGTCCTTCTACTAGGAACGATAATAAAAGATTCGTCGGGAGCCGCTGAATGAAAGCGATGCAGAATCGTTCCCGATGGCATCATTTAAGAGAGACGCATGTCCAGCAGTGGACGTCTAATAGTTGACGACGACAAATAAATGCAATACCGAATTGTTGCCACTCTGTGGAATCAACTCTTTCCGAACCGATACGACTTGGGAACCTTCAAGAGAAGAACGTATTCTTCCCTTAAAGGTCGGCAACGCGCCTGCATGCCTTCTAGTGTTGCAGATGTTCATGGGCGGCGCTGATCGCTTAACATCAGGTGAGCCTCCTGCCCGTTTGCCCTCTAAGAAAAAAAATAGATCCCTAAAATTCATTACTAAGGGACACAGTTTTAAATCGTAATTTAACTTTTTTTTCTGACGCTACAGTGAGCTTTAGCTAGTAGATTTTTCACCGTACGCTACCTGTAATTACATTGTATCGAATGCAGCTGTTTTATCACGTGAGAGCGTTCCTGGTTCTAGTATTTGTTTTGTTAAAAAAAAAAACAATTTATCTCTAGTGAATTGTGTTCTAAACGTCTTTTTCCTTTTTTAAATAAATGCTAAGAGGACATGATTTTTAGAAAAGTAATTTAAGGGCTAAGTTCAATTTTATATACGCCATATTTTCAGGGGAAAACTTTTTTTACGTAATCAACTATTTTCCTAGTTCAACTTAACGAGGCCATGTTTATTGTTTTTCGGAATGTGATATGCTGTTTGCTCTAATGGCTTTGAAAACACCACTGGATAAAGGAATCGAGTACTGAAACCACTGAAGCAGTGAATAAATGGGATAACTCGCGTGGGCTCAAAGGTGATTCCATCCTCATAGTTAGAGAGCCAGCGGCTCACAGACACATAGTTTAGCTTTCTTAAAAGCTTCTTGCAGTACCGTTTTAGTTCGTCAAATTGTCACACCATTCACACCTAAGGGATACTGAAGTAACCGCACCTGGGGTCAGTTAGCCCCAGTTTCGTGGATGGAAGGTACAACAGAAATGAGGAAATATTCTAAAAAGGCTTTTCTAAAATATATGTTGTCGCGTGCCGCTGGATCTCTAAGTATCTGTATGTCCCTTCAAAACCGAACGACAGCTTAGACCTTAGATATATAAATTACTGTTAATTAGGTTTTATATTTTAATTAGATTTTGAAGAATGGAGACATAAACGAATGTAATAATCAAAGGAGAAATTGTGATACACTCATTATAAAATCCCGTATCAAAATACAAAAATATTTTGAAACGAATATAACAAAGATTGTCCAGAAAATAACATTTTACAAATACCCTTATACAGACTTAAGCGAATCTTGTAACAGTACAATTTAGCTCAGTCCCATTGTACTGAAGACACTAAATCAATGTCAGAAACATGTGACAGACGACAAGTGCGCTCTTGTACCATACAAACAATTAATACTAGAAAATTATCAAAATACGTATAGTAATCTGTACAAATAAATAAAATGAAAGTGTCTGATTGCAGTTCCAAATAATAATATGGTACTTACATCAAAAAATCAATTTGAAAAATGTTTGTCTATCTGTCTGTTTGCTCCGACTTATCTCTGAAACAGCTGGACAGAGTTTATAAGTTATAAGGAGTAACCAAGGCTACTTTAACAGTTCCATTAAAATCGGTCTAGTCCTTTCAGAGATTAGTCGGAACAATCAGACCGACAGACAGACGGACAAAAATTAAAAAAAATGATTAATTTGGGTAAGTATATACGATATACTTTGAAATGCATTTAGTGAAAGACAGACACTTCAATTTTATTTATTTGTATAAATAAACTTAGTATTGGAATATAAAACAAAAGAAGCTTTTGAAAAGGCTATTTCTGAAAAGATTTCAATCCGTTAGGTTCCTTGTTTTAAAATCCTTAACAACTCCGTAATGTTTCTGAAAGTTTCGTGAAACATTTAAAGGTAGTTCGGAAGAGCTGAATACACCTTTACGAAAGTTTGAAATCATTGAAAGTAACTTTTCATCGGGAGTATTTTTTTTTAATTGTCTATCTTCTTCTTCTTAGCATTATTCGAGGAGGTTGTGGCGCGGTAGCGAACCTGGTCTAAGTGCCATAGGTCGAGGGTTTGATTCCCGCTCGGAGCAGATGTTTGTATTCACCATACAGGCATGTTTTTCATTGTCATTGTGACTGTTACCGTATTGTTGTTACTGTAATTAATGTTGTTGAGCGTGTAGCGTTTATTTATTTATTTATTATTTATTATTCCCAGTATTTTATTTACCCAGGGTCTCCTTTTTAGTTTTATCTGACCTCCGCAAAGCTAAGAGCGAACCAGTAACTCATTGGATAACAGAACCTTACCTATTAACATTTAACTTTTATTATTAGATGTTATGTGATTTGACACCGTTGTGGCGTTGTGGGTAGCGAGTCTGCCTTTAGTCTCGACAGTTGCGGGTTCGATTCCCGCTCGAGCAGATGCTTGTTAAAATTTCTGTCTCGGTCTGGGCCGTGTGGGTCTCCCCACCGTGTCTCGGCGAGCACGTTTAGCTGTCGGTCCCGGTTATTATCAATAACATCTGATAATAATCGTTAACTCTTGATAAGTAAATTGCTCTTATCCAATGAGTTACTGGTTCGCCCTTAGGGTTGCGGAGATCAGATGGCAATCGCTCTGTGTAAAAACTAGTAACCTGTCAAATCCGGATAAGAGTAATAAGCAGACCCTGGGTACATAAAAGTACCGGGAGTAATGATAGGATGAAGAAGTTATGTGATAGCAACCGGGAACGGCAGCTTAACGTGCTCTCCGAGGCACGGTGAGGAGACACACAGGACATTTTTTTTTAATTGTCTATCTTTACTTTAATTACTGTTTAAAAACACTTCAAGCAACTTCGGTGGCTTAGGCGGTAGGTACATTAAAAAAGTTGTAGGTATGTATGTTTTACGGACCGTGGGATATCCTATTATATTTGAAGAGTTTCGTTTTATATGGCAATAATCCTTCATCAGCTAATTACAAAAGTGATATATATGGAACCAATCTAGAAACCATTTCAAATAAAATGAGAATTTTCTATCGGCTTATAAAATCCGAGATTCCTCATCCGTGGTTTTAAACAAAACCAATTTGAAAACCATCTCTTATTCGAATCGTCTGATTAGACAGGCTAGTATCACAGACATGAAAAACCGACAAAAGTAAGGCGTCCTAAGCACGTCCTACAAGACCCTGATGATAATATTACAGACAATAATATATATAATAGACAATGCTCCATACACAGCACACACAACACCGTCCTCGCCGGCGAAGACGAGGTCCCTTGTACCACACGTCACGTCACGCACTCACTCCGTCGGGTAAGTCCATCGACTAGAATGCGCTCGGAGCGTTTCCTCCATCCCCGATGACGTCCTTAGCCGTGGTTCGGCTTGAATCAAATCTGAGCTCCCGCGAGAGCTGTCTCTTTTTCACGACTGGGTCTCAGTACTCAGCTTCCCACCCGGTGACGCTTTCAAGGCCAGCAGCAATACACATTCAAAAAAAATTGAAAACTTCTTTATTGTAGTTAAGTAAGAATCATAAATAGCAAGAAATTACTGCTGTGAATAATGAACATCTGGAAATATTTGATTTAGCCACGTGTATAAAAATATAACATTACTGGAACTCATTTTTAGCATCTATTTTTAGCTACCGCAAAAAGAAAAACAATTTCCATCCACGAACTCAACACAAAAAGCACTTTTTAATTTAAAACTAAATGGATTTCCGTGTTCAACTTTAATTATAATTTTCGTTTCAATAACAAAGACCTAAATATACAGAAATGTACGAATACAAAATGATTTTTTTCAAACACATTCGAGCAATTCTTTAGAAAAATATTATTACGTAAATGTTTCCCGTATAAAACTGTCCAATGTCGTTTAGTAAACCATAATGCGATGAGCTGGTGATTCCTTGGACATAGCAATATCCTTTGCTCGTCGTGAATAACGGCCCGCGTAAATATTATATCGACAGAGAGCAATCTACTCGGGACATAACATTAAGTGTTATTGCCGTTAGGTCGAATTCGGGGGAGATGGGAATTATGTAATACGTAAGGACGGGAATCGTACCGATAAGCTTTAATAGAACCTCTTATGTACACATGATAAATTCGAGTGAGTTTATGTCAAGTAAATTGCGTGAGTTATTTTTAAACATTAAATGTTTTTTTGGAACAAACTTCCTTCTTGCGCGTTGACGTAGGAAAGTGAACTGGTGGAGGCCATGATCTGTGGGGGTTTTTTTTTTATTTATTTATTTTTTTTTATTTGGAAAGTAAGGCAGATGACTCTACTCCACCTGATGGTAAGTAGAAATAAAGTCCAAACGCGAAGGCGGCTAACAGAGTTGCGGAATGCAACCGTGTTAGCCACCCTTGCCCTGCCTACCCGCAAGATGCCTCTTCACGCCTCGTTTGAAGGAGCCCAGATCGTAAGAAGGAGGGAACACGTGAGCCGGCAATGAGTTCCACTTTTTGGAAGTACGACAAAGAAAATTGGCAAACTTCTTTGTTCGCGAAGGAATTGATGCCACAGTTAGACGGTGACATCGGAGACCGGCACGCGTAGTTCTTGTAAGGAAAGGAGAGGGAGGTATGATGGAGAATAATTCCTCTGAACACTCGCCGTGATACATTCGGTAGAAGGCGCTTAAAGCGGCAATCTCACGACGCAGTTAAAGAGACTCGAGTGTGTTGGAGACCTCTTCATCGCCAATGATGCGAATCGCTCGTCGCTGCAACCTATCCAGGGCTTCGAGCAAGTACTTAGCGGAGCCATCCCAAAGGTGCGAGCAATACTCAACGCAAGACCGTACCTGAGTTTTGTACAACAGGCACAGTTGCTGTGGCGTGAAATAACGCCGCACTTTGTTCAGGACTCCGAGTTTACGTGAGGCCATTTTAATAACGGCCTCGATGTGATCCCTGGGGTTAAGATCGCCGCGTCATCTCGTTGAATGAGGCCACAGCGAAGGTTCCCGTGGGTGATAGATTCGATCGGAAGATGCTTCCTGGAGTCAGGAGGCATCACTTTCCTCCGCCTTAAAGGAGCTATCTTAAAGGGGCACTATTAGTCCCTCCGTACATCATAGGGGCAGGAAAGGGTACTCTGCTATACCCGGCCGAGTGGCCGAATTCAATTAAAGTGCTAACGTGTGAAAGTGTTACAAGCAAGCAATCAAGCCGTTTTTCTACCGGGATACCAGGCGCACTGCGGGGTACCACCCTTATCTGGTCGATATACCTAATATCCGAACTATGCGCTTTCGTTCCTCATTCATAATGCGCAATGCTCTTCCGGCATCTGTATTTCCGAACGCATACAACCTGAACCTCTTCAAGGTGCGAGTACATAGGCTTCTCATGAGTAAGCTCGCTCCAACGTAGACCTCATCTATGTTTTCGCGCTCGATGGAGGTCAAGAGCTTACCCATTTATGAATAAAAAAATAAAAAAATCAAACAAACATCTCCTACCAGAGTAAAGAAAAACAATACCACCAAATGAAAAGAAACATTTGCATTTCTCATTTTTTTTTTTTTTTTTTTTTTTATGTTAGAAGTTGGCAAACAAGCATACGGCCCACCTGATGGTAAGTGGCTGCCGCAGCCTATGAGCGCTGGCAGTACCATTAGTAGGTGCCACTCGCGCGTTGCCAACCTCGAGATATTAGTTCTTAAATCTCATTCGCCCAGTAATTTCACTAGCGTACAGTGCCCTTCAAACCGGAACACAGTAGTGCCTAAGCACTACTATTTGGCGGCAGAATATTGTACCTACCTAGCCGCCCTTTTGCAACAAAAGACCTACCACCAGTGTGACTGACTGCACTGGTGGAATAATCTCTGTTGTGACAGAGGTTATCCCAACAGCGGGCGATGGGGCCGCCACATCCCGACGCCTTTAAAATCATTCATTTTATTTATTCCCACATCACACCTTGTTTTCGTGTCAAAATTCGTTATTCAACTTCTCACTCGTAAATAAACGGCATGAAACTGTGGAAAAGTTTTAATTAACACTACGACGCGTTTTTAGTTACTGACTTTTCAAACGAGGTCTGACCAACATCTGGTTAAAACATTTGTCGGTTAAATTAATTTTAACTTCGGATTTTTAACTAACTGGAAAAAACTTAATTATTTTCTGATAAAATTATGTTTGTATGTAAAGGGTTCGAAGGATTCGAAGTTCAACCTTCAAGGGGGTGATAAAGGGAACCACGTGTTTTAACATTTTCAGATTCAGTATTAAAATCGTTTTTCACGCAGGCGAAGCCGCCGGCAGAAGCTAGTTTCAAATCATTGTAAAGCTAAATTTAAATGTATGTTTTAGCAAAATTGAGATACTATTGAAAGATGCTTCTGAAATTTTTTTTATCGGCTTTAAAAAATGTAGAAAGATAAAAATTTATTTGATAAAGTACACCTAATTTCATTTGACCATGTATGGTATGGTGGGTTCAGAATTAAGGCAACTTTAAATTACCAATTATTTCGATCCAGTTATTTTATTATATTTCATAGAAAAATACTGTAAAAATGTCTTATAAGCAAACCTTGTAATACGATTCGATTCCCGCTTGGAGCAAAAGCTTGTCTTGACTATACAGTCATGTGTTAAGGTCTGAGTGTGTTTGTTGTTCTCCTTATGTACGTTTCCCGACCCCAGACACAGGATATAACTATCATAATGGGAACCGTTGGGTGTGTAGCGTTTATTTATTTATTACCGGGGAAGTACTACCCTCTCAAAGAATCGGCGTTAAGTAACAGTATTAATATTGCGTTTCGTGCGTTGAGTGAGAGCGCCGGACGACCAAACAAACCAAAAAAAAATCGACCAAACTTTTACCTCTCTGTTCCCCTCCTTTTTCCTTTCTCATCCCCTCCCTCCTATCCTCTCCCTCGGTAACACACATGTGACACATCGAGTATCGCAAGCGTTCATAACTTGAGTTGACTGCTTATCATCAGGCGGACCGTATGAAAATGGAATATATAATAAAACCAGATATCATATAATTTGTATGCGAATATAGCAAGGGCAAAAGGTAGTATTAAAATAAAAGCTTTTAAGATATCCGACGATCGTCATAAGCGGACCGTGGGACAGTAACAATAAAAATGAAGTTTTCGTAAAGTTTAAATCGCAGGCATTCTGCCAACCGCCTCCAGTTCACTGCGAAGTCCGAGATGAAAGTATTTTATGCTTAACTTTTGTTCTGGTTTTGAGATATTCAAAGATCCCAAGGCTATCAACTGGGAGTTGGATTCTTAGCGAAATTCAGTCTTATATTAATTCTTGATGGAATAATCTCGTTGTCACTGAGAAATGTACAAAATGTAAGACGTTTCTCATTCTCAAAGTAATTTGAGGACGCAATAGCTCAACAGTAAAAGGGCGACTTCACTGTTTGATCCTGACCCTTGGGCTATTGGCGTACCCTGCTCCTAACGCAAGCTTCGAGCATATTTGGAGGGGCAATAGGAATATTGTAATGCTTAAAAAAAGCATTGTTATATTCATTAAAAAAAGCTTTGGTTTTATCATTATTTTAAAGGAAATATTAATAGGCGAAATCCTTATCACCCCCTTTTTTAAAAGCATTTTTTTAAATCCTATGATAATGAATGGTAACCAGATAGTATAGCCATGCTCCTCCTAGTTCTGCGCCAACTCAACTGAAAGTACTACCCTCTTACATAAAATCGGCGTAAAATAACAGTATTCGTACGGTTATGTTTGGTGCGATGAGTGAGAACATCGGAGGCCAAATCTCCCCTAGCTCTTTTTTTCTTTTATAACTCCTCATCCCTTCTTTCTTATCCCTTGGGTTAGCAATGCATATGTGATACTTAAAGTATCGCAAACGTTTATAGGTTTCGGTATCTGCTTACCATCAGGCGGACCGTATGCTTGTTTGCCAACCGTTATGAAAAAGAAACTCTACTTCTAAATAAATTTCCCACCGAGAAAATACCTTATATAAGAAGTTTTAATGATGAAATAATTATGACATTTATGTAATTTCGTGAAGCTTATTATAAAGCCCTGTCAATAACAAGCCCTTTCAAAGGAACGTCAATAAACGCAAAATCATGGATTCGTGAACCTTTATAAAGTCACAGGGTAAAGTTTGTGCAATAAATCAATATTCAATAGTGTTGTCCGTTTCATCGACATATTGAAAAAATATTACGGAATACTTTTTTATTTCAATTAAAGTAATTACATCATTGATGAATAGAGTTCATAGTTATGATATTGCAATATATTAAAAAATATCGAATGTGAGTTCACAAGCGGCAGAAATATTAAATGGTTAAATTGTCAAAGTACCTAGGGCAAATGATATGAATTAAATTAAGACCCATCCATATACTGACCGCGTCTGAAGTTACTTTACTGGTCACCCAGACACTAACCGTCTCCGCCTGAAGTTACTAAAACGGTCACATATCCACTAGTTATTTGAAAAAATAGCAAGCGCACACACACGTACACATATTCTGTCTCATTCTCTCGCTAGCTAAATCCTTTTGATAAATGCGTGTGTCGCATTTTGGAGTCACTTTTGCGTTTCATCGTCAAAATTACAACGATTTTAAAGAGGTTTTATTTCAAATATATTTAAATTAAAGCATCGACAGTCATCGATCGTTAAGAACAACACTAATATTTACTCAATAAGAATATTTTACTCAACTGCAATCAGACGAACACCGAATGTGTTTGAGCAATTTTTCATTTTTCCATGAAAAATCTTTGATCTTTTCATCGCATCAAAAATAAGAGGTTCTTCAACCTTTCGTACGTTCAAATCGAATATTTGAAGTTCTTCGCTAACAAAGTATTTGCATTACATCAGAGGAATATGTTTTCTAGTTTAAATCATGCATGAAAATGATTTTGGTGTGATTTTATCAGATCTTGATAAAGTACATTCTATAACACAATTTTTGCAGTATCTAAATCTCAGAATTAACAATGAGTATTAATTATTATTTAATGATTTGATGATCTCGCTGTCTCTAGTCCAATTTTTTTCCTTTATCCAAGTTCCTTATTTTGTAAAAAAAAAGCTATTATTGAGAGCCCTTTATCAATGCATCTAATTCGTATCTAGAGGTATATAAACTAAAGCGTTTATCAAACGATAAAATATAAATTGTGCATAATAGAAGTCTAAGAATAATTTCTTCCATGCTACATCTGATTTGATAATAATTATCATTCTAATTACAAAGGTCTATATTAAAGGACAGTTAAACCCTTAGAATTCCAGAAGGAAATGGATTGCTTTTCGACATTTAATACAACGTTCCCCCAGATCTGGCATTTGTATATTAAAGCCGGTTGTTTGTCAAACTGACGGCGAAGACAATGTTTTAACGAAATATTATCTTCATTAAATTTGTAACCCAAGAGTTGATGGTTCGGTTTGGAATTCTATAGAACAATGTTAAACCAGTAAAACATTTTGGTTCGGTTTGAATTCAAAATTAGAACTGTATCAACAGTTTTCGAACCAACACCATTTACTAGTTGCGAATCTCGAGATATTGGTTCTGAAATCTCCTTTGCCCTGTAATTTCAAAAGCTATATTGTCTTTCAAATCGAAACACAGTCATGGTAAATACGTTACTGCATTCTGGTAGAATATCTGACACTGCGGTGGTACCTACTTAGCCGGCCTGGCGCAATTATTTTTACAATGCGCTTTGACCTACCAGGATAAAGTATGGTAATATAATATGAAGATTAAATTTATGATCAAAAATACTAAATAATAATTGACTTACAGCTGTCACTAGTAGCACTAGAAGTAAGAAGAAGATCCGCATCGCCATGTTGTCAGGGGATGTTTTTCATATTACTTCAAGTCATTATCGCCTGGAACAACAGAAAAAAACAATTATAAATACAAATTCTTTGCCTTTAAATGTTTTGTATTTTTAATGCACTTCAAAAATGGGAGACTATTAATAGATAATATTTTGTTGTGTGTATGTTACGCACTAACTAATCAGTAACCCAACTCGGCTCGACTCGGCCCATGCATGCTCAAAACTACAATGCTCTACTAAATTTAGTAGAGCATTGTAGTTTTGAGCATGCATGGGCCGAGTCTATCGGGGAATTTCTAACCTCTCACAGAGTATTCACGTCAAGTAACAGTATCAGTTCGATAAGTAAAGTGGGAGGATCAAATTTCTCCTTCTCATTTGGGTTAGCAACACGCTTGTAATGCTGTTGCTACAGCTACGGACCATTGCCACTTTTGTGCTATATAATATTTTTTTTTGATTACGTTTCACGCGAAATATTAAGATAAATACTTGCAACAGCAGACATATTACCAGTTTCCAGTTAGACACAGAATTGTAACGGCATAAAGAGGTACGAAAATTAGTAGAACTAAGGACCTCTATCGCTTTCAGTTTTGGATCAAAACACATTATTGTGGATTTTATTTCAACACACAGTCCCTTCCGATGGTAGGCAATCTCGGCATCTTATGATGATGAAGATTTTCTGTGAGATGATAGTACTTCCCAGGTCGAGCCGGCCCATTTGTGCTAGGAGAAGCATAAATACTTGCGAAATAATTAAAATACCTAAAAATATGGTTTAATATACATTTAAATTTATTTTCTATCCATGCGTCTGTCTTCATAAACTATGTTAAAATATGTGTATTAAAATGCATACAGTATGAATTATTAACATCCACACCCTACACAGGTCAACGTAGTTTCAAAACAACAATTTATCATGGACTTCACGTGGCCCTTATCTGCGGAGTGCAGTCACTATTATTTCTACAAAAATAATGTTAAAATATCTGCAACTTTGCATGAACATTCATTATTATCTATACATCTCTGTTAATAAATTATAGATTACTCTATAAAATAAATCTAATATCTTTAAACGATCAATTTTTTTCAACGTTTGATCAACGTTTCCAAGATTCAGATTATATATACAAGAGTATATATAATCTGAATCTTGGAAACGGTTCCAAAAATTTTCATGAAAATTAGTATGCAAGGGGTTTCGGGGGCGATAAATTGATCTAGCTAGGGTTCATTTTTAGAAAATATGGTTTCAGTCTTTTTGAGTCACGATCTCTCCAGTCCGATTATTATTTTATTTTTCCTTTTTTTTCAAGTTCCTTCTTTTGTGAGATAAACTATTATTGAAAGCCCTTTATCAACACATGTTACGTATCTAGGTATATTTATCGATTTACCAAAAAAAATACCGAAATAACCTCGGTCATCCGGGTACTGTAATTAAAGTGTCTGTTTGTCATTCCAAATTAACAGCTTTCCATTAAATATATATGAAATTACTAGTGGTGCCCGCGGCTCCACTCGCGTTATGAAGTTTTTTTTAATATGCAACGAGAATCCAACACTTTTCCGGGATGAAAAGTACCCTATACATCCTGGTATTAAGCTATGTGTGTGCTAAATTTCATCCAAATCTGTCCACTAGCTTGTGCGTGAAAGAGTAATAAACATCCATCCATCCAAACATTCACATTTATAATATTAGTTAGATAGTTAGATGATTATTTAATTTTGTGTGTGTGTAAATAAGTATTCACTTGTGTTAGTTTAAATATATGTTTCTGTAAAAAGATTCTATGAATATAGTACTGTGAATGCCCTTTAATATCAATATTTATGTGCATATTTTTAAATAAACTTTCGTATTAGATATGATTCCTTCGTAGTTACGTTCGCGTGGAAACAATGTCACGCTAGCGAAAATACAATATACATAATGTATTTCATTTGACATGCATTTTTATATTGAAGAGTTGGCATATCATAAGAACTCTTACCCGTTGTCCTAGGTGAACTATAAACGAAGAAGCAACGTCATGCGACACGACGCGATAATATCAAGAAGACAAATAATTCAAGAAATTAAAGCAAAAACGTAAAATAAACTAAAAATATTCTTAAGAGATTTTAAATTCACAGTAAATATAATAATAAACACAAGACGGACAGACAGTCAGGCCTCTGTCATATTAATTTATGTTATAAGAGCTTACTGAGCGTGTACAACCCACTCAAGCGCAAAAAAATCTTTGTTAAGTTAAGATTAGCGTAAGATTATAATTATTGTTTTCCATGTTGACAAAATGCAAAATTGATTTTTGCGCCACGAGACGCGACGAGGTGTCATAGCTTCAAGTGGATCATTTCCAAAGCAAATCAAACAAAGAGTGTCTTCATCTCCTTATTGATAGCACAATCACGTGGATTTCTTGTATTATTATTTCAGCGATTTGTCCCTAAAATAGGAGACACGTCGCATTATGTCTTATAGCGTCGCGTTGCTACATGTCGCATTCGTTCGTTCCACCTACAACGGGTTATATACAAAATACTAATATATTAGACATGCTAATCAGATTTAAATGTTGTCTCCTTGTCAATCGCGTTTCAAGGTCAGCCAGCGCATCAACATAACCAGTTGCATCCCCTCTACCTTCCCTCTGGTGTTGCAGGGTTTCATGAGCGGCGGTAATCACTTAACATCGAGTGTCCTCCTGATTTGTCCTCTAACATGGCAAAAATATTACTCATGGGACCTAGACAAAGTCACATTTAACTATCGATAGCGAAATTAGATAATTTCGAAACCACATGACCTATCGTTTTCGATTGACATCGCACAAGGGTGTTTGATTTTCGAAATGAAATGGACACAAGGCGATTGCCGGTGCTCTAGGCCCACTTGAGGCCCGCTGATGGTATGAGGTAATTTTGTTTGGTAAATTTTTAATCAAAACGTAAAACGGACGTCGTAGGGCTCAGCTAGAGCATCCATTGCGTGATTCTCTTGCGTGTATCAGTCCAATCGCTACTAAATCGGTATCATTCGATACCTGTACCCTCATGTATAATTCTTACGCTCAGTAGGTTCGTGAATATTTCAAGACCAAAAATACATCGTCTATATAAGGAACTATACGTTGATTGGCTGACTTTATTTGAATCAAATGAATTAAGGTATCTAGTTAGGTATGTAGCGTATTTCTGTAGTGTGTGTATACCAAGTGTGTGTATATCGGCAACACACCTACATGCCCTCTGGTGTGGCAGATGTTTATGGGCAGCGGTGATCACTTAACATCAGATGAGCCTCCTACTCGTTTGCCCCCTCTGATATAATTTTTTTTCTAGAGGTTTTGTAAGTGACAATAAATGTGTCATTAATTGGTTTTGATGAATATAAAATAATACAAATAAAATTTTAAAAGTTTTTTTCCTGTTTTTGAGTAAATCCTAACTTCATAATTGACACCGTTGTGGCGTTGTGGGAGTCTGCCTTAAGCCTCGACGGTTGCGGGTTCGATTCCCGCTCGGAGCAGATGTTTGTATTAATCGTACAGGCATGTTTTCCGGTCTGGTTGTGTTTGTCCTTGTCATTGTGAATGTTTCCGGACCCCGACACAGGATATAATTATCCTAATGGGGGCCGTTGAGTGTGTAGCGTTTATTTATTATTATTTATTATTTATTTATAATTGTACATAAAGTGATTGTTAGTACATGACTTTTTTATTTAGAGAAGATCTACTCTTTATCTACATACTTCCTAAATAGATTATCACAATATATTAAAAAGACCACCAACAAAGCTTTTTCTTATTGAAAAAAAATCTAAATCGATTCAAAACCTATATCGATAATATTCATAACGGTTAAAAAAATCGACTGTAATCAATCAAACTTCGAGAGAATCGGAAATACATACGAGTGCTTGAAATAAAAAATATAAAACTTCAATTTCGCAGTTCTATTTTCGAATATTTCAGTTTGACAAGAACAACAGCCGCCATTTTGAATTTAGTAATGTCACGCACGTTGTCCGTTGCAACGATAACCGATTTCATTTTTTTTTGCCATTTATATTTATAAATCTTTATTTATTTACGAGTTGTATTTTTGGAACGAAATTACTTAACGCGGCTTACGGGTACGTCACGTAACGAAATGCCGTATGCTGTGTGTGTGTGTGCGTGTGTTTATTAAGCCTACTATAAGCAAGTGAGTGCGCAGCCAGGCTTCTCTCTCTGTGTCCCTGTCTCTTTTTATCATATAACCTATTGAAATAAACAGATTTCATTTCGAAATAAATTTGGAGTTGAAGAAAAAACGTAAGGAACCCCGGAAAATCGGAAGGAAGGGGTCCCCTGACATTTTTTATTTATTTAGCCCAGGGAGCATATGATTCTTCTCCGCCTGATGGTGAGTGGAATCAAAGCCCGACGGCGGTTAATATAAGACTGAGCTGCAAGAGTCTGCCCACCCCAACATAGAAGACTTACCCAAAACTGAAAGCTTATATCGAGAATGTGTTGCAGTCAGTCCAATTAGTTATTCGAAATTTTATACTCTGAAATTAAACAACCCCCTTTTCACTATATTAAACCTTCTTTTTTAAGTTTTTATATCAAATTACTTATAAAATGAAAATTTATCGTACAATAATGAAAAATGTTAGTTGGTATTTTTTTTAATTGGTGGTTATTTCCGAGATCGTTAACAGAAGTCGAAAAGTGAATGGAGTACAATTATCAGTATACATAATACCAGTATTAATGATATACTCTGAAGGCTATGAAACTTTTTTTATGTGGGGTAATCCGTATGGACGCCTCATGGATTCTCTATGAGTCAACGAAAAATAATACTAACGATTATAGGAATTTGAAGTTCCTTAGACGTTTTTTCATTCAAATCTATCGTGTTTTACAGACTTAAACTAAAAATAGAGCCTTTATTTATGGGACGATTTGAATATTGAAGAACTGTCGTCTTACTAAATAACAACGGCGTACGTCGTAGCAGTTGCCGTACTGTTACGATTTGTTCGAGAATTGGGAGCGCCGAAGAACCAAATCCATTTCTTTTACTCTTATTTTACCTCTCTTCTCCGCAACCACTTATCTTGATTGATAAGAGATCTAATGTTGCTAGTAATGATGGCTTCTTTCGTCCCAGCCGCTTAGCCTCTTAACCCAGGGCCAATAGTGTGGCCCCTCGGGCCGTGATCATGTTGGGTGATGGGAATTTGGAAGATAAATTGGAAAAAGAAAACTAGAAGAGGGAAAAAGAGATTGTTTGATTGATTTCTATTGCAAGCTAGTTTTTTATGTGACTAAGTTGGGTAGTAAGCATACGACCCACCTGATGGTAATCTGCCATCGTCAACTAAGAGCGTTTGCAGAACCATACATTTGCAGGTGTCAATGTCCCGCGTTCCCAACCTAAAGATATTGGTTCTTAACATTTTTTTGTCTAGTAATTTCAGTAGTGTCTACAGAGTCCTTCAAACCGAAACACAATATACTGCTTTGCGGTAGAATTACTGACATTGCGTTGGTACCTATGGCAATAAAGTAATATTATTACAGTTATACATATTAAACTATAAAACGTAGAATACATAATTTCTCAGTATATTATATCTACAATTTTATAAATATAAAGAGTATAGTTCTATAAGGCCCACCTTATAAAACTACAGCTTTAGTTCTGAGTTTTGTTTGTGAAATCGACTGTTCAAGTATTCCCGATCCTTTATACGAGTCGGCAAAGCTTACCAAGTTTAGAAACGAACAAAAGTCGAGTGGTACTTCAAGTTTGCTTTCTCCTAAATACTTATATTGATCGATATTTATTCCTTTCAAAATACTAACAAAGAGATAATGATTAAATGAAATAATAATACTCAGTACACAGTACTCAGTACGCAATACACAGTAAGAATAGATTCTAATGTTATCCGAAAAATACGGTATATTTACTGGCCTTTATAGCGTCACCAGAGGAGACTCTAAATACGTATTACGACTAGATTAAGATGTGGTAGAATATGTTATGTATGGTCAACCTACACGGCCGTGCATATGGTCACCCTACTAAAATCTTCAGCGTATGGAACGACCCAAAAAACATCTTTTGGAAATTGCCTAGTCGGCGGTGAGTATTGCAGCGCGACGCAGCATTTACGTCACGGGTTAATCATCGAGCGCCGAGACGAACCAAGTATTCTTTGGTACCACTTCGACCGGGAATCATTAGGCTAGTTAAATAATGCAACTTTTTAAAAATTAAATTAAATTTAAGTAAATTTGAGTTTCTTTTGCATCCTGCGGCTGTAGCTAACGTAACTAATATCTTCATAGTTTACCATAAATATGAGAGCTTCATTGGTTTCTTTTCTGATTGTGTAATGCTGTTGGCCCTACTGGCCTTGATAGCGTTAATGGGGAGTTGCCCGAGTACCGAGAAATATGAACGCCCTTCGCAGGGGCTCAAAGTTAATTTCATGGATAGGCTTTTTGCGAGCTTAAACCACAAGTAAGGATGTCATTGGAAGTGCAAGCAGCTTACACAGCATATTCTAATTGATAGACTCACCCACCGGCGGCGTGAGCGCGTCGTGCGAAACAGTGGACTTCGTTTTCAGGATAGATAATATTGGAATCAGAACAAAATAATAGCATTTAACGTTAAAGACAAAAATACACTATACATTATTGCACTCAAAGCTCAACCCTTGCTAATGATATCATTACATTAGATAAAATTGTATTATCACTATACAAATATAATATGAAAGATACATGAAAAATCACTACACTCGATTGTTAAAGTTAGGGGAACATGTTTAATCACTCCACTGTATTTATAATAGTAAAAGAGTTTTTGATGTATTTAGCATAAATGAGCCGACAGGAGAGGTTACTACCGCTTTGCAACATATCAATATAGTGTAGTGTATGTATGCCTCCCACAATTGTATTTTGAGACGCCCATAGCCGGGTGCGCTCACTGATCAGTAACCGATCGGTGGGTAAAGCAATTTTAGGCGCGGTCAGTCACTAGATAGGTGATCACATACTGGTATTTCAATAGAACGTCTCCGTGCTTCGGAGGGCATGTGAAAAGTCGGTCCCGGCTGTTATCGAATAGACAATAGTCGAAAACTCCAGCCTATACGGGCGACTTGATCAACTCTGACACTAGTTTGGCCAGGCCATGGAGCGATACAGAGGATGTGAGTTTGGATCTCCAATGTTAAACCTAATCTAATAATATTCAACAACACGGATTACTATTTCACCGCATTAGTCTGTGCTATGGAAGTATTTTGTCAGTATACTAGCCCAATCTTGCTAACAACAACAGAGTAAAAAAAGTTAATCTAAAGTCAATAAAATCGTAACCATGTAATACAAGCACGCATTATCGTTAAAAGCTAACTTTAGTTAACATGACTTTTGCATCAATTATTATATACATAGAGAACATATTATTGTCGTAATCTACATTTCAGATTGAGAGCATTTAAAAAGGACATCTGGGATATTTAAAAAAACCTTCATTCAGAGTATAAACATGTGAAAACAATTTAGTAGGATCAATCGTGGTCAGTTAGCTGGTCTTTGAGGAGTTCTTTTATTTATTTCTTAGTGATTTTAGGAGATCTTTTCACTCAGATATTTATTATATCGCTCCAGTGCTGGATAAATATAACCTGTGAGTTTCATGCTACACTAAATAACGAGTTACTGGTTCACCCTGGGTTACGGAGGTCAGATGGCAATAGCGAAATGTAAAAACTAGTATTAACCTGTCAAATCCGGATAAGAGTAATAAGCAGTACCTGTGTAAATAAAATACCGGGAATAAAGCTAGGGAGAAGAGCACCAATTACATGTTATGTTAATGTATACATAAATATAGTTTATATCATTAACTTTGCATTCAACAATGAAACCTACAAAAGTAACAATAAAATCCATGCAAATCCGTACAACAATATCGGGATATCGGTTCAACGATACACACTTACATAACAGTTATCATACATTTGCATTAAATAATATTGAAATGGGATTTCTAATTGCTTTTACGAGCTCTATGTGAATGGACTATTACAATAGTGAAATTTGAAATTATGTTACGATTTGTCATATTTTAATTTATACTATTGTATTACAAAATATGGATTTTATTACCTTTGTTATATACGTGTTAATTAATTTTCACGAGACGACCCAATCGATTGAAAACGTAGTATATATCCGGATGTCACGGGTTTAAATCCAGACTAGCCTGAGTTTTCAAGTGCTTAGAATTAATCTCGGGCTTATCTGTTAAGGAAAATATTATAAGGAAGTGTGCATACATAAATATTCCCCTATTTTAGTGGTGGTCCTTTTCTTGGTAAGCTACCATCGTTGGTCAATAATAAAAACTTGAGAGGTGTCAAGGGACACCCGGATGAAACGAAGTTCCTTTCGATTAATTAGTGAAGGAATTCTAATAAAATTTTATTTTTTTAAGTTATAATAATATTTTTTTTATTATTAACATTATTTATACAAATAAAAAAAAAAAAATAAAAATATTATTTACAAAAAACCTGTATACACTCAACAAAAATAATCGTCGCGACACCACACTGTTCAATGCGAAATAGAAATGAAAATATCTGGCTTGCTTTCTATAAGAGAGAGAGAGAGACAGACAGAGAAACATGCGACGCCGCACAGCTTACAATAGCTTACTATAGCAAAAGTGTCGTGACAACTTTTCGTAAGAATTTTTCCGTCTAGCCCCCTTTCACAACGCGCGATAAGGAACTTCGTTCCAAAAACTTGTGAAGTGACTGCTGGACAGCCAACGTATAACCAGTTGCATCTGAACATATCGAACACAGTTTTATATAAAATAAGCAAATTCAAACATTAACAGCAATACAGTTAATTAAAAGCCTTATCTAAAGGTGTCTCTGTTAAGACGGCGGGATGGAACGGATCCTGGACAGAACTATCCTTTCATGCCTAAGATTATGATGAATTAATGACTACCTTTTTATTACATAGGCTTTGTAACTTAGATCTTTAGAAAAGGTATAGTGTTTTATCCCAAAACTAAAAATTAATCGAAAGCGTACAAGCCGCTTTAAAGCGCTTGTGATTTATGATTTAGCATGAATTTGATTTTGAACACCAAAAGCTATCTGACAAATCACAAAGCTGGCATACACCCAACAGCGCCATATGTATGAGTAGTTAGTATTATAGTTAATTTACATTGATGTGATACATGATCATTATAGGCATATTGATTGACTTGATAACGATATTGATACTTTAGGTAATTCATTTTAAAGTGAAACATTGAGTGAAACATTGAAACGTTGCTAAACGGTTGACGAAGTGGTGGCGCAGCGTTAGTAAACCTGCCTTAAGCGCCATACAGGCACGTTTTCTAGTCTAGGTCTATGTGTCATTTACAATGACAAGGATGTTGATGTTGAGTGTGTAGCGTTTTAAAGTTAAATAACAATTTGAAATTACTGAATACAGGTGATTTAAGAACCAATATCTCGAGATTGGCAACGCGTGAGTATTTTAGTAAAAGTAGGCTAAGACATCCATTTGCCATAAGGTGGGTCGTATACTTGATTGCCAACTAAGTCACATAAAAATTTATTTTACATACCCCCACTTTCTTTCATATAACTAAGAACTAACGTTTAGCATAAAGGGTTTATTATTATGGAGTATTCTAAACTAAAACGTAAGAGACGTTGTGCTTATAATTTCTAAATTTCTCCTTTTGACAAACTCTCTGTTCGTTAGCTTCGTTAAATTCTAAGTCATGAACTGGATCGATTTGCGAATTTTTTAAATTATGGTAATTTTTTTTTGGAATTACAATTTTCGGCATAAATTTATTGTTCTAGCCAGAGTAGTACTTTCAAAGATTTTCATGTCTAAGAAGCAGTATTTATTATATCGGGTTTCTTTCGAACAGTGTCAGGGTCGAAGGTCCAAATCGTCTGTTCTATTATTTTTCTCCCTTCTCTATCTCTCCCCACTTTTTTCTTCTTTCTTCTTTTCTTGATCTCTCATCACTTCTGGTGTTGGTAATGAAAACAGGCTGAACAAATCATCACTTAAGGCAGGTCACGTTTTTCACTTTTTTTTTTTAAGAATATTAGCAATGCTTTTTCAAGGCATTACTAATATTCCTATTGCCCTCCAAATAAGCTCGAAGCTTGCGCTAGGAGTGGGTATGACAATAGCCCGATGGGGTCAGGATCGAACCCTCGACTCTCGCGTTAACGGAGCGAAGTCGGCTCTTCTACCGTTGAACTATTGAGGTTTTTAGAAAAATGAGATGTTTTTTATGGCCTTAAACTATTTTGTTATTTGGCATGAAAAATATGAAAACTATGTACTTTCTTTTGCGAAATAAAGTTAAAACTACCACCATTATCGAGCCAAACCATTCAAAATCGGGTCATAACTGACTCGTTATACAAGTAACAAATACATCAGTGATATATACAGGATATAAGCTGAATGGCCAATCAGAGAGCTGGAAAACGGCCAAACTGCAGCGCCATCTGTTATCGAGTAGAAGTGATTGATATAACTAATGCTCCGTCCTGACATTGTACGACACGAGATCGTTAGCGGTTCGAAAAGTGGAACGAATACGATAATTGTTTTATATTTAGTAGTAGCCTTACTAATTTCACCGTTTGATTTGTATTTAATAAAGTAGTACTTATTATACCTATTAGTAAAGGATTTTTGCTGGTGGTGGAGCTTTTGTGCCTGCCTGGTTAGCTAACATCGTCTAGTAGGCACTCCTGAAGTGCGTGTCAGCTGCATTACCATGTCGGCCAGAGTATAACCAATTACATCTTAAAGGTCGGTTACGCACCTTTTTTTTTGATGGGGAGGAAATCTACAACCAGATACCCGGCCTCCTGGGGAAGAGAACCGAGTTATGTGGGGTTCCATGTTTAACCAGGGCATCCCTCTTAAACCTCCTGGGTGTGCGTGCGAGAGGATCCGGGAACTCACGGCACTCGGCTCATGGGAGCAGTACGGTATTCGGTGCCACCTCCCTAGGTGCTTCCTCTAGGTTTGACAGGCACACAGGTAGCCCCACCCCGTGCACGCACGACTTAAGGGTACGAGCCTTTTTAAAGCATGAGGGCTTGAGGGACAGGAACTGTCTGTCTGTTTGAAGTATTTTCATTACTCTTATCACGTCGCGTCGCGTCGCGCTCATACCGTCGGGTGAGTCTATCGTGTAGAATGCGCTCGGAGCGCTGCCTCCATCTCCGATAACGTTCTTAGCCCTGGTTTCACTTCGCAGGAGCCACCCTAAGAACGAAATCAAATTTGAGCCACCGCGAAGGCTGCCCCTTTTTCACGGCTGAGGCTTTGTACTCGGCCCCCCGCTCGGTGACGCTATCGAGGCCAGTAGGACCATCAGCAATACACATTCCGAAAAAAAAAATCATATATATGTAGAAGAACGGGACTATTTATTCCGAAAATTAATGGTGTGACCTGGAACACGATATTCATAGAATGGGAAGAAATACATCTTTGCGTGCAATATCATTTGATCCAGTCTAATTAATATATTTACGTCAAAGTATAGATAAATTACATATACATATAGATAAATTACAAGAACATTCCTTGATCCGCTCAAAGCGAATTTTGCGTTACATTGAATAGGCTTTTTGTTCGAAAGCTCCTAAGAAACAATTATAGGAAATTCTCTTCTTAAATATAAATAATTCTATTTTAGCTTAGAAATTTATCGCTAAAGAAGACCTCGGTAGAATTTATTCTCATGTCAGTTTCATTATGGACTTAGTAGTCACCATGTAAAATGTTGTTAATGAAACTAAGGTAGTGCATGTGTTTGTAGCCATAGGCAGGAATATTATCTATATTAACTTCTATCTTTTTTTTTTTTTTTTTATTTTTTTTTTTATGTAAGAGGGCAAACGAGCAGGAGGCTCACCTGATGTTAAGTGATCACCGCCGCCCATGAACATCTGCAACACCAGAAGGCATGCAGGCGCGTTGCCGACCTTTAAGGAAAGAATACGCTCTTCTCTTGAAGGTTCCCAAGTCGTATCGGTTCGGAAAGACCGCCGGCGGAAGTTGATTCCACAGAGTGGTTGTGCGAGGAAGAAAATGTCTTCTAAATCTGATATTATATTTTTTTTTACATCCTAAAGGTGGCGAAAAAACGTACGAGCTGCTTGATAGTAAGAAGTCATCATAGGCTATAGACGACTGCAATACCAGCCATGTTATAGACGCGTTGTCAATCCAAAGGACACCGTTGTGGCGTTGTGGGTAGCGAGTCTGCCTTAAGCCTCGACGGTTGCGGGTTCGATTCCCGCTCGGAGCAGATGTTTGTATTAATCGTACAGGCATGTTTTCCGGTCTGGGTGTGTTTGTCCTTGTCATTGTGTATGTTTCCGGACCCCCGACACAGGATATAATTATCTTAATGGGGGCCGTTGAGTGTGTAGCGTTTATTTATTTATTTTATAAAGGAAGAAGGGGACAGAGAAGGGAAATAAAAGGAAAGGATAAAGAGAGAGGAAAAGGATGATGGCCTACTGTGAGAAGTAGTACTTTCTTGACGAGCTGGCTTATTCAACCTGAAAACAGCAAGCCCACTATTCATATGCGGATTTTTTGTTTAGTTAGTTTGTATTTGATATTTTAATTACTCAATTGATTATCATTAAATTTTGCAGACACATTGAGCACAAGACACGGGGATATATAAATAACATATTACCTAAAATACAATAGAAAATACAAATACAGAGACGCTCATAGCCGGGTGCGCTCACTGATCGGTAAAGAATCGGTGGGTAAGTAACTTTAGGCACAGTCAGTCGCTATATGGGTGATCACATAGTGCTATTTCAACCGAGCGTCTCCGTGCTTCGGAGGGCACGTAAAAAGTCGGTCTCGGCTGATCAATTTGATGACAGTCAAAAAGTCAAGCCAGAGGCCTACTCCTATACAGACGACCTGAATAACTCTAACACTAGGTTGGCCGCTAACCACTCGATAAGAAGAAGACCTAAAATACAGAACCTACGCATCAACCCTTAAACCGACTTATAGTGATTGACAAAATATAAACGCGAAGACATAAGCAAAATCTAGTGTCAATAATTACTTACCTGTGTAAGCAAAACACACGAGGTAAGGCTAATTACTTACATTATTATGTAACATGTCAGAAGCGGGTAAAACTGCACGGTTTTGTGTTCTTTATGATGTAGCCGTGACTCGGCAACGTAGCTGGAATACACTCTTGACGGGAGCGTGTAGCGGCATATTTTATATGTAATTTTAGACCTTTTTTTAAAGTTTGTATAATGTCGGATAATGAGATTTTGTAGAAAATGACAAAGTAATTTTAAATGAATTTTAAAACTAATATTACAAATGCAAAACTAAGTCTTACTTTTTATCACCTTTAGACTACTAAAAGCTAAAACTTCTACTAATCTTTATGCAGTTTGGTTTATAGAGCTCAATAAGAAAGATTATATATGGGCTTATTGGCGTCCAAATATAAATCGCTGTACGCTTCCGCCTATCACCATGACCTACCACTAAGCGAAGGTAAGTCGCAAACTGTCATGACCATCAATCAAACAGCTCATTGTTTATTTCAAACACACCCTACGTCATCTTTTTGGTTAAATCTTGTTTTCTAAATGGCAAAAACGGAACCCTTATAATTTCGTCCGTCCGTAAGTCACAAACATTTTACTCGAAGACTATTTGCTCTATCTATACGAAATTTAGTAAAAAGGTGTATTCTATGAACCGCTACACGAATTTTTAAAAAAATCCTAAAATATATAAAAATTAAGGGTAACAGTCTATACATATGGCAACATGTGAGATATTTTTGGATAGGTCTTTCAAAATGATAACGTGGTTTGATTTTGACTTTTTTAATTAAGTCAGTATTTGTTGAGATATTAGCTCCTAAAGTCATAAAAATTGTGTCCTCCCCTCTAACTTTTGAACTATGTCATTTAAAATTCTGGAAAAATTTGAGGTGTAAAACACCAACTAAACCTTCAACCACACTTGTTTTTATGAAGATAGCTCAACAAATTTTAGACATATATAAATTGTTCCCATAACTTGTTTTTTATGTAATTTTTAATAATTACTATTGTTATTTTTAAAGTCCTTAAGTCTTCATCACCAAACTACGGAAGACTTTAGTTTCGACTGTGCGTGGTCCTCAAAGCACTTGACTGATATTTTTTTTACATTTCTAACCATCCTTAGCAAACGTAACTAATGCGAGTGGTAAAGCTAAATAAAATGTTATCAGCTAAAAGTTCTATAATACAAGCTTAAACCAGAGGCTTAGAATAAAAAATAAGAAATCAACAATAACAAAGACTTTGTCATTCATATCCTCATGGAATTTGCTCAAAACGAAGACCGAAGAAAATTCTTATTAATAGTGGTACCCAATCGAATTCTGTCGGTTACGTTAATACTATTCTACCTTATCCGCTCTCAATGAAGGCTATACATTTTTTTTATCATTTTTTTTTTTTTATGTTAGAAGTTGGCAAACAAGCATACGGCCCACCTGATGGTAAGTGGTTGCCGTAGCCTATGAGCGCTTGCAGCACCATTAGTAGGTGCCACTCACGCGTTGCCAACCTCGAGATATTAGTTCTTAAATCTCGTTCGCCCAGTAATTTCACTAGCGTACAATGCCCTTCAAACCGGAACACAGTAGTGCCTAAGCACTACTATTTGGCAACAGAATATTGGACACTGCGGTGGTACCTATCTAGCCGGCCTCTTGCAACAAAAGACCTACCACCAGTGTGACTGATTGCACTGGTGGAATAATCTCTGTTGTGACAGAGGTTATCCCAACAGCGGGCGATGGGGTCGTCACATCCCGACGCCTTAAAATCATGAAGGTTGGCAAACAACCATACGGTCCGCAAGATGGTAAGCAGTCACCGCAACCTATGAACGCTTGCGATATTTGAAGAATCACAAGCGCGTTGCCAACCAAAGCAACAGGAGGGACGGGATGAGAAGGGAAAAAAGGAAGGAAACAGAGGGAGGAGAGGCCTCCGGCGCTCTCACTCATCGCACGAAACGCAACAGTACCTAATGATACTGTTACTTGACTCCGATTTTCTCTAAGGTAGGACTTGCCCGGTCGAGCCGGCCCATTTGTGCTGTGAGAAGCGTGGCTCTACTACGATTGGTTAGTATAGGAATCGAGAAAAGAGACAACAATAATTAATTACTCTTTCTCGATAGTTTTGGTTTTGTAGATAAAATGATTGTTACAATAAGTCTTCGACACCGTCGTGGCGTTGTGCGTAGCGAGTCTGCCTTTAGCCTCGACGGTTGCGGGTTCGATTCCCGCTCGGAGTAGATGTTTGTATTAATCGTACAGGCATGTTTTTCGGTCTGGGTGTGTTTGTCCTTGTCATTATGAATGTTTCCGGACCCCCGACACAGGATATAATTATCCTAATGGGGGCCGTTGAGTGTGTAGCGTTTATTTATTTAAAAAAAAAATTTAAAAGTCTAGCATAAGTATATTTATAATATATGTAGTTATTTTGCAACCTTATACAGAGGCATATTCGCTAAACGAATAATCACATAAAATAAATATTAAAAAAAATACTAAGACGAATAAATAACCTTCTGTGATACTTCCAATTCAAGGAGATGCTTTTATAAAGATACTTTCACCGAAATGAATAGCGGTTTAAAGGGAAACTTTATTCTAATAAAGTAATCAGACCTTAGGGTCAGGTCGTGAAGGTGACTCCATTGTTGTCAACAATTCACTCACAAGCCATTGTTAACGTGATATAGTATTTTACAATAGCTTATTTAGGAGTGTTTGTGAGATTATATTTTGCATACTATAACTTTACTTGCGGGTTCCATTCCCGCTCGGGAAGATATTTGTTAAAATTTCTCTCTCGGACTAGGCGTTTGTCCGTGTGGTTTTGCCCACCGTATCTCGGAGAGCACGTTAAGCTGTCGGTCACGGTTGTTATCACATAACATCTGATAATAGTCGTTAACTCTTGATAAGCAAATTGCTCTTATCCAACGAGTTACTGGGTTGCCTTTAGGGTTTCGGAGGTCAGATGGGAATCGCTTCGTGTAAAAACTAGTAACCTGTCAAATCCTTATTCTATTTGTGTCTTTGAATGTTGCCGGACTAATGTTAATAATTTCAATTTACAAAATTACATTATAATTACAAAAAAATACAAATACAAATAGTTTTATTGTTAAAAGAAAAATGAATTAATACTTAATACGAACAGTGATAATATTAGAAATTAAACAAAATTTTTTTTGCTTGCTACCCTCGGCATTAACTACATACTACAACGTCTCAACATCATAGGAAAATGAGTGTTAATCAGTGAGTCATACGGGTCGTTATAGCCTATGTGGTAGACCCATAGCAAGCGGCAAGTAAAGTTAACCACTAATACAGAACTAAAATTATTTTACAATTTCAAGAGTAAGTATTATAATGTTATCATATATTTTTAGAATTATTATTTATTATAATTATTCATAAAAATGTTATAAAACAGAGAAGAGAAGACTTTTAAAGGTTTTCTCCATGACTTGACATATCCATCCATGGACATCTGCAATACCAGTTAAAACAGTATAACCTCTCTTCTTGAAGGTTAAAAAATCCCGTCAGACTGCCGGCACTCAGTTTTGTTTTTTATTCCTTCTAGGTTTTTTCCGCCTACGAATATTAAAAAGATTGAAAATTGCCCGAATGGAAAGCCTCCTCAGCCTCTTAGGATTAGAATAAAAATGAGTTAGTTATATGTAATTAATTTAGATAACATCCCATACGATATTAAAATAATACGATGCAGAAATAATAAGCATATTTTGACTAAATTTTAGTGTTGTATTTAAATTTTCAGTCTAATTCTTATTTTGTAAATTTTTCAAAGCTAGAAAAATAATTCTTGAGTGAAACAATGAAATAAAAAGGCGATCCGTCTATCTAAAACGAGATGACGGCTTTTCAACATAACAGTAATTACACAGAAAGGCTCCGAGCTTTGCGAAAGCTCGACAATGTCAGCGGAAGCTAACCGTCGCCGCAACATCCGTTTCCTGTGTAGCTTTGCACAAACAAATGGACTTACAACATGTTGTATTGAGAATTCCGACCCATGTCAATTTATTTAACGGAAAATGGCAAACTAGGTCTCTATTTGATGGACTTGAAATGAACGTTAATTGAAATACATATTTGTTGCTTGATGAATAGAATAGAGTATTATTTAATTACATGTTTTGATCATATTGTGTCTTTACTGGTACGCCTTTTTTCAAGAGGTGGCTAGGCGGCTACCACCTCAGTGTCACGTATTCTACCGCAAATCAGCTGCATGTTGCGTTACTGCAATTCGGTTAAAAGGACACTGTAGCTAGTGGAATTACTGAGGAAGGTATATTTAAGAACGAATATCTCGAGGTTGGCAACGCGTTAGTGTTACCTGCAAATGAATGGCGTTGCTAGCGCTCATATGCTACGATTACTGCTTACCATCAGGTGGGTCTTATGCTAGATTGTCAACCTATCACATAAAAAAAATCATATTATAAAAAGATCTAAGTAGGTCAGCATGACTTTCTTCTGGACTGTTCTATTTCTACTATTCCCACTTTTTCTAATTGTGTATTGCTGCTAGCCCAACTGGCCTGGACAGCGTCACCAAGCAGTGCCTTACTGTTCATGGTAGATCGGTGATACATAAAACATAGGATAGGCTCAATGTCTATGTATTTTGATGGCACTTGCCGTGTGCTTGCGTAACTAGTGTACAGCACTGGCCCTTAAAATTTTTGTTATAAAAAGCAACACTTTAAACAAAAATGTTGCTATGCATTACACGTAAGGCATTAATAAATATGTTTAAACTGTCAGTACAACGTCTCGAAATATTCCTATTTGTATTATAAGCACGAAAGCCTAATAATTTCGTTTGTTTATTGTTCATTTACGATTGTACCATTGTAGTTTTACCCCGTTGTTAAAGCGTTGATATTCCGTGATTTATATAGGCAATAAACTTTCCAGATAAAACTTGCTACTGTTCGCGAACTTAAAAGTAGGGACTCTTGTGCGTTGCTTCGGTCCAGCATTCGGTAAATTACGGTCCTAAATTTGTGAATGCATGTATTCATTAGCAGCGCCTATCTGCTTTGTCTACTAAGTGGATCTTCTTTTTCTACGCAAACGAAAGATCATGAAATCGGTCAGCTGTGTAATTTAAATCGGGATAATAGTCATTAATTTTGACACTGTTGTAGCGTTGCGGGTAGTGAGTCTGCCTTTAGTCTCGACGGTTGCGGGTTCGATTCCCGCTCGGGCAGATGTTTGTTAAAATTTCTGTCTCGGTCTGGGCGTTTGTCCGTGTGGGTCTCCCCACCGTGCCTCGGAGAGCACGTTAAGCTGTCGGTCCCGGTTATTATCAATAAAAATCTGATAATAGTCGTTAACTCTTGATAAGTAAATTGCTCTTATCCAATGAGTTACTGGTTCGCCCTTAGGGTTGCGGGGTCAGATGGCAATCGCTCCGTGTAAAAACTAGTAACCTGTCAAATCCGGATAAGAGTAATAAGCAGACCCTGGGTACATAAAATACCGGGAATAATGCTGGGATGAAGAATAGTCATTAATTTTATACCTCAAACAGTGGAAAACAAGCTTGTAGGCTATCTGATGGTATGCTGTTATAGACAATGGCAGAACCAAAAGTATTACTAGCATGTCGCTAATAAAGGGAAAGAGGGAAGGGATACAACTTAGTGGTTGACCGTCAAAGAGTTTAAATACAGTTTCTATAAGACAGGCTTCAAGACAAAGGCTACAAAGGCGTCGGGATGTGACGACCCCATCGCCCGCTGTTGGGATAACCTCTGTCACAACAGAGATTTTTCCACCAGTGCAATCAGTCACACTGGTGGTAGGTCTTTTGTTGCAAGAGGCCGGCTAGGTAGGTACCACCGCAGTGTCCAATATTCTGCCGCCAAATAGTAGTGCTTAGGCATTACTGTGTTCCGGTGTGAAGGGCACTGTACGCTAGTGAAATTACTGGGCAGAGGAGATTTAAGAACTAATATCTCGAGGTTGGCAACGCGTGAGTGGCGCCTACTAATGGTGCTGCAAGCGCTCATAGGCTGCGGCAGCCACTTACCGTCAGGTGGGCCGTATGCTTGTTTGCCAACTTCTAACATAAAAAAAAAAAAAAAAAAAAAACAAAGGACGCAGTCAGAGTCCGCCATCCGGCACTGGAACTGAACTATGTAAAAGTACATTTCTTTCGGTTGATGGATTACCTTTTAGTTCATGATGTTGTTTTGTTATAAAATTTATTTTAGAAGTTACTTGATATTTTTCCCTTACCTTCGAATGCTATAAGCAAAAACATAACGAACTTCGTTCCTAAAGGTTGAAGCAGAATAAGGAATAGGTAGGGAGAAGAAAAATTATTTATTTAAATTTATCTCACCGATATCATTACAGGACAATCTTAATATGATAGTCATAAACATACTATACACTATAGACCGGCCCTTCCTGTATAGAAAAAATCTCAATGACTTGATAGCTCTCCTTCGTAACTTCAACATCAATACAATTATCCCCAAGTTAGTCACAAGCTTGCAATATCTATCTGCTACCGGCGTCGGGACATGACGACCCCATTGCCCGCTGTTGGGATAACCTCTGTCACGGACCAGACTATTCCACCAGTGCAATTAGTCACAATAGTGGTAGGTCTTATGTTTCAAGAGGCTGGCTAGGTACCACCGCAGTGTCAAATATTCTGCCGCCAAATGGTAGTGCTTAGGCATTAATGTGTTTCAGTGTGAAGGGCACTGTAGGCTAGTGAAATTACTGGCCAGAGGAGATTTAAGAATTAACATTTCGAGGTTGGCAACGCGTGAATGACACCTACAAATGGTTTTGCAAGCGCTCATAGGGTACGGCAAACGCTTACCATCAGCTGGGCCGTATGCTTGCTTGCCAACTTAGTAACATAAGAAAACATCATTTAATACAATTATTAGAGTGTTTGGGGAAATTTTTTAAGGTTTTTTTCTTAACTCATTTTCTGAGCTTAATAGTCCGAGGACACACACCACGACATCTGACACTCGAAGAAAACGTAAAAGTAATTTTTAAATAAAAAAAATCCTTTAGAATTATCATATATAATTCGCACCTTTAGGATGAAACTCAAAAAAAAACTTTTTGGGAATCAACAAAATAAGTTTTAAAATAATGAAACGTTCACAATCTCTCGTATAATATGTTTTCTTGATTATTTACGCTCGAATATGGCTATGTTTGGACTAGTGTTACATTAAGAATTTTGTTTTAAGTCATTTTACGCTGATAACTAAATTTTCATTTTTTTTTAACTGTACCGTTGTCGTTCAAAATTTACGATAGTATTATTATTATGCTTTATCATTAAACTTATTTTACTTGTTACTTTCATTTCTTGCAAATGAAACACCTACTCTTGTCTCGGCTTTCGTCAAAGGTTAAGAAAAAATTAATATAAAACACGCCTGTGGTTTTATCAGTATTCATTTTGAATCAAACTAAGTTGAGGATAGCCTTGAGCCTTTAACAATTTTATCCATAATTTCTGTAGGTTTAATTAGATTAACTTTATGAACAACTGATTATAATCAACAATGCTTTTAATCACTTGACTAGATAACACAATAAATTGCACAGCACTTTAACTGCTGCGTCCGATTTCAACGCTCCGTCCTTTATGCGGTACAACGATGATTTTCTGTATAAAATATTGAAGTAACCATCAATGTGATGCTTCGTTAGAATGACAGCTTTCAAATGTTGTCGTTCTAATCCAACGTATTAAATAGGTTCTTTAGCTGCAGTCACACGACACTTCGCCATGCACCAACAAATACATACAATCAGGCTTACATTTAATAAGTTTGTTATACGTATACATTTTTTTATAATATAATATACGTAATTATAAAAAAATAAAAATAAAAATCAATTTCAACAATCAGAAGCTTTGCTAAAGAAACACAAAGCTCACTCAATGATTTTGGTACCTATTGTGCATTGAATAATTCTATAATTCATCATCTGATCTTTCTTCATCACCAAATTTATATAGCATTAATATAATGAAATTTTAATGTAAAATATAATATTTCCAATTTGAATAAAAACCTTATAAATATGATATGTATTTGATGACGTTGTGGCGTAGCGTAGCGTAGTTTGTATTGACCATACAGGCAAGTTTTCCAGTCAGGGAAAGCTGCCAGCGCTTATTATTATAATGCAAGCGTCATTAAATATAAACCAAAGAAATCCCCACACATATCCCCCTCTCTATCTTTGTAACCACCAAAATATTCCAAAAAGTACATAAAAGTCATAATTAAGGTCACGATAACAAAGTTTTGGGAATACCATTCAAACGGTGGAATAATGTTGACTCGCTTGTAAGTCGTTTGGCGAGAATGCTGTGAGTGCAGCCAAATAAGTTGTAATGAGTTTCAACACTAGCAGTTTCTCTCGATTGCGGTTACAAAATTATACGGAAGTTTTTTTTTTATGTCATGACGATTGGCAAACAAGCATACGGTCCGCCTGATGGTAAGCAGTCTCCGCAACCTGAAAATGAACGCTTACGACACTTGAAGTATCACAAGTTCGTTGCCAACCCAAGGAACAGGAGGGACGGAATGAGAAGGAATAAAAAGGAAGGGAACAGAGGGGATGGGATGTTCGGCCATCGGCGTTCTCACTCATCCCACAAAACGCGACAGTACCTAATGATACTGTTACTTGACGCCGATTTTCTGTGAGAGGGTAGTACCCGTTTGAGCCAGCTCCTTTGTGCTGAGAGAAGTATGGCTCTACTACCGTTAAATCTTATCTTTCTTTATTAGAACTCATAAAAATGCCTTCTGTTGCAAACTTGTGACTAATTTCGTTTCATTGAGTCGATTTTGAATTTATGTATTATTATATTTATTTATGTACGTGTAGTGTTCGCTATCGGCAGGGTATTCATTCACACACATTGGAACCTATTAAGGCGCGCAAAGTGCGGCTCCGAAGTAATTTTCTTCCGCGAACCCACCGGCTGTGGACCTCCGTGCCTGCTCCCTGCTGAGGTTTTCCAACACACTACAGTATGGAGTTCTTCAAGGGAAGGTTGAAAAAGTTTTTAAGGGGTTACTACGCATGCGATACCTCTGGGGATGCTGGCTTTCATAGGCTACGGTGACCGCTTACCAGCAGGCGGGCCGTAAACTCGTTTGCCTCACCTGACCTCCTCAACCCTAACGGCGGACCAGTAACTCGTTGCAATCAGCTTAACGTGCTCTCCGAGACACGGTGGGAAAAACCACGAGGTCAAACGCCCAGGCCGAGACAGATGTTTGTAAGATCAATGCAAAAATTTGCCTGAGCGGGAGTCGAACCCGCAACCATCGAGAAAGAAAAAAGAAGCAACTGTCAAGCTATTACTAAAATGCATTGTTTTTCATCAAAATAGAGAAAACATTTTTACTCGATATATTTTATTACGTTCTGTTAATTATTTGTTTTACAAAAAGTTTCAACCGAAATAATTGTCAATAAAGTATCTTACTCTCCACAAACGATCTCTTTTCAAAGGTTAAAATTTTAATGAATACAAAAATATACGTAAAACACAGCTATAAATAAGTACAATTGCTTTAGAAGAAGATTGTAAGAGCATCAGAATCGATATCGCTCGAAGAATCTACCTATTAAATTGAAAGGAGTAACGAGGTACCATAGAGCTACAAATTGAAAGAAGTAACTTATTTATAATATTATTTCTTTGTATTTAATTATTATGAAATATTAATGGCGATACTTTGTACAAAAAATATATTCTGTAGTCGAACATAATTGACGTTCATTATCTAATTCCGATATTTTTTTCCTATCTTAAGAAATACTTCGAAGAAATAGAGTGGAACTATTTATGAAAGATCGAAGAAACAACATAACAAAAAAATTAATAAATAGTTACTGAAATAAGGCTTTATTATTCAATTTCCATATCAATATTTCGAAATGAAAACAATAAATACATTTTTATTAACTGATTCATACAAATAAGGCCAAAACACGCCGCGTCGTGTCTATTAATATCATAACTCTACATTCACCATACATCAATTGTAGGCGCAATCGAGTCGACTAATTAAAATAGATGACCCATTTACATACTTACAGAGATTTAGTGCGTAACCATTTGTTAGGGATAAAAAGTGGAAATAATATTTGGGAACATTTGTTGGTATTTATACTGTGTCAGAACTTATTTATTGCTTGCTCTAAAGAGCCGATTTTGTGGGCCGCATGTTTATGAAAGAAGCAAATTGTTATTGATAATATTACATGTATTTTTGTTTTCTTCTTCTTATTGAGTGGTGGTGGTGGGAGGCCAGCCTAGAGTCAGAGTTGTTCAGGGCGGCTGTATAGGCCTGTGACTTGACTTTTCGGCAATTATCAAATTGATAACATTCGGAACCAACTGTTTAGGTGCTTCTGAAGCCAGAGACGACTCAGTGGAAATGTTGCGATCCATCTATTAGTTGGCTGCACCTAAATATGCTTAATCCAACGATGGTTTACCAATCAGAGAGCTTTTAAATTTATGTTATTCTTTATTTATGCTATTTTCCACAATGACACTAATTACAAAGTATCTGTTCTATATTGTGATGCGACCAGGCGTTTGATAAAACACATTTGACATTTGTAAGCATTTTTAGCCCACACCGCTTGATTACCATCAGGCATGTTGTCAGTACTCTAACCCTTTGTGTTATATAAATTTTAAACAACATCGTAATCTTATAGTAAAGTAAAACTTGTTCTAACTTTAAACATATTATTCGAATTACTTAAAGTAAATTTATGTACGACGACATAACAAAAACACCACATTGAATTATTCCAGATACTATAAAGTAAAAGAATGACAAAACAAAAAAATAAAACCGCTACGTCTTTACTCTTGCGCTTCAGTTTTTTTTTTTCAGAATATTATTGATGGAAACTTTTTCAACAGGTTGACAGGAGCGTGAACTGATTAATTAAAATAGTTAAGCACAAAGGACTCGTTTATTCCAATTTGGATAACGAACGGCTTTGGACAGATAAATTATCTTGATTGAGAACATTCTCAGTTCTTTGAAGAGTGAAATTTTATTTAAAAAATTCGACGGCATACTATTATATTAGATATTACTAGCTTATCCCTGCGGCTACCCACGCATGAATATAATTTAATGGAATATAAAAATAAATTTCTTTTTTTCATTGCCGTCTCCATGTTTTCATCTATATCTATATCAAACTTCATTATCATCGGTTCAGCGTTTTACAAAAAACTACAAAAATCTCTTTCACTTTTAAAATTTTGGTTAGGATATTTCTTATTTTTGATACACTTAAAGCAATTTCAAAGATAATTTAATATTATTATTACAACAATAATGTACATATATATTTTTATTATTATTATTATTTTAAATTTATTTATATATGTATAATATAAAAGCTTCTAGCTACAATTTCAGCCCTTTACGATAAGTGCATGTTTCACACCCTACTACAACCTCCTCGCTGACCGACCTCAGTACGTTTGGCAGGTTACGGAAACTCTCGCAGAACGTACCAACGCGACCTGACAGTCACTTTGCGCCACTGGTAGCTAGCGAAGCTCGGTTAGCTCAGCTAGATTGATTAATGTTTATGATTATTGTTGTTATTGCTTCCCTTCTGGAAGCGTTAACGTGTGTGTAAAATCTTAATGCATGGCATGGCATAGCATGGCTCTACTACCACTAATTTTTTTTTTCTTGTATTTTATAGAAAGCAAATAAAAATAGCAAATGGTATATAACATAAATTCAATAATAAATAGTATTCCACGTTAATGATTATTTCAATTCCCATGAGTCTTTAATCGAAATCATTTAAGTTCATGACGTATTTCAAAACAAAATTATACAAAACGTCACGGCGGGTGGGATCAAAGCTGTGTCAAGTGTCAAAACAGTTCACGCCATATTTAATACCGCCATTTTGGTATGCGTTCGAATTACTTTTTAATTAAAACACGTTTTACAAATTAAAATATTTATCACACAACCGTTAATATTAATTAGTGGCCGTGGTTTTTGGTAGGATAATTTTATAGAAACTTGACATTTAACGTTATAATCTAAAAAACTTTTTAACTTATTATCGTATTTAAAGTGTTTCAGTTCTATTTCTTTATAAAGTCTTTAATCTTAACATAAATATAACGGGTGCCCTCCATGAACTCCTATTGCGATTTAAATGACTACCTAAATTGAGCTACATCGCTGTTTCGTACCATGACTTTTATATCTGAATCATTTTACTACCTGAATTGAATCGGGTCGCAATGGAATTGTTACTAAAAGTTCATGGTAGACCTCTGTCTTCAAATAAAAATAAATTAAAATTTCTTTCGAACAAATATTAAGAATATTCTTTCTTATTAAAGGTCAGGAAGGCAGGGGAGTGACAGTAATAATTAATATAACGTATAGACTCCCACGCTTGCCAACGAAGCCCAAAATATAGGATCGAATACTCACTCATTGATGAGCGGTTAAAAGATAAATTACCTTCGTCTCGCGTATTGTTATTTCTAATTGGATTGTAAAGAACGTTATTTAGGTTTAAATTGAGTTACTTTCATTTCAGACGGGGGAATGATTTAATTAAAATAATGAGGCCGGGTGTATAAATATGTCATTTGCGATTTTACGAGTCGACTCGTAAATTTTACATTTTCAAACCCTTTTAAAGCTTTATTTTATTTATGTTGTTTCATATATTTGCTTCACTGTTTCACGTACACAATATAAAAGAGTTTTATAATTATGTTTACAGTTATATTCAAATGGCAATTTCGAAAAGCTTATTAAAGTAAAATCTCTTGAGACGGTGTGAATTGGATTTTATGAAACGAAAAGTGTAACGAAAGAGAGAACTATAAATGAATATGTATCTCTCTATCTCTCTCTCTCTCTCTCTCTCTCTCTCACGTGGTACAATGTTAGCTTAAGTGTTGTCAAGTTCATAATTAGACGGTCATCCATTTAGATTGAGCCTCCGCCGCTCTCACTCATCGCAAGAAACGCAACAGTACCTAATGATACTGTTAGTTTACGCCGATTTTCTATGAGAGGGTAGTACTTCTCCGGTTGACCCGGCCCTTTTGTGCTGAGAGAAGCATGGCTGTACTACCGTAAAAATAAATTCAGAAAAAAAATATTACAAGCCTTTCCTTATATTATGCAATGAAAAGAACACTACGAAATTGATACATTTATTGATAACTGAGAACTTGTTATCTGACAATCATTGTGTGAATTAGATAGAGTAAATATATTTTCCAAACTATTGAAACGAATCAGAAAAAGATGCTGTAAATTATTTACTAGAAAAGGAAGAGTACAATATTTCTCCCATGAGCAACAAGTTGGAAAAGTATAAAATTTTATACAATTTTTGATATAGAATGGTTTGTTTGTAACAATGGAATGAATAAACTTATACAGATAAAAATGAGCTGATGTTTTGTTAATATTTTTGTAATTACTGTCTTAGGGGATTAGGTTTTTATAATGTAAATATTTAAATAAGTTAGCAAACTAGCATACGGCCCACCTGATGGTAAGTGGTCGCCGTAGCCTATGAGCGCTTGCAGCACCATTAGTGGTTGCCACTCACGCTTCGCCCACCTCGAGATATTGATTCTTAAATCTCCTCTGACCAGTAATTTCACTATCCTATAGTGCCCTTCAAACCGGAACACAGTAATGCCTAAGCACTACTATTTGGCGGCACGGTGACTATACTGTAAAGCACTTCGTTAATAACACTTATTTCAAATTTAATATTGATAAATGTTTCCGAGTATAATGACTGTGTTATGTAACATGGAGAGAAAGACAGGCAGATGGACAGGGTGAAATTATAAAAGTTGTGTCTGTCATTTGGGTCCGAAACTATCTATTTCCAAATGTACTCAAATCAAACTCAAAATATTATTTTTTATTTCAAATAGGCTTTTAGGCACTTTTTCAGTGTCAAATAAACAGTCTGTTATGTCCGTCTAAGTGAAGCTACCGCCGCTTCGCAAGGTAGATTCTGCAGAGAAGAACTGGCAAGAAACTCTACAGTTACTCTTTTCGTTACATTACATTTGTCAAATGTACAATTAAGTTTTATATCCCATTTGAAATTCAACGTGTATTAATTCCATGTCACATTATCTGCAATATATTCGTTAACGGAATAATAAGCTTTATTTTTAGTAAACAACGTTTAGTATAAATTTCACAAGTGGCAGATTCGAAACTATCTAAGGATTTTTATTTAATTTTTTTTTTGTTATAGAAGCGATTATCTTGCCCCAAAAAGGACATTCACTTTATGAAGCTGAAAACTTGGCTACTAGTTTATCTACAAACTACAAATAAAATCAAAACACACCTAGCGATAACTTAAATAGTAAAACAAATACTTTTACAGCAATTACCGAGAATGGAACACTCTCCCGAAAATACAAAAGTTCGCCCTACCATACCCTATCGTGACCTTTTCAAAAAACAATACTCGCAAATCTGAGCACAAATATACGAATCGCCGGATAAACGCTGGGAACCAGGTCGAAATGTTAGAATCGCGGGACGATTCAACATTAGCGGTTATTGTCGGTATCACGAAAACCTCACACGAACGTTTTCCAACTAAAACACTGTGTTATAGCCTTTTAGCCCTAACTACCCTTGGTACCCTTTGAATGGACCAGATTGGACTGTTTGCTTAATTCTACAGAATGTGTGCTTGCGATTTGAAACTTAGCAATTTTTAGCTAAAGTTATAATCAACAAGCATTTGCCCCTGGCTTCGCGTGCATAGCATTTTTTAATGACGTATTTTAATACAATAAAAATAATTGATTACAGATACAAGCTTTCATTTTTTATATTAATAAAGAGGCAAACAAGCGGAGTTGGATTGTATGTCCAAAGTCCTATCCATTTCTATACCAAAATTCATCAAAGTCGGTTCAGTAGTTTAGGCGTGAAAAATTAACAGACGGATTGAGTTACTTTTACATTTTATTTTTATAATATAAGTCTATATATAAGGTTTTTGTAAATCCCACGGAAACTTAATAATCTTCCGAAATAATCCATCCTATGTGTTCCACGTAACAGCCTATATTTGTGCCAATTTGATTCAAATCCGTTTATGCGTGATTGAGTAACAAACCTCCAAACAACTGTAGTCGTAGAGCCATGCTTCTCCAAGCACAAATTTGCCGTCTCGAGCGGGGAAGTATTACCCTCTTACAGAACATCGCCGTAAAATAACAGTATCAGTAGGTACTGTTGCGTTTCGTGCAATGAGTAAGAGCACCGGAGGCTAAGGAGGCTGGAGCTGGGCAAAGAGATTTAAAAAAACAATCTCGAGGTTGGCAATGTGTGAGTAACATCAATGAATGGTGGCGCGCTCATGAATATTCTCTCCTCTTGACGGTTCCCTGGTCGTATCGGTCCGGAAAGACCACTGGCGGAAATTCCATAGAGTTTAATCTGTGCTGTGGATTTCCTGACATCGAGGCGGTAAGGATGGGATGTCGAGTATTGTCGCGAAGTGTTATGGTGAAATTGCATTGGCGGGATCAGTCCAAACAATTCCTCAGAACATTCACCGTGATAAATGCGAAAGATATTTGTTCCTATATACTTTGTTACCCAAATAAATCAGAGATCGCATGAAAATCATACATAAAATCGAAATGGCAACTTTTACGGACACACGCGCATGTATATAGCTTTCAGGAATGCCATTGTACTGGTATATTTTAAGCTATAAATCGCTATTATTTGTGGAAATATTGTGTAGCAATTTTGTTATTTTAAAATATTGGTATAATTTACATACAGAGGAACATTGATTTATAGTTTTGAAATAACTATTCTAGATCCCATATCAAAATAGATTCTTAAGGAGTAAACTCCAAAAAACTCTTTCGAGTTAATCTTTTTCGTAACGCTTATGATCACAGACTTTTACTCTTTATATTTTTTTCATACCGGGCGCCTTATATGAAAATCGTTCCTTAAGGAATAAACTCCAAAAAAACTCTTTCGATTTAATGTTTTTTTTTCTATGGGAGCTTTATATGAAAATCGATTCTTACGGAGTTCACTTCAAAAAACTCTTCTAAAAATGTATGTTACATCAGACGTTTTATGTTACGTCAGATGTTTTATGTTACGTCAGAAATCACAAAATGTTGTCACGATTGATACAAATATTGGCTCAGGTACTTGTTAAGATCTATTGTATTTTCACGTTTCTACAAATCGAAACATGCAACTATTGATAGACAATACGTCCCGTCAGCAATACGTGAGAATTAAAAAGTACAGATCGCCGTGTGTCTGTTACAGAATATTATTTATATTATTTTTAGGATTCCGTGCCCAAAGGGTAAAACGGAACCCTATTACTAAGACGCCGTTGTACGTCCGTCTGTGTGTCCGTCAGTCACCAGGCTGTATCTCACGATCGGTGATAGTTAAACTGTTCAAATTTAAGCATATTATGTATTTCTGTTGCCGCTTTAACACCAAGTAGATACTAAATACAGAAAAAAAAAATTATGGGGACTCCTATATAACAAACGAGATTATTTGGCATTTTTATAGATAAAGGTGAGGGCACCTGGCTAGGAGCATCTTAAAAATGTAATATTAAAGCCTTAAGCTCAACGGTTAAAGGGACTACAGTGGAGTCGTTTGGCGAGAGGATCGCGGGTTCGACCCTGACCCACTTTAGCTATTTTTTTTTTTATGTTAGAAGTTGGTAAACAAGCATACGGCCCACCTGATGGTTAGTGGTTGCCGTAGCCAATGAGTGCTTGCAGCACCATTAGTAGGCGCCACTCACGCGTTGCCAACCTCGAGATATTAGTTCTTAAATCTCGTTCGCCCAGTAATTTCACTAGCGTACAATGCCCTTCAAACTGAACACAGTAGTGCCTAAGCACTACTATTTGGCGGCAGAATATTGGACACTGCGGTGGTACCTACCTAGCCGGCCTCTTGCAACAAAAGCCCTACCACCAGTGTGACTGATTGCACTGGTGGAATAATCTCTGTTGTGACAGAGGTTATCCCAACAGCGGGCGATGGGGTCGTCACATCCCGACGCCTTTAAATATAAAATATAATATTGCTGTAACCACTCCTATCGCAAGTTACGAGCTTATGTAGAGGGGTGATAGCATGTTAATATTATTTAAAAAAAAAAAAAAAAACTTTTATAACGATGGCTGCTTTATGTATTCCTTGACGACGTAGTGGCGTAGCGGTAACGAACCTTAATAAAGTGCCACATATCGCGGGTTCGATTCCCACTCGGAGCAGATGTTTGTATTGATCATGTGCGCATATGTTCTGGTCTCGGTGTGCTTGTCCTTGTCCATGTATGTTTTTCCGGACCCCCGACACAGAATACCACAATTCTAATGGGGGCCGTTGAGTGTGTAGCGTTTATATAGGGCAAAAGAAATTGTAACAGATTACTTTTTTACGGTACAATAGAATACACGGATGTCTATGTTTTAAAATAGGTATCTTCATAGAACTCTAAACATCATTCATCTAGTCTTTCATTTATTTAAATAACTTATATTATGTAGCTCTTATAAAAAACACTCGCTGTTAAAAGGCAAAGGTTTTAAGCAAAATATTTAGACTTTTCATATATAATATTAAATTATGATTCATTTAAAGGTATGTTAATAAAAAAAAATTTAAAAAAATCCAGAAAGGATTCGAAAAGGATAACCAGCGGGAGGTGCGTATACAACACAGCCATGGGTACAATTAGTGCAAGCTAAAATGAACCTTATTGCTAGAATGAAACTAAATTATGGGGAAGGTTTTATCACTTACAATTTAACAATGTAAATAATGTGTCAATAAAATTAAATCGATTAAAACATGAGATCGTTCCGGTGCGGTATAATTTCGGGGTATTCAAGCGTCGGGTGAATAAAATAAACGCTACACACTCAACGGCTCAACTCAAGGATAGTTATAGGTCAGGAAACATACGCAATGACAAGGATAAACACACCCAGACTGGAACACATGCCTTGCCCACAACAACACATGCCTTTGAGTCTGTAAACATCAATGAGCGGTGGTGGCCGCTTACCATTAGGTGTAACTATCCGGTGTTTTGACACCTTTAAAATATAAAAAAAGTTCGGTAATTTAGGCGCCTGCCTCATAACGAGAGTTATGTTTTTATTACTTTTTGTAAATACTTATGTATGTATTTCTTTGGCACGCTCTATAGACAAAGCTGTAATTGCATTAGTTTAATCGTGGGTGTAACATTATTTTAAAAATCTTAGCTACATAGATTTAAATATATGTAGGGTAGCGATTGATATATTTATACATGATGGGTTTTTCTAATCTTCGATGTAATAAAAAAATATCAATTAATACATTTTTTAATATTAGAAATAGAGATTAACTGTACACCCGATTGACTTGAAATTGAAAAAAAAAACGCTCACTGCGAACGGATATTACGAATCTCAAATAAAAAAAAAAATACTATTAAAAACTCACCATTGTTGCTATGGTAAATAGTCACATTAATACAACAAAGTAACATGGTAAGATAAGACAGAAAATCGTATGCCCAACGTAGGTTCAATATCACATTTCGCTGTCTGTATCCGCGCCCAGCAGGGGCTCACACTTGAAGGTGTTGAAAAAAAACAAATTAGCTCGGAAGGGCCACAAATTGCTTGTAACTTTAAGGTCAAAACGAAGATAAAAGTATTAATGGTTGAATTATACAGCGGAATTAGCTTGGGATTTAAGGCGGTAATGACAGTATTATTGCTTTATTTCGATTTTTTCCGCTTTCGACTTGAGTTGAATTATATTGGTGTAATGATATTCGTACAAGACCATATATTATAAATGATATTCGTATTTTAAATTTCTTTTCACTCAAAAGCCCCCTTTACGATAGTAATATTCTGTTGGGGGCCCAGAAACGTACACAAAATCAAGCGCACACACAAACAAGCCCCGAGCAGGAATCAAATCTGCGATTTGTAGGCCTCAATGTTTCGCTACCACTGCCACAATGTTGTCGTCGTCATACTAACTCAAGCAGAGGCCCAGACTGAAACACACGCTTGTATGGTAACCAAACCCAATATTAACATAACCCAACTTTGACCACTAACCTCCTTAGTTTTAGTTTTCCGGCGTCGGGACGTAACCACCCCATCGCTCACTGATGGAATAACAGAGATACCATAGTCATAGCAGAGATTATTTCACCAGTGCAATCAGTCACACTGGTCGTGGGTCTTTTGTTGCAAGAGGCCGGCTAGGTAGATACTACCGCAGTGTCTAATATTCTACCGCCAAACATTAGTGCTTAGGCATTACTGTGTTACGGTTTGAAAGGGAGTTTAGGCTAGTGAAATTATTGGGCAAAGGAAATTTAAGAACCAATATCTCGAGGTTTTCAACGCTTGAGTGGCGTACTAATGGTGCTGCAAGCGCTCATAGCCCACCTGATGGTAAGCAGTTGCTTCCAGTTGTAATCATCAGGTGGGCCGTATGCTTGCTTGCCAACTTGTAACATACGAAAAATCTGTAAGACAGTAGGTAGTAGTAAACTTCCTTGATGGAGTCGATTCAATCGTTCTCAAAACAGCAAAACACTAATACAAGTTTTTGTACGAAAAAGCCGACAATATAATTAAAGGAATTCTCGTACTTTAAATCCTTTTGCAAACTCACTCGCCATTCCTTTTGTAAAACAAAACAAGCCGTCCATTTCCACCCACGTCCAAGATAAAGATAAGGGTAATTACGATGCAACGAATAAAAAAAGATAGATAAAGAAAAGATACCTTTAACGGCCACAACATTAATTATGTTCAATATCTTTTAAGAACTAGCGATTGTAGGCGAATGTGCTCGCATATTTTTAGATTGATATCCTATGGTTTGTTATAATAACTATAGGCCAATATGTACATAGGCCAATATACATATGCTATTTCTAGCTTCGCCCGCTTTAAAGTAGTTTTCGAGGGAACCTAAAATTTTTTCGGTATTTAAAGCATCCTATGTTTAACCCGATTAGATATTTTTGCATGTAAAAGTAACAAACGTCCATCCATGCATTCGAATATATCCCCGTTTTCACAAAGTCACCCGACACCCGTCCATTGACTGACCGCGCTTAAAACTACTTAGCCCATTGACCATTTACCAACCAGTTACTGTACCTGGCTATAAGCGTTTCATTTGCGACCGATCCGGTCACCTCCTTACTGGTGACGCTATCGAGGCCACTAGGACCAACAGTAGTAGATATTCCAAAAAATAATAGGAAAGAAAAATATCGAGAAAATACAAAACTGGAGAAGAACAGTGGTACCCAAAAAACGTCAAATTACCTCTAAAATTCTTATGTATTAAAAGTGACCTAAATATAAAAAGACTCAATAATGTTAATAAAATAAATTAGCTCATAGTATTCTATTGTATTTGATGATGAATATCAAATTATGTCACCATTGCGAATTGTTTTAAGCGGTTCTCAAACTTTGCTTTGCAATTTATAAAATATAAAAGTATTTCATGAGTTTAAATTATTTAAATCACCTTTTTATGTAACTTTGTTTGCAAGCAAGTATTTTATTATTGATATCATTATAAATAAATAAATAAATAAACGCTGCACACTCAACGGCCCCCTTTAGGATAGTAATATCCTGTGTCGGGGTCCGGAAACATTCACAATGACAAGGACAAATACACCCAGACCGGAAAATATGCTTGCATGGTCAATACAAACATATTATGCTCCGAGCGGGAATCGAACCCGCGACCTATGGCGTTTAAGGTAGGTTCGCTACCGCTGCGCCACAACGTCGTCGAGATATTGGCTCATCATTGCTAATCTCGAGATATTGGCTCTTTTGCCCAGTACGAGCGGATCAGAGAGCTTGGCAGGTCACGCCGGCTTGTCCCGCACCACTTGATGCTAATATCCGTCCCGGTCCCCCAGCCCCTCGTCTCTCTTGCCTCGACGCCTGTGGTCCCAACGCCGACCGTACGCGCTTGCATGGAAAACGCTGGGGGGTTTTAACATCTGCCCTCCCCGGCACCAAGCTCCACACGGCCACGTTGGTACGTTCTGTGAAATTTCCCATAACCTGACAAACGGACTGAAATTGGCCGACGAGAAGGGCTCCTCCCTTCTGTCTAAGGTGAAATTTGATAACGTACAAAACAATCACGTTTTAAATTTCTTTACTAGAAATTGTCGTTTTATTCGAAATATTTTAATTAATAAATTCCTACAGATTACACATATTAAACAGTGTCAGAAATTCTTGTTAAAAAAATTGTATCATCAGCAAAATACATATAATATGTTTTATAATTATTATCAGTTTATGACACGTTCGCGAATTGTATTAAATTGTGGTTTCCAAACTTGCCAAAATTATCAAAGATAATAAATACCACTACAATATTCTAAGAATATTAAAAATCCGAATAGTAATTTGTTTGTTTTTGACGTGCTTCAACTTCTAAAGAAGGAACATCAAGTATATATAAGACACTCTTATATATAAAACAGTGTATATTAAGCATGAATATTTGTAGGAAACACTTGGCACACAGAAGAAATATTACCTGAATATGACAAACAGTTTTTATCTCGGTAAGGCATTAAGTACTTGATCTTGCTTAGTCTATATCTTTGTAATTTTTCCTTATATGTGATGTACAATAAAGCATTATAAATAAAAGAAAAAAGTTTCCATAAGATTATCAAACTACAGGATCACACTTAAAATGTGTCTGATGCAGCACGTTTTACACATACATGTCTACAGATGCTATGGAACAGATACTTTATACAAACAAAATTAGACTAACTCGTTGATCTCACTTTTGTAAATTTAAAATTAACGCAACGAAACGAAGTTATTCGGCTACAAATTATGATTTCCACAACATAAAAATAATAATTTTTAAATCCGTAAGGTTGAGAAACGCTGCGGAATAACAAACGAATCAAAACAATATGTGACGAACGGACACCAGTGCAGTTGACACTCATCGCCAAGTCTAACGACGAGTAAGCAGAAAAAAATGTGTGTTTATATAGTTTGTGTGTTTTTTGTGTTGTTCAATGTCATCCAAGCCACAACACCTATTAAAGGTGAGTAAAATAATCAATACGTAAGCGAAAGAAGTAAAACCAAGAAATGACACAATTTTTATTAATAAATATTTCTAAATAATACAATAAAGAGGTTTGAACTGTGTTTAATTTGTTTTATTAAATAGCATTTATAATAATTTACAGTTTTTATTGAATTGATTTAATAATAAGGTTTGGAGTGCTGACTTTAATTTTCAGAGGAAAAAAACAATTTATTGAGTAGTTGCCGCTCCCTGTCGTGCCTATACGTAGTTACTTATGATTTAAAATTAATAATAAATTTTGATATAATATAATATATTAGTAATTATTATTGTAAAAATATATGATTTTTTTTTTTTATTAAAAAAGTTGGACAGCCTTTTTAAATTATCGGTAGGTTAAGCAACTTTTGGCTTGGTCGGCTAATAGATGGGTACGGAATTAGTATTTCATCTCATTCGTGCTTCGGAGGGCACGTAAAAAGTCAGTCTCGAGTTTAATCCATTTTATAAAACGTCCGAGGCCTAAAGTGGAAACCTGAACAACCACTCGAAAAGACGATGATCGTTTTTGACGAAATTAAGAATAAGAATACTCAAATTAATTGCTTTCGTTTCATTCGCCTTAGTAACGTTCCAGTTGTTATTTAATCATCGACGTGTAAGTTAAATATTATTGTTTTCGTCACGAGTTATAGTTATGTATACAAAGCAATGAATATTTAGTATTTACAATGTATTTTTACAACTATTAATAAAATTTCATCGTAATCGAAAACAACTAATCCTAAATAATATTATAAATACGAAAATAACTTTTGCGCTAAAGGTCGAGGGTTCGGTTCCGACTCGGGGCGGTATGTATTCATCATACTAACATGTGTTCCGGTGTATATAACTATCCTAATGGGGCATTGAGTGTTTAACTTTTATTTATTTATTTGTAAAACCGCAGTCCTCAGCTCTTATAATAAATGTACATACAAATCCTAAATTACTCGTGTTGAATAATACTATAAAAGTTGAAAAGATATTCGGTCAATATGATTTTCGTTATTGTGCCCGTTCAGTTCGTACCGTTTTAGTTCGGATGTTGACCCAAATGCTAAATAGAGCCTTAAATTATATCGATATGACATTTTTAAATTTTGTTATCAAAAAAGAGTAGCCGGTTAACAATAGTTCTATTAATTTCTTCAACTAGTGCTAGAAGCAGCTAAAATGCTATATAAAGTGGTCAGAGTTTCTATTTATCAGTTGTTTCTATGGAGTGACATAGCCCTGGCTGAAACTCCTAAAATAAACATGAAAAAAAAAAAAACTAGTGCTACTACATTTTCAAGTTCATTTCAGTCAGCAAGAAATCTTTATAGTTTCTTACATGTTTTTGGAATAAAAAGTTGCAATAATTTCCCTGTGAAAATTCATCATAATTTTCCTATACATAAATAGTAAGCAGAGGTTCCATGGAAACAGGAACAATTTGGTTGAAATTAGCCGCACAGCTTAATACATAGGATATTCTCGTTTTGATAATATATTCCTGAAGTTTTACGGGAGTCTAATTACAGAGTCTAACTAGCAATAAACATTGTTATTTTTTTTATCTTACAGGTCTATATTGCCGAGATCCGGATTCGGGGAAACTTTACCCAGTCAATAGCACGTGGAAGTCCGAAAGTTTTTGCGGAAATTACACTTGCAAACTTAGAAAAAAGAATTTTACAGAAACTGAATACAAACCGATACGGAAAATCAATATAACGAAAAAACATTTGAACAGAATTAATAAATCAAGCTATGGTGATATGTCTGCAAGTGGGAGTGAACATTCAGAGGTAGTAATGAATAAAATTAGTACTGGCCCACAGCCAGTGTTCCAAAAATATGTTAATAATAAAATGAATGAACTAAAACAAGATTTAAAAAATGCATCAGACGGTGATCGATATTTGACTGAATCAGAGATAAAAACTATAACTGAAATACTTCACACGATAAAGAAGAGTGATCTGGAAGCGATTGTGGAAATTTATAATATAGCACAGGAGATTTACAATGAAATGGATAATGCAACTGAGAAACTCGTTAAGGAATCTTTAAATAATATTAAGAATGAAGATATTAAAATTATGAAGAAACCAATAAGTGGTAAAGATTCTGTCTCATATTGGTATGAGCCACTTAACAAACATAATAATATTAAAAACAGTCCAGTCGATTCAACAATAGAATCCACAAAAGTAATACTTTCTGCACAGCCAGTAAGAATACCTGAATCTGAAAAGTTGCAATACTATTATCCTATTTCAAGCTTCCACAGAATGTCGTCCTATATGCACAATCCTTATAATTCACAACAAAATGTTCCTCAAGATGTGAAACCTTGTAAGAAAATTTTGAAAACTTATATTCCTCCCATATGGTATCCAGGAACGATAGATGAATCCTACAAAGCATCCTCAACTACTCAACCAACATTACTGCCTTATCCATTTTCTTATGTACATCGATATAATTTTACATACCCAGCCAGTTACTACTACAACAATTATCCCTGGGCACAGTTGAATGTTTACAATAAAAATAAAAATTATCCATACCCCTATCATAATGCACATCTTGCGTTACTTCCTAGTACTGGTATTATAACCAATACTGATGAATTCAATAAAAAACTTGAAGAAAATAGTGATGTTGCAAAAGATAACAATTCGATAGAATCAAAACCTGATTGGCAAACCGAACCATTATCAGCTAAAGTATTGGAAGAAGTAGAAGCGAATATGTCGGAAAAGTACAAATTACTGAAACCTTTGTCGTTTAGAAAAAGTATCAAATTAGAGAAAGTTGGTAAAGTAATTAAATTAGACGAATTGACGAGAAATAGAAGGGAAATTAAAGATGTTAGTAATAAAGATGATAAAACAGAAGATGAAAAGTATGAAGCTTATGTCGAAAAAACAACGTAAGTAATAAACTTATTTAATACATTACATTTGGAATATAGAAGACGTAGTGTGGTCAGGCCCTCCACATGGTGGATGCGGGTAGTGCAGGACCGGTCATTGTGGCACTCTTTGGGGGAGGCCTATGTCCATCAGTGGATGTCCTTCGGCTGACATGAGGACAATGATGATGATTAAGAATATAAACGGTTCTGGTGTGCTGAAAGCAAATCTGCTTTGAGTCTCTACGGTCGAGAGCTCGACTCCCGCTCGAAGCAGATGTTTGCTATAAATATCTGTATCAGTCTGGTAGTTTGTCAATGTGGGTATCCTCGTCGTACCTCGGATAGCAAGTTAAGCTATCGGTCCCGGTAGTTATCACATAATCAATCATCAACATCAAATAAAAATCGTTAGATCTTGATATGCAATTTGCTCTTATACAATCAGATACTGGTTCGCCCTTAGGATTGTGGAGGTGAAATAGCAATCACACTGTGTAAAAACTAGTAACCTGTCAAATACGGATAAAAGTTAAACGCAAACTTCGGGCCAAAGTCAACCTTCGAAAGGAACCTATGAAGAAGAAGACATTTAGAAATCATATAGATTTAAAATGTCATTAACCTCTTACGTTATTGGTTAATATTCTATCTAATAATCTTGGTCTTTAAATATTCCTCCAAAAAATCTTTTTGAAAAAATCTTTGTGAGATTTTGAAAACCGACATTACGCACCCCTAGCTTGAAAAAGATGACAAATTAGCGACAAAAAACATTGGAATGTCGACCCTTTGTTTAGACAGATTGGTGGAAGTGCTTTATCATATATTTTTTTAAATAACATAAAAATATTTTTCGTTACAACATTATGAATGTATTTTATATATCGGTAAAGAGAAACAGTAATAAATAATTATGTCTGCACAGTTATTGTAATCATTAACAAATTTTTAAAACTACACATTATATCGCCCTTTAGGATGAAAACGACGTAACTCAAAAAGCATTTTTTTGGGAATCAAAATAAGTTTTAAAATATTGACACCTGCACAATCTTTCGTACATTATAAATTTTTGTTTATTTACGTCAGTTATTGACCCTCGAATATGGCTATGTTTGGACTATTTTTTAAGAATTTCGTTCCAAGTTATTTTACGCTGATAACGAAATTTTTGATTCTTTTTAAATTGTGGCGTTTTCGTTCTAAAGATGCGAAATGAATATACATACATCTATAGAAACACTGTAAGGGAACTAGTTAGTTTGTTTAAGCGAGAAATGTATGCAGTCTTTCAAAAATTACAAAATCAATTTAAAAAATGTTTAGTGGTGATTGCTATGGCGTAGTGGTTCAAACGCCGATCACGCTCTAGATTGTCCGTAAGCGGGGACCATATTGACCATAAAGAATTGATCCTGGTCTTCTTGGGCGATTGTCGTAACTTAAGCTACGAGGTTATTTGGAGGGGTAATACAAGTATTAGTATTGACTTGAAAAAGCATTGCCAATATTCTTTAAAAAAAAAAGACATGGTCTGAGTGGTTGTTTTTGTGTCTATTGTCGGAGCTCCACACGAGATATAACAATCCTAATGTGATCCATTGAGAGTAGTGTTTATTTATTTCCTTTTTTTGTGACTATTGGCCTTACTCGCATTGATAGCGTCACGGGGCAACCGATGGGGTGACCGATTACTGAGACCCAGCCGAGAAAAAGACTCAATGCTTATTTCATCCACAGATTGACTCCTGCGAGGCCGTCTTTTGCAACATTCAAAATATTACGAAGAAAAATATGTTAATAAATAAACGCTACACAATCAACGGCCCCCATTATGATATTGATATCCTGTGTCGGGGGTCCGGAAACATACACAATGACAAGGACAAATACACCCAGACCGGAAAATATGCTTGCATGGTCAATACAAACATATTACGCTCCGAGCAGGAATCGAACCCGCGACCTGTGGCGTTTAAGGCAGGTTCGCTACCGCTGCGCCACAACATGGACGGAAAAATATATTAAAAGACTTTTTATTTTTTTTAAGGTGTGAAACGAGCACAGAACCTGGTTTCTTTCGCGTGGGCAACGAAACGGAGCCGTACCCCGCCTGCTGTCCACAGAGGATAAGCAAACCGAAAAAAACGTGATAAGTACTATGGAATGACGATTTTTTTCTCACAATCTTAAAAGCATTAATTAGGAATATATATTTAGATAACGGAGAGTCTTTTGGACTTAATTATGTTGAAAATTTTAATCTTTTGATGTATTATAAAAACAACGAAAAGTATAACTGATTGTGGATTTATGGTTAACAGGAGTTAAAGTTTTAATTTTTTTTTTCAAACTATTCTTTTAGTGATATAATAATTTATTTACAGCTAATTAATAAGTACTAATTATGATATAAGTATGTGCAATAAATGTTATGTAATATATATGAGTCTATTTTTAATTACAAAATCAAAAAAATATTGTTTTATTATTTTTCTTTTTTTTTTTAATGTTACAAAGTTAACAAGCAAGCATACGGCCCACATAATGGCAAGCGGTTGCCGTAGCATATGAGCGCGTGCAACACCATTTGTAGGTGTCATTCTCGCGTTGCCAACTTCGAGATATTAATCTTAAAACTCATTCATTGCAATTTCACTAGCTAGAGTGCCTTCAAACTGAAACACAGCTATGCTAAAGACAGTACTGCTTTGTGGTAGTATATTTGACAATGCGTTAGTGCCTGTTCCAAAAAAAGACCAATCACGCAACAGTACCTACTACAGAGTAGTATAAAGTAACAGTACTTTATTCCGATTTTCTGTAACAGGTTAGTACTTTCCCGGTCGAGCCGGCCCATTTGTGCAGGTCGAAGCATGGCCGTACTACTACTAAAACTAACTACCTACGACTAATTAGCCAATATTAAATGAAATAAGCCACTTATCTGGTGCCAAGCCGAAATCGCACATATCATACAGACCATAAAATCAACGCCCCATCCACTACATGGCGGGAATTAAGAGTAATCGTATTCACGCTTGGCGAAGCGGCAACGCGACGTGATATTTGACGCCCCGCCGAGCGCGACGGTTTTTATGGTGGTCTCTCTTTCTCATGCATAATATATTTATACTGGATTCTACCCACGGCTTCGCCCGCGTGAATAACGCTTTTAAACTTTGAACCGCACGAAACGCAATAATACGTACTGATACTGTTACTTTACGTCGGTTTTCTGTAAGAGGGTAATACTACCCTGGTCGAACCGGCCTATTAGTGCTAGGAGGAACATGACTCTCCTACCTTGATTAAAATAAATTGAATTTAAGAACTTTATCATATCGTTGATACTAACGAGAAACGACGTTAGTTAAAAATGCATTACTCAATCTAACAGACCCTTTTTAAGTCCTACTATAAGATAGCGTCTAATTTAAAATTATTTAACAAAAAATACAATAAATCAGATTGTATGTGATGCCCTCACATGGAGACAGATTTAGTTAATGGAATTTCAACTTTGTGATCCAGATATAAGGTTCATTTTATTTTATTTAGATATGTGTCTTCGTTAATAAGGATATGATTTATTGTATTTTATTTTAGTTCAGTAATTTAAAGTTCTTTAATGATGAATATAAATGTGTTTTAAAGAAATTTACATATGTTAAATATAAAATTTTGATAGAAAAATGTGTTTTAGAAATATTTTTAAACTATCATTTTTACTACTTAAATATTAATTATTAAAATAATAGACCTGTATAAGTTTAAGGATTTAAATAATAAAAGAAGTTAAATCAAAATGTTGATACAAACAAATAAAAAGTGCTTAAAATTGAATTAAATAAATTCTCTTGTAAATTAAGTCTATAAAAAGTAAAATCCTCTTGTAAATATTGATAAAAAACAACAGCCATTTATAAAAAAGATCCCACAGAAAGTAGCACCATCGAATATAAAACATCAAACGAATATAAGGATAGCCCTTAACATGAGGCAATAACATCTCACTCTAAACAGTATCAATGTCCATTCGGAATCAAATCGTTCAATTTTACTATAAAAACTCGATCTAGTTAATGGACCCTGACTGTAATGTCCTTAAATTCTATAAAAAAAACCGAACGAAACTCGATTCGGGTTCACTTAAAAAAGCATTACCCTTCGTGGTCGAGTGACTTATTGTAACCAAGGAAAGTGATGTAAATATACAATTCTTCCCTGCGTGAGAGGGAGATGAGATGCGTCAAAAATATTTAAATTAAGCCCTACCCTTAATGTCGGACATTATTTTTTTATCGGCACGTCCAAATAAAGATATGTCGCGAGCTCTTTCGGGAAACGTTATCTTGGTAGGGAGGATATAAAATTTGGGCTTTGTACCCTTTCGTGTAAGATTTTAATATTTGGAGGGTAATATAAATGCTAAAGAAATATTGTTCAATGAGTCGTTAGGGAATTCGTTGTGGCGTTGTGGGTAGCGAGTCTGGCTTTAGTCTCGACGGTTGCGGGTTCGATTCCCGCTCGGGCAGATGTTTGTCAAAATTTCTGTCTCGGTCTGGGCGTTTGTCTGTGGGGCTTCCCACCGTGCCTCGGAGAGCACGTTAAGCTGTCGGTCCCGGTTGTTATCACATAGCATCTATATCGTATATAATAATCGTTAACTCTTGATAAGTAAATTGTTCTTATCCAATGAGTTACTGGTTCGCCCTTAGGGTTGCGGAAGTCAGATGGCAATGGCTCTGTATAAAAACTAGTAGCCCGTCAAATCCGGATAAGAGTAATAAGCAGACCCTGGGTAAAATAAAATACCGGGAATAATGCTAGGACAAAGAAGAAGAGTGGTTAGGGAATATTTTTTTATCAAAGCGTCATTTTATTGGTATTTTCTTTTTAAAGAGAAAATTCGTGGGATATAGATGTTTACTTAGATGGTTAGCTACCCACGTACGTTGGTGAAAACTCGTCAATGACTGCTCGTCAGCCACACTTATAGGGCTCACCCTCGGGCCGTGGACGTGCAGAGTGGGGTATCTGTGCGTCCGAGATGAGCGGCCCTAAGGAGGAGTCGGTGTGGTCCCGACTGCCGTGTGCGCTTGCATGGGAAGCGCTGGGGGCTTACCATCTCGACGAGACTGAGCTCCGCTACCAACCGGGGCCATGTGATTGTCAGGTCGCGTTGGTTGGTTCTCCAAGAGTTCCCGTAACCTGACAAAAACACTGAGGTCGGCCACCGAGGAAGTTTTAGTGGGTCCCCATGACGTTTCCACCTTGTCATGGAACCCCACATAAACCGGTTGTTCCTCCCCAGGACGCCGGGTATCTGGCAGTAGATTTCCTCCCCGACAAAAAAAAAAAAAAAAAAACAGTTGAATCAAAAATGTCAACAACCCACCTACATGCTCTCTGGTGTTGCAGATGTTCATGGGCGGCGGTAATCGCATAGCATCAGGCGAGACAGCCCGTTTCCATGTCTAACATCACTATCACTACATAGTATAAAACAAAGTCGCTTTCTCTGTCCCTATATATGCTTAAATCTTTAAAACTACGCAACGGATTTTGATGCGGTTGTTTTAATAGATAGAGTGATTGAAGAGGAAGGTTTATATGTATAAGAACATCCATTAAATAGTGGAGAAATGCTGTTATTTTTGAGGTTTCTAATGAGATGTCGTAAATAACTACATTTTTTCCGCTTACATTGCAACAAACGCAGGCTGAACCATACGAGATTTATCAAAATAATATATTTTAAAACCGCGCGAAGCCGGAGCGGGCCGCTAGTAAAAATTAGAATAGAACTACTCAAAGTATATAAGTAATTTACCCACGGTCACGGATACCACAATATTTTTTTTCATCTATATGATAAAGCTTATTACCGATTTTCTAGAAATTTGGCAAATTGTTGTATAAAGTTTTACGAATAAAGAAAAAAAATAACTGAAAAAGGCCTTATTTCTACAAGGCCATTTTGCTGTTGTAAATAAACAATTACTACTCTTAATAGCACTACAAACTTAATTAGACAAAAAATTGAATATTATTAATAGTTCTAAAAATATTACTAAATGAGTAACTAGGCTGCAAAATTTTTAATTAACTTCAGCTCTTTAAAAGTTTTAGATGTAATTAAAAATCAATTAAAAGCCTTTGTCAAAAATTATTACATTTTACTTTGAGACAAGACATTAAAAAAACACCTGTAAATTACTTACACACGAAAACTTATTTTAAAAACTTGAAGAGTTAACTTTACTAACAATATAAGCTAAATTTATTAACTCAATTTTTATTTGATTTCACGATAGAAAATATTCACGGATAATTGGACGCAAATAAGCAATACCATGTCAACCCATACGAATGTCATTTCGAGAAAAACGCGTTTGAAAATTTTGAACAACTTGCTTTATATGAATTTTTATATGTATTGGTCAAGTTTTTGACAATTTCAGATTTATGTAAGTTATTTTACTTATTTTTACAAAAAAGTATTGCATATTTCGTATAAAAAATAACCCAAAACGATTAACATAACACATAAATAGCATGATTAAAAATGGCTTTTTAGAAGTTTTAAAGCTTAAAACCCTACAAATATTAAAGAAAAATGTTCTTCAGCCATTTGCAAACACTTCTGCATATATAACTCAGTTTTTTCAATTTTGTGGGTTGACATGGTATTGCTTATTTGCGTCCAATTATGAATTTTTTTTTTAATGTTAGAAGTTGGCAAACAAGCATACGGCCCACCTGATGGTAAGTGGCTGCCGCAGCCTATGAGCGCTTGCAGCACCATTAGTAGGTGCCACTCACGCGTTGCCAACCTCGAGATATTAGTTCTTAAATCTCGTTCGCCCAGTAATTTCACTAGCGTACAATGCCCTTCAAACCGGAACACAGTAGTGCCTAAACACTACTATTTGGCGGCAGAATATTGGACACTGCGGTGGTACCTACCTAGCCGGCCTCTAGCAAACAAAATACCTACCACCAGTGTGACTGATTGCACTGGTGGAATAATCTCTGTTGTGACAGAGGTTATCCCAACAGCGGGCGATGGGGTCGTCACATCCCGACGCCTTTAAAAACTTTGTGTAAAAACTAGTTACCCGTCAAATCAGGATAAGATATAATCAGACCCTGGGTAAATACCGGGAATAATGCTAGGAAGAAGAAGAAGATATTGATTTTTTTACGGTAGTAGAGCCATGCTTCTCTCAGCACAAAAGGGCCGGCTCGACCGGGAAAGTACTAACCTCTCACAAAAAAACGAAGTAACATTATCATTAAGTACTGTTGCGTTTCGTGCGAGAGTGAGAGCTCCGGAGGCCCAATCTCCCACCCCCTCTGTTCCCTTCCTTTTTTCTTTCTCATCCAGTCCCTCCAGTTCCTTGGGTTGGCAATGCGCTTGTGATACTTCAAGTATCGCAAGCCTTCATAGGTTGCGGTGACTGCTTACCATCAGGCGGACCGTATACTTGATTGCCAACCGTCATGACATAAAAAGAAAGTGTATGTGTATGAATGTGTGTGTACACGCGTATTTCACGCGCATTTATTATTCATCGTCTGTGCTTTATCACTACATAGTATAAAACAAAGTCGCATTCTCTGTCCCTATGTATGCTAAAATCTTTAAAACTACGCAACGGATTTTTAATAGATAGAGAGATTGAAGAGGAAGGTTTATATGTATAATAACATCCATTAAACAATGGAGAAAAATAAATTTGAATAAATCAAAACTACTGGATCGACTTTAATCATTTTTTCAGTGAACGACATAGGCTATATATTTTATACCCGTGCGAAGCCGGAGCGGGCAACTAGTAGTCCAGAAGCGGCATATACATAAAACAGTACAATAAAATCAATTATTTGTCTGTCCATTTCATTGTCTGAGCTATTCCTCGTTACGGGGTTTTGACTTTTTAAAAAAGATCAAGCAAGGCTAACTAGACGAGAAGGATAAAATGAAATATTTGATCAACATTTAATTCCTTATCTTGCGACTCTTAAAACCCCTGGGATTAAAAGACTTGTACAATTTTTTATATTCTTTAAACCGGCGCTTAGATATAAGATAGAGACATTTTTGATAAGTTTCCGTCTCGTATTTTATTGCTAAGTTACATTTTATGTACTTTAGTTTTAACTTTAGACCAATATGCCATTCCATTTTGTGTTTTTTTTAGTTTGTCATGACGGTTGGCAAACAAGCATATGGTCCGCTTGATGGTAAGCAGTCACCACAATCTGTGAACGCTAGCGATACTTGAAGTATCACATGCTCGTTGCCAACTCAAGAGATAGGACAGAGGGGATGAGGAGGAAAAAAAAGGAAGGGATTAGAGACCATACAAGAATCTGGTCTGGGTGTTTCTCCTCGTCCGTGTGTGTGTCTCCGGACCCCCGACACAGAATGTCATTATACTAATTTGGACCGTAGAGTGTGTAGAGTTTTATTGTAAGACAATAGCCCAAACGGTTCAGGAACTAACCTTCACTCGCATACAAGTCAGTTCTTCTACCGTTGCACTATTGAGACTCATAACCTAATATCCCAGTCACGACTTAAGACATAAATCAGTCCTGAACTTTACATACAAGACTACGTCGAACAGAATCATGGTGTAACAAAGGCCTAATTTCCAAACTGTGTAAATCACGGACCTCCTTTGATTTTAGTGTAAGAGTTGACGGCTATTAAAATATTGATATGATTTCTATGAGATGTCACAAAAAATTAAAAATATTTTTTTGATTATCGCTTCGGGAGAAATGTAGGAATAAAAACTTGAGAAGTGTCAAGGCACACCCAGATGGAACGAAGTTCCTTTCGATTAATTAAATTTTATTAATAACATTAATTTAATTAATTAATTAATTAAATTATTAAAAACTAATTAATTTTTCAAAAATAAATACGAAATGAAAATAACCGGCTTGCTTTCTATGAGAGAGAAAGAGACAGAGAGAGAGACAGAGACAGACAGAAACACGCGCACGCCGCACTGCTTACAAGTATAGCAAAAAGTGTCGTTACATCTTTTGGTCTTATTTTTTTCCGTCTAGCCCCCTTTCGTAACGCGCGATAAGGAACTTCGTTCCAAAAACTTTTTATTAAAAATATTAGCAATCCTTTTTCAAAGCATTACTAATACTCCTATTGCCCTTCCGAATAAGCTCGAAGCTTGCGCCAGGAGTAGGTACGGCAATAGCCCAAGAGGGTCGGGAGGGAATCGGATAACGGAGCGGAGTAGGCCCTTCTGCCCAGCTATTGAGGCTTGAGAAATAAAAATATATTTTTTTTTTATGTTAGAAGTTGGCAAACAAGCATACGGCCCACCTGATGGTAAGTGGTCGCCGTAGCCTATGAGCGCTTGCAGCACCATTAGTAGGTGCCACTCACACGTTGCCAACCTCGAGATATTAGTTCTTAAATCTCGTTCGCCCAGTAATTTCACTAGCGTACAATGCCCTTCAAACCGGAACACAGTAGTGCCTAAGCACTACTATTTGGCGGCAGAATATTGGACACTGTGGTGGTACCTACCTAGCCGGCCTCTTGCAACAAAAGACCTACCACCAGTGTGACTGGTTGCACTGGTGGAATAATCTCTGTTGTGACAGAGGTTATCCCAACAGCGGGCGATGGGGTCGTCACATCCCGACGCCTGAAAACCTTTATACATATACCTCTTCTTCGTAGTCGAACAGTCATCTTCTTCTTCCTAGCATTATTATCGGTAATATATCTACCGAGGGTCGGCTTATTATTCTTATCCGGATTTTACACAGAGCGATTACCATCTGACCTCCGCAACCCTAAGAGCGAACACACAACATAACAGCAAATTATTAATCAAGAGTTAATGATCATTATCACGTGCTTTGTAATAACAACCGCGACAGCTTAACGTGCTCTCCGAGGCACGGTGAGGAGACCCACAAAGACAAACGTACAGACCGAAACAGATTTGTAAATTCAATACAAACATCTGCTCAAAGGTAGACTCACGACTAACACTCCGAAACGGTATCCCGAGCGGTCATATATACCATCAAATAATAATATAAAATTAGAAAAATAAAGATACATACAACTTTTATACTCAACAACTATCGTAGATAACGAAGAATGTAGTAAACACTGCCAGATAGCGTGCCTGTCTTTAGTTTTAAGTACCGGGAGGGTGATTAGTGGTAAGCCTCACTATTTTAAGAGAGCGGCGTTAGAAGAATTGGATCGTTTTCGTTATTTCTTATACAATACATTGTTTGACACCGTTGTGGCGTTGTGGGTAGCGAGTCTGCCTTAAGCCTCGACGGTTGCGGGTTCGATTCCCGCTCGGAGCAGATGTTTGTATTAACCGTACAGGCATGTTTTCCGGTCTGGTTTTGTTTGTCCTTGTCATTGTGAATGTTTCCGGACCCCCGACACAGGATATAATTATCCTAATGGGGGCCGTTGAGTGTGTAGCGTTTATTTTTTTATTATTATTTATTTATTTATTTATTGTTAAACATTAAGAAATGATAATTTTATAAAGCCAAACAATTTTTTTAAACGAATAAGTTGCCGGTTCACGTGTTCCTTCCTTTAATCTGGGCTCCTTCAAACGAGGCGTGAAGAGGCATCTTGCGGGTAGGCAGGGCGAGGGTGGCTAACGCGGTTGCATTCCGCAACTGTGCTAGCCGCCTTCGCGTTTGGACTTTTTTTTCATTTTTCATTCGGAGGAGTAGTCATCTACTTTTCAAGTAAAACGAAATGTCCCTTCTTATATATGCGGTTGTCGTTAGGTGTGTCACTCACACGTTGCTATCCTTGAGATATTAGTTCTTAAATCTAGTTTGCCCTATCATTTCACTAGCTAGAGTATGCTTCAAATCGAAACACAGTATGCTTTACGGTAGAATAAATGATACTGCGATGATACCTACCCAGACGACCTCTTGCCGTAAGAGTCTGGGCGGTTCCTTTGCAATAAGAGCCTATTCGACCTCTTGCAATAAGAGGGATATTATATTTGTATAGTAATATTCTTATAAAGCTAATAATTGACACCGTTGTGGCGTTGTGGGTAACTAGTCTGCCTTTAGTCTCGACGGTTGCGGGTTCGATTCCCGCTCGGGCAGATGTTTGTTAAAATTTCTGTCTCGGTCTGGGCGTTTGTCCGTGTGGGTCTCCCCACCGTGCCTCGGAGAGCACGTTAAGCTGTCGGTCCCGGTTATTATCAATAACATCTGATAATAATAATCGTTAACTCTTGATAAGTATTATAATTGCTCTTATCCAATGAGTTACTTGTTCGGCCTTAGGGTTGCGGAGGTCAGATGGCAATCGCTCCGTGTAAAAACTAGTAACCGGTCAAATCCGGATAAGAGTAATAAGCAGACCCTGGGTACATAAAAATACCGGGAATAAGTCTAGGATGAAGAAGATTCTTATAAAGCTAATAAAATCCATATGGATTATATACTAAAATAGCATTTCACATAAACCTTACTTTAAATTGCTCTGAAGCTAAAACCTAGTTTGCTTAAGTTTTAATTTACTGAAATATAAAGAATAGTGGCACTCGCTCGTTGTCTATTTAAACGTTAAAATTTAATAAACTCTGGAATCTTACAAACGAAATGCTAATGGAAAAATCCAATTAATAAATATATCAAGATGGTGTCTGAAAGGATTTTTCTCAGAAAAAGGTGTTTTTATTCAAAGGAATAAATTACTCTATCTTTTTCGGTATCTTGTTAAAATTAGTTAATACTAGTGTCTATGGTAACCAAATTAACAGATGAGTAAGTGATGAAAACTATCTTCTCCCCATAATGCTGTAAAGACCCGTGGTATATAACCACACATTTTTTTTTTAAATAAATAAATAAACGCTGCACACTCAACGGCCCCCATTAGGATAGTAATATCCTGTGTCGGGGTCCGGAAACATTCACAATGACAAGGATAAATACACTCAGACCGGAAAATATGCTTGCATGGTTAATACAAACATATATGCTCCGAGCGGGAATCAAACCCGCGACCTGTGGCGTTTAAGGCAGGTTCGCTACCGCTGCGCCACAACGTCGTCAAACATACTCATTAAAAAAACTGCACTAAGCGTAGAAAATTTCCTATTGCCGTTATTAAAAAGGGTGGGAATGTTATCGCAATGAGGTTGATCACCGCTGAGGTTATAGTGGATTTCCGTGACGTTACCATCTTCTCAAGAAACCCTCATAACCAATCCCTCCTCGGCCAGCAGCCGGGTATCTGATGGCTAAATTCCTCCTCCGAAACGGTATTTTGTATTCATAACGGTTGTCAAAAGAGTATACGGTCTGCCTGAGCAGACACCGCGAACTTAGGTACGCTTGTGATACTTGAGGTATCACGTGCGCGTTGCTAGCCCAAGGGATGGGAGAGAAGGGATGAGAATGGAATAAAGGGAGTAGAGCCCCTTTGTTCCCTCCCCTTTTTGGATTGAGATTGGGCCTCCGGGGTACTGTTTCTTAACGCCGATTTTCTGTGAGAGAATCGAATAATAATATTCAATTCAAATTTCGAATAATTCGTATTTTCAAATATTATTATTAAATACATATTAAATTGAAATATTTGATTAGGAACGAATAATTCGTAAGTTCGAATTATTCGCACACCTCTCATATGTATGTATATAATATCATATATGGTACTTATATAAAAAAATAATGTTAAAAATTCTTGTCTGTCTGCCTTTTTTCCTGGTAATGAAACTGAAACGGCTGAACTAATATTAACGGGACTCACTACAAAAATCGCTACACCACGAGAGCGGCGCCGCGTCTATAATAGCGCTATAACATTGACCGCTGGCTCTTGAACTATTAAAGTACCTTTTGGTCGCGAAGTCTAATGAAATTCTTGACGTAATTGATTCTATTATCTCGTTAAATCGATTGTGTATTCAAACAATGAATCAAATTTGAACATTGATTTGAGTTATTCCATTGGTTCTATTGTGATTTTGGGTTTTTTTTATAATAAGGATGGTATACTGATGAATATCTATGCCTTATTGCTCCGGCTAGTTATAATTTTTGTTCAATAACCAATAAATAATATAATGTACAAAATATATAATATAATATACAACAGAAAGATTTTAAATATTAACTAGATACTACTAGTATCAAAAAATATCTAAGAAAAAGATAAATGAACTTATTCTTCCTAGCATTAAACCCGGTATTTTTGCCCAGGGTCTGCTTATTACGGAAATTATCCGGATTTGACTGGTTACTAATTTTTACGCAGAGTGATTGCCATCTGACACCCGCAACTCTAAGTACGAACAAGTATCTTGTTGGATAAGAGCAAATTAAACAAGAGTTAACGACTTTTATCACATCCTATGTGGTAACAACCAGGGCCGAAAGCTTAATGTGCACTCCCAAGCACGGTGGCGAGACCCACAAGGACAAACGCCCAGACCAAAACAGATATTTATAATAAACATCTGCTACAAACTCAAAGCAGCACGCCACAACGGTCGTCAATCAAAAATGTTCAAATTCAATTATCTTTACTCCTTATTATTTCTAAACTACCAAAAGTACCACAAAAGTTGCCATATGCTGAAATTATAAAGGTTGCGTTTTTGCTATTTGGTAATGAAACCCTAAACATTTTAAAGGCGTCGGGATGTGACGACCCCATCGCCCGCTGTTGGGATAACCTCTGTCACAACAGAGATTATTCCACCAGTGCAATCAGTCACACTGGTGGTAGGTCTTTTGTTGCAAGAGGCTGGCTCGGTAGGTACTACCGCAGTGTCCAATATTCTGCCGCCAAATAGTGCTTAGGCACTACTGTGTTCCGGTTTGAAGGGCATTGTACGCTAGTAAAATTACTGGGCGAACGAGATTTGAGAACTAATATCTCGAGGTTGGCAACGCGTGATTGGCACCTACTAATGGTGCTGCAAGCGCACATAGGCTACGGCAACCACTTACCATCAAGTGGGCCGTATGCTTGTTTGCCAACTTCTAACATAAAAAAAAATTTTCAATATAACGCTATTAGGATTGTAAGCTTAATAAATACTGTATAAACTCGCTACGTCTAGTGCGTTTGTTTAAGAAATCGTTCTTAAAATCAACTTCGGAGGATGCGTGGATTTTATCTTATATATTTTTGCTACGGGAAAATGAATTTAATTTAAAATATTTTATGTATACTTTGTATTATATAAGCAAGAATTTATTTAGTCAATATTTATATAAAGTCTAGACGAATGAAAGAACTGACATTTTGATATTTTTCGTATATATTTTTGTTTTCAACTTTTAAGATTAAGCGTAAATAATAAATTTCATTTAGTCTTTTGAATCATCAATCGTAATATCATTTTAATATTATAAACGTGAAAGTTTGGTTGGATGTTTGTTACCCTTCACTCAAAAACTACTGGACAGATTTTGATGTAATTTGGTATACACATAGCTTATTATCTGGATGAACATATAGGATACTTTTTATCCTAGATAAGTATGTACTATAGTATAAGTATACAAAAATTGTATGGATGTGCTGATCTCTGTTTCTTACCTTTATTTTGCACCTTTATTAATCAGATTATTAAAAATGGTCAAGTTCATGATCATAAAAAATCATCATCTTGAAAATCTTCTTATCGCCAACCTAGTGTCAGAGTTGTTCAGGTCGTCCGTATAGGCCTCTAACTTGACTTATCGACTGTCGTCAAATTGTCAACAGCCGGGACCGACTTTTTACGTGCCCTGCGAAGTTGAAATACCACTATGCGATCACCCATCTAGTGACTGACCGCGCCTAAAGTTGCTTAACCTACCGATCGTTTACCGTTTACCGAGTCGTGCGTGCACTCGGATATGAGCGTCGTTTCTTGAAAATCAAGTTCATCATCGTCGAAATCGCTTCAAATACATGAGGAACGATATCCAAGTTAATAATAATAATAATAATATAAACGCTACACACTCAACGGCCCCCATTAAGATAATTATATCCTGTGTCGGGGTCCGGAAACATTCACAATGACAAGGACAAACACAACCAGACCGGAAAACATGCCTGTACGATTAATACAAACATCTGCTCCGAGCGGGAATCGAACCCACAACCGTCGAGGCTTTAGGCAGACTCGCTACCCACAACGCCACAACGGTGTCTAAAGAAAGAAACGGTGTAAGATCATCCTCTTCTTATCCTAATGAACATTTCTCATTCAGCCAACCAATAGTAAAGTCAACTCAGACAAAGAGACGGAAAGAAGCTAGTCTATAAATATAATAAAATTGGAGTGTCTGCTTGTAATATTGAAATAACCGTTTTTACTACATGTATATGAATATATATACGGTACATACACTAAAATAACATTTTTTACAATTTTTGTCTGTCTGTTTGTTCCGGCTAATCCCTGATATGGCTGGACCGATTTTGACGGGACTTTTATTGGCAGGTAGCTGATGTAATAAGGAGTAACTTTGACTACTTTTATTTTAGATAAAGAATTAGGTTTCCGTGCAGTAAAGCAAAAATGGTACATCACGCGAGCAGAGCTGCGGGCGCATTTAGTCGTTAATATAAATAGAAGCGCTTGGCCACCTACCGTATGTTCTAAATTCTTACCTAATCATGGCTTCCGATACCTGGTACAGTCATTGTCAATAACCGATACATTACATAATCGTATGAGATTGATAAATGTAAGTGTCTATACGGGCATTCCATACCTTATCATATGCTTTTGAATTTTTGTTGATGATTCATAATTTTATATTTGACTGTACAGCAATTGTTTTATAGTTTCTTATATTACGATCTAGTTCTCCCTAGCATTATTGCCAGTATTATATTTACCCAGGGTGTGCTTACTACTCTTTTGATTTGACAGGCAACTAGTTTTTACATGAAGCGATTATCATTGGCCTCCGTTACCCTAAGGGTTGATAGCAAGCTGTCCTTAGCCTCAACGGCCGCGGGATCGATCTTACCAATATCAATTCTGGTCTGAGTGTTTGTCCTTATCGGTCACTCCCCCCGTGCCTCGGAGCCTCCAGAAGACCTCCAGGGTCTGCTCTGGATGAATAATAAAAATAATGGTAGGAAGAAGAAGACCATTTGTTATATGACTGCAGAGTTCACAAAAACCACTATTAGCGGCAACCCTAACCTCGTACATATTGTTTTATTTTGATCGTGAGAATAACAAAGCTTATTAAATTCCAGCACACGTCCTATTACGTACCCTATATATCATACCTGTCTCATTACATTGTATTACAACTATGTATATGGAGCAAGAATTCTTTATAAGTTTTGAACCGACTTCAAAATAAGAATATACTGAATTTATTTGATGTTTTTATATCGAAAATATTCAAGTGTTTAAGCGATGTGGTGAACTTGCCTGCTTTGAGCATTGGCGGTTGTGCGTTTGATTTTCTCACGGAACAGATATTTGATATGTAGTATAAAACAAAGTCACTTTTTCTGTCCCCATATCCCTATGTTCGCTTTAATCTTTAAAACTACGCAACGGATTTTGATGCGGTTTTTTTAATAGATAGAGTGATTAAAGAGGAAGGTTTATATGTATAATAACATCCATTAAATATTGGAGAAATACTGTTATTTTTGATGGTTCTAATGTGATGTCGTAAATAATCGTGCGGGCCACGGGCAGTAATGAATAAATCAAAACTACTGGATCGATCTTAATCATTTTTTCACTGAATAACGTAGACTATATATTTTATACCCGTGCGAAGCCGGAGCGGGCCGCTAGTTTGTTATAAAATTAAATATTTGTTTCAATCTGGGCCATTGTCCTTATAAATAAACGCTACAGCTATGGGTCACGCTAAACTTGTGGGTCACGATAATTTATAGGTCTCCCCACTGTACCTCTGAGAGCACGTTAAATTGTAGGTTCCGATTGTTATAGTAACATCTGATAATAATCGTTAACTATTGATAGGTAATTTGCTATCATCCAATGAGTTAATTTTTTTTATTAGAATATTATCAATGTTTCTTTTCCTTGTTTAATATTATCCCAAAAAAATGGCAACGCGTAATAAAGCCTCTGATGTTACAACATTTTTCACTGGTGGTAGGTCTTTTGTTGCAAGAGGCCGGCTAGGTAGGTACCACCGCAGTGTCCAATATTCTGCCGCCAAATAGTAGTGTTTAGGCACTACTGTGTTCCGGTTTGAAGGGCATTGTATGCTAGTGAAATTACTGGGCGAACGAGATTTAAGAAGTAATATCTCGAGGTTGGCAACGCGTGAGTGGCACCTACTAATGGTGCTGCAAGCGCTCATAGGCTGCGGCAGCCACTTACCATCAGGTGGGCCGTATGCTTGTTTGCCAACTTCTAAAATAAAAATAAAAAAAAAGACATTAGCAAGTCGCGAGAATCAGTAGTAAAAATAAAAATAAAAAGTAAAGAAAGTTCCTCATAAAAAAAAATGTAATCCGACACAATACAGAAAAGATTACAAGGTACCTAGTTTAAATGTAAATTATGGAATTTAAAAGGCTCGTAAGAAATGCTTTTACAATATTAAAAGCAATAAATATACTAGTAGTTACGACAAAAAGATTTATTGATATAATAAATTCTTTCGTGTTTTCCCTGTTGCTTTGTTTATTTTAGCCTAATAACATTCAGTACCTTGATAAAATAGAATCATGAAAATAAATACGGAATTAGTTAAAATTACTTTCGTTTAAAAATAGAAATGTTTAACTGACCTAATTTGTAGTACACAAAAAACTGGCCGCAAATATTGTGACTTCTTGTACTTTAAGGAGTTTGGTTAACGTAGTAAGACATTTTTATGTTATGACTATTGGCAAACAATCATACGGTTCGCCGGATGGTAAGCAGTCACGGCAACCTATGATCGCGAGTGATACTTGAAGTATCACAAGAGCGTTGCCAACCCAAGGGTTAAGAGGGAAGGGAACAGAGGTAGCAGTTCTGCTCACAACGTAACAATAAAACTGTTACTTTACGTCGATTTTCTGTGAGGGGGTAGTACTTCCTCTGTCGATTCATTTATGCTGGGAGTAGCATGGCTACAATACTTTTTGGAGATTGATGAAAAACATAATACAAACAAATTTAGAACTTCATTTTTATTAATTAATAAGAATTATAACGATAGCATATTATTTTTGGTAGGACTTTTGGAAACTTTTCTAACGTAAACATTTTCTCACGTGGTACACAAAATCGCTTAGAGAGATTGTAAAAAGAATTTTAATTGTGTGGCCACTAGATATCACTTGTAAATATATATATCAATGTATTTCCATAACAGTTACTCATTCACGCAGTCATTCACAGTCATAATAAGATGCAAGTATTCCCATACCGAAGCAGGTCCAGGAGATACATTCAAGGGGTAATACTCTTATATTCATTAAAAAACTGTTAGATTATGAAAGCCAGTAACCACCCAAGTAAGTAAGCCAGAAATATTTGTTCATATAATAGGTGTCAAACAGTCAAAAGGCTCACCTGATGTAAGTGATTAACCGCCGCCCATAAACATCTATAACACCAGAGGGCAAGCAGATGCGTAGCCGACCTCTTAGGATGCAACTGGTAATACCACTAGCTGACCTCAAAACGTGACGAGCAGTCGCTTCACGAATTTTTCACCAAATACGGATACACAGAACGTATAAATCAAAAGTAGTTTATATTATTTATTTTTTTATGTTAGAGAGGGAAATGGGAAGGAAGACCACCTAATGTTAAGCTATTAGCGCCGTCCACGATCATTTACATTAAGATGCTACAGGTTATACGCCGGTAAAAGACCACAACAAAGATTGGCGTATATCAAAAAAGTCTTAGAATGCGTTTATAGACGTCGAGATGTGACGACCCCATCGCCCGCTGTTGGGATAACCTCTGTCACAACAGAGATTATGCCACCAGTGCAATCAGTCACACTGGTGGTAGGTCTTTTGTTGCAAGAGGCCGGCTAGGTAGGTACCACCACAGTGTCAAATATTCTGCCGCCAAATAGTAGTGCTTAGGCACTACTGTGTTCCGGATTGAAGGGCATTGCACGCTAGTGAAATTACTGGGCGAACGAGATTTAAGAACTAATATCTCGAGGTTGGCAACGCGTGAGTGGCACCTACTAATGGTGCTGCAAGCGCTCATAGGCTACGGCAACCACTTACCGTCAGGTGGGCCGTATGCTTGTTTGCCAACTTCTAACATAAAAAAATGCTTCCTCATGATGTTTAGATATGTGAGTGTCTGATGCTCCAACTCCCACTAATAATCATCTCCTTTTTTCTTCTCTCTTCTTTTTCCCTTCTTTTTTTAACCTCAGATAGCGATTTACATAGGCTATGGTCACTGCTTTCCATACGGTGGCTTCTGTGACGATTGAAATAAAAAAAGCGTTAAAAATCGCTAGAATAGAAGCCACACGTGTAGACGCTAATGACCGCGGCGTGCTTTACACTCTTTGTGAAGGAGTGCAAGTTTTCAGGTCACACTAGTGTACACTTCGGTCTTTATTCAGTACACCAATAGGTCATTCCTGTATCGTAAACCTTTGGTGCTTAAAGCGTTGATGAGAATTTTTTCACAGATATTTTTTATACAGAAAATGGTGCTCTTTGATGTTGAATATTAAATGTTGAGTCTTTCTGATTTTGAATATTCGTATATAAATTATTTTATGCGACGTGTGTCACTTTGTATTTTATATGAAATGCGATGGAAAGTATAAAAGGTTGTGAATTTCTTTATACATGTATTTTTTAAGTTACGTCATATCTATATATGTATTTCATAGTAGTTGATAGCATCTGACTTTTATTATTGCATGTTAGATTAAAGTTAGATACAAAATTTGAACTGTTTAAGGTTGAAGAAAAGTTAAGAACAGGAGAAAGTTTGGACATCTGGCTCAGTCAAATTCATCAAGCAAAATCCAGCCGTATTTACACTGCTACTCAGGTACAAACAACTACGCTGTTATGAGTTATATCAGAAAACTAGCTTCTGTCAGAGGCTTCACCGGCGTGAGTAAACATTTTAATACAAACTTTGTGCCCCCCATTTCACCACTTCAGGGTAGGAATTTTAGAAAATGGTATAATACTGGTTAGCTTTATCAATCAAAAGAAGATCTTTACCTGGATTAACAACGAGATATTGTTTCTTAAATCTCGTCTGCCCAATAATTTCTCTAGCGTACAGTGTCCTTTAAACCGGAACACAGTACACACCCAAGCACTACTATTTGGCGGCAGAATATTTGACACTACGGTGGTACCTACCTAGCCAGCCTCTTGCAACAAAAGACCTACCAGTGTGTCTGATTGCACTGGTGGAATAATCTCTACTGTGACAGAGGTTATCCCAACAGCGGGCGATGGGGTCGTCACATCCCGACGCCGAACATCACAAAAAACTTAAAAAGGGGATGAAATATTTATTATATAAGGGATTAAATGGTTTATATCAAGAACCATTTAGTTGTATTGCAATAAAGGTGCCTCTTACAAAACGTTATACACGCGAGCGAAGCCGCTGGCAGATAATAGTAATATACAATTTTATTGACTAAGTGGTATATAGGTACTATGACACCGTTGTGGCGTTGTGAGTAGCGAGTCTGCCTTTAGTCTCGACGGTTGCGGGTTCGATTCCCGCTCGGGCAGATGTTTGTTAAAATTTCTGTCTCGGTCTGGGCGTTTGTGCGTGTGGGTCTCCCCACCGTGCCTCGGAGAGCACGTTAAGCTGTTGGTCCCGGTTATTATCAATAACATCTGATAATAATCGTTAACGTCTTGATAAGTAAATTGCTCTATCCAATGAGTTACTGGTTCGCCTTTAGGGTTGCGGAGGTCAGATGTCAATCGCTCTGTGTAAAAAGTAGTAACCTGTCAAATCCGGATAAGATTAATAAGCAGACCCTGGGTACATAAAATACCGGGAATAATGCTAGCATGAAGAAGTGGTATATAGGTACTATTATTGATATAATTAATATATGTTTCGAAATATTTAATAAAAACAATATCACATTTATAATTTATAGAACTTTTACTACCCAATACACTAAAACGAGGTAGCTAAATGTAAATTCTTCCTGCGGTATTTCTTCATAACTTTCAAGGCGACATCGCATACAAAATGGCCGACATCCCAAAGGACTGTCAAGTTCTGTGACGTCACATTAAACATTCAAACAGCAATGCTACCTACAATATTAATTACTGACGAAGTTTTACCTCTGAATTTACAATTGCCTTGGAATATGAGACCTATGTATGAAATACACTAATTAAAAGTACTTTTGAAAAAAGGTTTGTTAGACTTACCCTAAAACGTCAAACAGGAATCGTAATCTGAAAAAAAAATAAAAACTATATTAGTAATAATTAACGCAAATCATACTATACCTATGTTTACTATTAATAACAATTAATAAGTAAATATCAGGATGGTCTCAAGCAACTAATTTGCAAGCAAAACCAAAAAATACATTGATTCGTAAATTACAAACAACATATTTTCATATTATATATAAATTTTAATATAACACTAGGGCTGTACAATTACACCGGCCAAGCCGGCTCAAAAAGTTAGCTAATTAGCTAGCTAGCTGATCAGGTTAGCTAATTTAGCCGGCTTGCTCGATTAGCTTAGCTAACTAGCCGGCCATTTAGCCGGCTATCATATCCCTATACCACTTAGCCCTTAATGCCACTTAAACCACTGATCGTTAACCAGCTAGTAAGCTAAACCGCTACCGCTAAAGTGTCAGAAGTTATACTTCTTTGGTATCATTAAAACAATTTTTAATTGCATGGAAATATTTAATTACAATAAAATAATAAAAGAACTGGAAAGGGATAGTCAACACAGTTAATAAAGCTCAGTTTAAATTTAAAAAATTAAAATGACAGCTTTCACCTGTTAATTTTGTGCGACGCTCAAGCACGCGCCTCTTAAAATTTTACTATCACATTTTTTTCATAACGTGCCTAAAGAAGTATAACTTCAAAAATCAAAACATCGTGTTGTTATTAATAAATACTATTTCTTTATAAATGATGACGCAAAAAATTCAGGGAAAAATAAAAAACACAATATTTTGGAAGAAAAAGGCAGTAAAAATCACAAAATTATGAATTGGAGAAAAATATGAAAAAATGGATTAAAACAAAAAATTCTTCATAAATATCGAGATATTCATCTCATTGAATATTTTTTGGTCATACAAACATAATTTTAAATAGTTTGCATAAATTCCATAGAATTTATGATGAGAAAATTCATTGAAATGACGTCCCGTGGTTTTCTATCATGATTTGATGATAAGAATGAATACTGTAGTAAAATTGGTCATTCGCCTTTAAATTATTATAAAAACTAAAAAATAAATTCATATTATTCACTACGCATTACAATAAAATTGTATTGATTTTGATATAAATATTTAAATTTTATCTCAAAATTGATTCATCTATATGGGAATTACACCATAAAAATATGGAATTCAAAACTACAAAATTCAAATTCAAAACTAAAAAAGTACAAAATAAACAACTTCTTCTTCAACAGGAGTCGGTGCAAAGTAAAACATCGCCGATCGAGCATTCATTTCTGTTGCAGAGAATATTAATTTTTAGTAGGCATTAAGACTTTATCGTAGAACTTAGTGGGGTCTACTATGAATTCTTGTTTCGATTCAATGACGACCTAAACTGAGCCGCATCGCAGTTTCGTAGTTCGTACCATGACATCCTACTAGCAATTCATTATTAGTCATTATATTAAGTTAATACTAATTCCGTGTTTCGGTTGGCAAACAAGCATACGGTCCGCCTGGTGGTATGGAGTCACTGCAACCTGTGAACGCTGGCGATACTTGAAGTATCACATGCGTGTTGCTAACCTTAGGAACAACATCCCCTTATGTGATTGGCATTTGCGTAAATCGTAATTTTAATTTTTTTTATCTTATAGACATGAAATTAAATTAAATGTTTGAAATTAACATAAACAAATACGCTTTTCCAACAAACACCGTGTAATTATTTCCCATCGTGAAAAGGGCATCGCGTCCACCGTCCAGTAAAGTGCGTCCGCACCGCAAACGAACTCCGAATTACAAATTAAAACTACCTCCTATCACACCAACTTGTAGCAAGAAATAAAATAACTCTTTAAAAAAATTGTTCGGTTGGGCGACCCCCGTCAGGAAAGAAGTTCCTTACGTGTTTTCTTCAACTCCGAATGTCATTCGAAATGAAATCTGTATATTGCGATAAGTTATATAATAAAAAGAGACAGGGACAGAGAGAGAGTTGCGCACCCGGCTGGGTACTCACTTGCTTGTGTGCTCATTTGCTTGTAGTAGGCTCTATACACACACTCACACATACACGGTATATCGCTAGATCGCTACATGACAATTTCTACTAAATCGCACTAACCGTAAGCCGCGTTAAGGTAGTTCGTATTTCTTATTTATATTTTTATTAGGGATCTTCGTCCCAAAAAATAAATATCCAACTCAACTTTTGACAAAAAAAATCTCTATATACGCTAGTATTAACAATATTTTGAATATTAAAAAAATATTACCAATAATTTACGCACGATGAAGTTTAAATAATTTGCACAAGTTAAAAATCACGTCCCATTCTCTATCTCCAAACCGTCTAAAAAAGCTTTCATAAAGTAGCTTTTCTACTAATAATAAAATAATATAAACTTAAATAATAATAGCTAAAGAAATTTTACCTTAAGATCTCAAATTTATTAAAAATAAATAAACACATTCACACTACGGTGTAACAGCAGGCAAGGTAATGCAGTGTTCCAAATTGTAATTTGGTACGATTTAAAATTAATTTTCAGCAAATTTAATTTTTTCACGATTCCGATGTCAAATCGCTTGACACGCATAAAAATAATTAAAAAAACACCAGTAATTAACTCCTCGTTCCTAGGGTTTGTGTTCTTTTGTTTTCCTAATTAAATTTCCGATGAAAGAAAAGCGGGGAAAATTATGTCTACATCTCATAATGTTTTTTCTGGAACATTTTTTGTTAATGAATAACGGACCTGTTTGACAAAGTTCTTATTAATTAAAATTAACAATCTAAGCCCTCGGCTTTGTTCACGTTTCTAATATTAATACCTCCCCTCCCTCCTCTTAACACCTTAGACCTAAAGATAAACGCTTCATACTCAACGGCCTCCACCAGGATAGTGATAACCTGCGTCGGGGGTCCGGAAACATACACAATGACGGGGACAAATACACCCAGACCGGATTGCATGCCTGTATGGTCAATACAAACATCTTTTCCGAACGGGTATCGACCCTGCGACCTGTGATGCTTATAGCAGATTCGCTACCATTGCACAACAGGTTTCTAATTCCTTAAAATATAATACCTACTTATTACATTACACCCAAAGATATTACAAGTTTCCAATTTCTATGCTCAGTTCATTTAGTTGTAAAATGGCCTAAGACCTATATCTACGTATATACATATATAATTTTTATTTATTTCATCAAAATTCTACTTTGACATGATTTGTATACTAGTTATTGCTTGTAAGTAGTTTGTTGCGTAACTTGTAGTTAGTATTTAAAATAAAATGTTGTTAATTTTCTTACAGAATATTTTAAAAATCTCAAGATGTTGAAAATAGAATCCAAGCTAAGGCAGGTATTCTAAAATGCTGCGAGATATTTAAAAACTTCAAGATATTCAGATAATCTGAGATTATATAATTTAATAAAATAATATTTTATATTAATATAACAAATATTCGGTCAATAATTGCCTCTTATAATATATATTGTGGGTTGCTAATATTGTGACGGGCTGGGGTTAGCAGATTTGGAATAAAATACCTGATGGCTCTTAATGAGACTTTAACGAAATCTTCTAGATCACATGAACAGAATTTTCTAGAACGGAATTTCATAAATCACAAGTCCAAATCACAGGTCAATCGTAGTCCAAAAGAATAGCCGAGGTTACTAACTAGTGACTCAGTCGACATGCCAGGCCGCTTATATAGTGCGAAACGCGGGGTCGAGAATGTTCCGTCTACAGAATGTTATACGGCACTTTTCCAGAGCACATCTTTCTAGAACCTACACGAACGTAGCAAATAGACAGAAACGGTAGCAAGCTATTTTGAATATTATTCGCCGGTGATATGGTTCACCGTAACAATATATTTAGTTAAGGCCAACATCAGTAGTACAATGTTTGTAATACGGCAAAAGAAAACTTCTCGAGTAACAGAGCCCTTCTATTTCCGGCATAAGCAAAAAGTCTGTTCTACAAAAGAAGTAGTATCCTCTCATCGTAAGTGGTATAGTTGAGTTTCTTATTATTACTGGTACCACTAAACAGACCATTGCATTTCCTGTACCTTATTTTTTTCCTCTTCTGATCGTCTCCTCATTCTTCCTCTTCGTGTTGTAGCAAGATAATGCAGGTTAATGGAATTATTTCATATCAAGAAGGCCAAAGTTCACGATTATAGCTCTGGGAGTCTTCCTCCAAAATCACGCATCCGAATCTTCGGGTCGGACTGATGTACGACCGAAGTCTACTTCACGGTCACCCTTGTTCTGTAACGCTCAAGGCCAGTAGTACCAGCAGCTATGTGTATCAAAAAAAATCAAGAATGCAGGCAGGTAGAAAAATATCCAAAACTTAAAACGTAGCAGTGAAAATAACGATGGCGTATTTATGCATGCTAAATTTCTTATAATGTCTCAAGGGTCATGATATACTATTATTTTTATACCAAAATAAAGGTCCCAGTAAAAAATCTCTCACATAACAAAAGAATAAAACCAAGTCACGTTGTCGGCCATCTTGTTCCCTCCATTTTTCTTTAATTCCGCCTACAAGCTGTCAGCCGTCTGACCCTTGCATTTGTCACTGGCCACTAAGGGCAGTGATTTTATGACATTCTCTAAGGACTTTCTACAAGTGCTACATACATAAAAGAACATTTTGTTCTCGCAAAAAATTCTACGAGTAATATTAGAAAAAATAATTCATTGTTAGTAAAAATTAAAATTATATTCTTTTTTTCGAAATTAAAATTGAGAGCCATACTTAATTGAATCAAACCAGCGACCGTCCAAAACTTCGAACACTTTTTACCTTTCATATAATTATTCTTTAATCATTAATTACTATAAAAAAGTAATGGAAAATTAAGGCCAGGATTTAAAAAAATGAAGTTTGTATCAAATTAGGGCGTAGTTTTTCCTAAGTCCAAAAACTCATGACCAGGCTATTCTCCCAACAGCAGTAAGGCTTGGCAACTATTAAAATTAAATTAAATTTTGTGTTACGTTCATTTCGTATTATTTTTATTAAAATTCTTGGCGTTTTCCAAAAATATATTTAATCAGCCTATTAGCTCCATAATCTCCTCAAACGTTCAAATATCGAGGTCAGTTGTTAGCTGATTTAACCTACATCGAGGAATGCTCGACTTGGCCCGTTTCGTTGGCAGCCAAGCGGGTCGCGATAAGACACTTTAAGCGCCAAGCCTGACTTTTTGTCTTCTAATAATGGGACGTTAAAATCTTTTCATATCACTACTTGTGTAGGGATTGATCTTGGGTCTAATTTTAATTTGCATATCATAATATTGATAGAGTGAAGTGAGTTCCAATCAGATAGTTCAGCATTTATATTTATACTAGTGGGCCCGGTAGACGTCCTGCACCAAAAAAACTGGAACCCTATAGCAACGCCAATTGTGGATCTAAGCCGAGAATGGCTTAGATCCAACTCACGCAAAAAATTTCATCAAAATCGGTCCAACCATTTAGGTGGAGTTCAGTGACATACACGTGTATAGCATAATTAATATATATCAAAACATTTTTTTTCAAAAGTTTCAAATGTAATGAAATTGTTCGATGAATAGAATTTCAAAACTTACTCCGCCGTCCTTTTACTTGTCCTCATCTTAACTAAGAATTGCTGTTAGAACAGCTGATCTTGATAGCGTTGCCAGGTGGAAAAAAACATCTGTACCTATAGACTAATTCTGAATTTCTGTAGACTGGTAGCAAGTTTAATAAAGGTTTGAATAATAAATTAAACAAACAATTTCTTAAATAAATTTGAAGAAAATTAAAAGGCCTTTTCTCTAAGTGTTAATTTAAATATTTAGGTACTGAGTGAACTTAAGGAAAAATTTTCGAGAAACAGTCTTTCAAACAAGCCATCCAATTTGAAAATGAATGAGAAAAGGTTTCGAAATTTACAAGAATAACTGATAAAATTAACAAGTGACAGTGAATATAGATATAATAGTGAAATAATATACTGTTTATAAAATAAGTAGCGCAAAAGTGAAAATATTACGAGTTTTCATGCAGTACTACGAGTACTTCTTTAAAAAATGTACTACAATTTTGGAAGATAAGCACAAGTATGATAACAATGATAGCACGTGCGAAGAATCAACTTGGGTGCTGTATAGTTCAAAGAGCATGGTCCCCACGGACCTGTAAAATCAAATTGGATTATCAACTAAGGGATAGGATCACTCTATTGTAAAATGCTGATCCTTGAGAGTTGCTAAGAAGAAAATGTCAAATATACTATTTTCTTCTAAATATTATATTAGTTTTATATAAGTTTGAATAATCTAAACTAAGCTGACGAACTTTCTGACTTAGTTTATGGCTTTTTGCCGTAGCCGTACAGGTATTTCTTTCTTTTAATAAATAGACTTATAACTATTTCGGTATTTAATTTTCATTAGCAAAGAAAGTACGTAATGAACAAGTTAAAGCCAAAATAGTGCTTCTTCTTTTTTCTTTTAAATTTGTGTTATATAACAAAATCACTAACAGTTTGAAACTTGGTTATGTTTTTAGTCACACCCAATTTGAATATTTTCACAAAAATCTTCAGCCGCTACTTTAGATGTTATTTAATTTTAAATATTTCACCTTTCATTAATGTTCCAAAAGAAGCTTAACTGGGTGAATGTTTTACTGGATCATAAAATAAATTTAGAACATCATCTGTATGAACAAACATACATCATATGCTATTTTTCGTTTCATCGCAGTAATTGCACTGTGTTCGTGTGGCGATGAAAAAAATGTAGGTAGGAATTAAAAATCATTAAGCAATCATATTGCTTTGTTTTCACACAGTCACACAATTTTTGTCGCAGGTTCGATTCTCGCTCGGAGCAACTGTTTATATTGACCATACAGAGATATTTTCCAGTCGCTGTGTGTTTGTCCTTGTCCTTGTGTATGTTTTCCCGATACAAAGATATAACAATCCTAATGGGGCCGTTAAGTGTGTAGCTTTTATTTATATATATTATACGTTAATATAAAAATATAGAAATTGATAAACGAAATTAAACACTTAAAAAAATTAATTACGCTTTTTTATTTTTAGATGACAATAAAAATAATATTTCAACTATAAATATGAGCATATTACGACTAACTACCAAATTAAGTATCTTAAATGACGTTCCATGTCCGCTGAACCTCATATGGCCCAATTAAATTTTTTAACTATTGTGTCTATGGTCTGGACTTTGAATGGGTTAGTGAAAATCGTCTTTAACAGCATATTGCATATAATACGAAGCAAATATAAGTAGACACCAATTAATTTATGACATTGTAACAAGTCCCATCTTGGGCGCCAATTTTCTTAACATTGGTGACCCATCGTCTGATTTCTGTGAACTTCCTTTCTGTGACTTCATCATTCTCTAGTTTGCTGCTGATTAATAGATTTTCATTGTAACTATTTCCAGCATTGGTAGAGTAATAACAATGGTCTGACTGCTAACAATAGGCAATTGTTCAATAAGTCTACGATTTCTAACAAGGAATCTTGATCATTTTAAAGTGACTTAAACCTACAATTTAATATAAACGTTCTTTCTTTGTGAAGAATAAATAGGTCCCTTATTCTTTAATCACATTGTCAGAAAATAGATGCGATTTAGTGATATTTCTCATCATCATCATCGTCATCTAATATCCTGGCATCATCAAGTATGTGTAGATTTTAAGTATTATTTATTTCATGTTAAGAAATCACAAAAACTATTTAGTGTCCTAAGATCATTACATGTGCCTTTGAAAGCATTTAAATCTAAATTCAAAATCACAGTTAAATTCTTCTATTTAAAGTACTTTAAGACATAAAATAATAATCAGTTAAAACAATACTTGAATCAATTATTTTTGGCAATTTCAGGGCATCTGTATAAAACCAAATAAGAATATAAACAGCATAAAACAAAAATAAAAATTATATTATTATTATTATTAGTTATTAGAACCATTACTAAAAGCCAGTGAATTATTACAATACATTTATATACACATTAGCCACAAGTCGAGCCAACCTAAAGCCAAGCCAGTAATGTACATCACAACAAAAGGAACCATCCAAAACATTTGACGCCTACAAATATCCCTTGCCCTCTGTATAGGGAACTAACATTTTCTGAAATCGGTTAATTATACGATACCCAAAGGGAGTAGACATTAATAAAGGCCAGATGTGGTGAACGGAGGTCGAATACTAATTATCGGAATAAATGAATTAATTTCTTAATAAGATTGGATAACGAAGTCCCACGCATTGAGGAAATCATTTGGGAAGAATTAAGATGATAATAATTCTTGGTAGTTTGAATCGCTTAGCAAAGAGAAATTGTAAGGATTTTAGCACAACCAGTAATAAATATAAAACATTTTTATTTTTTTCTGATTATATACTAGCTTCTATCACCGGCCCGTGAGAACGATGATTTTAATATAAACTATTAACCTATTATTTATTATTATTATTGTTATTAGTCACCTCAGAAGTATATTTTTTAAATGTTATAACACGTATTTCTTTTTATCTGTAATTTTTCACTTAAGAACAAAGTTTTATGCTTCTACTAACGAAAGTGACTGACTTATATACAAACTATCAACCCCTTTTTCACCCCTTAAGGGGAATTTCAAAAACCCTTTTTTTATGCTCGTTTACGTTTTAAAAACAACAGCTGTAAAAATAATCAGCTTTCTAAGTCCAAGGAGTTAGGATGGGTGCTATGTCAATCAGGTCTACTCTTTTTATGCAAGAGGGGCAAACGGGCAGGACGCTCACCTGATGTGAAGTGGTTACCGCTGCCGATGAATACAACACCAGAAGGCATGCAGATTGCAGGACCTTTTAGGAAAGAATAGGCTTTTCCTTGAAGAACCTTCAAAGAAAAAGCTCAGTTCGTATATTTAGATGAGTAATTAGATTTCCCAATACGCTATTTAAGACAAAATGAAATTATTCTATACGATAATTTAGAAAAGGTGCAGAAGAAAATTAATTCAAACACCTTCGGGAAAACTAAATCGTATTTGACCGTTTAATGCAAACAAACAAAAATGGACCTTATTACTATCACGTTAAGAACAAAACAAAGTACATTGGTAATCAGTAAATCGTTCTCGTAATTTATTTCGGGACAATTCCAAAACAGAATATCTAATTGAAAATGCTAAAGGAAAATCAACCTTAAGTTCTTTGAGGAAAATACTATTTGCTTTGTACAAGTTTTCTGTTAATTTTGTATGGTAAATAAATATTAGAAGTAGAAAACATGTGGGCCGCATTCAAATTGTGAATTTGGCTTTTAATCTACCTCTTGTCGAAGGAAATGTTCAGATATCTAACCTAAAGTGCGTAGAATGTTTTGTAGTAAATAACGATATACTTAAACACCATGTTTAATGCAAATTTTTATTGGCGCGTATTTTATATAATGGTAGGCTTGCGCTTGACTACAATAATACCTCGTGGAGAGCAGTAATGTGGTCTAAATTGGAGCGCGCCTACCTTGAAGATACCTATTCACTGTAGACTTGTCAAGGCGTTTCATTTGATACCCATATTGAGGGAGTTCAAAATATGTAATCCGTCATTTTGTGGCAGCAGCCATCTCGGACCGATTTTCATCAAATATAGCACACACAGAACACTCCCAATTAATTCACCTTTCAAACAAAAAAAATCAATCAAAATCATCAATCATCAGTTTATCAAGCACATAGCCGAGTGCACCCACTGATTGGTAAACGATCGGTAGGTTAAGCAACTTTAGGCGCAGTCAGTCACTAGATGACCGCATAGTGGTATTACAACCGAGAGTCTCCGTGCTTTGGAGGGCACGTAAAAAGTCGGTCCCGGCTGTTGACAATTTTACAATAGTCAAGTCAGAGGCTATGGGTGACCTGGACAACTCTGACACTAGGTTGGCCACTAACCACTCGATAAGAAGAAGAAAAACATGATAGATTCCTTCGTACCCTCATGCACACAAACGTTCAGTTGAAATACCATTATTTGCCCATCTTTAAACTGACTGCTTTACCCATTAATATTTTTTGTAAGCGGAATTGCTTTTGAGCACAATATTGTGTATTAAATAAACGTATACATAAAGGAATGCTTTTGAGCACATCGTGTATTAAATAAACGTATACATAAAGAAATTACAAAATTGTATAAAAACAATACAATACGTGGGACTTTCTGATTCTATCCTGTCCTGTGTTGTTGATTAAAATAAACTAAAGAAAACGAAAGAATTTAAATCTATTAATAAAGCCTTCAAAGCGTTTAATAAAAAGCAATGCTTCAGGAAATATTAATAACTACTGGGTAAAGGCACGTCCAACGATAAGCGTTTTGATACGCTATGCTATATTTACTTAAGATAATGAAAAAATGTTTAATTATCTCATCTGGTGAGACAGGGACCACACGAGATTTCATATCAAAAGAACAAAAAAATAAGATTATTCTTAGTGTTGATAAGCATCTGAGTATCACGGAACGTCCTGAATTTTAAACTCTAGCATTCTGTGTAGCATAATTGGAAAAAGCTTTTTTTCAAGCAAAACTAGTTATGATTCTGGGTCCAAAGTGACGGTAGTGAAGATAGTTATCATTTTCGACATGAATTAGGTGAAAAAAAAGAATACATTATTATATTTATTACTATAGCCCAAGGGGGTCAGGATCGAACCCGCAACTCTCGCGTTATCGGAGTGGAGTCGGGCCTTCTACCGATAAGCTATTGAAGCTACAATTAAATAGTATAGTGTCTAAGCTAGCGGCTTCTGTGGTGGTGTCATATAAGTTTTGTGACAGGTCTAGGATACTAAAGATATAGAACTAAACTCGTCAAAATATACCAGTTAATTACTTCACATTACACTGACTACATTATTGAAATTAAAGTAATGTAATAATTAAAACATTAAAGTTGAGTGTGTAAGGGAGGAATTCCCTTTCACAGAAAATCGGTGTAAAGTAACAGTATCAGTAGCTACTATTCCGTATCGTACGATGAGTGAAAGCGCCTGAGGCCTAATCTTCCCCCCATTTCTTACCTTCCCTCCCATCCTTTGGGTTGGCAACGCGGTTGCGGTGGCTACTTACCTTTATAAGGCGGATCGTCTTGTTTGCCAACCGCCATAAAAAAAACCATTTATTAATTAGTTTATTTCAAACTCTCTCATACTCTCACAGTAACTTTATACCAACAATATTTTCTATACAGTAATGAATTGCGCGTCAAAAACAGCCGTCCGGCGATTACTCCTGAAATTAATTTCTTCTGAAACCGCGCTCCCGTTATTATTTTCCTTTGTAATAGTAATTGTTTAACCCGCTCCGATAGTAAATTTTTATTAATGGCTAATTGTTTGATTAACCGACGTCGAATGAAATGTGAAAATTTTCATTTCTTTAAAATCACTAATAAATGAGCAGATAAGATAGACTTACTAAATATACCTTTTTTATGTTACTAAGTTGACAAGCATGCAAGGCCCACCTGATGGTTAGCGGCTGCCGTAGCCTATGAGCGTGTGCAACACCATTAGCAGGTAGCATTAGATATTGGTTCTTAAACCCCTTTGCCCAGTAATTTCACAAGTCTACCGTGCCCTTCAAAATGCAACACAGTCATGCTATAGACACTACTGCTTTGCGGTAGAACATTTGACTCTGCAGTGGTACCTACCTAGGTTGCATCAAAAGACCTACTACCAGTGTGATTGATTGCACTGGTGGAATAATCTCTGCTATAACAGAGGTTATCCCAACAACGGGCGATGGGGTCGTCACGTCCCGACGCCTTAAGAAAACTCCAGATAGACAAAATGTTAAAGTCGGCAACGCACCTGCATTCCCTCTGGTGTTGCAACTGTTCATGAGCCGCGGTGATCGCTTAACATCCGATTAGACATCTGCCCGCTCGCCCCCTCTTACATAGACTCGCTGGTGCTCCTTTGTAAATTTAGCACCAACACAACGGAGTGAAATAAGACATAAAATTTCTTAACTGTCCCGGCGACAAGATGTGACGACCCCATCACCAGCTGTTGGGATAACCTTTGTTATAGCAGAAATTATTCCACCAGTGCAATCAATCACACTGGTGGTAGGTCTATTGATGAAAGAGGCAGGCTAGGTAGGTACCACCGCAGTGTCAAATATTCTGCCACCAAATAGTAGTGCTTAGGCATTACTATGTTCCGGTTTGAAGGGCACTGTAGGCTAGTGAAATTACTGGGTAGAGGAAATTTAAGAACCAATATCTTGAGGTTGGCAACACGTTGAGTGGCACCTACTAATGGTACTGCGAGCGCTCATAGGCTACGTCCACTTACCATCAGGTGGGCCGTATGCTTGTTTGCCAATTTGTAACATAAAAAAAAAACTGTCCAAAACATAAGTGAAGACAATAGAGAGAGAGAGAAGAGAATAGAATGAAGTTAGCATGCACACGTGATTCTTTGACATTTTGTCTGTAAGAAATGGCCTCTCTATAGTATATAGCGAGTGGCGTCCACCAATGTCTCAAAAGTGGCTAAACCAATTTGCATAATTTATACCGAATTCTATTAAGGTATTTGACGAAGTGGTCCCATGTAAATTTGATGATAATTCAAGGATATCGGAGACAGGTAACGGAACTCGTGAAACTATTACAGCCAATTAACCGTCATTGCTATTTGATGATTGTTTTTTTTTCATTTCATGACGATTGGCAAACAATCACAGGATCCGGCTGATGGTAAGCAGTAACCACAACCATGGACGCCTGCGATACTTGAACCTTTACACGCGCGCTGCCAATTCAAGGGATAGGGGAAGTAATGAGAAGGGAAAAAGGCCTTCCTTTTTACAGAAGGGACCAGGGGTGGGAGATTGAGCCTCTGGCACTCTCACTCATCGCACAAAACGCAAAAGTACTCTCTTACTTTTTGCTGATTTTCTGTGAGAGGTAGTACTTCCCCGATCGAGCCAATAATGCTGGGAGAAGCATCAGCCTTTATAAATTATTATTTATTCGCCTACTGAAATTAGATAACTTAATAGATATGCCTTGTAGCTCTGATACTTTCATAATGATCTAAAGAAAGGCTTTATTATCGTCAAACCACAGAGTTGGAATAAACGCATTTGGAAACTAGTTACCTCAACCCAGGAAGTCTGTTTTAGAGTCTGGTATATCTTGGAAACTTATTGAATTTAGAATTACTTTTATATTAAGGAACTCTGGATTTCATTCACTCTAGCAATATAACATTTTTCAGAAATTATCCAACCTTAAAAAAAATCTATGTTTGCTGTGGTATTGGGAAGGGTCATGGAGATAGCTTAGATTTTCAGATAAGATGAGCTATTGTAACTTTAAAAGAAAATTATTTCTTGTTTTACCTTAAGTTACAAATTTAAATAGACTGTCCTCCCTCCCTCCCCTGCCGGCCCTCTCTACTCCCTGAGCAACCCTTAATATATAAATAAATCAACGCTACACATTCAACAGCCCCTATTAGGATAGTTATATCCTGTGTCGGGGGTCCGGAAACATACACAATGACAAGGACAATCACGCTTTGTATGATCAATACTCTTTGTATTGAAGCTCTTTATTAGATAGGATGAGGTATTATAACCCATAAAAAATTATTTATTGTTTTACATTGAGTTAGAAATCGTTTTAAACAGCCTTTTGACGATGTTGTGGCGCAGCGGTAGCGAACCTGCCTTAAACGCCACAGGTCGCGGGTTCGATTCCCGCTCGGAGCATAATATGTTTGTATTGACCATGCAAGCATATTTTCCGGTCTGGGTGTATTTGTCCTTGTCATTGTGAATGTTTCCAGACCCCGACACAGGATATCACTATCCTAATGGGGGCCGTTGAGTGTGTAGCGTTTATTATTTATATTATTATTTATTTATTTATTTCCCCCTCCTCTGCCCGCCCTCTCTACTCCCTTAGCGGCCGTTGGAAGGTAAATAGTAATAAATTGAAAACACCATTCATCTCGTTAAGAAGTATTCGGCCCTAAATAAGCACTTAGCCTTATATTTACTGTTATTGTTACTTGGCGGAAAGGGACAGTGCCATCAACATAATTGATGCGCATATAACTGAACAAAATTACGAGCCCACGGTGTCTTTCTTGTATGAATAATTTTATAATCCTCAAATATAATTTCGGTGAGTGTACTCAATAATTTCTTGATGGAATTAGAATTTACAAGGTATCATTTTTCAGCAATAGTGTTTTGTTTTATAGAGACCACAGTAAACAATTAATGCTTACTAAAGTATAACTTACATACTTACCTCCTTTCCTTGGTGAAGTAAGAAAAGTAAAAGAAAGAAGACAGAGGAATGGCAACTTCCGCAAGCGGTCTTTCCAAACCGATACGAACCTACAAGAGAAGAGTCTATTCTTTTATTAAAGCTCGGAATCTCGCCTGCACGCCCTTTGGTGTTACAGATGTTGAAGAGTCTATTCTTTTATTAAAGCTCGGAATCTCGCCTGCACGCCCTTTGGTGTTACAGATGTTCATGGGCGACGGTGATCGCTTATCATCAGGTGAGCCTCCTGCCCGTTTGCTCCTCTTATATAAAAAAACTCAATCTCTCTCTGCGATATATCAATCTCCACTCATAGGATCACTACTACATACGCGTAGGATGATGAAACCGTAAGCTTAAATTATAGTAAGATAATTTTGAAAGATATCTTAATAATTAATTATTTATTTTTATTAAACACTTGATTTTTTTTTTTATTATTGTGTTTTATTTTAATTTTTAGTTACGTTATTTAACTTAAGTTTATTTTACTATACTTCTTTTTATATTAGTACCCTCTAAGTATAAGCATGTTATGTCCACATCGAGAAGACTCAATTGACACATAATATTTTATTCATTTTCTTATTTAAGTCGTCTGTATAATTGTAGTCAGTTTTGTGGACTAATAAAAAATATCAAGGTGCTTGCGCGGATTTGAAGAAACAATAATGGACCATTCGGTAACCACTTTACTTCAGGCTATTTGTTTCCAAACTTCATAATATAAAAAAATTTTACAAAAAGTGTACCAAAGAGATTGAATAAAAACTTTTGAAAATTCCCAAAGCTTGGAAGTTTTAATAACCTGAAAACAGCTATAATAATCAAAGATGGCACCATCTCTGATGGCAATCAATCTTTTGAAAAGAAAAAGAAAGAAAGCAAAAGAAAATGAGAGATAAACGACTGTTGTTATATTACTTCAGTTTACAAAGATTCGCTCAGGATATTCCACTCAAAATAATCGCCTTGGGACAATATTATCTAAAAAGGTCTGAACCCAATTTTAAAGAATAAGTTCAGAAAATAAACTTAAAGATAGGCTATTGGAGAAAGTACTTGTTTGAGATTGTGTTACGTAGCGTGGTACAAAATAAAATGTAAAGAGCTAAAAATATTCCAAAATGTTAATTTTTTTTATGTTAGAAGTTTGCAAACAAGCATACGGCCCACCTGATGGTAAGTGGCTGCCGCAGCCTATGAGCGCTTGCAGCACCATTAGTAGGTGCCACTCGCGCGTTGCCAACCTCGAGATATTAGTTCTTGAATCTCGTTCGCCCAGTAATTTCACTAGCGTACAATGCCCTTCAAACCGGAACACAATAGTGTCTAAATACTACTATTTGGCGGCAGAATATTGGACACTGCGGTGGTACCTACCTAGCCGGCCTCTTGCAACAAAAGACCTACCACCAGTGTGACTGATTGCACTGGTGGAATAATCTCTGCTGTGACAGAGGTTATCCAAACAGCGGGCGATGGGGTCGTCACATCCCGACGCCATTATAATGATGATACAGATAATATTTAGTAGAAAATATTTATCTTTTTCTTTTTAGTTTTGTAGTCGATATTTTTTCCAAAAAATATTTATTATTTCATACTGTTTAGTTACAAATTACTTAATGATTAATGCAAATTTAAGACTTATACGGTTTCCTGATGGATGCCACTGTCAGAACTGAACCAAATGGACATGGGACCATACAAAAAGCACCAGCTTTTAAATAAAAATAGAATCATCAAAATCGGTTCAACCAGTCGAAAGTTATGAGGTAACAAACATAAAAAAACAGAAAATTAAAGACAAATTGAGAACCTCCTATTTTTAAAGTCGGTTAAAAATAATAAAAGGTAATAATAAAGGTAATAAGATAAGGTACCAAGCACCAGTCATCGCCCCAATATAAAGCTTTGATCAGACTAAAAAAAATTCGTGTAACCTGTGATTCTATGTATGTAACCTGTGATTCTATGATAATTATATCGTTATGTGATGTCGCATTATAATTGTGATGGATTTAGTTGTATATTCAATTTTTAGAAATCATCCACTAAGACTAAAATGTATCCTAAACACTTAATTATATGAGGGTTGACTGTACATGATAGTCATTTGCCACGTGCATCTTCCTCGGTCGAGTCGGCCTGTGGACATCAACAATAGCATGTCTCTACTAGTGCCATTATTCCTTTACACTTTAATAGAATTATGCTACTAATTATGATTTAACAATGTAAGCTTTAAATTCCCGATCATAATGCTTTGAATAAAATAATGACTTTTCTAATTAAATTTAAAGCAAAAAAAGAATAAAAACGAAACAAAAAATACAGAACAAAACGCCTTTGAAATCTACATCATCAAACGAATCTTCAATTAATTAAAGGGAACCGTTGAAAACGCTTCTTAATTTGAAAAATCGAAATAATGAGTACATAGAAATCTTATTAATAAAGTACTAAAAGTATTCGCGTGACTTTCGTCGCCACATTTGTGACTTATGAGACATGAGCGTTGCGAGCATTAGTTTCGTTTATTCACTTTGCTGACCATTGCTTTGTAAGTTATTCAATGTCCGGAGCGCTACAAGCGCACATATCAATGTAAAGTTAAACTTACGATATTTTCGTGCTCTGCGTATTTAGTTTTATTAGTGGGTGGGAAATATGGGAGTGACTTTTAACATTTCTATTATCTTATTACTAGGATTTCCGTGGGACTGGAAGATATTTTTTTTTCTTATTTGCAATAATTGAATTCAACGAACGATAAATTTGACGTAAGACCGTTGTCACGAGCAATGAGGATGAGAAAAAAAAACTCATAAATTGGTATGGCCATTTCATTTTCTGTCGGTACCCCGAGGGCGAGGCAATCAGGGCTCGGGATATAAAGGGATGACGATATCCTCGTAAACTGTCCTGTACTCAGATTATACGAGATTTGTATCGGAGGGTGTTTTCTTTTTATTTATTTATACAAGTTTTTCGTAAAGGTCTTTCCGATTTCTAAGCTTATATTATAATTTCCTCATTCAACGGATGAAAGATAGCGAATTCTTTGACCTCTTGGACCATTGTCGAACCCAATTCTAGTATAAGATTGTATAGCACTTGAACGCTAAAATGGAAAATATAGCGACGTCGCAAAATCCTTTTTTGTGTATATTCCGTAATACCTACGCATTTTAAATTATATACATGTAAAAGATGTTTTAATTTTTTGAATTTGAAAATAAGTTTTATATACTAGTCCTTTTCTTATCGAGTAGTTAGTGGCCAACCTCTTGTCAAGCCTCTGACTTGACTTGTTGACTGTTTTCAAATGTTAACAGCCGGGACCTCCTTTTTACGTGCCCTCCGGAGCACGGAGACGCTCAGTTAAAAAACCACCATGCGATCACCCATCCACTAACGGACCGCACCTAAAGTGGCTTCCCGACACGGCTATGATCGTCTCGATATTCTGATACGTCTTGATACTAGTAACAGCCGGCCTTTGCGTGGTCTTCTATATCATTTAAAAATGAGACCACATAATTCAATACGCCTTCCAAATTATCAATAACTATATCCAAATTTTGATAAACAAGCTTATAACATAAAACACGCGTTTTCCAATTACCAACATCAAAAGCGGCTTCAAACTAAAGCACTTGCGTAATTTTACACAATTTACAGGCTGTGTCGAGAGTGCTCGATGATTGAGTGGTTTAATAAAATCAATAAGTCAATTGAAAGGAAATTTCGTGAAGTTCTTACGTATAAGGGTCTTTGTTCCACAACGAAATGGTCGGGACGTTATGAGAGCAATTATTAATATTTGAATTGGATATTTATAAATGTACCAAGTTTTCTTAAGTGCTATTAAAACCTGACTTAACTTTCTCTCTAAAAGTTAAGTATGCTATATACTTATTTACCCGCTTCATTCCTTCCGCATTAAATTTGACTGTTGTCTAAGCATCCTGGAAGCTTTGATTGCTTGAGAATATTTGAATTTACCGTGCAGACTGCAGTTTCTTTTGATTTATATCCTGACGGTTGGCAAACAAGGATATGGTCCAATTGATTCTAAGCAGTCACCGCAACCTATGAACGCGTGTGATACTTGAAGTATTACATGCACGTTGCTAACCCAAAGGATAGGATGGAAAGGATGAGGAAGGAAAAAGGAAACGGAACAGAGGGATGGGAGTTATGGCCGCCGGTGCTTTCACTCAACGCACGCAACGCAACAGTACTGATACAAACGATGTTACTTTACACCGATTTCTGTGAGGTTTCTAGAAGGTTGATTATCTAACAACAATTATAAACTTAAGAAAGCAATTAATGTTATACCATAAATTAATAATTCACATTTAAATTTTATGTTGTGGTAAGATAACAATCACATTAGTATTGTCAAAATTAGACCTGAAAAAATTAGGGTCTACATATATATACAAAGTATGAAGCGTTAAATTCATACCATATTATTAATAATTAGGGCTTACCCTTACACATCACACTAATAAGGAAGGACCTTTTCATCCTTTTTCGGATTATTTTAATAAAATGTATAACTTTTTGGTGATCCCTTCGGTGCCTTGAGTAATAATTCGTCAAATTATATATCTCTATAGCCATAGTCCTTCAACCGGTTAAAAACATTACAACAAAGCAGTAAAGGACTAACAAAAGAACACTGTACGTACAGTAGTGATTAGACGAAAATACAGGGAAAGAAATGTAAAAAATACCAAGGCTCGTAACGCAGTTCTTCTACAACAAAAAGTTGTGAAATCTCATGTATAACCCTGACTGAAACTTGATAATTGCACGACACAAAAATACTGAAAGTATTGTTACAGTCCAAATCACAGGTCAATCACAGTCCAAAAGAATAGCCGAGGTCACTAATTATCGCACTTGTTCACTGGTATCACTTGTAGTTTCTTCACTTGTTGCTCAGAACTGAATGACTCAGTCGACGCGACGGGCCACTTATATAACGCTGAACACGAGTTCGAGAAAGTTCCATCCGCGGAACGCTATACCTACTACATATTTCGAGAATACATCTTTCTAGAACCCACGCAACGTCAAGGAAATAAACAGAGAGAGCAGCAAATGATTTTGAACCTTATAACCCGGTGATAAGGTTCTCCGTAAGTATTAGATTATGGTACACCTGCCAAGGGGGTCAAAAATGCCTTGAGTGGCTTCGGTAAAAGATGTTACACCTGTGCTCTTCGCTCAACTGATAATAATCAAAATTGTGAGTTTGAACCCATGACCATTCAGTATGACCTCACATATACAAAAATTACCAAGGTTTTAATAATACAATAAAAGTAGTTTTTCCCTTAATTACAGAAAGCGGTCCCTTACAACAATCAACGGGGAAGCGTTACTTTAATTTATGGACTTACAAAGCTCCTTAGCTGTAGTTTAGGTAATAAGCGATTTGCGTTTTAAAAATGACAAACCCAATTTAATTTTTTGTATGAATTGTATCGGTCAGCCGTAGGCTAGTTTGCTGAATTTCCAAAAAAAAAGGTTGAGGTAAAAATGTATTGTATAAATTAGTCCGATGGTACAGCATTTTAACTTCATTAAAAGAAAACTGTTATTTTTACCAAAAAAATAGGCCGGCAAGCATACACTCTATCTTATGGCAACCGGTTGTCATAGCCTATGACCGCTTGCAACAACATTCATTTGTGTCACTTACCCGTTGCCAACCTCGAGAACTTGGTTCTTAAATCTGCTTTGCCCATTACTTTCACTAGCTACAGGGTCCTTTAAACCAAAACACGATAATGCAAAACACGCTCCTGCTTTGCGGTAGAATATCTGTCATTGCGGTGGCACCTACCTGGAGGGCCTCTTGCAATAAGAGGGATACCTCCAAAAGAAACAAAGAATTACATGTTAATAATTACTTACATTTTTTATGATATGATTTTATTATAGGAAGTATTTTTTTAATTGTAAGTTTGGAGTAGCTCAAGGAGAAGAGTACTACTCATAGTAGTAAGGTATTTTTTCGTTCCATTTAAAATAAAACCAGTGTCAGTGGTAGCCCTAGGTAACTCATTGTAACCTCTCAATTAAACGCTATTCGTATTTAACTTACACCATAATAGCGTTTTGATATAATTTATTGTGTGTTTAGTGTCCGAGCGGTAAAAACATAAAACTACAACAATATTAAATATTAGTTAGCTTTTACGATGGCCGCTGGGAAAAAGGGCCTCATTTTTTATCATTAAAAACATATTAACACCACTATTACCAAACAAATTGTCAAAGAAATTAAAAGAGGTGAGTTGTCCAAAGAAGCATTTACTTCAATTGATAATCTTTTCTTCTTCTTCTTAGCATTAATCCCGGTATTTTTCCAAGGGTCTGTTTCCTACTCTGAACGATTATTATCAGATGTTATGACAACAACAGGGGCCGACAGCTTGACGTACTCTCCGAGGCACGGTGGGATGACCCATAAGGACAAACGCCCAGATCGAGACAGATATTTATAAAATTACAATATCCGCTCTGAGCGGGAACCGAACCCGCGACCGTCGAGACTTAAGGCAGGCTCGGTACCAAAATTATATAAGGCATTAAGTACAGGATATACATAAAATGTTATATTTTATTGCAAGTATAATGGAAATTGCATTTTTATCCAACGTCTCGTAAAACAATTATTTGAGAAAAATAATGTTTGATAAAGGGGCTGCCCTCACGGGGCTCAAATTTGACTCCGTAGGGTGCCTCCTGCGAAGCCGAACCACGGCTAAGGACGACATTGGAGATGGAGGCAGCGCTCCAAGCGCATTCTATACGATAGACTCACCCGACGATGTGAGCGCGACGCGACGTGCGAAACAAAGGACCTCGTCCTCGCCGGCGAGGACGGTGTTGTGTGCGTGTCTGTGCTGTTAAAGGGGCATTTTCTATTATTCGTTATAATAATTGCCAAAAATACATAGCATTTACTGCAAAAAAATCAGCTGTTTTTATAAAACTGTTCTAAATACATTGTCTTGAGCGATAAAGGTGGCGTGGTCTTAGCAATACGTTCTTTTAACCCTAAAAGACAATAAAACAGAGTTATCAAAATCACAATAAAACAAACAACTCAAGCTCTAAATAATCATGATAAAATTAGGAGCAATAAATCAAGAACCCGGTAAGGACTCAACAGGCATCATTCATCTAAATGATAAACCCGTATATTTAGTCCTAAATAACATTTAAAAACGTACAAAAACAGGGGTGAGTGTGAAAAATTATCACATAATGTAAACAACGAGCCCCGACCTACGATTACTCTAATAAAATATTTTATTGCCCATCCCTTTCACACAACAGCACAATAACGAGTGTAAAAGAGACGTCAATAAAGATTGTCGGAATGCAGGTAGAATAATCCCCTTGACTTCATAATAAAAACTTTGTTGTCGTAATAAATATAAGTGTTGTAAAACAGGGGACTCTTTTTCACATGGTGATTCTTTATTGCGTTAAATTAATAAAACTCTAAGAAACCTTAGCGTAAGAGACCACCAATGATTATTTTTCAATAGTTATTAATTAGATGTGAGGCCCCAACATAAAGTGGTGATCCTCTGACCAGGCTGATGATATTGCCCGGAGGGGTGCGGCACAACGATTTAATTTAGGAAATTATATATATGCTTGCTAATGGTAAGGCAACATGAAAACTCTGATAGGACGATTGAGATTAACTCTACACACTTAACGGCCCCCATTAGGATAGTGATATCCTGTGTTATAATCCTGAAACATACGCAAGGGCAAGGACAAATACATCCAGACCAGAATGCATGTCCATATGGTCAATATAAACATCTCCTCCGAGCGGGAATCAAACTCGCGAACTGTGGTGCTTAAGCTACCGCTGCGCCAAGTTATTAATTTATTGTTTATATTAACAACATTAAAATTAAAATTTTAATGCCAAAAATATCTACTGGGGATCTAGATTAACAACAGCTAAAGGAAAGGAACTTCTTAGTGCCATTAGAGAAATGAAATGTAATGTTATATCAACAGGAAAGCCCACCTATTGGCCTACTGATCTTCAAAAGATACCCGATTTAATTGATTTTTTTATATATAAAAATATAGCACCCAATCTACTGTACATTGAGGAAGGTTTTGAAATGAACTCTGACCATTCTCCAATAATATTAACAGTAGGTGAGACTATTTTACATAAAGAAAGCAATCCTACCCTTGTTAATAAATTCACTGACTGGGAAAGCTTCAGACTAGACTTAGACTCTATAATTGACCTAAAAGTCCCTCTAAAGAATCCACAACAACTGGAATTAGAAGCACAAAAATTCGTCACAATTGTCCAACAATGCGCATGGAAAAATACGCCAGACTTAAAAAGGCGACCTCAAGGTAATAGTTACCCGAAACACATTACAGAACTTATTGCTGAAAAAGAACGCAGAGACAAAAATGGCAGAGGACAAGATACCCACCAGATAAGACTAGACTAAATAATCTCACAAAAAGGCTGAAGAGGGAAATTCAGAGCTTTCATGACGAAACTACGAATACCTACCTTCGTCAATTAACAAACGTTCATACTACGGATTACTCTCTCTGGAAAGCAACAAAAGTTTTAAAAACCCACTATGCAGACCGCTCCAATCAAAAAAAGTGATGGACACTGGGCTAGAAATAACAAACAGAAAGCTGATAGATTTGCAGAACATCTAGAGTTAATTTTCCAACCTAATGAAGACATTGAGAAGTTCGTTATGGTGGTAGATACTCCACCCGATGATCTAGATATAAGACTTGTCACACCAAAGGAAGTTCTAAAAGAGATCAAGCATCTTAACCAAAAGAAATCTCCAGGATATGATTTGATTACTGGTAAAATAATTAGAAATCTTCCACATAAAGCAGTAGTGAAACTAACCACTCTCATAAATGCGGCATTTAGACTCAAATACGTGCCTGATATTTGGAAAGTAGCTGAAGTCATTATGATACCTAAACCTGGAAAGCCCCACACGAGACCACGTCATACAGACCAATTTCTCTATTACCAATTGTATCAAAAATGTTTGAAAAACTATTTCTGAGCCGGTTAAAACCTATCATTCAAGAAAGAAATCTTATTCCAGACCATCAATTTGGTTTTAGAGAAAAACACTCAACAATTGACCAAGTACATAGAATCACTAATATAATAGAAAAATCATTAGAAGAAAAGAAAGTTTGTTCAACGGTTTTCTTAGACGTAGCGCAGGCATTCGACAAGGTTTGGCATATAGGACTTATGCATAAGATTAGAAATATGCTCCCAAAGCATTTTGCAGATATCTTAGAATCTTACCTAACACAGAGAATGTTCCGGGTAAGGCAAGATGATGCCTATTCAGAGCTCAAGCATATTAAAGCTGGAGTACCACAAGGAAGTGTACTGGGTCCAGTCCTGTATTTACTCTATACTTGCGATATCCCAGAACTAGAGAAAAACACCATTGCCACATTTGCAGATGACACAGCTATAATAGCTACGGGGTCCACTCAAGAAGAAGCGGTGGAAAAAGTCCAAGGAGCTGTTAATGCCATTTATGACTGGACAAAAAAGTGGCGAATTAAATTGAATGAGGATAAATCAGTTCACATAGATTTTACAAACAAAAGAGGCAACTATCATCCGGTGTACATAAACAATATCGTGATACCGTACGAAAATACAGCCAAATATCTTGGCATGACACTAGACGCAAAGCTTCGCTGGAAGGCTCATGTCAAAAAAAACGCGATGAATTAGAGCTTCGCTACAAGAAGATGTACTGGCTACTCGGAAAGTATTCTGCGTTATCAGTGCACAACAAAATACTTTTGTATAAACAAGTCCTTATGCCCGTATGGACTTATGGAATTCAGCTTTGGGGCTGCACCAAACAAAGTAATACAAAAATTATTCAAAGATTCCAGAACAAAGTGCTTCGGGGCATTGTAAATGCTCCCTGGTACATAAGAAATGACGACCTTCATAGGGACCTCAATATAGACCCGGTCGCAAATATAGTGAAAAAATATGCAGAAGCTCATCAACAAAGACTTCATCATCATGTGAACGTCGAGGCTATCCAGCTCCTCGACAACACGGACATAGTGAGAAGACTTAAAAGAACAAAACCTTTTGAGTTAGTGTATTGAATTAGTGTAAATGATAGTTGAGTGAGTGCTACATATATATAAAGACGCAAAAACAAAGTGCCTTCCCCTTAATAGAGACAGTAAGAAAAGTGTTGATGGACACATTCTTAGTTTTACTCTACTTAGCAATTTATGTTAGATTTAAATTACTTATTAGTCTTTCTAGGCTAGATCGTAGTATAAATGAAGTGTCTTTAAATAGCTAAAGGACACGTCATTAAAAGCAAAAAAAAAAAAAAATATTAACAACAAATTACTGACGACTAAAACTCAAATCCTAACACTCTATCAAACTCTATATTATTGTAAGATCAAATCAGATTTATCAACACAAATTTCTACTCCATATATAATCTAAATTGCACGAGTTCAGAGGAGATGAATCTTTCTCTCCAATATTACGTTTCTCGAGAAATTGTTCAACAGTTCGGACAAAGGCAGGTGACAAATCGCAGGAATTGGTACATTGATCACTTGGAATCTAGTGAGCGTCTGAATCCACTTTACGGACCTAGTCTCTAGATATCTAAAGTTCAAATGTGACAATCAAGATCAGCCTAGAGGGTCCAGTGGATAGAAAATGTGCAGTTCAACAAAATGTCTCTTTTGGGTTTTGTCTCAATAATTATTTTTAGACCAGAGCAGATGACTCTACTGCACCTGATGTTAAGTAGAAGTAGAGTCCTCCTGCGAAAATTTCTTAGAGTTTACAAAACTTACAATTTAAAAAAATACATGGAAATAATAATTATATATTTTAATGAATTACTCATTATTTTTTTATGACGGTTGGCAAACAATACAACAAAACAAAACCAAATGCGCGTTGCCAAAGAATAATAAAATAAAGAATATGGAAAAAAGAAGAGTACAGAGGAGATAGGTGATCAGCTCCGGTGCTCTCATTCGCCGAGTTGCTGTGAGAGGGTAGTACTTCCCCGGTCGAAAAACCTTATTTATGTTGGGAAAAGCATGGCACTACCACTGCTTGTGACCTAAAACAAGTTCTTAGCAAAAATATAAGTTATTTGTAAATAAAATGTCTTCCTTTCTGTGGTTGAAAATATTTTAAAACTTACTTGAAGTTGATATAAAAAATGCCATATTTCTAAACGAGCCACTTAAATTTTTACGTTGCTCTAACAAGATCTAGACTGAAATAAAAGGAGCCTGATTACAGCTGAACGAAATTACTTCCGCAGGTCTTAGCACTTGGGTGCAAGTTGAAGACTTCTACAAGTTATGTAGAAAAAATATTTTCTATTTTTATTGTTTATATGTGTGAAAGGCAGAAAACGTGCCATTTGTATGAGTAATAAATAAAGAGTTGGGTCACGCGTGACAAAATACACAACAGCGTGTCTTTAGTGTCCATTACAATTCTGTTCTGTACACGTATTCCTGCTGGTTCTACTGGCCTTGACAGCGTCACTTAAACGGCCGAGTACGGAGACCCGTGAAAAAGAGGTAACCCTAACAGGGGCTGAAATTTGATTCCGTCTTTAGGGTGCCTCCTGCAAAGTCTACCCACATACTGAAGTTTTCTTTGGAGGACCCGAATACGTCATCACCATACAGTAACCGACAGTGACGTCAGCGAATGCTGATGTCACGCATGATGACGTCTTTAGCCCACGGCTAAATGTCGGCTGGTCATCGCAGATGGAGGCCACCACTGTCGAAGATAAAACCATTAAGATTTAATAAATATAATATTATGTTCTAGCGTTTTTGAAATGTGAACCGGCCCGTGAAAATAGGTGTTGAAAAATCGTACGCAATTCTGAAGTCTGAAGTTCTATCATAAAACGCTATCCGCTTATGACTTAACCGTTACGATGTGATCGCTTTTACGAGATTGAATGTTATTACCGTGATTCCCGGCACACCTCCCCTGATCGTTTCCTCTGTAACGAGTTATGAACTATATGAATGAACTGGTAACACTTCGCCGAATGGATACGATTTGTTATATGTCATAAACATTTGAAATGATCACTTAAATATAATTTACACAAACGTCAAAACTGGATATGTATGTGTAGGAAGATTTATAGATGTGTGCGTAAGAAGGACTTTATTTTATACAGAATGTAAAAGCACATGACTTGAAAGGAAAATTGTTTTATTAGGGAATATACTTAAAAATATTAAGCAATTACAAATAAGACTGATTAAGTTCCTTGTTAGTAAAAAAGTTAAAGAGAAGTGTGATAAAGATTATGATAAGTTATTTCCTATTTGTAAAATTTTGCCTGTTGAGAAAAAAGTTCAGTATCTTATAGCATTGGAACACTATTACAATAATAAAAATAAAATAACTGTCACAAATAAGTATAATACAATAAGTGTTAGACAAAAAAAATTAATTCAACCAAAGGTGACTAATTATTATGGGAAAAGAATGTCGAAATTTTTAGTACCAAAAATTTTCAATAATATAGATATATTGCAACAAACCCCAAAATTGAGTAAAATACAATTAAAATCAAAATTGAAAGAGTTCTTTAATAGTTAGTTCGGATAAAAGGTGTTAGGATATTATAATAAATAAATAAAAGATAAAAACAAAAATTTAGTTCACTATTTCATTAATTGCATAAATAGTATTTAATTAAGTAAAGTTAGTTGTAAAGTAAGATGCATAATTATAGTTGTATAAATAAATAAATATTGTATAATAGGTTAAGTATAATTAAGTATGAAATAAGGGCGAGTCTCGCCATCAAACTTTTAGTTTGGCGAGAAAATATTGTGAAAAATTTATATATTGTGTTTTTGAGATTAATAAATTAAAAAAAAAAAAAATAAAAAGTATAGAACCCACCTAGTGGTAAGCGGTTGTCGTAACCCATATGCGCTTGTAACACCTTTAAATAATAAATAATAAACATCCCCAATTAGGATAGTTATAACATCTGTCGGAGATACCGGAAAACATGCCTGTTTGGTAAATACAAACATTTGCTCCGAGCGGGAATCGAAACCGCAACCTGTAGCGCGTAAGGCAGGTACGCTACCGCTGCGCCACAGGGTCGTCGGTGTTTCATTTGTGAGTTTCGCTCACGCATTGCCAACCTCGAGATATTGGTTCTTAAATTTCCTTTTCCCATAATTTCAATAGCTACAAACCGAATACAGAATAATGTAAAACTCACTACTGCTTTGCGGTAGAGTATGTGACACTACGGTAATACCTACCTAGCCGGCCTCGTGCAATAAAAGGTCTACCACCAGTAAAAAAAAATATTAAATAAATAAATAAAATAAATACACAGATACGCAAACATGCATGCGATCAAACTTACATGCATAAAAATAGTAAAAAGTAAAATACAAAGCTAATCGTAGCGCAACGCTTTGGATCACTAAAATTTACTCATCATATTTTTATATAAAAATCGATTCTTAAGGAGTAAGCAACAATAATATACTCATAACTGTAATGGAAAAGTTATAAAGTATTGCATTTTTTTTAATGTTACAAGTCGGTAAGCAAACGTACGGCTGATGGTAAGCGGTTGCCGTAGCCTATGAGCGCGTACAACATTAGTAGGTGTCACTCACGCGTTGCCAGCCTTGAGATATTGATTCTTGAATCTCCTTTGCCGTGTAATTTCACTCGTTTAAGCACTACGATTTGGCGGTGTAATATATGACACTGTTACTTGTGGTACTTAGCTAGCCGGCTTCTTGGCTCGAAAGACCTACCACCAGTGTGATTGCACTGGTGCAATAATCTCTGCTGTGACGCAATATAATTTTCTTATTTAAATACTACAAGTTATACGGATAGAAATAACGAACACGAAAACTTTAAAAAGAAACGGTTAGTATAATAAATATTTGTAAAGAATATAAAATTAATTTATACCGGTACTTAAGATCAGATAAAACTTCGAAAGATTCACACGAAGCCGATAAAGGCGGTTCAAAACAAATCTATTCTAAACGCCCACCGTTTGACCAATGTTAACGATTTAACTTCTGATAATTTTGTAATTTTGTACAGCGACTTACTGCTGCTATAACATACAATGCTATAAATTTTAGCAAACAGGTATTACGATTTATTTTTATTAATTAATAAATAAACAACTTAAAGCAACACACTCAAAGGCCCCATTAGGATGACTCAACCAGACCGGAAGATATGGATGGTCAATACAAATATCTGCTCTGAGCGGGGATTGAACTTGCAACCTGTGACGTTTAAGGCAGTTTGGCTACCGCTGTACCACAACGAAACCAAAACATAATTAATAATCTCAATGCTATACTAATGTGTCCATCAGTGAAAGTCTGTTACTTGTGCTCGTATTTTTTTATACGGACATTGCAACACTAGATATTACTATGCTATGCGATGTTGATTGCGAGCGTAGTTGTAAATGATGCAACTCAATCTAATCTAACAATTTTATATAAGAACCTATACTTTATAAAGAATATAAAAACACATTTTTCAATCAAAAAATCTTAATCTATTTTTAGCTTGGCTTTCAATAGAAGTTAAGCATAATAGCGTGTTGAGATAGCATCAACGCCTACGCCTAATCCAACGCGAACTCGTAAACTTATCAGTTCACACTAGAATACGATGCGCTTTTGTTAAATACATTGTCTACGCCTATTTGTGTTAAAAAACTATAAATCTTCGCATATCATAAAAAGAAAAAGTCATAGTAGGTGAACATATTTATAGCGGAAAAGATCCGCCATTTCTTTTTTTCAAGTCAATAATGATACTGCGAAACATTAAGAAACCGTTTCCTAGACTGTTATGGACGCAAACAAGCGTACATCCAACCTCATAATAAATGATCACCCTAGTATATGGACGCTTATATATTAATGACATGCGTGTTACTGGTTACTGGCCCAATTGATTAAAGAGGAGGGTGGAATAATTTAGAAAATAGGTGGAACTTTGAAGAATAATGTTGAAAAAAGAGGATAGAAACACGGCATCGCGAAGTAACGACCCCATTCCTCGCTGTTGGGATAAGATCTGTCAAAGCACTTTCACTGGTGGTAGGTCTTTTGTTGCAAGAGGCCGGCTAGGTAGGTACCACCGCAGTGTCCAATATTCTGCCGCCAAATAGTAGTGTTTAGGCATTACTGTGAAGGGCATTGTACGCTAGTGAAATTACTGGGCGAACGAGATTTAAGAACTAATATCTCGAGGTTGGCAACGCGTGAGTGGCACCTACTAATGGTGCTGCAAGCGCTCATAGGCTGCGGCAGCCACTTACCATCGGGTGGGCCGTATGCTTGTTTGCCAACTACTAACATAAAAAAGCAGAGATTGTTCCACCAGTGCAATCAATCACACCGGTGGTAGATATTTTGTAGCAAGAGGCCAGCCAGGTAGGTATCACCGCAGTGTCAAATATTCTTCCGCAAAGTAGTAGTGTCTTTGGCACCACTGTGTTTTATTTTAGGCTAGTGAAATTACTGCGCAAAGGAGATTTAAGAACGGTTTAATTCAAAGGCTACGGCATCCGCTTACCATCAGGTAGGCCGTATGCTTTTTTTTTTTTTTTTATGTTAAAAGTTGGCAAACAAGCATATGGCCCACCTGATGGTAAGTGGTTGCCGTAGCCTATGAGCGCTTGCAGCACCATTAGTAGGTGCCACTCACGAGTTGCCAACCTCGAGATATTGGTTCTTAAATCTCGTCTGCCCAGTAATTTCACTAGCGTACAGTGCCCTTCAAACTGAACACAGTAGTGCCTAAGCACTACTATTTGGCGGCAGAATATTTGACACTGCGGTGGTACCTACCTAGCCGGCCTCTTGCAACAAAACATGCTTCCCAACTTGGTAACATAAAAAAGAAACAATTGAAGATCGATTTCTCTCGTCCGCTACACGAAAACTACTGATTCTGCTACGTTATAATCTAAGAGAATAAATTACTTTTCCCAGCAAATATACCCATTTATGGCAAAAACATCATCAAAGGCTATTTGCCAAATACTTGAAATATCATTTTCGAATCTAATAAAGGTGCTTAAAGTATATTTTTGATTTGCTTCCAAAATGAAATATTGGTCATACTCTGTAAACATAATTCGGAAATAGCTGAATAAGCAGGTGCCGATACACGGTCCCTTGTGTCGTCATAAATAACAAAGCTAATCGTTGATATCCGGTGAATTATGGTAATGATAATTCGTAGCTAATATACCGGTATACATAATGATACCGTTGTGGCGTTGTGGGTCTGCTTTTAGCCACGACGGTTGTGGTTTCGATTCCAGCTCGAAGCAGATATTTATTAAATATCTGTTCCAGTCTAAGTGTTTGCTTTTGTGGGTCTACCCACTATGCCTCGGAGAGCACGTTACGCTGACGGTCCTGGTTGTTATCGCATAATATCTGATAATAATCGTTAATTCTTGATAGGTAAATTGGGTGCAGATGGGATTCGCTCTGTGTAGAAGCTGGTAACCTGTCAAATCCGGGCAAGAGTAATAAGCAGACCCTTTGTAAAATACTCGTATAGTACCGGGAATAATGCTAGGAAGAAAATACCATACCTATATACCAGATACCTAATACACGCACATAGCAACTACAGTATTAAAAAAATGGTTTTGTCTTATTGACCATATAATTAATTATTAAGTGGCGAATTACATTTTTCCTGTCCGGTGTAACTTAAAATTTTTAAATTTGTCACCATTTTAATTCAAAAAGAGGAAGATATTTTCAATGCGTCTAAATATTTTTTATTTATGTTACTCGATTACTCGGAGCCGGCTGGACTGACTTTCTAGTTGGTATCATTATAATTTAGTCAGGCTTTCATGGTGGAATATTAGAGAAATGGAGAGAGAGAATACATCAAAATTTGTATCCTTATCCTTATTATTTTGTAAAGTAACTTGACTATTTGTACATATTATGGTAGAACATCGATTTGATCTGTAATAAATATCTGTGTTAAATTATTCAGTGAAGCTCCTCATAATTTCTCTAAAAATACGAATTTTTTTGCTTGGAGTAGACAATAATAGTAATCAACAAAATAATTTTTTCTTGGTCAATATTCAGTTTTTATCGGTTCTTCAAAATATATGTAAATGCCATTAGATATCAGTGGAAATGTCTATTTCGTTTACCTGGAATAGAATTTAATTAATTTAATTCATGTTTAGATTAATATAAAGCTAGAACAGAGTCACGCTTCTTTTTACATTTTAATAAAGTAAATGGCTACACCATTCACAACTATACTCAGTCCACTTAGCATAAATTACTTTAGAACTTTTTCCATTTCAACAATCGCGTGTCAAACCAACAATATCCATTGAAAATAACAACCATAAACCCGAATAACCGAAAGGTTAACAAACTGTTTTCTTCGAGAAACAGAAAACTTTTCAAGAACCTTTGTAGTTATTTTCTTAGAGGACTTTATTTGCGTAAATGTGATTAATCAAATGGAAACCCTTTTTGCCTTTGCTTGTACACTTATGTTCTTTCATGGAAAAACGGTTCTTATTGTGTTCTCGTTAAAGGTATTACTTGTGTGACGCGAAAAGCTAAGCATTCATAAATAATGTGAAGGGCGCGTTTAGAAAAATTGGTCAGCTATATTAAGATTGGGAATCCAAGTCTACATAAGGGGATTCTGATTTCTTTTGGTGTTTTTTCGAATAAGTCCTTATGCTGATAAGTGGTCACCTTGCTCTGGGAATGACGTAAATATCTGAGATTTTTCTTACCTAAGAGCCATGTTTTTACGAATTCGTAAAAACATGGCTCTTGGTCTTGAAAGTTGATTTTAGACCTAGTAGATTGATTATACAGGGTTGGTGCTAAATTCGGCACAAAAAAGATTTCTTCATGCTTCTCAGTTGGCACGCAAGCATACGGCTCAACTGGTGGTAAGCGTTTGCCGTAGCCTATGAGCTCTTTCAACACCTTTCATAGTTGTCACTCATGCGTTGGCAACCTCAAGTTATAAGTTCTTAAATCTCTTTTGCCCAGTAATTTCACTAGTCTACAGTGTAATGCCAATGACGCTACTGTTTTACTGTGCAATATTCGACACTGCGGTCGCACCTACCTAGCCGGCCTCTTGCAACAAAAGATCAGTGTACTGATTGCACTGGTGGAATAATCTCTGCGGTGACAGAGATTATCCCAAGTATACCTATCATTTATTTTTGTTAGAAATTCTGCCTTAATAAAATAATTTCCCAATGAAGTCTTAAACTATAGCCCTTCATCACAGGAGACACCATATACGATATCAACTTTTAACCAAATGAAACCCATTTTTCACGGATCAGTTATTCAACCAAAGTAGTTAGAGCGATACCTATGCAGTACACAAATTTCAACAATGAAAGTTACTGATTTTGAGTTACATTACTATGCGGTGATTACCATCAAAAGAACCGTATGCATGTTTGCCATCCATAATAAAATAAAAAAATAAATATATTTGTTCTACTTTTGTTGTAAATGCTTACAACTGAATAACTTCAATCCAAACACACATATCTATTGAAAAGTTAAAGCCAGATGAATCGAAACCTTATTGAGGCTTAAATGGTAGAAGGGTCGACTGATAACGCAAAAGTTGCAAATTCGATCCTGACCCTTTGGGCTATAGTCATTCCCACTAATAACACAGGTTACACGCTAGGGTAAAAGAATATTAGAATATTTGAACTTGTAAAAATTTTATAATACAATTTGATACGAAAAAGAAGCCTCTTGATTTTAATTGTTTTCTTATCAATAAATTGACAAGCAAGAATACGGCCCACCTGATGGTAAACGGTTGTCGTAACCTATGAACGCTTGCAACATGTATCATCAATTTGTAGGTGTCACTCACGGGTTGTCGACCACCAGATATTGGTTATTAATTCATACAATAATTTCACTAAGTACAGTGTTTGAAGAACTCTGCGGTAGAACATCCGACACTGCAGTGGTACCTACTTACCCGGCCTCTTTCAATAAAAGACCTACCAACAGTTACTTACCATTTTACCTGTGACACAATTTAGCTGTATTGAATATTTGACAAATATCAACCGAACGTTAGTTTATTTTGGTGTTGTAATGTTTCCAAACACTTGATGCATTATACTTTCACTACAGCATCGCTGTGCTTGCAGCACCATTACTTTTAACCAACAGTAGTTGGATGGCCAATTTTTTTGATTGGTTAAATAAATATTTCGATTTGACAAAACTTCATAAACACAGAACAGATCTAGTCAATCAAAATCAAAATTTTTATTCAAGTACTTTTAAAAAGTACTTTTGAATCGTCAAACCCTACCAACGGTTCGAAAAGATTCTACCGAAAAGAACCGACAAGAAGATCGATCGTTACTCTTTTCAAATATATGTTGTTTATACATGTATTATTTTTTATAAAAATTTGATTCTTGAATGAGATCCAGCAATAATAAGTTCCAAGCATTTTATCGGAAAATATTCCTCTAAAGAATAAAGTAATTTTTCTATAATGAAATAAATGCTTTAACAAGATGAAAGCTATCACCATTGTGATATTGCTACGTATTGAAATTTACTTATATACTATATAAATAGCACAAGCAATTCTTTGAATAGACGCTCATAGCCCACCCACTCACTGATCAATGAGCTATCACAGGGTTAATCTTTACCGTGACCGCATAGTTGTATTGTAACTGAACGTCTTCGTGCTTTTGAGGGCACGCAAAAAGTCAGTCCCAGTTATTTTTAGTTTGATAATGATCAATAAATTATGTGGGATATTTATGTAGTCGACCTGAACAATTCTGACCCAGATGGCCAACCAACTCGAGTAGCTTTACACCCACACAGCAAATTTTCATCTTCCTAGCATTATTCCCGTCATTGTATTTTACCCAGGGTCTGCTTATTACTCTTATCCGGATTTGACAGGTACTATGTTTTACACAGAGCCATTGCCATCTTACCTCCGCAAAAATAAGGGCGAAATAGTAACTTATTGAATAAGAGTAAATTACCTATCAAGAGTTAACGATTATTATCGAATGTTATGATAACAACCGGGACCGACAGCTTAACGTGCTCTCCAAGGCACGGTGGGGAGACCCACAAGAAGAAACGCCCAAACCGAAACAGATATTTGTAAGATATTACAAACATCTGCCCCGGACGAGAATCGAGCCTGCAACCGTCGAGGCTAAAGGCAGATTCGTTACCCACAACGCCACATCGGTGTCACAGTAAGTAGCAGTTCTAAAGCAACGGTATTCGGACTGTTGTTTTTCTATACATTAGTTTTTGTTGTTATAACTTTATTGTACAGATATAACAAAAAAAGATTTTGTAATTAAAAAAACTGGAAACACAAATATCACAATAACACTTCCTCTTTCATTTCCACTCCAAGGAATACCCCTGCGAATACTGCTTCAAGTCGGTATAAAAGAGTAATACTTCCCTTGTTAAATCGGTCGTTTCATGGCAAACGTAGAAAAGTAAAGTTAGTCAGTTAGTCAGTGAACACTCTTAAACTTAATAAACATGCACTTTAAGTCTATATATACAGATTCCCTGGACAACCTGATGACATTAGATAAATTTAACTTAGGTCAGGCTAGGCAACTAGGTCATCGGCTCAGTTCACGAACTAAAATCGTTAAGTCTTATTATAGTTGTAGATCTATTAGTGGTTAATTGTGGGGATAATAGTACTAACGATCTGGATGTTGCACTGGTACAGGGTTTGTATTTAGGGGAGAATAGGGGTTAATAGTAGAAACATGCCTTTCCCAGAACAAATGGGCCGGCTCGTCCAGGGAAGAATTACCCTTTCGGCGGCTTAAAGTCACAGTATCATTGGGTACTGTTGCATTTCATGCGATGAATGAGAGTGCCAGAGCCCTAATCTCCCACCCCTTCTGTACAATTCCCTTTTTGGTAAACAAGCATACGGTCCATGATTATAAGCAGTCACCGCAGCATATGAACGCTTGCGATACTTGAAGTATCACTTACCGGACCAACCCAATGGAGAGAAGGGGTGAGACGAGAACAGAAAGGGTAGAAATTGGATCTCCGTCGCACCCATTTATACTTCCCCGGTCTCACCGGCTCATTCAGAGTGAATGTAGTAAGACTATTAATATTGACGTCACGTACACACACATTTACAGTAGTCTAAGCATATCATTAGTATGATATAGTCGTTCATAGTTAACACGATCTAAATTACATATTACTAATATTAACTTTGTAAAATCAATTTGCTTTAACCACGATACATGTTTGAACATTACACAATATACAAATTCAGTGATCTATATAATTCCGGTATGCATCAACAGTACACTTGGGTAAATAATTTGTGTGCCACATTCGTGTGTGGGCATGGCGGGCACAATAACGAGTGAATTTTATTTTAGAATAAAAAAATATGCTTATTCTGTTATGTTCTTGACATATTAAAATTGAAATGAAGTCGTCGAGTTTTTCGTTATGAAAGTGGAATTATTTTTATGTTGAAACGATTTATGTAATATAATATTATGAAGACGAATGTGAGTTTGTTGGGATGAACGTTGTTGGAGGTACAAAAGACATTGACAGAAAAAAGAACTAATCCCAAGTATTGTGAAGGAAGGCGTCATTCACACTGGTTGTAGGTCTTCTGTTGCAAAAGCCCAAGAGGCCAGCTAGGTAGTTACCACCGCTGTTATCGAATATTGTACCGCAAAGCAGTTATGTCTTTGGTAACAAAACATTGAAGCTCCCATCTTATTTATACACGGAAGCGAAATTTATTTATTTATTTCGGTAATTAAAACGGTTACACACTTGCATTAATTATAGAATTTAGTTTATTATTCCAATAAAAAATAAATTAAAATAAAAACTCAGAAAACAGTAATTAATAATAAAATTAATTAAAAACACAATGACGAATAAAATTAAATTCCAATAACAATATACAACACGAGCACATTTAGACATTATCACAGAACTTCAGAGACAGTGACAATAATTTCGGCCACACTTCAAATACCACTCACTCACGCATCATTAGCTGACAATTATAATTACAGTCGTAGATTTAGTGCCTTTTCACATGTGCCGGTTGCCGGGTATCCAGCGCCAACTTTTCGATAACTCATTTCGATTTAACACGATGCAATTTTGAACCTAGTAGCTCGTACGCACAGTGGTGAATCCGACGTGTACCCGGCGCTTGTCGAGCAAAATTACGCCAGAACTTGTGAAAGCTGCCATAGATGTCCATACACTACGCTACCGGATACCCGGCGCTGACTACCCGGCAACCGGCACGTGTGAAAAAGGACTAACGTTGTTTTCAGCATGGATGAGTCCACATACACTTAATATCAGTACTTAAGGCATAGTCTCTAACGTAATAAAAGAACATAAGCTTTATTTTCTTCTGACCACTTTTCATCACATTTTATATAAACCAAAACATGAAATACCATACCAATATGGTATTTTCTAATTTTGAAAATCGGTATTTGTTTATCTAATCCCGGTATTATTAGCGTTAACTAGATTCTGATTCATGATGGTATGCAAAATGAGCTAATATAACTAAGCGGCAACACGTATGTCCGTTTAACCAGGAAATTGTATTCCGCTGTTTAACGCGATAACAGCTAATTAAAGATAATTAGAACTACTTATGACTGTCAATTTTACGTTACCAATTTTGCTATTCGATTTTGAACCGATATTACCGATGTGCACTTCTATACTAGCTCCTGCATATGGTTTTATCTATAAGCATTTTATTCATACAGCGTAAAACTGATGTTTTGCGTACTAGTCATTTACCAGATTCTTTGGTTACTGTTTTTTTCCTGTTGGCCCTACTGGCCTTGACCGTGTCACCGGGTGGGGAGCTTAGTACTGAGACCAAGCCGACTTTTGAATTAGGAAGGTATGAAACTATCGTTTTTTGTTCAAACACATACCATGGTTCCCTTGTCATTGTTATCAGAATCTTATAATTATTATCACATTTTGACGACGTTATGAACAGTGGCGTTTTCATTTCCTAGATTATTTTTACAATCCAACAAAAAACCGATTACTTGGTTGGAGGGCGGCGAACTGACTGTTGTACTTGAGAATATACAAGTTTTCTACTCGGAATGTACAGTCAGGAATGAGACGGAAAAGTCATCAGAAAACCATTATGTAGAAATCTTTTTGATGAATGAATGAATGAATGAATGAATGAATGAATGAATGATACTTTATTTGCTTAAATGTGGTTTCTATGAGGTAGCAAAAAAAAAATTTGCCACCCTTATTTGCCGCCCCAAAAATCTGACGCCCTAGGCTCAAACCTGCTGGTAAATCGACCACTGGCTGTGGCGCAACTATGGCGAACCTGAAGCGCCACACATCGCAGGTTCGTTTCCCGCACGGAGCAGCTGATCTTTGTATTGACCATACAGGCATGTTTTCCGGTCTGGGTGTATTTGTCCTTATCAATGTGTATGTTTCCGGAACCCCTACACAGGATACAACATAGGATATCCTATTGTGATATTCGTTAAGTGTGTACCGCTTTTTTTATAGAATTGCTTACCCGTCAAAGTTATAGAAATTACTAAGTATTGATTCACTTTGAGGTCAGATTACTTTATCTAAAATCCGTCAGATTGAATGCGAAAAGTAATAAAAGTAATTGTGCAGCTCTGAGGAATTTTATTCAGTCAATACTAGTCATGTTTCAATTACCTTCAATTTTGATCCACGGTGAAAGCCAATGAATTGAATCTCTTTGACAAATAGCTTTTAGCAAGAAATACAATACACTAATGAAATTTCAATCGCGAAAGCGGAGAGATAGATCCCTTCTAAGAAGTCGTGATTTCTGTTTTAAGAAAACTATTCTGGGTCCTGTTAACCCCGTTACGATGGCCCACCGGGGCTGGTTCCCCTAATGGTTACCATAGCCCATCGGTGCTGGTTATTACTGTTTATTGTATTGATACTAGCTGACCCGGCAAACGTTTTTGTGCCATATAAATTATCAAAGAAATTAAATTTAAGCATAGATGTACATACAGACTGATGAATAATGTGTTCATCCGATTACGTTGCAAGCTTGTGACTAACTTCGTATCGTTGCTGTTGAATTTACGGAGCACCGGCGAGTCTTTGGGCATTTTGTTTTTGTATGGAAACCCCTGTCTTTTTTTTTCTTAAATGGGTAAGCTCTTGACCTCCATCGAGCGCGAAAGCATAAATGAGGTCTATGTTGGAGCGAGCCAGTATGAGTACATAAGAAGCCTATGTACTCGCGCCTTGAAGAGGTTCAGGTTGTATGCGTTCGGAAATACAGACACCGTATATATGTCTATAGTATCTTTTACTAAATCTATGACTGGTCTATGATTTTTGTATGCACTGCGTTGTGCACATGATACATTAGGGAGCCGATAGGGAGAATGCGACCACAAACACCGTGACGCGAGATAATAATTATACATTAGTTTTATGCTAATATTTATGTATGGTTCAAGACTCATAGAGATCTTACTAAGCCCATTGAATATGCGGATAAAATGTAAGTAAATAAACATCCGAATTTGAATCAATAATTAACTCCTGAGCAAATACCTTTCCGGATATAGAGCAGGATAAGAAGGTTATTATTCTAGTAAGCTGTTTCAAAACTCATCAAATATAGACACAGGATGCCTCAATGTTTTTCCTTTAACGGAGAAACAAAAGATCGATTCGTAAACAGATAACAGATTTAAAGGCGTCGGGATGTGACGACCCCATCGCCCGCTGTTAGGATAACCTCTGTCACAACAGAGATTATTCCACCAGTGCAATCAGTCACACTGGTGGTAGGTCTTTTGTTGCAAGAGGCCGGCTAGGTAGGTATCACCGCAGTGTCCAATATTCTGCCGCCAAATAGTAGTGCTTAGGCACTACTGTGTTCTGGTTTGAAGGGCATTGTACGCTAGTGAAATTACTGGGCGAACGAGATTTAAGAACTAATATCTCGAGGTTGGCAACGCGTGAGTGGCACCTACTAATGGTGCTGCAAGCGCTCATAGGCTGCGGCAGCCACTTACCATCAGGTGGGCCGTATGCTTGTTTGCCAACTTCTAACATAAAAAAAATTAAAAAAAAAAAAAGATTGAAACCTTATGTTTGTGTACCGATATTTGATAACTGAGCGATTCCTACAGTTTAATTTAGCAAAACCAGCCAAGCATCTAAACCAATTAAAGTTTTCTTTTATTTCATGACGGTTAACTGCAGTCATTGCAACCAATACCTACATTTGCAATACTGGAAATATCACATGCGTGTTGCCAAGGGATGAAGAGGGAAGAGATAAGAATGGCAAAAGAAAGGGGACAGAGGGTGGGAGATTGGAAGATAAGCTCTTACTCGTCACACGAAACGTAACAGTACTCTGCAACTTCACGCCGATTTTCTGTAGGAGGTTGGTCCTTCTCGCTCGAGCTGGCTTAGTTGTGCTAGAAAAAGCTTGACTCGACTACTATTATAATAAATACTTGTCTTTCACACACATTATAATAATTGTTAAACATATTTAATAAAATGTAGTACATTTGGGAGTTTAATACATGTTATAGATGATTCATAAGGGTTAAAAACTGAAGAATTTCTAATATCTTGAACACAAAAACTCCCATTGTAATATTTTTATCGAACAAGAACTGATTTAACTTGACCTAAAAATAATAAGAAAGCGCATTGCACAAGAGGTCAAGATTCATTGATTTTTTTATGTCATCACCTACACGAAGAATTCTTTTACTTTGTCGCCATTCCTTCAAAGTAGATTTGAATATTTTTTATAACGTCATATAATAGCACTTACAACATGTAACTGAGTGTAGAAAAAAAATTCAGCATACGGCAACGTATGACATATATTTGAATAGGTTTTTTGAAAATAATACAGTGGTTTCATTTTGACTTTTTGATTATTAGTTGTTGAGATTAGCTCTTAAGCCATAAAAATTGCTGTAATGTCGTTGTCTTGTGTGTAAAAAAACTTGCGGCTACAGATAAATATATATATATATATATATATATATATATATATAATCCGCTGAATGATGGACGGATAGAAAGCGGTAGTTCTAATGCAACTGTACCAATTCTATTGAATGTACATCCCGAATGTCTAAACACGAGCCACATGTGAAAATGGTACGGAAATTGTTAAATAAGCTATTTGAGACCGAAATCCGTACGCGCTTGTGCTTTAAATTAAACTTAAGAATAATGAAACACTATTTTGGAAAACATTTTAAAGAACTTTTTTATTGTCTGGGTATCCAGATAGACAATAGGTATCACACTAGTTGTCGTGGGTTCTATTTCCACTCGGGGCAGTTGTTTTTGATCGATGTCAGTCGGTCTTTTTGAGCCATTAACATAAGATGTCCCTATCCCAAATAGACGTTACAAATTCAAAGAGCCCTCCATTAGTAGAGCCACGTCATGTGTCAGTAAATACAATCACGACCACCGCAGTACATGTCTGTATTACCTGAGAAATGTTATAATAAGGTACTAGAAGTTGCTTAACCAAGCCTCAAACTCAAGTCACCGCAATTGTGACTTATGAGCCATGAACAGTGCAAGCATGCATAAGTGTCGTTTATTCACTACCCTTGCCATTGCTGTATAAGCTATTCAATATCTGGAGTCTCTACTCCACTTGATGGTAAATTGCAGTAAAGTCAAAACGCGAAGGTGGCAATGTGTTGCGGAAGGCAACCGCGTTAGCCTTTCTCGCCCTGCCTATCCGCAAGATGCCTCTTCACGCCTCGTTTTAGGAGCCCAGATTTTAGGACGGAGAAAAAAAATACAAAAATAATTTTTTTTTTTTTTTTTATGTTAGAAGTTGGCAAACAAGCATACGGCCCACCTGATGGTAAGTGGCTGCCGCAGCCTATGAGCGCTTGCAGCACCATTAGTAGGTGCCACTCACGCGTTGCCAACCTCAAGATATTAGTTCTTAAATCTCGTTCGCCCAGTAATTTCACTAGCATACAATGCCCTTCAAACCGGAACACAGTAGTGCCTAAACACTACTATTTGGCGGCAGAATATTGGACACTGCGGTGGTACCTACCTAGCCGGCCTCTTGCAACAAAATACCTACCACCAGTGTGACTGATTGCACTGGTGGAATAATCTCTGTTGTGACAGAGGTTATCCCAACAGCGGGCGATGGGGTCGTCACATCCCGACGCCTTTAAAATTAGACCATAACAGATACAAATTATGTAATGGTTAAAACAAAAAACGACGAAGCGTTGAGAAGTTAAATCAGATATCGTAAAAGAAAGGAAAAGATAGAAGGCTATAGGGATAGAAGGCAAGGCTATTAATAAAACAAGATTTTCCCCGGAGTTCATTAGGCGATAGGTAAATAAAACTCTCGCGGAAAATTCTAGGTATCCAGAATCATTTGTTTGTGAAGTAAACAAAGTAACTTTAGCACGAGGTCGTAACAAATACTAGACAATTGGAAATGTCTAACGAGATGCTTGGGTGTATATTTTTACTTGTAAAACAATGTTTGCTTTATTTATTTAATGATATTATTGTAGACAAAATAAAAACATACGTTTTTAGGGTTCCGTAGCCAAATGGCTAAAACGGAACCCTTATAGTTTCGTCATGTCCGTCTGTCCGTCCGTCCGTCTGTCCGTCCGTATGTCACAGACATTTTACTCGGAGACCATTGACTCTATCTATACGAAATTTACTAAATAGGTGTATTCCATGAACCGCACAAGGATTTTGTAATAAAATCTTAATATATATATGAATTAAGGGTAGCAGTCCATACATGTAACTGACGATTGAAAAAAATTTCAACGTATGGCAAAGTGTGAGATATCTTTGGATAGTTCTTTTAAAATGATAAGAAGGTTTGATTTTGAGTTTTTTCATTAAGCCAGTAGTTGTTGAGATATTAGCTCCTAAAGTCGTAAAAATCGTGTCCCCCTCTAACTTTTGAACTATGGGATTTAAAATTCTGGAAAAATTTGAGCTTGTAGAATACCACATGAACTTTCATCCACATTTAGTTTGAAGAAGATAGGTCTATAAATTTAAGAGATATATAAGTTTTTCCTATAACTTTGTTTTTCATATTACTTTTAATAATTACTATGAAATTACCAACTTATTTTTGCGGACGGTTTTAATTCGTTATTATTTTTAAAACCGTTAAGATTCTTCATAACCTTACCATCACCCATTTACGCCTCTTTTCTCGATTTATCCAAGGCATTTGAACTGGTTAATTACGATATCTTATGGCAGAAATTAAAACTCACTGGCATGCCTGAAGAGATCAACAGGATTTTTAAGTTTTGGTATAAAAATCAGGTTAATGTTGTGCGATGGTCAGAGAGCTACTCAAGGTCTTACAGGTTGGAATGTGGGGTGAGGCAGGGTGGCCTGACCTCACCCAAGTTGTTTAATTTGTATGTGAATGCCCTAATACAGACTCAGTAGCACTCGTGTCGGATGTCATATTGGCGGAGTCTGTCTTAATAACATTAGTTACGCAAACGACATGGTTCTGCTGAGTGCATCTTTCTGTGGGTTAGCAAAACTGCTAAGTCTTTGTGAGAACTATTTCAAACGTCATGGCTTAGTCTATAACTGTAAGAAAAGCGAATGCGTGGTCTTTCAGGCCAGGGGAAATCGATTCCATCTATTGTACCTGCTATCAAGTTACACGGGGTTCCACTAAAGAGAGTTGAATGCTTTAAATATCTTGGCCATGTAGTATTCTATGACTTGAAAGACAATGCAGATATTGAGAGAGAACGCAGGGCTTTGTCTGTTAGGGCAAATATGATTGTTCGCAGGTTTGCTCGTTGCTCAATGCCAGTCAAAATAACGCTTTTCAGAGCTTACTGCACCACATTTTACCCTAGCAGCCTGTGGGCAGACTATACGCGGAAACAGTACAACGGCCTGCGTGTACAATATAACAATGCTAATGGGTATGCCTCGTTTTTGTAGTGCATCGGGGATGTCTGCCGAGGTGTATGTGGACTGTTTTTATACCATTATGCGAAAACGGTGCACATCGTTGTTGCGCAGGATTCTTTCCAGCTCAAGTGGCGTCCTGAGAGCATTTGTTAATAGAAGTTGTTTGTATGTGAACCACTGCTATCGGATTCACGTGCTGACAAATTAATCCTGTCTTAGGTTAAATAAGTTTTAGAAATTAATAACAAATAGGCGTAAGATACTTGTATTACTAACAACATATGATCCATTGTTGGTCGAAATAAAGCTATTATTATATATATTATTAAATAACCATGCTGCGGAACCCTTTAGATTCAACTGTGCGTGGTCCACAACGCACTTGACTGGTAATTTTTCTTATTATGTTACTGACAAGCAAGCAACCCACTCACTCGTCACTTACGCTTTGCCAACTTCGAGATATTTTATTGGTAGATCTTTTGTTGCAAGAGGCCAGCTAGGTAGGTATCACCGCAGTGTCAAATAGTCTACCGCAAACAAACAAACCAGAAGTGTCTTTGGGATTATTGTGTTTTGGTTTGAAGGGTAACTATAGGCTTGTAAAATTACTAGGAAACGGAGATTTAAGAAACAATATCGCAAGATCTGTCGCGTGAGTGGCACCTAATGATGTTCCAAGCGCTCATAGGCTACGGCAACCGCTTACCAATAGGTGGGTCGTATATCGTTTGCTAACTTAGTAACATTGCTAACTTAGTAACTTAAATATCCTTTGTTCAGTAATTTTACTAGCTACAGTGTCTTTAATACCGAAACACAGTAATGCATAATATAATACTGCCTTGCGGTTGAATATCTGACACTGCGGTGGTACTTATGTCACCGGCCTCTATGTTTGATAATAGTCTTAGATCAGATCTTCGCTGAGGTACATTTTAGGGTTTATTTATCAGCGATGTTGGTTCAGAGGCCTACTCGTATATGGGCGACCTGAACAACTCTGACACTAGGTTGGCCACTAACCACTTTATAAGAAGAGGAAGAAGAAGTAATTTTGGTTTCAATTTGAGGTTAATCGGGCTAGTGTTTGTACAGGTAAAATAAATCGCCCAAATTCAGGCATCCTACGCACTTCCTAAACGACCCTGAAGATCACTTTAGAAACTACCCCATATACAATAACCACATAATAGAACCACATTTGGTGGGCGAGGCTAACAATATTTAATCAGCACCATTTTTTTCGTGTACGTCTCTCACAAAGGCAACTGAAGCCTCAAATCACAACTAGTAAAAAACCAATTCTCCGATCAACAAACAAATTCTCGGAAAATAACAATTCCTATAGGCTTTATTTGTGAGAAAATCTCGTCTCAAATTTGATTTATACAAAGCACTTCGCCCTTCACAAACGACGTAAATAGGGAAATTATTTACGATAACAAGTAAATGGCTTCCCATTTCGTTTTCGATTTGTTTCGATTTATTTGAATGATATTAATAAGACTTATTTATTATATTAATAAAACTCTTAGTATAATATTTTTTTTATATCATGACGCCTGGCAAACAAGCATACCATCTGATGGTGAGCAGTCACGCAAGCTTTAAACGCTTGCGATACTTGAAGTACATACGTGTTGCCAACTCCCCTCGAGTTAGGAGAGAAGGAATAAGAAGAAAAAAAAAGAAGGAAACAGAAGACATTGGGAGATTGGGCCTCCAGCTCTCTCAATCATTTCACGGAACGCAACAGTACCTTTAACTTTTCAGTGAGAGGTTAGTACTTCTCCGGTCACGCTGGCCCATTCGTGCTGGGAGTACTACTACGAAGAGAAAACATAGAATGATTTGTTTTCAATTAAGATTTTTTTATGTTACTAAGTTGGCAAGCAAGCATACAGCCCACCTGATGATAAGCGGTTGCCGTAGCCTATGAGCGCTGGCAACACCATTAGTAGGTGCTACTGACACGTTGCCAACTAGAGATATTATTGTTCTTTAATCTCCTAAAAAGCCTACTACCAGTGTGACTAATTACACTGGTGGAATAATCACTGCTATGACAGAGAATATCCCAACAGCGGGCGATGGGGTCGTTACGTCCCAACGCCGGTATATATTTTACCTAGACCTAAAAAAAAATGTCTACCATTAACATAAATAGGTTTACTTTCAAAAGCGATCAATAAACGTTTTATATCTGAGTACAAACAAAATCAACATTTAAATAGAATAAAACCAGACCAATAAACAAACAAACTAAACTCCTCAAAACTCGTTAGATCAACTTCGAAAGCAACAAATAACAGAGTTTTATTTCATTCTCACAGAGTTAAATTATCTACCCTAGAAACATAGAACAGTGCTGAAAGTGGAAATGCCATAAAAAGTCTAAGCTTTACAAAGGTATCTATTTTAGAAAGAAGACGAAAGACTTGAAGTAGAATTGAAATAATTATAGTAATTACTCTGTGGAAATAACCCCTCTAAGGAACCAGCTTCTGGTGGTATTTCTGAACCGATATGGCTTATGAACCTCCAAGAAAACAGCCTATTTTGAGAATAGGTCGGCATGCCCTCTGGTGTTACAGAGGTTCAGAACGGAACCATGAGCACAGTTGGTACGTCTGTATGATCTTATATAAAATACGTTTAAAGCTACAGATCTATAGACTTATAATCTAGTTTAAGCAGCAATAAATCTTTAGCTAGCTAATTCATACTGAAAACATTACTTGTTTTACATACATAATAGATTACTAAAGAAGAAGTAGGCTAAAATTCCAAATATTTTAGCCTAAAACAGAAAAGGAGTAATATAAAACTATTAACAACTTCAATTAAAAACAATATTTTAATTTTTATCTAATCGATAGCATTTCTACTATATTCATAATATATTCTGAGGTAAAAAAATACTTGAATGTTACGTCTTATTTATTTAGGCATTTTTACGACTGTTCCAAGCATTCTGCATAAATTAAAGCGCTTAAGCTACAAACATTCACTTGAACACCTTATTTAATTGTTTTATTTTCTTTATAAACTCATAATGACCATGAATTATATATAAATAATATGTTAATACTAGCATTTAATGCGGAATTGTCCGCGTGGACCAAGTTTATTTTCGTAAATTTGCAGTTAATAGCCAATGCGTAGAAATTTTATTTCTGATGTAAATTACAATATTTTTTAAAAAACCATCCACAGTGGAGACTGAAGAATATAGAACTCTTTAAAGAGGAAGAATGAGGAAGAATCTTAAGAACTTAAAATTCAATATTAATAAACTAAAATCGAGCGTTAAAAACTAGTTTAGTTATTTTATACCCTTATTATAAAACACACATATTCACTAAATTTTGAAGAGATGGAGTTAAAAATATCTGAATAAAATGAGACATAAAACTTAATAATTTCCCAACAATTAGGTATTTTTTTCTATATTTTAACAAGAGAAATTGATCCGCAGTCCTAAAAATTAAGAAAGTCATTAGTTGAGTCATTTTTACTAAAATTCATATCCAATAAACTACTATTTAAAATACATGAAAACTAATATTAAGAAAACTTAGAATAAGACTTCTTAATGGAAATGTAAAACAATTTAATAAAACTTCGTAGTATGGTACTACAGAATAATCAATCTTAGAAAGTTGTTCAGGAGTACTAATTATCTGTCGAGAAAGTTCATTTTATCCTGTAGGGGGAGGTTTTATAAACATATTTCGAAATGTAAAAGTTTACAAACGGTTACTAGGAAGTGATAAAGTAAGCTGGAATTCACATTAGAGTTTAAGGTGCTGGGCTAACGAACTTGGGGCGATGTAGACGGGCGTTTTATAGCGGTTTTTTTTGCTTTATTTTGTATACAAAATATTATGCACGTTGTTACATTTTTACTTTAATTATTATCGAACAAAAATAAAAACTTTCGTCATTTCAAATTTTAATCAGATCAATAAGTAAAATCATTATAATATAATCTAACTAATATTATAAATGGGAAAGTTTGGATGGATTAATTGGATTTTTACTCTTTCATTCTACTACTGGACAGATTTAGACGAAATTAAGTACACACATGGATGGATTAACATATAAGATACTTTTCATCCCGGGAATTAACAAAAACTACAAAATGCGAGCGGAGCCATGGGCACAGCTATAGTATAATATAACTTAACAATTCTTAATGAAATAATATTTCCTACTCTGTTCCTATTCTAAACGACATCTAAATACAGGTATAGAATAGAATCAATAATACCTAATAAAAAACCCTATAATAGCGTTTTAAACAGATATGCGTTTATAAAAATCTCGTCTGTGCATCAAAAGTAACGAGACCACGTTATTTGTAAATGAGCTACGCCAAATCAAATATTTACTGTCGATAGAAGAAATTTGATATTTGTCTGTTTGTCTGTCTGTATGCACAGTATCGGCTTTGTATGTCATTTATAGATACGTTTCATTAGTGGTGGTAGGTGAAAAAAATCAAGTTATATTAAATTTTATAAATAAATCTTCAAAGTTTATCTTTGGCTAAGCGTTAACAATAACATGTCATGAGATAATAAAAACTGTACTAACATTGTAACGCAAACGGTTTTTTGTATTTTATTTGCATAGACACTAACTTCCGTAGTAATCAAAAAAAAAGTTTCTAAGCAACTACGCTCGCACAGAATGTATATATACATATATATAACGTGGGTAACAGAATTCGTCCACCCATACTTTTGCGTTTTGTCTGATGGAGCTTTCTTTGATTTCTCACTGGCGTCACTTCTGTTCAACGTCTGCCGAGCCCGCTATTATTACACAAGATTAAGAAGAAAGCTCATCAAAAAAGAAACATTAAAATTCATAACAAACGCTGCACAAGGCGTCTAAGGCGTCGGGAGGTGACGACCCCATCGCCCGCTGCTGGGATAACCTCTGTCACAACAGAGATTATTCCACCAGTGCAATCAGTCACACTTGTGGTAGGTCTTTTATTGCAAGAGGCCGGCTAGGTAGGTACCACCGCAGTGTCCAATATTCTGCCGCCAAATAGTAGTGCTTAGGCACTACTGTGTTCCGTTTGAAGGGCACTGTACGCTAGTGAAATTACTGGGCGAACGAGATTTAAGAACTAATTTCTCGAGGTTGGCAACGCGTGAGTGGCACCTACTAATGGTGCTGCAAGCGCTCATAGGCTGCGGCACCCACTTACCATCAGGTGGGCCGTATGCTTGTTTGCCAACGTCTAACATTAAAAAAAAAAAAAAAGACACTCAACTACCCTAATGGAGGGTTAGGATAGTGATGTCCTGTGTCGGGGGTCCGGAAACACAAACAATGACAAGGACAAATACACCTAAACCGGAAAATATGCTTGCACGGTCAATACAAACATCTATGCTCCGAGCGGGAATCGAACCCGCGACGTGTGGCGTTTAAGGCAGTTTCATCAATTAATTAATTAAAATTAGATTAGAAATTGAAAAACGCGAATTGAAAATCTCATTTTCGGGAGTCACTTAAATATTCCTTCACATTGCTCAGTCATCCCAGGTCTATGTTATGTCGTAAAAACACACACATTTGTACGTCTCATAACGTTTATTATTATTAACGGCTATCCTTGGGGAAAGATGGCCTTAAAGCCACAACGTAGATTTGTGGGCACGTTTTATTTACTTTCGAGGGATACGCTGCGTTAATTTTTCCCACGGTTATTGTTATTGTGCGGTATTGAAACATTTACTCTGTAACAGACTTCTGTGCAGAGGAATTTTTTCAGTTTTATATTGTTATATTCTATGAACAGGCTGGTTGTATGACTTAAAAGGACCGCCTTCTTAGCGAGTACCGTAGATTTCGAAAATATTGTTTTGTGTGCTCGCTCGTCAGCCGCGTTTCAAGGTGAGTCAGCGTATAACGTGTATCCTAACAAGGGCGGTAACGCATACGTATGCCCCCTAGTGTTGGAGATATTGATGGACGGCGGTAATCGTTTAACATCACGTGAGCGTACTACCGCTACCTCCGATATAAAAAAATCTCTTTAAAAATACCCTGTCCCTTTTTCACACCCGAGTATCGGTACTCTGGGTTGACATCGAATATCTAACTACTCCTGACTATTCTAATAAATTTTAATCTCCCACATTCGGAAGACCACAATTTCATTTCAAATAATCTTAATGCGAAATTTAACTTACAAATCTTATAAATTTTAAAACGGCTTAATAAGTATCTAATTATATGGAATACGAAATGGTTTTAGCTAATTTTGTATTATAATTTAGTTGGTTAAGTCTCGAAGTTGATTATTTATTCACAATAATACCCAAAATTTGTTACAAGATTTACTCAAACGACTTCAGGCTGTTTCAAGTTTTTTCGACATCATTGCTAAAATATTTCACAATAATTAGATTAATTGAACAGTAAGTTAACAGATTTTTAACTATCACCTACAAAACTAACCCATTTGAATGCATTGACCTCGGATAGTAATTATGATAAACGCAACACACCAAACGGCCTATATCCTGTGTCGGGGGTCCGGAAACATACACATGGACAAGGACAAATTGATTAGCTTTAACATTTTTCTTTCTTTAGTCCGTAGTATGCAGTGGTGCATAATTTTATAAATCATCATCTTAAGCCCAGGGTCTTAGCTAGTCCAGTATCTTTTTTTAGACAGATATTTTCATGGCTTTCTCTTTCCAGCTTCTGACCAATTACTTCGAGGTCCTGATCAACGCCATACCTATTCTAATCATCGTAGTTTGGATTTGCCACGACTTTTACAGCCAACTGGTTTTATATTACTATATAGTAATGAGAGATGTAAAACCCCCAGCGCTTCCCAAGCAAGCGTGCACGGCAGTCGGGACCACACCGACTGCCGTCCTCCTCAGAGCCGCTCGTTGCAAGCGCTCATAGGCTAAGAGAAGCGCTTACCATCAGGCGGCTCGTATGCTTGCATGCCAACATAGATACAATTATAAAATACAATTGTTTCTTCTAGATAGTTCCAACTGACAGGACTGGCGCCAGGATAGCATTCTTTCAACGCCCAGAATATAAATATGAATACATTTAACAAATCATATCCGACAAAATGAAGTAGGTCGTTTACCCGTAATAAACTTATAAACCAACCTCGAGATTCCTTTCCAACACTATTTGGTTAGCTTATCTCAGCCCGCAGCACGGCAAAGATTAGCCACTTAATATATTTACTTATTTTTTAATTAAGAGAAATAGAGACGAAGGTTTTTTGTTTGATAATAAGATATTAAAAAGATAGCTCTATTACGGAGAAATACTGATAATGATAAAACAATTAGATAATTTAATTTTAAAATGATAGTTTCTTACTTAAATGTAATTTATCTATATCCCATTGCATAAAATACGTCAAACGTGAGGGAGGCAACTTGTTGTATTTGTGTATAACCTGTACAGGTTGAAGTTGACGGTTTTTTCTTTATCTAAGTGAAATAATATTAGTGTGTCGCAAAATCGCACAGCGCCTGACTGAGGGCAAGCAGTTAGCGTAGCCTAAGAGTAGGATTCGGCCTCTGGCACTAATATTCATTGAAAGAAAATTAAAACTCCACAATGCGGGTACTCACTGCGTTATTTTTTTTAATTTATATAAATATATTTAAGGAAAGTGTTGTGTGTTCGAGCTGGTTTTTATGTTACTACGTTGCCAAGCAAGCATACGGTCTACCTGATGGTAAGCGGTTCCGGAAGCCTATGGACGCTGGCAACACCGTTTGTAGGTGCCACTCACGCGTTGCCAACCTCGAGATGGTCTTCTTTTCGGGAAGTTTCACTAGCTATAGTGTCCTTCAAACCGAAGAAACACAGTAATGCCTAAGACATTTCTGTTTTACGGTAGAATATCTGAAACTGCAGCGGTACCTACCTAGCTCAGTAAACGCTGGAACCTATAATATCTTTGACTGGAACAAACAAAGGCATAATAATCAATAAAGATAATAAAGCAGGTCGGTTTACAAATTTCCATGGTATAGGCTATAAGGATTTTGCCACCCTCGGCTCTGGTTTTTTTTTTTTTTTTTTTTTTTATTTTTTATGTTAGAAGCTGGCAAACAAGCTGATGGTAAGTGGCTGCCGCAGCCTTGATAATGGGAACAGAAAAATACTCATACAAATTTCGCTCTTTTCACTCATACAAAGTGTGGTCAGAGGGCGCAGATTACTGGTTGAGGGGCAATAACAAGTAAGAGCGGAAACTCATCCGTAAATTAGTTGCAGATTTCTACTTGTAAAACTTCAGAAAACTGTCATGCAGCATGTCAAGCAAACTTCAGAAAACTTCAGCAAAAATTCGGTCCCCAAATTTGCCATCCCAAAAATCTGCCGCCCTAGGCTCAAGCCTACTCAGCTTGCTGGTAAATCCGCCAATGTAATAAAGCCTAAAAATATTGTAGTGTCTACAAAATAGTCTATGATAAGGAGACAGTGCGTCGCCGTGTCAAATTAAACAAATCTCAGAGTTACGACAATATTTGCGTTTAAGCTGCCGCTGAGCCGCCGATACAAAATAGATTTACTATTATCGTTAAGTATTCTACATCATAAATTTCATATCCTACTATCCTCATTATAGGTTTTACGTTTCTACTAATTTTAATATTATCAATTTCCCAATCGCATAAGTCATATTATGGACGTCAAGTGACAGTACCATTAGGTACTGTTGCGTTTCGTGCGATGAGTGATTCCCCCTCTATTCCCTTCCTTTTTTCCCTGCTCATCCCGTCCCATCAGTTCCTTGGGTTGGCAACTCGTTTGTGACACTTCAAGTATCGCAAACGTTAATAGGTTGCGGTGATTGATTATCTCAGGAGAAACGTATGCTTGTTTGCCAACCGTCATGAAAAAGAAAAGAAAAAATATTTTAAAATATAATAGACAAGTAGTTACATTTTCATTTTGAATAATATTACTGTAGACAAAACGAACCAATCTGCCTGGAATTTTTTACTACAGTGAAGTCAAACTGTGTCTCTGGTTATTCTAAGTGGATTTGAATGAAATATAGCTAAGATTTAGAGTTGAATCTCAAACTATGACACGGGGAAACTAAATCATAGTCCACTCCCACATAAATGTAAAAAGACAAAAGAGAAAACAGTTTTGGGTTCAGAGAAATATTTCATCCCATTTAGTTTTTGAAAATATCCACGGTAGTTACCTAAAAAAATCAATTTTTAAAAATTTTGTCAAACTGTTTGTTCCGGACACTCTGAAACGGCTGGACTAATTTTAACGGGACTTTCAATGGCAGACAGCGTATATTATAAGGAGTATCTTAGGCTACTTATTTTAGAAAGAAAAATTGGAGTTCTGTGTTATAAAGAAAAATCGGTATACCACATGTGCGGAACCGCGAGCGTAATGTTTTATTATAGTACTGATCTGAAAAAAAAGAAACTTAAATGGTTTTTTAAAGAGTCGTTCTTGCTCAAGGCAGAGACAATAAATCGTAGGACGATAAACGACGAATCTCGCTTCGAAAATATATATCCTTTTTAAATTGCTATATAGTAAGACTCGTTTAAGCAAACTTAGGAGTTTTATATATATTTTTACGTATGAATTAGTTTGCTTATATATTTTTTAAGAAACTGAATGGGCTCTCAGGAATTACTGATCGGATTTAATGTTTTTAGTTTTTATATAAACGACTAGCCCACTCCGGTTTCGCACGGGTATAAAATATATAGTCTATGTCATTCACTGAAAAAATGATTAAAATCGATCCAGCAGTTTTGATTTATTCATTACTGTTATTTTAATAAATTTCGTAGGGTTCAGCCTGCGTTTGTTGCAATGTAAGCGGAAAAAATGTTACGAATGTCAATTATTTACGACATCACATTAGAAACTTCAAAAATAACAGTATTTCTCCACTATTTAATGGATGTTATTATACATATAAACCTTCCTCTTCAATCACAAACCGCATCAAAATATGTTGCGTAGTCTTAAAGATTTAAGCATACATAGGGATATAGGGACAGAGAAAGTGACTTTGTTTTATACTATTGTCGTAGTGTGTGTAGTGATAAGTCAAAACCATTTTTTTTTTATGTTACAAGTTGGCAAACAAGCATACGGCCCACCTGATGGTAAGTGGTTGCCGTAGCCTATGAGCGCTTGCAGCACCATTAGTAGGCGCCACTCACGCATTGCCAACGTCGAGATATTAGTTCTTAAATCTCCTCTGCCCAGTAATTTCACTAGCGTACAGTGCCCTTCAAACGCGGAACACAGTTATGCCTAAGCACTATTATTTGGCGGCTGACAGACTGATTGGACTGATTTTCATATTTTTCGACTATGATTGTTGCTCACGATGGCGAGTGACCTATGCTTAGACTAAGAATCTTATGGACGGAGCCATACCCTGTTGCCGCTCTTGTAACGTTATTTATGAGATATTGCTATCTTAGTCTGTTGCTCGGAGCACTAATACGAGTAAAAGAATTAGATATATATAGGTTTGGCAACTTATTACTTTATTACCTAAATGTCTTAATGGCATGTTTTATACCCGGTCAAGACTGTAAATTATATAGCCGCATTTGCCAATTATATAGGTAATTTGACATTACTCACACATAAAATACGTAAAATATCAGCACGCTGTTTTTAGCTAATGTCCCTTACATCTTCTTTCTCTTTCTACGGAGCTATGCATGTAGTTGTGATGTGTATTGTCACGAGCTCTTATCGAAATTTAGCGCTCAGACTAATAGCGGTTATTGCCCGAGCTGCTCGAGCGAATCAGCGCGCTCCCGAGCTACACACACAACCAAAACCAACCCGCCTTCATGAGTTGAAACTATTGTAATAAATCTCCATATTATAAATATCTGTTTCGGTCTGGGCGGTTGTCCTTGTGGTTCTCCCCACCTTGCCTCGGAGAGCACGTTAAGCTGTCGGTCCCGATTGCTATCATAACATCTGATAATAATCGTTAACTCTTGATAGGTAATTTGCTATTATCCAAAGAGTTACTGGTTCGCCCTTACGGTTGCGGAGGTCAGATGGCAATCGCTCTGTGTAAAAACTGGTAACCTGTCAAATCCGCATTATTGTAATAAGCAGACCCTGGGTAAATTACATACCAGAAATAATGCCAGGATGAAGAAGTTATGTTATAATATGTTAATGACTCAATGCTCACCACGAATAACACAAGATAGATTCAAATCGGTAATGGACTGTTATATTTCCTTGATCCAAAGTTTCAGTAAAATAAATATACTGTGGAGTGTCACGGATAGTAAGGACAACTGCCAAAACTATTCTTTCTACACGAAAAGTTTGCAACTTCTTAAAAAGTTGGCTGAATTCAGAGATTTTGGTAACACTACAGTCAGCGAGAAAAGAACATCTTGTAAGTATTTTTTTTAATGCAAAATTCGATTTTACTCTTTATAAATGGACGCAAATAAGCAATACCATGTCAGCCCACACGAATGTCATTTCGAGAAAAACGCGTTTGAAAATTTTGAACAAGTTGCTTTTTGCTTGAAAAATGGCTTTTTTAAAGTTTATACCTTAAAACCCTGCAAATATTAAAGAAAATTGTTCTTCAGCCATTAACCAACACTTCTGCATATATAACTCAGTTTTTTCAATTTTGTGGGTTAACATGGTATTTCTTATTTGCGTCCATATAAAGTTGGGGTAGATGGTCAGCTCCAGCTAGTTACTAAAAGATCATTTCAGCTCTATAAGTGCTTCACGGAGCGTGATTGGCATTCCAAGGTAGGTAGCCCTTTGTTCTACTAACGCAGGGCATTTTATCGTGACGGGATTAGGTATCTCTTCCTTAGTTACACATTATCTGTAAAACAACCTGTCCATTACACCCAGACTAGACAATTTGAGTTGTGGCGCAGCAGCAACTTTTCTTAAGTGGCACAGGTCGCGGATTCGATTCTCGCTCGGAACCGATGTTTGTATTTACCATACAAGCATGATTTCCGGTCAGGGTGTTTTTGTCCTTGTTATTGCGTATGTTTCCGGAACCCCGACATAGGATATCGTTATCTTAATAGAGGCCGTTGACTGTGTAACTTTTATTTTTTATTTATTATTATCATAATTTCACTATTTTTGATACAAAATAGTGGAGAAAGTCAAAACAATAGTATTATTCAAAGAAATATATTTCAATAAATGTAAACATAAAAATTTACGTTCACAAAGTTAATCCAACCAGATATCATAGGAATCCGGGACAAGGCATCATTCCTACATTCGGAATCACTTAATCACTTTTATGAGCGAAAAATTTCTTCGATTAACCAAAAAGATTTGTTACCGAAGTTACTTGGGGGAATGTCTTGAGCCAAACGCAAATTGTCCGACAGGGATTTTGCGTGATGAATGTGAAGTCACACGAGTCCTGAATTATCGGCGAAAGTTTGGACGTGAATAAAAAAATGTATAATGCTGTAATGGCTCGGGAATATTAAACGTGATTTGATGTAAGTAAACCTGTGTCTAATCCCGACTCTTTATCGGATTTTTTAAAGAAATTTAACCAATTTTATTGTAATGCCACGCCTTTCTCATAGGATTATTCCTGGTAAATATTTACCCAGGGTCTGCTTATTATTAGGGGAAACTGACGTGAAGTCATTTAGAGATACATAAGCTTTTCCCATAACTTTGTTTTTCATAATAATTTTATTAATTACTATAAAATTACAAACTTATTTTTGCGGTAGACTGTCATTTGTTAATAAAGTAAAAGCCCTTCATTATCAAGCTTCGGAGCCCTTTAGTTTCGACTGTGCGGGGTGCACAACGCACTTGACTGATATTTTTTTTTATTTATCACAAAGAAGTGCATGCAAATTTTTTATAGAAACTTGATCTTGACATAAGATATTTTAACGGCGTCGGGATTTGATGACCCCATGGCCCGCTGTTGGGATAATCTCTGTCACAGCAGAGATTATTCCACCAGTGCAATCAGTCATACTGGTGGTAGGTCTTTTGTTGCAAGAGGCCGGCTAGGTAGGTACCACCGCAGTGTCAAATATTCTGCCGCCAAATAGTAGTGCTTACGCATTACTTTGTTCCGGTTTAAAAAGCACTTCACGCTAGTGCAATTACTGGGCAGAGGAGATTTAAGAACCAATATATCGAGGTTGACAACGCGTGTGTCTCACCTACTTATGGTGCTGCAAAGGTTCATAGGCTACGGCAACCACTTACCATCACATGGGCCGTATGCTTGTTTACCAACTTATAACTAAAAAAATTAAAAAAATAAAATCGGAAAAAGCATGCATTTTATAAATTCGTCCATATAGGTAAATCTCGCGACAAGCTTTTATATATTAGTAATAAATTGATGGGTTGATACAATTAAAAATTTATTTTCTTCCTTTTTATTTCATTTCTAGAAAAATCCTCAATTCAATCCCTATTACATTACTCAAGTTAAAAGCACGGTTGGTTAGTCGCCAAGAGCCTCATTAACTGATCGGATTGTCTTACAATTATATTATACCTACAATTACAAGTACAGTAACTCGATTAGAAATTGGCTTCTTATTTATTAGGAAACAAAGCTTTGAACTCATTAAAGGTACAACGGGACTTCTAAGGAAATTATTATTCTTATTAAACGACATTGTGGCACAGCGGTAGCAAGCCTACCTTCAAATATAAATAATAATAAACAATAAACGTTGCACACTCAACGGCCCCCATTAGGATAGTAATATCCTGTGTCGGGGTCCGGAAACATTCACAATGACAAGGACAAATACACCCAGACCGGAAAATACGCTTGCATGGTCAACACAAACATATTATGCTCCGAGCGGGAATCGAACCCGCGACCTATGGAGTTTAAGGCAGGTTCGCTACAGCTGCGCCACAACATCGTCATGTAGTCATCTAGTAAAGAAGTCTATAGTCACGGCAACTAATTTCGATAAGGTTTTCTATAACTATTGTTATTTTTATTTTATTGAATCTTCCCATATAACCGAAACTTTGGTCACTGCAAAGCGTACCGCAGTTGTCATATCGCGTAGATTTTGACAGATAAGGGATTTGCCAAGTCTTATGACTGATGTCCCAAGTTATATATGGCAAGTCTTAAGATATAAGAAAACAGCGTTTTAGATAATACATAATACTGATATTTTTCTGAATAAGGTTAGTTTTCATGTCAATCAATCAATAGTTAATCTTTTCTAAAGTAACCCTTCTTTTGATACAAGTTTTAATATTATTGTTACTGATAGGCCTTTTACTGCGAGAGTCCGGCAAGGTAGGTATCAAAGCAGTATCAGTTATTCTATCGTAAAGTACTATTTTTCGACATAAAGGACACTATAGGTAGTAAGATTACTTGGTAATGGAGATTTAAATATCAATATCACGAGTTTGGCAACGAGTGACACGTACAAAACATATTAAGGGGTTTGCAAGCGCTCATAGGCTACAACAACCGCTTACGATCAATTGTGTCATCAACTTTTTTTTATGTTACAAGTTGGCAAACAAGCATATGGCCCACCTGATGGTAAGTGGTTGCCGTAGCCTTTGAGCGCTTGCAGAATTTTTGACACTGCGGTGGTACCTATCTAGTCGGCCTCTTGCAACAAAAGACCTACCTCCAGTGTGACTGATTGCACTAGTGGAATAATCTACCTAACTGACGACATTGAGGCGCAGCGGTAGTGAACCTGCCTTAAATGCCACTGATCGCGGGTTCGATTTCCGCTCGGAGCATATTATGTTTGTATTGACCATGCAAGCATATTTTCCGGTCTGGGTGTATTTGTCCATGTTATTGTGTATGTTTCCGGACTCCCGACACAGGATATGATTATCCTAATGGGGGCCGTTGATTGTGCAGCATTTAATCTCTGCTGTGACAGAGGTTATTCCAACAGCGGGCGATGGGGTCTTCACATCCCGACGCCGGAAAAACTTGCCAACTTGGCACATTAATCATATTTTTAAACGTCATATGATTTCAAAATTAAACACGCCATGTCACGTAACTTACGCCACGACAGTAGGTCTAAAGCTCAAGAGAGAATCCAAGTGGAATTGGCTTGTGCCTACGAGACGAAAATGACTCGTATTACGACAAGCTTCAACACGTAACACGTGAAATGCAGAATTTTTCAGAATGGCTCTTTTCGTTTGAATCTCCGCTGTGTGTCGGAATATCTCTTTTGAGTCTATACAGCGGTGAATATCTTCACACGTAATATGAGACATTGTTCTTGCATTTTGTTGATGAAACATGACACTGTTTTGTGAAGGATGTAGTTCAGATATATTTTATATTGCCAATGTATTTTAATCCTAATTAAAATTGACTTGCAAGAGAAACGAAAAATCTTGATATTAAAATTTTTACAATTAAAGGAACATGATTTTATTTCTAACAAACATCTAATACATGTAGATTTTAAAATCTTACAATCTATGTATATAAAAAACTGACTGACTTATAAACGACCAGCCTAAACTCTTGGACTTAGAAAATGAAAATTTTTAGCAGTTCTTGTTTTTAACGTAAACGCGCACTAAAAAGGATTTTTCAAAATTCAACTTTTAAGGGGGTGAACAAGGAAGTTGAAAGTTTGTGTGTAATTCCGTCATTTTTAAAACTAGACGTATGAAAATTTAATTTTTGGTTAGTTAGAAATGAAAACACATGTAGTTTAAGGTTTTCTTTAATTCGACCCCAGAAGTGGTGACAAGTTTTTATGGACCGACATTTTTTAAACCAGAAGAATGAAAAATTAAAAATAAAGAAATAAGTTTTTCGTGTTTTCTGAAATTGCACCCTTGAGGGATGAAAAAGGTGTTTAAATGTACAATAAATGTAATGTAAGGGGCATTATGATTATTATAGTTCATACATTTGAATTTTAACGACAAAATATAAATAAGAGTCGAACAATACACCAGTGGCGGAGTTACAAATTTTCTAGGTATAGGCGGGAAGGTTTTTGCCGCCCTTGCCTCTGTTTGATAGTGAGAAGAGAGAAATTCGTCGTCAAATTTGTAGCAATTAATACCTGTAAAACATTGAAAAACCGTCTTTATCTTATTAATTTCTATCTGCCGCCCTAAGTTCAAGCCTACCCAGCCTGCTATTAAATCGGCCACTACAATACACGTATTTTACAGAAATATAAAAATATGACAGCTCAAGGCAAGTACATCCAAAGATTATAATGAACAAGTAGAGGGTAGTACCATCCACTCAGACACTCGACAGCTATTCTGTATAATGAGTCGAGACCCTGTGACCTCGGTCGGGTTAATTGCAAGACTGTAGCACTAGTTACCTTTCTACATACTTTGTCTGGGGATAAAATAAAGGTATATTTATATTATATATTATAATTAAGAGTAAATTACCCTAATATAAATTTATTAATTTAATTCAGTCGAAAATTTTTTCATAGTTTATTATCAAACTAGCATCTCCCGCGACTTTGTCTGCGGTGAGTTTAGAATTGGCAAATTTTCAATAAGACACACTACATTGAGAAAGAGTAAGAAAGTTACCAAAAGACTGATCCATCAATATCACTAAATTTTATAAAACAAATTTCTTTGTCGTCTGTCTGTCGTTCGCGATAACATCGAAACTACTAAACGGATTTTCATACAGTTTCCACAATTAGACAGATTGATTCATGAGAAAGGTTGAGATGTATAATTTGTTAGGGTTTTGTGAAAATTTGTTGAAAATGTCGGAAAATTTAAAGAGAATCCTACCGGTTTCTCGCACATTTGTCAAATTCAAGTCAATTTAACATACCATTTACAGAACACTCATTGGTTGAAGCCGATGATCAACAGGCAACCAATGAGTGTTCTCTATTTGGTGTTTTAACTTGACATGAATTTGAGAAAGTAAGGGAAACCGTGGGCGAGTCTGCTACATTTATATTTTAGTAGCGGGCCCGGCAGACGTTGTCTGCCCCGTAAAAAAATTGACACCGGTGAAAATTATTGAATTACTAATACTAAAAACAATTTTCCAAAAAATAAAATTATAAAAAAAAACAAATTTAGGGAGGACCTCCCTTAATATTTAGGGGTATGAAAAATAGATACTAACCGATAGTCAAACCTACTCAAAATGCACATAGAATTAAATAAAACCGGTGGAGCCGTTTCGGAGGATTTTGAAAACAAACACGGCGACACTAGAATTTTTTATATTAGATATGATTTAACAACACGTCACTAATGGCGAATGCCTGTTTATATTGAAACCCTTTGTTGTCAGATTTACTGTATAAGCATATATAAAGACCCAATAAAAATGTTCCTTTTTGTTTACTATGTGCTTATTACTGTTTAAGTAAACGCTCAAAGGCAAAAGCCGTCCCAAATATTTGCGTAAGGCAACCATGTTTTCGATAATCGTGGGCATTTCTCGCGGGACAAGGCTCGTTCAAACAACTGTCTAGCCTTAGACCGACTCTCCAGTTATACTGGTTACTTGTACTTTTAACTGGTATACCTTTCATAGCAAGAGGCATAAGTAGTTTCATCATTTATTATACCGCAAAGCAGTATACTGTGTTTCGTTTTGAAGGACACTGTAGCTAGTGAAATTACTGACCAAAGGAGATTTAGAAACTAATACCTCGAGGTTGGCAACGCAAATGTATGGTAGTGGGCGCTCATAGGCTACGGCAGCCGGTTACCATCAGGTGGATCGTATTGCCAACTTAGTCACATTAAAAAGGAGGAAAATAATCAGAAATTCCTTTTGAGAGAAAGAGATGGAAAGATTGACATAGCGCTACATCGCGCAGTGATTTTCGTATAACATCTGCCTAATATTGTTCGCGGTACGCAAATGATTTGAATAATTTGTCGGGTACGGGGCTGTTATTGAGCAAACTTGTCTCCTTTGGGAATCGAACCCGTGTCCTCGGTTTGTACAGGCCTGTTATTATAGGACCTTTATTAATAATTAATATGTTGGAGTTTATATTGATTCCGAATGCTTGAGAAAATGAAAATTGGTTCTAAAAGGGTTTTAAGATAACATCGACTCAAGATTCATATTAAATTAAGACGTTGAAATTTATGTTTTAAATATCTTTACTAACGTAGTTTACAATGATTTGAATGTTTAAAAAAGTATAAAGTTTGGCGTTTTCAACACGCTTTTGTTAGCTTAATAAGTATGTTACGGAAACTTTGAGAATGATTTAACCTTTTTCAAAACGAAATTTTGCGTACTCGTCAAGGACCGATGACAATTTAATAATTAAAAAAGGTGTGTGTGCGATTGACTATACTTTATATATATTCTTTGCCATGCATCACCAATCACCATTAATAATATGTATAAAAACCATATACGAAGATCGGAAACCTTAACTAGCATTCTAGCAGCATGGCCGCCCGAACGCACCGCCTTGGTAAACCGTCCACATATACGCGGGGGTAGAGACGTCTGACGGGCACTCACCAAGCATACGCTCGGAGACACCTTCGCCGACACCACACCCTTTATATATGTGAAACAGCTGCAATGACATTCGGCACCTGACTCCGTGAATTTCCATACATTTTCCTTTTTCTATGGAAATTTTCATACAAAATTTTATAAATTTTTGATTTTGTAAAAATATTATTTTCGGGGTATGTCCATACTTAGTATTACGTTGCACATAGTCACGTGGTCTGCAAACGATTTTTAGGTTAAGCAACTTTGGGTGCGGTCAGTAAATGGATGGGTGACCGTCCATAAATAGATTCATATTATAGAAAATACATTGTTTTAGAGATTTAAATAAAATCTAATGTTGAGATCGTCACAACTATTATTTATTTAGAATAAATATTTTATAGTTTTTTGAAGGAGGTAAAAAATTACAACATTACTTGTATTAAATTGAATCAAATGACATAATAATTTTATTTCAATATATTCAATTTCAGATTTTCTATAAAAGAAATCAAAAAGATCTTTGTGTGTATTTCTATTTGATGTTATAAACTTCCTAAGTATTAAATTCCGCAAAAGTATCATATTAAAAAAATATATTTTTTCCAGGAAGGTATATTCATATTTTTTGGCATCTTTCTTGTTATTTATGTACATACTTTGACGACGCTGTGGCACAGCGGGAGTGAACCTGACTTAAGCGCCACAGATCGCGGGTTCGATTCCCGCTCGGAACACAAAATTTGTATTGACCATGCAAGTATATTTTCCGGTCTGGGTGTATTTGTCCTTGTCCGTGTCTAGTGAGTATGTGTCTCCGGACCCCCGACACAGGATATCACTATCCTATGGGGGCCGTTGAGTGTGCAGTGTTTATACTAGTGACCATGACCCCGCTCGCATGGTTTTTTTTTATGGCCCGAAACTCTTAATAATTTTTCCAAAAGTAAAAGTAGCCAGGGCTACTTTTTATATGATACTATTAGCCAGTGAAAGTTGCCCATAGCAGTCTGCGCTCTTTGATCCGTAAACGATCAGTGGGTTAAACAACTTTAGGAGCGGTCAGTCATCAGATGGGTGATCGCATAGTGGTATTTCAACTGAGTAAAAGACGAAAATGTAACTGTTCTAACCCGTAGAAAACAATAGTGCAAAGTTAACGCGGATGTTAAAATAAAAAGACTTATTATTTTGCACACGGCATAGAACTCGTGAGCGGATAGTATTACGGACGGGCGGCTGAAACACATATATCCGCAAAATTTGGGATTGTCCATTATTTTGTTAAATTCTAATGTTAAATTAAATTCTAATGGACGCGTCCTCGTGCTTCGGAGGGCACGTAAAAAGTCGGTCCCGGCTGTTATCAATTTGATAATAGTCGAAAAGTCAAGTCAGAGGCATATACGGGTAACCTGAACAACTCTGACACTAGGTTGGCCACTAACCACTCAATGAGAAGAAAAAGAAAGTGAAAGTCCTTTTAAAAGCCAGTTTCTGATAAAAACAGATAAATTCTATACGTCTCTCTCAACGTACGTAAGCTACCACCGTACAATGGTAAAAAAAAACTCGTCAAGTGACTGATCGTTAGACGTGTATTAAAAAAAACTAACAAACAAACAGTAGGCTTTATAGGTTATGAATAGAATAAATAAACGCTGCACACCCAACGGCCTCCATTATAACGATATCCTGTGTCGGACGTCCGGAAACACGTACAAGGACAAATACTCCCAGACCGGAAAATAAACTTGCATGGTCAATACAAACATATTTTGTTTCCAGCGTGAATCGAACCTGCGACTTGTGGCGCTTAAGGCAGGTTCGCTAACGCTGCGCCACAACATCGCCTTAATGTCATGTCATGTCATGTCATGTCATGTCTTGAAAATGCATGCAGGCAGGTCCTTCTCTTGGTTACCATTATTGTTACTATAAAAATATTACAAGGTCGTTCATTCACAATTTTTATTTTTGAATTATTTTGTGACAGAAGCCCAATCTCCCACCCCTCCGCACCCTTTATTTTTTCCATTCTCATCCCTAACCCCCTATGCCTTGAGTTGGCAAAGGGACCGTATGCTTGTTTGCCAACCATTATGATATGAAAAAAAATATAAAATAAAGATTACTTCATGAGAATATAAAAGAAAATGTTTATTTTAGCTTCTAAGTCTATTTTGTTCTAAAGTACGCAGCAGGCTATCAATCACTAAAGTGTCATCAAGTCACTCGACACTTTCACTTTTAGAATTTATGGAGGGAAATTAAGAACACTCTGTAAGCACACTTCTTAATTTTACATTTTCAAAGTAATTTCGTATAAGTCGGAATATTAAATGTTAACTAGACCAAGATGGCGGTACTTGGACATTATTCAATATCACTAGATAATTGATGGTAGTTAGATATTCGATGTTAGTTTGTGTCTCCCAACTACATTGTCAATACGTTTCTATAAATAGCTATGCAGTGTGGTATTTATACGCATTTCTAATGATTGCGTCTTGGTGTAAGGACCGTTGCTTCGTCCAACGGTCCGTCCAAACCTACGCTGATTCTCATTGTCATTCTGTTGGCATTGAAATTATATCACTGCCTACCCTCATCGCCATTGCTTTAGCTTTATAGCCCATATGTAATAATTTCATATAGAAAAACTAGCGACCCGCTCCGGCTTCGCACGGGTATAAAATATATAGCCTATTTCATTCACCGAAAAAATGATCGATCCAGTAGTTTTGATTTATTCATTAGTGCCCGTGGCCCGCACGCGTCAAATGTAATTATTTACGACATCACATTAGAAACCTCAAAAATAAAACTATTTAATGGATGTTATTATACAAATAAACCTTCCTCTTTAATCACTCTATCTATTAAAAAACCGCATCAAAATCCGTTGCGTAGTTTTAAAGATTTAAGCATACATAGGGATATAGGGATAGAGAAAGCGACTTTGTTTTATACTATGTAGTGATGATGTATTTTCACTTCTGATGTTCGAGACACGATCACTACAACGACCACCATAAACCATATCTTATCTATTTCTTTCCGACTAATACATATTATAAGAAAGCTTATAAGTTCATTGTCCGTCTTTGTGTAATTGAATATTCTATGGGAAATTCTTCAGATAATAAAAGTTTACGGATCTCATGTGAATATAAGGATTCCATTTTTAACCGAAATCATTAAATTATCTCTAATAAAAAGATCTTACTTAAGAAGTTTTATTTTAAGATTAAGAGAACCAACAACTCCCGTTCAGCTTCAGACGGAACGTTTCGCTACGGAATATAATCATTTACCATAGAAATTTTGTGTGTTAAGTGTGTAAAAATATATTTACGCATGAGAATTTCACGTTTTTTATTTCTTAACTAGACTTTTGTCGTCATTCAAGCCAGATTTGTAAATTTTTCTTTAGCTGCAATAGCTCATCGGTAGAAGGGATAACTTTTCTCCGTTAACACGACAATTACGGGTTCGATCCTGACCGCCTTGGACTATTGTCGTACTCATTCCTAGCGCAAGCGCAGAGCTTATTTGAAAGCGCAAAGGAATATAATGCGTTGAAAAAGCATTGGTAATATTCTAAAAAAAAAAATTTCATTTTCTCAAAAAGTTTTGAAAATGTATGTAATATTAGTTAGTTTTTTTAAAGGGAAATTTTAAATAATAATACTTTATCACAATAATAATACTTAGTAGCTGATAACATTATTGGTATCTAATTGTATACACAAACTTGTCCCGAATGCTTATTATATAATCTAATATTGAAATTAATTAATAATAACATAATTGCTAATTCATGATTGGGTCTAATCTGTTTATTTTGATAGCTCGTCTCTACACTATTACATTGAATAAATAATGATACACATAAGGGGAATATAATATGCCGATCAGTTGGGAAATAACGTGTGTTTATAGTTTACTAGCTTTTACCCGCGCCTTCGCCTGCAATTACGATTTTTAATAAGCCACCTTTTTACAGACGTGACGTGACGTGACGTGACGGGACGTGATGACACCATCGCCCGCTGTTGGGATAGTCTCTGTCACAGCAGAGATTATTCAACCAGTGCAGTCAGTCACACTGGTAGGTCTTTTGTTGCAAGAGGCCGGCTAGTTAGGTACCACACCAGTGTCAGATATTCTACCGCAAAGCAGTAGTGACTTTAGTGTGTTTCGGTTTGAAGGGCACTGTAGGATAGTGAAATTTCTAGAACTAATATCTCTAGGTTTGCGCTCATAGGCTACGGCAACCGCTTGCCATCAGATGGACCGTATGCTTGCTTGCCAACTTAGTAACATAAAAAAGAAATAACGTTATACCCGTAATGATGTTTGTTCAAAATACTATTTTAATTAATTATACATTCCAATCAATCCGTATTTATGGGATAATTAACTCAATCATGGCGATATATTTCGTAACTTAAGTGTTAAAACTACAGTTTATGATTGTAATGTGTTTTTACTGAAAGCATTTCTGGCATTCCCTTGTAACGGCTTTACAATTACGCCTCTAATTATACCATAAAATTGCTCTTAAAAATGGCCGATGTGATAACATTTAAAAGGTTCGTGTGATTCTTATGAAACTCTTTGTAAATTTACCGAAGAGAAATAGATAATTTAAGTTATATTTAAAATTATATTAGTACATTACGCACCTAGGGAAAAATGCAGAACATTCTGACCCGTGATCCCGGGTGGCAATGTCCTACTCATCTCCAGTGGTGCGTATATGATTTTTATGGTTCCGTGGCCAAATGGCAAAACCGGAACCCTTATAATTTCGTCATGTCCGTCTGCTCGTCCGTCCATCTATTTGTCCGTCTGCCCGTCCGTATGTCACAGTCATTTTGCTCGAAAATTTAGTAAAGAGGTGTATTCAATGAACCGCTACCCGATTTTGTAATGAAATCCCTAAATATATAAAAACCAAGCTGCGTGGAACTGAGGATTAAAATAAAAATTCTCCGTATGGCAATGTGTGAGATATCTTTGGATAGGTCTTTCAAAATGATAAGGATGTTTAATTTTGACTTTTATCAGTAATTGTTGAGATATTAGCTCGCTACCTAGCGCTAGGAATGGGTACGACAATAGCCCAAGGGGTTCAGGATCGGACCCACGACTCTCACGTTTACTGAGCGGAGTCTGCCCTTCTACCGTTGAGGTATTGAGGCTTCAATAACTATGTATAATATAATAACTATAACACTATTATTATACAAACATATCAATACAGTTAGGTAATTTTGATAAGTTCTATTAATACTTTTTATCTTTAAACATAAACCTTTAAAATGTAAACAAAATACAAACCAGAAGGCAGATGATGTTTATCCTTCTAAGGCTATCCAAAGCCACGTTAATACCCCGATCAAATGCTAATCTCCTAAGACGTGGAACTTAATATTTTAATCAGTCGAGTACACAGATTTAAACAGACTAGATACCGCAAGCCATCCCACCAAGATTGGCCGAAGTTTGTGCTATGCGCAAACTTGACGCGCTACCATTTTGATAGTCATATATTTAATAATGGATATATGTATAAAAATACAATATTAAAAAAATACCATGCTCAGTGATTGAAACGATTTACGTTGACCCCTTAATTAATTAGCGTTGTTTGTGACGTCATCTATATATATATACATATATAAAAATCTTGGTATAAGGTAAAAATTAGAGATAAATAAACATGAATTTTGCCACGTTCAAAAACTCCACCCTTGAAAGGGGTAACAGAGTTTGAAAGTTTCTATGGGATTTCAGTTATTTTTAAAACTAGAATCATGAAACTTTGCCATTCGGTAAACAATTAAAAATAAAGAAACACTTATTTTAACATTTTATATAATTCTACCCCTGAAGGATTGAAATCGGAGGCGAAGCCACTGGTAGGTAGAAACTAAGCTAGGTATAAAACAGTTGACACCCTCTATTTTCATACTAAGAGTATTTCATGAACATGCGGCATCCAGCTTACTCTATATCTGTGGTCGAGTACATTCGTCGTCCGTTTCGGAATAATCTAATTAGGCGAAAGTACTTTCGTTTATTTTGAAGAAATTATAGACAGGAAATAAACTGATTTAAATTTATGGTTGAATAAGTTTTGTTGAAATATGTAAATTGAATTTAAATTTTCAAATTGTATTGTTATATATAACAACTCCATATTATAGACTGGATTTATTGGGAGTTTCAATTGAAGTTGGTTTACGTAAAACGAAATGTTTTACCGAATAAACGTTTTTCGTAACCACTTTATAGGGCTAAGTTTATAGATTTAAGTGCGAAAAAAATTCAAAATTTAAAGTAACTTTTAATTTTTTAGATCTATGATTGAGTGACAAAATTAAGTAATTTTGACTAGCAATAATTCGTGAACTATTTAGTATGTATCGCGAACTATATGCCAGTTGTGGCTTACCTAAACCACAAAAAAATCAAATTTCTTGCTTAATCAACACACAACGCACAGGGGTCAAAAGTGAATTCTAAAAAAGGATGTTACGGCTTTTTTTTAGATTACAACTGTGCACGACTTGGCATGGATTATAGTCGTTCGTCTATTTATATTTTATCCTCGTAAACACAAATATTACTTATAATAATTGTAATATGTAATATTAATATTAATAATTGTATTTGTGTTATCGTGTAAATATAAATGTGTTGGCGCATGACGAAGTAAAGAACCTATTCAATACGTTAGATTAGGAAGACAATATTTGAAAAGCATGTCATTCTAACGAAGCGTCACAAAGATGGTTACTTCAATATTTTATGATGAAGAAAATTATTGTCGTACCACATATAAAAGGGAGAATCGTTGAAATCCGACGTAGTAGTTACAGTGCTGTGCAATTTATTGTGTTATCTAGTAAAGGGATTAAAAGTATTGTTGTTTCTAATGTTAACCTACTTGGATGAAATTTATAAAGGCTTATGCTTATCTTTACCACAGGCGTGGTTTTAAACAATTATTAATTACAAAAAACATAAATGTATGGCATAGTTTGTGTGTGGGAATACCACCCGCTTTGAACTTACCATAATATTAAACGTAAAATAAATTTTAAAGGATTTTAATTATTATAATGCATGTTAATTTTTGTCTGTCGGTACAAAAGTATGCCTCAGTGGGTGATTATATTACCATACTTACATGTTACGACAATTGCCTTGTATTATAAATTAATTATTACTAATTGTTAATATACTTTAAGTAATTTTTAATTATTAACTTTTGTGCAATGACGAGTGTTGTGGCGTACTGGTAGCGAGCCTGCTTAGAGCCTCGACAGTTGCGGTTCGATGCTCGGAACAGGTCTTTATTACAGATATCTGTTTTAGTCTGGGCATTTATCATTGTGGATCTCCCCACAGTGCCTCGGAGTGCACGTTCAGTTATCGGTCCGTCGTTATCATAACATCTGATAACAATCGTTACTCTTGATAGGCAATTTGCTCTTATGCAATGAGTTAGTGCCTCGCCCTTGGGGTTGCGAAGCAAAGATGGCAATCGCGTAAAAACTAGTCCCGTCAAATCAGGATAAGAGAATAATAAGACTCTGAGTTAAAATAGGAATTTACAGAAATATATTATTTAAAAAAAAAAGAAAATTAAACCAAACTGAATAGAGCCCAAACAATACTAGTATAGTAAAATATTTAAAAAATGCTTCTAAGAAAGAATGTTTGAATTTTTATTAAAAACTTTCGTTCATATTTACCCTCAAGTGAGAAATAAAATGGAACATTCATGAAAGGAGAGAAAAAACGTGTATCTAATAAAAGCAGGCTGCATGAAACCATCGCTTTTTAATTAAAGCTTTTATCTACAACGTTGCATTAAAATATGAAAGCTAAAAATTATAAAGTAATCTATATATAAAATGAGAGATACAGCTTCATTATTTTAAGAGTTAAGAATCATAATAATTAGAGTATTTGATGACGTTGTGGCGCCAGAAGTGAACCTGCCTTAAGCGCCACTATTCGCTGTTTCGATTCCCGCTCGGAGCAGTTGTATTGACCATATTGGGAGTACCTTGCCATTGTGTATGTTTTGGGACACAAACAGGATATAACTATCCTAATGGGGGCCGTTGAGTGTGTAGCGTTTTATTCTTTAAAGCCTACTGTACCCGATATTTTACACAGGTGAACTTTATTTGTATCGAATCCCGTGAAATATTGATTAGTACTGTGTAGTTTCGGTGGTCACCCGTGATCATGATCACGAGTTCCACATCAGCAAGTGGTGCTTTGCAACAATCATTTCTTGTTTTTATTAGCATTACGCTGGCAAACAAGCATATGGTCCGCCTGATGGTAAGTAGTCACAACAACTTATGAACTCTTGCGATACTTGAATATCGCATGGGCATTGCCAACCTGAGAGAAAGGAGGAAAGGGAGGAGGAAGGAATAGAAGGGCAGGGAGATTGGGCCTCCAGCAATTTCACCCATCGAACGAAACGCAATATTGCTGATGCTACTTTACGCTGATTTTCTGTGAGACGGTTGTTCCCAAGTCGAGTCGTCCCATTTGTACTGCATGGCTCAGTCTTCTTATTATCAAGTGGTTAGTGGCCAAACTAGTGTTAGAGTGGTTCAGGTCGCTCTTAGGCCTTTGACTTAACTTATCGACTGTTGTCTAATTGTCAACAGCCGGGACCGACTTTTTACGTGCCCTTCGAAGCACAAAGACGTTCGGTTGAAATACCACTATGCGATCACCCATCTAGTGACTGACCGCGCCTTAAGTTGCTTAACCTACCGATCGCGTACCGATCAGCGGGTGTACTCGGCTATGAGCGTCTCATGGCTCAGTTACTGCTAAAATTATAATATTAAAACGGTTAAAGAACTTGTCGAAGAGTTATTTTTGTTAATGTCAGTCAAACCAATCTTACCAATAGAGCCAAATTATTCATAGGAGTTAATCATTATTCTTACTTGAGAACGACTTTCGTTATTAAAAACATTTAAAAAAGATAAGCATCCGCATTTAAAAGACTTAATTAAAAAATCATTTTTAACATTGAACCTTGATATCTTAAATTCTATCAGCTGCCCTTTGATACGATGTGTATGTAAATTTTATGGACTCAATTATGGGAATTTTAATGATGGCAAATTAATTAACACTCATCGATAACGCTTTATCGGTGGCCTTTGATTTAAGTAGTTACTAAAAATAACTGGCATGTATTGTTCTTTGCCTACATCCATGCCAAGTTGTGAACTTGCATGGGCAAGTTTCTTTGCAGATTTCTTGTCGACGTTGTAGCACAGCAGTAGACGCTCAAACCCGAGTGCACCCACTGATCGGTAAACGATCGGTAAGTTAAGCAACTTAAGGCACGGTCAGTCACTAGATAGGTGCTCGCATAGTGGTATTTCAACCGAGTGTCTCCGTGCTTCGGAAGGCACGTAAAAAGTCGGTCCCGGCTGTTGACAATTTGACAAAAGTCGATAAGTCAAGTCAGAGGCCTACGGGCGACCACAGGTCGCCGGTTGGCTACCCCTTCGGAGAATATAAATTAGTATTAAAATGTAAAACTTACCAATTTTAGTGAAGCAGTTTCAAATCTTCTTAAGTACTACAGTTATGTGGCGTGTAGCAAATAATACATATATAGCTGAATAAAACTAAAAATATTGTTATGCTGATTACCTGTAACAAAAATATATATTGTTAAATTAATCATTGAACCAGTCTACAAATACGTAATGCTGTTAGGTTTCTTATTGCAAGAGGCCGGCTAGGTAGGTTCCACCGCAGTGTTAAATATTCTACCGTAAAGCAGTAGGTAGTGTCTTTGGCATTACTGTGTTTTGGTTTGAAGGACACTGTATGCTAGTGAAATTACTGGGCATAGGAATAGGAGATTTAAGAATCAATATCTCGAGGTTGACAACGCGTGAGTGGCACCTACTAATAGTGTTGCAAGCTCATAGGTTACGGTAACCGCTTTCGTATACTTGCTTGCCAACGTAGTAACGTAAAAAAATCATTTTAATAGATAAATATAGACTTATTTAAAGCTTATAAGAGATTCATAAATATCACTTTTGTGGCGATCCGCAAAATAGCTGTCTATCAAAACCGATACGTTTTGATCCTTACAAAAACACAAAAGTTTATTATTATCCGAAGGGTCGTCGGCACATAGGTATGACGATCGTAAAATACCCAATTTGTCAAAAGGGACATAAAAATATAATTTGTTCGACCGATCTGGTGAAAGATCAAAGAATGTCCGGACACACGTGGGGATATTTCAACAATGTGGACTTTATACGATATTTTTTTTAGGAATTTTATATAACATCACAAAATGTTCGTTATTTTTTTAAATATTCAATGAATACTTCACACAAATCAAATAGCTAAATATTTTAACATCGTAATATATTAAAAATCGTTCTACGTCAGTTTAAAAAAATTCTAACAAAAGGTTCACAAGCGAGCAAGTATTTAGAATTTTAATATGATCTCTTCAACAAACGGAACTCAAAATTAAAATTTGGAAAATATTTACATTTTTGCGACATGATGGTTGGCAAATAAGCATATGGTATAATCCAATTGATATGTCACCGCAACCTATAAACGCTTGCGGTAGTTTAAGTCTCACACGCGCGTTGCCAACCCAGGGGATAGGAGAGAAGGAACGAAAAGGGAAAATAGGAAAAGGGTGGGAGATTGGGCTTCCGGCGCTCTTACTCATCGTACAAAACGCAACAGTACTAGCGTAGTTCTTCCACCGTCAATCCGGCCCATTTGTGCTGTGAGTAGTATGTCTCTACTACTACAAAAATTAAAAAAAATCTCATAAAATTTTAACTGATTTTAACACTAACATGACGTACAATTCAGACACTATGGCCCCAGTGTAGTCAATGCATATTTTCATATCAAAAATTTTCCCCAGTTTAATCAAGCCCATCTCCAACTTGATTAGATCACTAGTATTTTATTCGTCTAACTTTACAAATATTTCCCTCGTGTGGTCGCACAATACGTGAGGGGACATCGTGCCGCCCGCTGTGCGACAAGGCCCAATAAAATGTGCCGATTTTGTTTTAATCTGTCCCCTCGTAAATAAACTATCGATTAAATTAAATTAAAAAATACATCTTTAGAGTTCCGTCTTATAAATAAATGTTCTTGTTTCTCGTTTATTTTCATAAAATATTATTAATTATACAAATGAATTAAATTGAAGTGTCTGTTTTGTAATTCCAAAGTAACAGCTTTTAACTAAAAGCATATACTTGATAAAAAATATTTTTTATGATTTTGTCTGTCTGTTTGTTACGGTTAATCTCTGAAACGACTGGACCAATTTCAACGGGGTCTTTATTTAAGAAGAAAAATTAGGGTTTCATGCAATAAAGAAAAATCGGTACACAACGCGAGCGGAATTTTATATTTATGACGTCATAACTTGGAACAAAAGCTTATAAATACTTTTCAAATATATTTCTTGTTATATGAACAGTATTTATCATAATTTTTGTTCACAATTATCTTACAAAAAAAAAAATGGAAATTAATTTGACAGTTTGCCAAGTTATTTTGTTTTTCTTTTTCTCTCTCTTTTATACATTAGTATTGTTTAAATTATAAGCAATAAGCTTAAGAAATAGTTTGTATCTGTCAACTGTCACGTCACTTGCAGGCCTCAGCTGAAAATCAGCGCTGAATGACTTGTAGTCGTGAAGCACATGCTGAGCTGTTTGGCCTTTCGCTGTTTTGTCTATATTTTTCTTTATACTTTACTTTATATTTTTTTTTTATAAAATAGAATTAGTTATTATATAATAAGCTTACTATTTAGTTTTTAATTAGAATTTAAGTTAAATATTTGTAAGACATTACAGTGATAAATAAATAAATAAATAATAAATAAATACTATGCCAGATTTCGATACTTCGGTCCTCTTTGCAAGATATTCGATACATCCCAGATACCGACCGAAAAATAATTGGACAATATATCCTGTACATGCCTGTAATACTAATAGCATTACAAAAGTATATTCGAATCAAGAAAGCGATGGAAGTAAAAAGATAAAAGGAGACGAAAATGATAGTGATTTAGGTAAAAGTCAGCCTGATGGTAAGAAGTCATCGCAACTTATGTACACGCGTGATACTTGAAGTATCACATGCGCGTTTGCAACCCGAGGAACAGGAGGGAAGGAAAAAAAGGAAGGGAACAAAAGGGGTGAGAGATTGAGCCTCCCCCAGCTGTTACTCCGCAACTAAACTCTGCAACTTTACGCCGATTTTCTGTTCGAGGCTAACCTCTACTTCCCCGGTTGAACCGACCCATTTGTGCCTCTACTACTTCCCCGGTTGAACCGACCCATTTGTGCCGAGAGAAAGAAGAATACAAAACTAACGGCTATCTTATGATTTATTTTTATATATATAAAAAGTTATTTTCCAAGTTAATTTTTCCGCCATAAAGAACCTGTCCCAAAAAATTTCAACATGGTGGCACAAATAAATAAAACGTTATGAAACTTTATAGTTATGACGGTACGGTTCAGACTATATATCATACCGGCATACATTATGCATGAGATGCAGATATAATCATTAAACTTAAAATAAATTAACGGAAAATTGATGGACTGAGAAAAACATCACAAAATGACAAGAACGATGGAACTGTGAAATGTAAGCTCGTAAATGTTTTACTGATGGCTAAAGGCATTTTTATAGCGATGAAAAATTCGTTTGACGTAATTTTTATTAGGCTTACAACCAATATTACACTATCGTTGTGGCGTGCTGGTGAGTCTGCTTTGAGCATCGACGGTTGCAGGTTAGATACCCGCTCGAAGCTGATGTTTGTGATAAATAGCTGTTTCGGTATGGGCGTTTATCCTTATCATAATGTCTGATATATAATAATTTGCTCTTATCCAATGAGTTATTGATTCGCCCTTGGGGTTGCGGAGGATAGATGACGATCGCTTTGTGTATAAATTAGTTTCCTGTCTAATCAGGATTAATAATAATAATAATAATACTTTATTGTACACCACATACAAAAACATACAGACATGAAAATAAAGGAAGCAAAAATTATGCACAAAAGGCGGTCTTATTGCTTACAAGCAATTTCTTCCAGACAACCTTTATTCTTGTGAAAAAGTCATAACTGCTAGGAGATAGGGTGGTAGGACGGTGTACATAGAAATATATAAGTTATATAACCAAATACTTATATTAACTAAATAAATAATAAATGACATAAGTATAGATAAATATAAATATATTAGATTAGAGTATAAGCAGACCCAGGAGTAGTGATAGGAAGACGAATGATCAAATAAACAAAAGTTTCTGTCTTCGAAATAGGATGATTTTAATTTGCGTTTTTTTATGAAGATTCAGCAAAAGGGTAGGAGGCTCATCTGATGTTAAGCCATTACCACTGCCCATGAACATCTGCAACACTACAGGGTATGCAGGTGCGTTGCCGACCTTTGAGACGCTCATAGCCGGGTGCGCTCACTGATGGGTAAACGATCGGTGGGTAAAGAAACTTTTAGGCGCGGTCAGTCACTAGATGGGTGAACGCATAATGGTATTTCAACTGAGCGTTTCCGTGCTTCGGGAGGCACGTAAAAAGTCGGTCCCGGCTGTTGATAATTAGACAACAGTCGATAAGTCAAGTCAGAGGCCTACGGGCGACCTGAACAACTCTGGCTAGGTTGGCCACAAACCACACGATAAGAAGAAGAAGAAGCCGACTTTTAAGGAAGGAATAGGCTTTATTCTTGAAGGTTCCCAGGTCGTATCGGTTCGGAAAGAAGTTTAGGCCTTGTTTGCATATCTAAAATTTGATTGCAGTTTTTAAAGGCCTATTGCATTTTTTAAGACTTCTTCATCCTAGCATTATTCCCGGTATTTTTTATGTACCCAGGGTCTGCTTATTACTCTTATCCGGATTTGACAGGTTGCTAGTTTTTACACGGAGCGATTGCCATCTGACCTCCGCAACCCTAAGGGCGAACCAGTAACTCATAGGCTACAGCAACCCACTTACCATCAGGTGGGCCGTATGCTTGCTTGCCAACTTGTAACATAAAAAAAACCATCGGAACAAAATTTTTTTGCTACACATCTTCAGATTTATCTAACGACATTTCAATTAGTTGGTTAGTTTAAATGTACCGTTCTCAGTTTCGCCTACAAACATACGTTTTAATTTAACAGCTTGACTGTTTAGTTAAAACTGAAGATCTATTCTCACATACTCGTAGTTAAAAAGTAGAAGTATTTGGTAAACGCAGCGGCTTTGGACGCTGGATGACCATGTAATGGTATTTCAAACGAACGTCACTGGGTTCGAAGGTACGTAAAAATAGTTCCTAACTGTTATAATATGAATTATCTATATAGGCCAGTGTATTTGGATGACCTTAACAAATCTGCAAATAGATAAGGCATTCTTCAACCTCCAAAGTTGACAAACAAGCCCCTGGCGTGCCTAATGGAATGCATTTTAGCGTTTTTTTTTTCGGCCACAACCTGACCCTTCTCACACTTTACAAGCGTTAATTGCACATCACTCTGATTATTATCTGGGTTTTTGTAACAACCGGGACCCATAGATTAGCATTTTTTTATAGTATAAAGTGGCAAACGGATAGAAGATCCATTTGCCGTCAAGTGATTATCGCTGTCTGTGGACATCTGAAATGTTAAACTGCTTTTGAGCTGATGGTCTCTAAAAATCTGTTTACCTCAATTTTTTATTTTAATTATTTAATGACGGCTGAAAAACAAGCATATGGTGCGCCTGACGATGAGCAGTCACCGTAACCTATGAGCGCTACATTCGCGTTGCCACCGCAAGACAGCACGAGGAAAGGAACGAGAAAGGAAAAAAGGAAGGGAACAGAGAAGGTGGGAAATTGGGCCCTACTTGGGTTACATCTTAAAATGGCCGATTACCATCAGATATGCCGTAAGTCGTTTACTTTAAATATCCAAAAGTCTATAAATTTATACATTTTGACGACGTTGTGGCGCAGGCTGGCACAAGGCTGCTTTAAGCGCCACAGGGTTCGATTCCCGCTCGGAGCAGATGTTTGTATTGACCAAGCAAGCATATTTTCCTGTCTGGGTTTTTTTTTTTATGTTACAAGCTGGCAAACAAGCATACGGCCCACCTGATGGTAAGTGGTTGCCACAGCCTATGAGCGCTTGCAGCACCATTAGTAGGTGCCACTCACGCGTTCCCAACCTCGAGATATTGGTTCTTAAATCTCGTCTGCCTAGTAATTTCACTAGCGTACAGTGCCCTTCAAACCGGAACACAGTAATGCCTAAGCAGCACTACTATTGGCGGCGGCAGAATATTGGACACTGCGATGGTACCTACCTAGCCGGCCTCTTGCAACAAAAGAGCTACCACCAGTGTGACTGATTGCACTGGTGGAATAATCTCGGCTGTGACAGAGGTTATCCCAACAGCGGGCGATGGGGTCGTCACATCCCGACGCCGATATGTGTGTATTTATCATTGTGTTTGTATGTGTTTGTTTCGGACCCTCGACACAGGATATCACACTATCTAAGGGGCCGTTGTTGAATGTGCAGCTTTTATTTTATTTATTTTCTTTAACAAACATGAAAAAAAGAACCTTAATTAACGCAATAACCTTTCCAACATTGATTTCAAAGCCAAAATCGATATCGTGATACCCTCAGCTATTATTGGCCTCACAATGAAACTCGCAGACTATGAGAGCGTTTGACTTACACGTGTTGCGTATAGGTTTTTATTGTACTATTCTTAAAAGAATAGAGCGCAATTTTTCATTTCAAAATCCCAATTAAACATTTTCATTGTTTATTTTTAAAACGAAAAGGTTCCTTCATCCATATATCCATAACGTTTCCTATGGAATCATAAATAAATAATAAATAAATAAACGCGGCACACTCAAGTGAACATACAAGGATAAGGACAAATACACCCAGATCTGAAAATATGTTTGCCTGGTCAATACAAACATATTATGCTCCGAGCGGGAATCGAACCCGCAACCTGTCGAGACTAAAGGCAGACTCGCTACTCACAAGGCCACAACGGTGTCAAAACGGTGCATTTTTTGTAACGCAAAAGACACTTCTGCTTTGCGGTGCAATATCTGACATGGTACCTGGTGGCAAGTGTGGAAAGTGTGGCAAGCGATCATAGGCTACGACAACCGCTTGCCATCAGCTTGGCCGTATGCTAGCTTGCTGACTTAGTCTCATAAAAAGCAATGTATGTACAAATGCTTTACACATAATATACACACATTATTAAAGCAAATAGATAAAAATATACAGCTTTCTATAGCTTTATTCAATTACCTTTGATATTTGACATGGTAATAACATGATGACAGGCAATTAAAAGTCGAAATAAAGTATCAAAGTCATAAATAAATCCAGTATCTATAATTTAAATACACTTAATAATATTTTTTTATATCGGAAGGAAAAACGCGCAAGAGGGTGATGTTAAGTAATCACCGCCGCACATGGACATCTGCAACACCAGAGAGCATGCAGGTGCATTGCCGACCATTAAGAAAGGAATAGGCTCTTCTCTATGAAGGTTCCCAAGTAGTATCGATTCGGAAATACGGCGGAAGCTGATTCCACAGAGTGGTTATGTTAAGAAGAAAATGTTTTCTAAATCGCGCTGTAGTGGATTTCCATTACAAATTTTTATATTGCTAAGGGCGGTTACAAAACTAGCGTTTTTTTCTGCCGAGCCAATACGCTCTTACACGCGCTCATTCCGGAGTGTACGCTCGAACTTGTAGTGGCGATTGTCAGTAGCATATTGACAGTGCTTTATAAAACGCGCTTACACGAGCTTACATTCGTGTCAGTAATCGTACTAGTTGCGCTTGTGATGAAAGACGCGTCTCTACATACCTTCTTCTTCCTAGCATTATATCTGGTACTATACGAGTATATTACCCTGGGTCTGATTATTACTCTTGTCCGGATTTAACAGGTTACTAGTTTTTACATGATTGCTATATCACCTCCGCAACCCTAAAGACGAACCAGCAACTCGTTGGATAAGAGCCATTTACTTATCAAGAGTTAGCAATTATTATCAGATGTTATATGATAACAACGGAGACCGACAGAGACCGACCCCACCGTGCCTCGGAGAGCACAACTTAACTTGGGGAGACCCACAAGGACAAACCCCCAGACCGAAACAGATATTTGTAAGATCAATGCAAACATCTGTTCGAGCACTTACAAAACTGGAGGTTTTTTCTTCTGAGAGTATACGTTCTTATACGCCGGAGGCCCAATCTCCCACACACTCTGTTCCCTTCCTTTTTTCTCTTCCCATCTCGCCCCGACTCCTACCTTGGCTTGGAAACTTCATGTATCGCAAGTTTTCATAGGTTGTGGTAACTGCTTAAAATCTTATTAATAGGGCCCAGTCAAAATTATTTTCATTATTACAAATAGGATTTTAATAAATACTTTTTGAAATCGTCAAGCGCTACTGACTTTGAGTACGGAACATACTTAGTGTCACAATAACTTGATCTTAATATAATTTTTAAATTGCAAACATCAGCCTTGTTTTGAATTTTGAAAGGTATAATTATAACACATTCGGTTAGATCGTAAATCATTTATTAATCAAACTCTATCGTAGATACCAATATCTTTTAGCGATTTTATAATTGGTAATAAATAATGTTGTTTTGATTTACAGAAGCCAACATTTTAATAGCTATAGTTCATTCCGATAGAAAATAAACATTAAAAAAAAAATTACGACAAAATTGAAATAAATATAAGAATTATGTATAAAGGATATATATTATTTTTTGAAAATTGAACATTAGTCCTTATAGTGTATTATTTAAAGATCATTTTCCAATAAATTTATTGAGGTATTTGCTATAAAAATTATCTTAAAAACGTTAGTGAAAGTACCAGGCAACAATAAAAAGCACGAAAGTAAATTTCCAAGTACGCAGGGTCAACAAAATGGTCGGTCAAGTGACAGTCTCATACAAATTAAGTTTCCGTCCAGTATAGGTTGAGCTCCCGTTGCACTTCTACCGTTTATGTTCTCCTAGTAATTTTTGTTGTGTGGAGTGTTAGGTTTTTTGCGTTATGGAAATTCTTGATTCGGTCGCCGCGCTCAAACCCCGCGATAAAAGTTATGCAATAGCTTAAAAATAAAACTTACAATACTATATTTTAAATTTACAAAATATTTCAAATTTGTTTGTTACCTCTGATTACCGTAATTTATGAACGAATTTTTAATATATTTTTTTTATTTTTAAGGATACATTTTCAAATATTTTCCTAAGTGAATGTAGAGAGCTTAACGTGCTGTGACGGAGACACTAAGAAAAGTCTAAGGCATATGCTAAAGGTAGGGCTCAATAGGGCTTTTTTATGTTACAAGTTGGCAAACAAGCATACGGCCCACCTGTGGTTGCCGTAGCCTATGAGCGCTTGCAGCACCATTAGTAGGTGCCATTCACGCGTTGCCCACCTCGAGATATTGGTTCTTAAATCTCCTTTGCCCAGTAATTTCACTAGCCTATCCTTTTAAAGGGTTAACTACCATCGTACATTGGTGAAAAGCTCGTGAGTTCAGGGGTCTCCCAACATATAACCAGTTGTATCCTAAATCGCAGCAAAGCACCTGCATGTCCTCCGCCGTTTCAAAAGTTCATGGGTATTCGCATAACATCAGATGCGCATCACGTGAGAACCGTAACCGTTTGACGTAAAAAATGCAAAAATTTATCTCTTTACTCGCCCTACCCCCCGCTCGGTGACGCTGTTAAGGCCAGTAGGGCCAATAGCAATACATATACCGAGAAAAAAAAATAGTCAAATATTACAAACGAGTAGCTACCGATGCGAAATCTATAACATCTGAGAACGAATCATATTATAATAATTAATCGTTATTTGAATAGCATCTCCGATGTGATATAATCTTACATCGATCACCCGAATCGATTAAATATCGAATTTAAATCGATATATTAACATAATTATCAAACGCTTGGATTTTTTCTTTTAAAAGAATATTAGCAATGCTTTTACAAGGTATTACTAATATTCCTATTGCCCCTTCAAATAAGCTCGAAGCTTGCGTTAGGAATGGGTACAACAATCGAACTCTCGACTCTCGCGTTAACGGAGTGAAGTCGACCCTTCTACCGTTGAGCTGTTGAGACTATTTGTATTCGCAAAACCTTGTTCGCATTGACGAAGAATTTAAAAATATAACTTTTTTACAGGCAACAGAAAAAATATGCGATAATAGCAACAATTACTTGTTAATTTTTACGACTAATTATCAATTTTTGACCGCGGGTGCACTCGGCTATGAGCGTTGAGACGCACTGATCGGTAATTGATCGGTAGGTTAAGCAACTTTAGGCACGGTCTGTTACTAGATGGGTAATCGCATAGTGGTATTCAACCGAGCGTCGCCGTGCGTCGGAGAGCACGTAAAAAGTCGGTCTCGGCTGTTGTCAATTTGACAACAGTCGATAAGTCAAGTCAGGGGCTACAGGCGAATTGAACAACTCTGACACTAGGTTGGCCACTAACCTCTCGATTAGAAGACGAAAGTTGTTGCGTGTTAGAAGCGAGCCTGCCTTAAGTCTCGACAGTCGCAGGTTCGATTCCCGCTTGGGGCAGATATTTGTATTGATGTTATAAATATCTGTCGCGGTCTGGGCCTTTGTCCTTATGGATGCTTCCCCACCGTGCCTTGGAAAGCACGTTAAGCTGTCGGTCGCGGCTATTATCATAACATCTAATAATAATCGTTAGCTCTTGATAGGTCATTTGCTGGTTCACCCTCAGGGTTGCGGAGGTCAGAAGGCAACTACTCTGTGTAAAAACTAGTAACCTGTCAAATCCGGGTAAGAGTAATAAAATACCGGGGTTAATGCTAGTAATAGAGAGACCAACAATATTAAAAACGTGTGTGTGTACTTACCTACACGCGTTAGAAGTTATACTTCTTTGGCGTAACAAGATAAAAATCCTTTCAAAAATGTTATCTTTCGCCTTATTCTACGTTTGTAGAAAAAACGACACTAACAATAGAAAAAGTTTATTTAATACATTGAAAGTTTTACTGCGTTGCGTGTGTTTAATGCGTTGTGCATTATCTAGTTAAATAAAGTTTATTAACTAGCACAAAACAAAATGTTGACTATAGATAACTTCAGGGTGTCGGTTTTTGTGACGGTGTGCGCGCGCATCGTAAAAATTTACTCTCATCATTTTTCCCTAACGCGCCAAAAGAAGTATAACTTCAAAAATTCACATAATTTTCTCTATCAGTCGAACTCTTGAATCTTGTCTATTAATTTCTTCGCTATCTGTGTAAAGTGTAAACTTCGTATTTAATGTACTTGTTGGTTAATATTTACGATCTCTTAAACATTCCACATTACCATAATGGTAGGAAGTTCGATGCTCGGGCGCGGTGTTATGTTAATTTTTAACCTACATGCTATAAGTTTCGGCAATAAATGTTCAAATGCTAATTTAGTATATTTGTAAGATAAAATAGTCATTTTTCACCAATTACAAAGAAAAGAGGACATTCTCAATATACTGGTTAGCTGCTTCATAAAGGTACACAGATACTCAACGTTACTGGGCAAAGGAGATTCAAAGACCAATATCTCGAGGTTGCCAACGAGTGAGTGGCACCTAAAAATGGTGTTACGCGCGCTCATAGACTTTTTTTTTTATTTTGGTAACGGGGAGGAAATCTGCTACCAGATACCCGGCTTCCTGGGAGGAGAACCGGGTTATGTGGGGTTCCATGACAAGATGGTAACGTCATGAGGACCCACTAAAACCTCCTCGGTGGCCGACCTCAGTGCGATTGTCAGGTTACGGGAACTCTCGTAGAACTAACCAACGCGACCTGACAAGCACTGTGCTTCGCCTAGCGGAGCTCGGTCCCGGGGGCGAGATGGTAAGCCCCCAACGCTTCCCACGCAAGCGCGTACGCCAGTCGGGTCTACACCGACTGCAGTCCTTCTCAGGGCCGCTCAACACGGACGCACAGGTTCCCCACCCTGCACGACGCTCATAGGCTACGACAACCGCTTACAACCAGGTGGGCCATATGCTTGCTTGCCAACTTGTAACATAAAAAAATATATAATAAATATTCTCAATTTGACTTATCGGTTTTGCGCTCGCCGATCATGGTTATAGCATTTGCCTAGGGCTTCGCTCTCGTTGAATTTAGGGTTACCTAGTAACGGGTAACAAAAACTTATTTTTCAAATAAAGTTTGACAGCTTCAGAGTTGTAATTTAAGAAAATGTTAAAATACATATTTCTTCATATTTAATAGTTCGCCAAAAGTTTCATGCTTCTAGATAAAAAATTACGGTTCTAAAAAACTTATTAGGCGTCGGGACGTAACATCGCCTGTCACGCATCGCCCGCTGTTGGAATAATCTCTGTCACAGCAGAGATTATTCCACCAGTGCAATCAGTCACGCTGGTGGTACGTCTTTTGTTGCAGGAGGCCGACTGGGTAGGTACCACTGCAGTATCACATACTCTACCGCAAAGTAGTAGTATTTTTGGCATTAGGGTACAGCAGGCTAGTGAAATTACTAGCCAAAAAAGATTTAAGAACCAATATCTTGAGGCTCACTATCAGGAGGGCTGTATGCTTGCTTGCCAACTTAGAAACAAAAAAAAACTTGTATCCCCTACAGTTAATGTTAGAAAATATTACACATAAATTGAAAGCCTTTAATGTAGGAAATTGCTTATTAAAAAATATCGAAATATGTAGAAAATATAATAACGTTAAAACAAATCACGCCACAAACTGAAAGGCTTAATACAACAGCAACTTGAGTTCAAAATCGATAGCCAATATCTGGAATAATCGAGTGGTAAACAAAACATCGTAATAAAAAAGCGTAAACTGTCAAAGAAAATGTTCGTATGAAGACGGCAACTGCGATCGTAAAATATTACGATGGAAAAGTTTTTCTAAGTGGCACACTGGTTTTGAGAAAAAAATATAATTAAAATCATAGACTTATTCGTCTTCTTCGTGTCGAGTGGTTAGTGGCCAAACTAGTGTCAGAATTGTTCAGGTCGCACTATAGACCTTTGACTTGACTTTTCGTAACAGCCGGGACCGACTTTTTACTTGCCCTCTGAAGCACGGAAGCGCTCTTTTTTTGATAACCCCGAGGGGTAATAGAATATACTCCACCTACCGATCGTTTATTGATCAGTGAGTGCAACCGGCTACGAACGTCTCAACTTGAGCGACGTACGTTATGTACATGGACAGTTCATTCCATACTAACAAAATGTCAAAAAATCGCTGGTGCTCCTTCATAAATTCAAGATTGACGCAACCAAACGAAGTTAGTTACAGACGTGTCACATAACCAAATAAATTATGCGCCACCAGCTCGCAACATAATCGAATAAAGTTAACGTGTTGCTAGCTTCGTTTCGATCCGTTGGTGTTCAATTTACAAAAGAGCACCAGCGACCCTGTTGACATTTTGCCTTGCACGGAAGCGCCTGTCCATATATAATAAGTCTATGCCTATGTCCGTTTTCATGGTCCCATGTTTCTGTACCAAAATTCATCAAAATTGGTTCAACGATTTAGGCGTAAAAGTTTTTACAGACAGTCTAGTCAATTAGTCAATTACTTTCATAAATAAATAAATAAATAAACGCTACACACTCAACGGCCCCCATTAGGATAATTATATCCTGTGTCGGGGTCCGGAAACATTCACAATGACAAGGACAAACACAACCAGACCGGAAAACATGCCTGTACGAATAATACAAACATCTGCTCCGAGCGGGAATCGAACCCGCAACCGTCGAGGCTTAAGGCAGACTCGCTACCCACAACGCCACAACGGTGTCAAATCATATCTATAATATCGGACAGGAATTTAATTTACTGATGATTGGCGTTTTAATGCAAGAGGCTATGTAAGTACCACCGCAGTGTCAGTTATTCTACCGTAAAACAGGATACTGTGTTTCGGTTTGAAGGACAGCAGGCTGTAGGCTAAAAATGAAATTACTGGGCAAAGGAGATTTAATAACCAATAAAAGTACTCATAGGCTGCAACAACCACTTAACATCAATTGGTTCGTATACTTACTTGCCAACTTAGTCACATAACAAAGGCTTAAATAAAATAAATTATTAAATGAAACAAAAACCCAACTGCATTAATAATAATTCCTAAAAAGCTAAAAACAAGCTCTATAATGACTACTATAATATAAATATTACTTTAATGTTAGTAAAGGTACTGCAGACGGGGACAAGCATTGAAATAAAACATAATTATTATATTTTACCGTAATTTAAGCACTTCCCTTTAAACTCCATCATCAATTTACAAATTGATTGATCAGCTTGTCCCCGTCTGCAGTACCTTTACTAACATTAAAGTAATATTTATATTATAGTAGTCATTATAGAGCTTGTTTTTAGCTTTTTAGGAATTATTATTAATGCAGTTGGGTTTTTGTTTCATTTAATAATTTATTTTATTTCAAACTTTTTAGTTATATAATTAATAATTGACTAGGTAATATATATACAAGGAGAAGACCTGAATTACTTATAAACGCGAAGCCTAAGCCCTTCACCCTAAAAAGCTATTTTTTGGTGTTGTTTTTAAAACGTAAACGAGCACTAAGCAAGTATTTTTTGAAATTCAACCCTCAAGGGGTTAAAAGTTTTGTTGGAAGTTCATCATTCATTCATCATTTTTAAAATAAAAATCATGTAACATTGTTTTTTGGGAACTATTAACACATTTCCTTCAATCCTGCCCCTGAAAGTGTAAAGCTTTATATGAAAAAGAAAGGATTTGTTTGTCCAAATTTAACGCAGCGAAGCCGTGGGCAGAAGCTAGTTATAAGTAATATAACTTAGCTCTCTGCACTATGCAGGTCTAACTAGAATGTCGATTATTTTTTTGGCAAGTTCTATCCCACAACTTATTTCAAGCTACCATCTGCCCGCGACTTCGTCCGCGGTGACTTTAGAATTGCCTCTAGAGACAAATGAACCATTTGTAAGTAAATAATCACTACATAGTATAAAACAAAGTCGCTCTCTCTGTCCCTATGTATGCTTAAATCTTTAAAACTACCCAACAGATTTTGATGCGGTTTTTTTAATAGATAGAGTGATTGAAGAAGAAGGTTTATATGTATTATAACATCCATTAAATAGTAGAGAAAAAAACTGTTATTTTTGAGGTTTCTAATGTGATGTCGTAAATAATTACATTTAACGTGTGCGAGCCACGGACTGTAATGAATAAATCAAAACTACTGGATCGATTTTAATCATTTTTTTAGTGAATGACATAGGCTATATATTTTATACCCATGCGAAGCCGGAGCGGAGGATTTCATAAGACAAAGATAAAAAAGCTCTGTAGAGTGTTTTTTGATAATCCCATAAGAACCTTACATTTTTTGAACTGTCGACGTTGAGGCGCAGCGGTAGCGAACCTGCCTTAAGCGCCACAGATCGCGGGTTCGATTCCCGCTCGGAGCATAATATGTTTGTATTGACTATGCAAGCATATTTTCCGGTCTGGGTGTATTTGTCCTTGTCATTGTGTATGTTTCCGGACCCCGACACAGGATATCACTATCCTAATGGGGGCCGTTGAGTGTGTAGCGTTTAGCGTTTTAGCGTTATTTTTTTGGAATAAAAAGTATTTTATGTCTTAATCCAGGTAACAATCTCTGTATGTGCTAAGTTACAGTCCAATCCGTTAAATCTTTAATGCGATTTGTGATTGAGTAACAAGCATCTAAACATTTTTGCAGTACGTTTTTTTGATAATGCCGAGGAACCTAACATTTTTTCTAATATCAAATGTGTTAATTCAGGGTGTGTTAATTCAATATAAGCTCTCTGTGTGCTAAATTTCATCCAAATTCGATCAGCAGCTTTTGCGTGAAAAGGCTAAAATACTTTCTTATTCTTCTCTCATACTTGGCTACGTCTTCATCAAGATTGCGATAACTATTGATGGCGTGATCGCATTTTTACAAAACACAACTGATTGGTACTCGAAAATATGCTTTATCATTTCTTTGCTGACTTTGAAGTTGACAATTGCAGTTTTGCAGCATTGCGTGTGAGGGTAAGGAGTGCGGAGAGTCGACAAACAGGCAGACATTTGCAAAAAATATAAATATATGATATTTCATAATTTAGTTTTTAGTTCCGAATAATTTTTTTATAAGAATCCGAGATGTAGGTATAGACACTTAAAATTTATATTTTTCTTACATTAAACAAATCATATGACTAGGAATCGAACAATACTTTATTATAATATATTGAGCTTATTCGTATATTTTACTAAAGAAATTTTTGTACCTAATTGTACAATACAATGAATAGCATTATATATAATAGTTTGCGTTTTAGAAGTATAATTATTTTATTAATCTACCTATGTATATAACTATGCCGTATTTTTTATTTATAGAAAATGCTTTAATTAATTATTTTAGACATTAATTTAAATAGACATTGGGTGTGGAATTGGCAATCACTGGCCAAAAAAATCAAACTTCAATCATCGATATCTCGAAAACTAAGCAATATATCGAAAAACTTTATTTTTACTTTTCGTCTTATTTTATTGAGTTCTACAAGGAAACACCATCAGGTTTTAGCTCTGAGCGAACTGTGATATTCCGCTTTGAATATCTTTGCTTCTGCGGAACCCATGTTAAAATAATGTAGCCTATGTCACTCTCACAACTGAGACGAATCTAATGATACCCCATAAGTCGATGTACGTCCAAGGGTTTAGCCTGTAGAGCGTCACAAAGAAATAGACATACATACATACATACATACATACATACATACATACGCTCGAAAAACATTACCCTCCGGCAGTCGGGTAAAAAGAACCCCATGTATATTATGTTATAATGAATCTTCTAACTTTACCTTATATACGTCTATCATTTATATAAATATTTATTTTATCAATACTTCAATTTCTTAAGAATAGTTATATAATATCAATAGTAAATATTAGTTCACCCGTATTAGCTCGCCCGTATGTCACAATTGATATCGCTTAAGCATCGTTCACATCATTCAAGTTCGACAGTAGTGTATACTGTCCAAATTCTGGCACAAACTAAACTTAGGATAGTGGTCGTAATGACAGTCTAAGCGTCAATACTTTTTTAGGGTGCTTAAGAATAAAATATAACTTAATGCAGCATTTCGACGACGTTGTGTTTCAGCGGTAGCGGACCCGCCTTAAGCACCACAGGTCGCGGGTTCGATTCCCGCTTGGTGCAGTTATTTGTAGTGACGATACAGGCATATTTTCCGGTCTCGGTGTGTTTGTCCTGGTCATTGTGTATGTTTCCGGGCCTCCGACACTATCACTACACTAATGGGGGCCCTTGAGTGTATAGCGTTTATTAATTTATATTAAATAAACTTTAATAAACATTTAAAGCTTGGGATGTAATTAATTTTTCTCTTAAACGTCCTCGTTATTCCTTATTAAATATTTTACCACGAAAACTAGTAGACACAATTGTGGTTGAAAATAATATTTCATTAACTGTTTTTTTGTAAAGGTCACATAATATTATACTTCTAGTCTTCTAATTTTGCGAACTTAATAGAAACAGTGTTAAGTACCACAGTACGTTGGTAAAAATTCGTGACGTGACTAGTCAGCTAGCGTATAAAGTTGCATCTTAAAAAGGCCGACAACGCTTGACGTGTTGCAAAAATAAGGTTACAGGGCACAATCATGGTAAAAAACGAATAAAAGAAAAAAAATTAATCAATATTATCGATGACATATATATTTAAAAAATATTCAAAATCGCATTAAAATCCACAGCAGTGTAAGCGCTGCCTTAGTTTCTAAAGCGACGCCTTTAAACACTACGCTTGTTTGTATAACAGTAGTCTTCATGTAGATGAGTTTGAGACAAATGAATACCAGTATATCATCATGCATACACTACATTGTCATACTTACATTTGTATGACGTTTGTATTTGACGACGTTGTGGCGCAGTGGTGATGAACCTACCTACAGCGCCACAGGTCGCGGGCTCGATTCCCGCACGGAGATGTTTGTATTAGCCATACAGGCATGTTTTTCGGTCTGGGTGTATTTGTTCTTGTCATTGTGTATGCTATAAATAAACTTCATAAGTGCTACGTTTCAAATTTGAGCCCCGTGAGGGCTGCCCTTTATTACGGCTGAGTCTAAGCCCCCGCTCGGTGGCGCTCTCAAAGCCAGTAGCGCCAACGACAATACACATTCCGAAAAAAAAAGTGCTACGTTTAGGATTGAAACTGACTCGTAATAAATGTTAAAGCGATTTAGTTCCCACGATAAAGAGAGATACCGTTCCACTAATTTATCTAACTACTGTTAACCAAATAGATTTGGGATGATGTAATCAAGTTAAGGCTGTGTACTGGGACGTCTCGGCGTCGGATGACGGACGTTGCCGGATGTACCCTGACATCTATGTTTGTACTTTTATTTTTAGGGTTCCGTAGCCAAATGGCAAAAACGGAACCCTTATAGTTTCGTCATGTCCGTCTGTACGTCCATCCGTATGTCACAGTCATTTTTTTCGGAGACTGTTGGCTCTATCTATACGAAATTTAGTAAATAGGTGTATTCTATGATCCGCACCACGATTCTGCTGTTTTTCATTAACCTCTAACTTTTGAACTATGGGATTTAAAATTCTACAAAATTTGAGGTTTGTAAGAACATCAAAATGAACTTTCAACCACATTTGGTTTAAAGAAGATAGGTCTACAAATTTTTGATTTTTTTTTTAGAGAAACATTAGTTGTTCCCATAATTTATACAATATGAAATTACCAACTTAATTTTGCTGTTTAATATTCCTCATCATCAAGCTGCGGAACCGTTTAGTTTCGACTGTGCGTGGTCCACAACGCACTTGACTGATATTTTAGCTGTTTTTATTCCAACATTCAACAATACAGCCACCATGATTGGAAGCCTTTGTTTTGGAGTACTAATAGAACCTTCGATAAAAAGTGTACGATTAGTTACAAATTAATACCAATATAATATATTCTACAAAATGAAATACTTGTAAAAGCATACAATAAAATTGAACATTTAAAGGATTATTTTATCTTTCCTATTTTTCCAGATTCATATTACTTTTATCAAAATTAAGTAAATTGTTAGTATTTACCTACAACTATATTGCTACTTGAGCATTGAAATTTACATAATAACAAATTGCCTACCAAGAATACGATACAATTTGTTTTGGATAATCATTTACCTGGAAACGCTTTGATTTAAATTGAGGAGACATTTTTTTCTGAGTGTGTATTTTTGCTGGTCTTACTGGTTTTGACAACGTCACCAGACGGGGAGACAAATTAACTGAGACTAAGAAAGTAATTATTTTTATCAGTCAAGTGCGTGGTCCATCCACGCACAGTCGAAACTAAAAGGTTCCGCATCTTGATCATGAAAAACCTTAACGACTTTAATAATAATAACGAATTAAAATCGACCACAAAATAAGTCGGTAAATTCATATTAATTATTAAAAGTAATATGAAAAACAAAGTTATGGGAACAACCTCTATAATATCTCTAAATTACGTTGACTTATCTTCTTCAAACCAAATAGCTCAAAAGTTAAAGGGAGACAATGGACTGGGAGACACAATTTTTACGACTTTAGGAGCAATCCGATGGTTGTTTGCGCAAGCGACCCCATGACGTCCCAACATGGCAATGGTTCCGCTGAGTTTTAGTGGGTATTGCCGCTAGACTAATTGCCGCCGAGTCCCACACTACCACTGCCTAGTGTACTTGACGAGTACACTACGTGCTTAGGCATCCTCACCGTTCCTGAGAAATGAGGCAGTGCCCCGACTGCATTCTAGTCGATGGACTCACCCTTGACCAATATCAATAACGTTATTTCAGCCCAAAAATCTACAAACATATTATGTAGTCAATACGTATCATAGACTACACTATAGACAGGCCCATACAGACAAAATGTCCAAAGGCTCGCTGGTGCTCCTTCGTACGAAATGAAGTATGTAGGTACGAGGATATAGTCACACGCTTACTTTATTCGATTAAGTTGCAAGCTTTTGACTAACTTTTAAAGGCGTCGAGATGTGACGACCCCATCGCCCGCTGTTGGGATAACCTCTGTCACAACAGAGATTATTCCACCAGTGCAATCAGTCACACTGGTGGTAGGTCTTTTGTTGCAAGGGACCGGCTAGGTAGGTACCACCGCAGTGTCCAATATTCTGCCGCCAAATAGTAGTGCTTAGGCACTACTGTGTTCCGGTTCGAAGGGCATTGTACACTAGTGAAATTACTGGGCGAACGAGATTTCAGAACTAATATCTCGAGGTTGGCAACGCGTGAGTGGCACCTACTAATGGTGCTGCAAGCGCTCATAGGCTGCGGCAGCCACTTACCATCAGGTGGGCCGTATGCTTGTTTGCCAACATCTAACATAAAAAAAAAAAAAAAAAAAAAAACTTCGTTTCGAGCCTATCTTGGAGTCTATCTGGGAGTCTATCTGGGAGTCTATCTGAGAGTCGATCTAAGAGTTTATCTGGGAGTCTACTTGGAAGTCTATCTGGGAGTCTACCTGGGAGTCTATCTGGGAGTCTACCTGGGAGTCTATCTGGGAGTCTATCTGGGAGTATATCTGGGAGTTTATCTGGGATTCTATCTGAGAGTGTCTATAGTAAATAGTTAGTCTATGGTTAATACACTAAAGTATAGAACAAAATATAGATCGTCAACCATTTGATATAAATTAGAACGTTTTTAATTGCTAGCGTTACGCAAATTAAAGGAAAATTAATTAAAAATAATTGTAAAGCCTAATATATTACATGACTTTTCAATATAATTACATTTAATTAAACACAATATAATTATGACTGCTTAGAAAATTATATTACTGATATTTACGGATTCTTCAATACAAGGAAGAATAAATAATAAATAAATAAATAAATAAATAAACGTTTCACACTCAACGGCCCCCATTAGGATAGTAATATCCTGTGTCGGGGGTCCGGAAACATTCACAATGACAAGGACAAATACACCCAGACCGGAAAATATGCTTGCATGGTCAATACAAACATATTATGCTCCGAGCGGGAATCGAACCTGCGACCTGTGGCGTTTAAGGCAGGTTCGCTACCGCTGCGCCACAACGTCGTCAATATTCATAAGATTCCCATAGGAAATTTTGCCAAGAGAAAATTCGGGAGATATATAAAAGTAATTCTTTTACGTAGTAATCTTAATCAAGGGAGAGGAAGTTTTGAGATAATGTATAACATTTACGATGATTTAGGAAACTTAGTCAATGTAACGAATATTTAAATTTTCTTATCTTGTTTTACGATTATTCATTATTTTTACGATAGAAGAGCCATGCTTCTCTCAGCACTTCTCGACTCGACCGTGGAAGTACTACACTCTTACAGAAAATCGGAGTAAAGTAACAGTATCACTGTTGCGTTTCGTGCGATGACTGAGAGCGCTAGAGGCCCAATCTCCTACCCCCTCTATTCTCTTCATTTTTCCCTTCTCATCCTTTTTCTTCCTCCTGTTTCTTCGGTTGGCAATACTTGAAGTATTACAAGCGTTCATAGGTTACGGCAACCGCTTACCATCAGGTGGGCCGTACGGTTGCTTGCCAAACTTAGTAACATAAAAAATATATATACATCTCTGTCGTTATAAGACAAAAGTTAATTAAATTATGTCATAACTAAATGTAATACAAAAATAATATAATAACCATACTACTACATGCCGCTACTGATGTTTTATAACAAAATAACAAAGAAATAACAACTGGAAATAACCAGAAAATAACGACCTTATTAAAAAATACGGACTATGACGTTGTTACCTCAAATGATAAAGTATTACAGAAATGGTATATATAGTTTACGATAATTGACTTTTTTTATCATATACCTAGATTAATATTCATTTTTATTTTATAAATTGTGTTATTATTTATTCTGTTATTTCTAATTCCACTCCACTAAGTGTACATTACCACCACTGCGGTAACATATTTAAGGGACATTTTTTTTATTTTTGTATGATGGTAAGCAGTCACTGCAACCTATGAACGCACGCGACACTTAAAATATCAGATGTACATTGCCAACCCAAGGGATGAGAAGGCAAATAAGGAGGGGTATAGAGAGAGTAGGAGATTGAGCCTCTGGTGCTCTCACTCATCGCGTGAAACTCAAAAGTACTCTGTTACTCAACGCCGATTTTCTGTGAGAGGGTAGTACTTCCCCGATCGACCCAGCCCAATGGTGCTGAAAATCATAAGGCATGTTAAATTATTATAATATTTTTATTACTGCTGAAATTGCATACGTTTGAAGAAGTATATTTAGCGAGATACCATTTCCACAATTCCATAGTCAATGAGCATTTGAAATAAAAACAAAGATAAGATCAAAGCTGAAAAACTCCAAATTCTCGTGGTATTTTTCAATTCCCAACATGAAAAATTTTGTATCGTACAAATGAGCGAAGTTACCACTTAAACGCACATTCCGTTTCTCGTTCTCAAACTTTTGCAATAAAAACTGGGGTGTGGTCCCACTGACGACTAAGATCGGATAAGAACGAGCGGTTAAGGCGGACAAATTCAAAAGCGATTTCCAAACAACACAATACCGTTACTACTTTTTTACAATTTATTTATTTTTAACCGACTCCAAAAAATTTTAATCCACATTCGACTTTTTGAATTTATCAACAATTTTGGCCGCATTTACTTAATTTGTTCCATAACAACAACGATGTAGCGCAGCGGTAGTGACAGGTTCACTACCTTAAGCGCCTCAGGTCGGGGTTCGATTCCCGCTCGGAGCTGATGTTTGTATTGACCGTACAGGTATGTTTTCATATCTGGGTATATTTGTCCTTGTCAATGTGTTTGTTTCCGGACCCCCGACAAAGGATATAACTATCCTAACGGGGACCGTTGACTGTGTAGCGTTTATAATAATCTTAAAGCACCCTTAGGTATGAATTATTATTTATTAAAAAAAGTAAAAATATCTAACTTTGCGATATTTTTCAGATTTATTTTCCGCTATAACTAAAACCATACCAAACTCTCTCGCGCCATATTTATTTCGCTACATAGATTTATAGTCCTGCGGGATGACTGTTCATGACAAAACACAATACAACTTCCATGCCTTTAAGGAAAACTTAAGAAAATTAATAACGACTATCTACTAACTCATTCATTCAGATCTGGGACACAACTAGTTAACTACTTAGGATTCCGTAGCCAAATGGAAAAACGGGGTCCCTATAATTTAATCCGGTCCATCTATGCGTTTGATTGTTGTTGATAAAATTTGAAATTTCTACACTTGTACTTAAAAATTTTAAAAAAATAAGATAAGATTTTCCAAGTTTCACACATTAGACCATGAAGACGGTTATAAGCTACTTTTTGTCACAAAAACAGAACTTAAAGAGGGTGAAATAGGGGATGAAAGTTATGGGGGACAAATAATGTCTACGGCAAAAAAATGCTCACTAGCGCGGCCGAAGCCCTCGGCAATAGCTAGTATAATATATACAATATTTTCAAGAATACCAATAAGTTATCCGCTCAGAGTAGAACCACACCTAAGGCTGCCTTATTACAACATGCAATACAAAATAATGAGATAGCTGACTGCCAAAAACATATTAAAAAAGCAATATAGGCGAAGTTTCCTTCACGCTTTTTTGAGGTGTGATATTTTGAGCCCAGGAAGGAAAAACTTTGTTAGACGATTTTCTCAATTTTAAGAACATTATAAAACGCATAAAAAAGGCTTTTTGGTTCACTTGACCAGGTCCTCACCTATGACCTATAGACACTTATGACAATCAAAACCCTCTCCTCCCTAGGACCGAGCTCAGCTCAAAACAATGCTCGCAGGTCGCTCGCTAGCCTTTTCTGCAAGAGATCCTGTAACCTACCACATGCACTAAGGTCTGCCACTGAAGAAGTTTTAATGGAGTGTAACTTTGTTTGCCACATTTAAAACTTTTTTTTTAATTCATGAAGGTTGGCAAGCGTGCATACGGTCCGCCTGATGGTAAGCAGTTATCGCAACCTATGAACCCTTGCAATACTTAAAGTATGACATGTGATGTCAACCGAAGGGATAAGAGGGAAGAGATGAGAAGAGAAATAAGGCCCTTCCTTATACGGAGGGAATAGGAGATTGGGCATTTATTCCGAACAATAAGACTATTAGTTAGGAACTTATACATAAATAATAAACTATAGCGCTTTCAACCATCGCACGAAACGCAACAATACTGATACTGTTACTTTACGCCGATTTACGTCCCATTTGGAAAGCATTGAAGTTAAATACATGCTGTACGTTTTTAAAACAAAATTATGACATAAAACAGATGTCTCCCTCCCGCTAAAACTACCAACGAACCAGCTCAGTGTACATTGATCTGCGATCGTGAGCGATGACGCTTATTTGTTACAAACCAATACACGTCTCCACACCGCGCTACGAACTGTTAGGAAATTAATAATACGAGTTAATAACTTGCCTCTGTTATTGATGGTTCTGTGTTAAATATATCATCTGTATACGAGTACATACAAGTAAAAGACCTGACTGACATATAAACGCCCAAAACCCTTGTATCTAGACAGCTTAATTTTTTCACAGATGTTATTTTTAAAACGTAAACAAGTGCTTGTTAAGAAAGGATATTTATATGAAAGTCCGCCAATTTTAAAACTTCAAGCATGAAACTTTGTTTTTTTGACAAATAAAGATAAGGCGTGTTTCCTTAACATTTAACATTTTATTACATTTTAATACAAGATTTATTTAACATTTTCTACAATACCACTTTGAAGGGATGAAATGGGGGTTCAAAGCTTCTATTAAAATCGGTATTCACGCGGGAGAAGCCGCTGGCAGAAGATAGTATAATATAAAAATACCAACTTTTTATTTACATCCCTTAGGGATGGTCGATTACCCGCCGATCCCTGTGAAAGGTCCCGCTGGGGGCTGCGGCTAAACATCAAAGGGTTCTTTAATGTATCCAGCAAGTGTGAAAGCACGGTCGGAAGAACGGGTAATTTTTATAAATTTTTCCGAAATTTATTGTCCTACCGTAATATTTCTGTGGTTGAAATAAACATGTAACACGTCCGTTTATTTTACGGAACTTGATTTAATTACGGATTGTATAGGAATCAGGTTTATTCCGGTTTCTCCGATATTTACAGGGTCTGCTTATTACTCTTATCCGGATTTGACCGGTTACTAGTTATTACACAGCGATTGTATGTAAGTTTATATAAGTAATGTGCATAGGTATCGAATGATACAAGCATCCAACGCCTACCTAAGTACAGTGTTTGTATTACGTGAGATGTAACACCTTCGGTATCCGACATGCTATGTAGATTACATTGCGAATGCCACTTGATCCCAATCCAAATTGATTTCGTAGATAAATACAATATGACTATTATATGTAAAGAGAAACTTCGAAAAATTTAGCATACAAGACTATAACTGATGTATTTAGGATTGCCACCGTAACTTTATAATAAAGTACTGTAAGTTATTTCGGACAATTGTACTCTGTACTTAACGACAATAATAAAGTACATGAAAATATTTTATTTTCCTTGATTTGAGTTTTTGGGTTTTTCGGAATTATTAACTAAACAAAAATAGAAGCAACAAGACTAACGATACGATAAAGTAATATCACCTATAATGTCTATTCGTGAAACATCATCACTTACACAGACCGATGTAACAGACCGACAAAAGTAAGGCGTCCTAAGCACGTCCTGCAAGACCCTGATGATAGGATTACATTAGAAAATTCCCCTTACACAGCACAGACACGCACACAACACCGTCCTCGCCGGCGAGGACGAGGTCCTTTGTTTCGCACGTCGCGTCGCGCTCACACCGTCGGGTGAGTCTATCGTATAGAATGCGCTCGGAGCGCTGCCTCCATCTCCGATGATGTCCTTAGCCGTGGTTCGGCTTCGCAGGAGGCACCCTAAGGACAGAATCAAATTTGAGCCCCGTGAGGGCTGCCCCTTTATCACGGCTGAGTCTTTGTACTCGGCCCCCGCCCGGTGGCGCTGTCAAGGCCAGTAGGGCCAACAGCAATACAAATTCCGAAAAAAAAATCCCAGAGAGTTCTCCCTGTGATCAAAATATAGCGAGCCGAAAGAAACAAAGGTTGCCTGAATAATTAACTACATTAAAACATAATTACACATTTGATAAGCCTTGCTAAAATCAATAAAAATTATGTTTTTAAATATAATGCTAAAGAAAAACCAATGATACTTTATTTTGACACTATGTACTTCTTTTTTCTTGCCAATTTACTTTAATTCCAAGAATAATAGGTGGCAACCCTAGTTGTATTTTGAAATTTAGTCTAGCTTAGACGGTTACTTGGTTTCTATAACAGACAATCTGATTTGTAAAATCTGATGAACCTATTATTTTCTTCGTTTGAAAGACACTACAACTATAACTATTCAAAATAGATATTTCGTACATACAGCATCCAGTCCTGACACAATACAAAAACTATAATCTGTTTATGACAACCTAGCATTTGCCGGCGACTTCGACTACCTGGACTTTAGAATTTATGCTCAGAAGTAATATTAAAATCAGTACTTTTCCGATTGAAAGTTACCCTTTTCTGTACCCTGTTAAAGAACGCAGTATATGAAACTTTTCATAAAGATCAGTAATTGATTTTTGAAGATAAAAGCATAACAAATAAAGAAATTGACATGAGTATTTATAATATTAGTATCACCAAAACGGTCAACGGCTTCAGTTTACATCATCTTAAAATACAATAGACACAACTTCACAAAGTTTAAGTACTTAAGCCCAACTTGGGTAAGTATTATGTTTGGGATCCTGTTAAGTAATTATTACGTGATTCTCAAAGTATTATGGAGATGTTGTGATTATTTTATATCATAGTTTTAGTTATTATATTGCTCTATTTTTCTATTTTAAGCCATAAAGGTGACAAGCGTACAGCTCAACTTATTATTAACTGGTGGTAGGCCTTTTATTTCAAGAGGCGAGGAACGAGGAAGCAAATTTTAATTTAAATAATATATTATTAAATAATATATTATAATTTAATTTATTATTTAACAATATATTATAATAATAAAATTTAATTTTAGTTTAGTTTAATTAAGAAAAACATGTAGCTGTAGTTTAAGTTTTCGGATAAGTTTTATGATTATTTTTAGTTTTTATAATTTTTAATTTGTCCCAAATTGTAGTGTTCTGCTCTAAATAAATTATTCTTTCTTTCTTTCTTTCAAATTAAACTACTGGTATTGCAAGCATCTATTTGACTGCGGTGAGCACATATATTTTTTATGTGAGTAAGTTGGCAAGCAAGCATATGACCCACCTGATGGTAGGCGGTTGGCGTAGCCTATGAACGTGTGCAACACAATTTGTAGATGTCACTCACGCATTGCCAACACCGAGATATTGGTTCTTAAATATCCTTTGCCTCGTAATTTCACTAGCTACAATGTCCTTTAAACCAAAATACAGTGGTGCCAAAGACACTGTTCCTTTTCGGAAGTATATCTGACACAGCAGTGAAACCTACCTAGACGGCCTCTTGCAATAAAAGGCTAGGCATTGACGAAAATAGTCAATCAGTGAGTTGAACTTCACAAATCACTTTGACTTATAATATAAGGTTTTTTTTTGCTGAATTAATGGTTTTCCGTTAATATTTTATTGCGAAATTTGTGGCAAAGAATTATACAGTCTATTTAAAAATTTCAAACGTAAGAGGTCTCGTTTACGGTCCCGTGAACAGTATTAACTCATATGGTGTATAATCTTTCACAAGGTTCAAATACATCACCTAATTCCGCAAGGCTACAAGTTTTCATGATTTTGGCAATAAAAATTATTGGCTTTGATTGACTTAGATATGACGACGTTGTGTCGCAGCGGTAGCGAACCTGGTTAGCGCCACAAGACGCGGGTAAGATCCCTGCTAGGAGCAGATGTGTGTGTGTCCTTGTTATTGTGTATGTTTCCAGAACCCCGATACAAGCTGTAACTATCCTAATAGGAGTCGTTAAGTGTGCAGCGTTTTATCTATTTATCATGTTTCTGAGATTCAAGGTCGTTAGATATACAGTCGTTAGATATACAGTCGTTAGATAAGGTTAAAATATCATTTATTAAAAAACTGAACTTTATACGTGTATCACAATAAACTGGATCCACTCTGAATTGTGGAACAAATCTTAATAGGAGTAGAATTTCTAAGCACTTAGTGGACCATTAAATATCTAAGAAACATCCTCCAAACTTTCACTCTCAAAGGTCAGCATACAAGGAAATCCTTTTATATAAAGGAAATATAGTTAGCTTAAGTTTTGGGAAAATAAATATTTTCACTTCATACCGTAATATTAACAAAGATAAATTCTTCAATATAACGCACAGCGAGTTCCGAATACTTCGAAACTATTCTTACCAAGAATAGCGGTGCCGATTTTTCCTCGCAAGTCACAGTGAATTTGTTTCTGAAAGTTTTCCAATAAAAACTCGCATAATGGCATTCGTGATGATCCAATATCGGGCTTTGTGCTACCTCGTGTTTGAAGGTTGAGGACTTAAGACAGTGCCTTATTGAGGAAGAGTTTTTAACTGTATAAAAATGGGATTATTAATCCATATTTTAAAGTGAAATGTAATTATTATATCGCCACAATTTTTTGTTGGTCTTTAGCATGTGGGACTATAGCCAGACACGGAGACTTCATTTATTTTAATTTTACTTTTTACTATTTTTGTGTATATATATTTGTTTCTGTGTTTATTCGCATGCATGTTTGCGTGGCTATTATGTCTCCATTTATTAAATTTTTTGATTTTCTTTTTGTATTGTATTATTTATTTTTTGAAATTAAGATTTAAAACGCAATTTTAATACCATAAATCGAATAATTTAAAATTTTCTCTTACGTCGTGGTTTCATAAAACCAGCCAGTATTTTTGGTGAAATTAATTAACTTTAATAAATTATTGAGATAATTTGTGAATTATCTCAATAATTTATTGATAATTAATATGACCAGTAATATGATGGGATCTTAATCAATGGATCTTTATTCTTTATTTCTTCTCTTCTTATCAGATAGAAGTAGCAGTCCCACGTACTTTTATGTTGTGTTCCCTGAGTAGAAGCAAACCTGCTTTTACTTTCCCACCTAAAAATTAGGAACACGCTTGATGGTATTGGCATTACACGCGTCTATTGGCTACGTCGACAGATTACCGATTTTTTTTAATGCATAGGCTAGAGCTTGACTGTTATCACACCTGATGGAAAGTGATGATACAGCCTAAGGCCGAGCGCGATTGCTTAGAAAATGACTATTCTTGTAGAATACTGACCAGACAGGCCAACTTACGTCGATGTTTTAGGCTATGAAGTTTTGCATTTAATGGTTCTCGATGAGTCTCCTAGCACAACGAATGTAAGCCAAGCCGTCCCATAAATAGCTGCATTATTTCATACACGATCTAACTTAAGCTTGATATAAATTTATAAGCTTTCGTCGCGGTTGAATACGCGAGCGAACCCGCGACGTCCCTCTATGGCGCTAAATGAGACCTCGGGGTTTTAGCGGGTATGGGATCAGGTCCTATAAAGACCATTGCACAAATGCACATGGTCTCGAGTCCCATACTTTCCGCGGCAACTTTTACTATATGTCCCGGAGCGGGACAGAAAAAGAGTTATTAGCTTTCTTGTCATAAATATATATTAATGTTACATTGAAGAACGATAATATATATTAATGTTACATGCGAAAACGTATTCTTCAAGTATATACTTTATTCACTCACATGATAACGTTTCACGTAAGTTTCAAAGCCGTTCTCTTGTACTTCAAGTTTCATGTCAATTACAATATTCAAATTTTCTTCTACAAGTTATGAATGTTGATTGTACCTATACTAATATTGAGAGATAACTTTTGCTACCTTACGGGGAACTGAGTTGTATTATCATATATGTTACATTATTAGCGATGTTCGTGCATGATTATATATTTTCTAGTAGAGCTTCTTCTTTCTATTCGGCTTGATCCTTTGGATCCTTTGGAATCGCTCTGCATCTTCTACTGCGTCTATCACGGGGAATTTTCTGAGGAATTGTTTTGGACTGATCCCACCTGTAAAATTTTATTATCAGACATCGCTACAAAATGCCTAATTACCTCACTACCTCACAATGGCCTCACTACCTCGATGCCTGTAAATCCAGAACAACATTTTCTTCCTCGCACAACCACTCTTGGGAAACAGCTTCCCGTAATAATAATCGGCACGGGGCCTTACCGTGCTCTCTGAGGCAGAATGGGGCGACCCACAAAGACAAACCAGACCCAGATCGAAGCATATTTATACCACCTGCCGTTAGCGGGAATCGAAAGCGAGGCTCAAAGTATCATAACTAACCAGCACACGGTAATAGTCGTCAAAAACTGACGCTAACATCGCTATATACTCAAACAAATATTCCCCTAAATTAAGATAGTTAGTATGAAGTATCTTTGGTGGATGGTCGAATCTGTTAATCACATTGACTCGAGGTGAATACTATGAAAGTAGGGATTAAAGGATAATTCTGGGAAAGTCTGATATGATATAGATTACAACATTTATGTAGAAGTCAATTAGATTGGGATTATAAAGTTTGAGTTCATTTCAATATAATGTGTGAATAGAGATCACTGTTACCTATTTAAGGTCTAACGTAGAACAAATATCTAAATCTACAATTTTTGTTTTTCATTTCTATTGCCTTAAATGCCACAGGTCGCGGATTCGATTCCCGCTCGGAGCATATGATTGTATTGACCATATATATATGCAAGCATATTTTCCGGTCTGGATGTATTTGTCCTTGTCCTGGTATGTTTCCGGACCCCCAACACAGGATATAATTATGCTAATGGGAGCCGTTGAGTGTGCAGCGTTTAGAAAATTTGTTGAAGCGGTCAGATTTAGGGGAGGGCAACCGGAGCGATAGTCCAGGTTCCTCCACAATAGAAACTTTGGAAAAAATCTTATGATGACACAGATAATTATCGTGCACTGGTGAACATATCCATTAGCTTGACCAAAAGTTGGAGACATGTCGCCTAAAGGTAGCTTCGCTGTCGACACATTGCACCTTTAATCAAATAATAAGAATAAAACAGATCAAATCAACACAAATAATAAAATGTATTAAGCTTGTCATACTTATGTACTTTTTATCCTATCTCAATTTCAATTCAATAAACATCCTATTGCCTATAACATTCTTTATCTTCTAAATAGACCCCTATTACAGACCTTCATAAAATATACTTACAACTGAAAGAATACATCAGTACTGAAACACGCGGAAATGCCACAACTATAACATTTCACAATGGATTTGAAGGCGTAACTCAAAGAACTAAAGTTTAATTTCGTTTGAAAGAAATGAGGCATATGAGTATGTATTTTACGAACCGAATTAAGGATTTCTTAGGCCCCTATTAAAGAAGGTGCGTTCGAGAAGCTATTGATTTTCACTTGTCGATTTTATTGCATGCCGACTTTTTGGAGTGTTACTTACTACAAAAAGGTTTGGCTGTGAAACGTGATAAGCGATTTGAATCCTTATTGAGGTGATTACAAGTTTTATTATTGCCTGAATCAAAATGAGGGGTGATGCTTAGGATTATATTTGCAAGATCAGGGAAAGTCAAGACTACAGGAATGAAGAGGCTTAAAATGAAGGAAACACGCAACGTAGTTTTAATAAATTCAGGTTTTAATCTAGAAGTCATTAATTATTTAGACATTATCTGCGGTAGATAAAAGTTAAAACATATCAATCACTGCCATTAAACAGCAACTCGAGGCATGATCAAGCTATTCGAGTAAAACAAACTTAATCTAACGAAAGCGTAATTTTATAGTAACAATTTTTTTATATCACTAAGTTGATAATGAACCATACAGCTCATCTGATGCTAAGCGATTGCCGTAGCCTATCAACAGTTCTAGGTGTCCATCACACGTTGCAAAACAAGAGATATTGTTCCTTCAATTCTTTGCCCAGTAATTTTACTAGTTACAGTGTCCTTTCCACCGAAACACAACAATGCAAAGACAATACTGTTTCCCGGTTAAATATCTGACTCTGCACTGGTAGTTGCCTAGCTGGCTTCTTGCAATAAAAGGCTTACCACCAGTAACATGACAAAAGTAATAATAATAATAATAATAAATTTATTTCTCTCCCACAGACATTTTCATATACATTTTTGTTTTCAGAGTCTTAATTATAACGACAATGGTATGCGGGAGGCAGGAGCCCAAACTAGGTTGCCCTGTGCTAAGGGTCTCCTGGCTCCCCCTCTATGATTAGGAACTTTTTTTTTTTACAATGACTATAATATAATAAAGTAATAAGTGCTAATAACAAATAAAAAGGTAAGGTGTGTGAGTGTTTGTGAAAACGGGTGTAAATGCATGTCTGTGTATAAGTATGAATGTGTGTGTGTGTGTATGAGCGTGTCTGTGTGTGTGCGTGTGTGTGCGTGTGTGTCTGTAAAGTGATGTTTACTATTGGTGAAATGCCTTAGATAACACTGTCACTGTCACTCTTACAAGGTTTTTATTTAAAAAAATGGTTACCTGACAAATTTTTACTAAGGCAGGCCCTAGATGTCCCGGAAGACTAAATACAAGGATACTCTGAAAAGAGGAGCATTAAATAGAGCTGGGAGCTTTCGACCTCGAGCCTCAACACTGTTTCACTGTGGATGGTCAGACATACACAAATGTTTCAGAATCTCTTCAAAGACCACTGGTGGTAGGTCTTTTGTTGCAATAGGCCGGCTAGGTAGGTACCACCGCAGTGTCCAATATTCTGCCGCCAAATAGTAGTGCTTAGGGACTACTGTGTTCCGGTTTGAAGGGCATTGTACGCTAGTGAAATTACTGGGCGAACGAGATTTAAGAACTAATATCTCGAGGTTGGCAACGCGTGAGTGGCACCTACTAATGGTGCTGCAAGCGCTCATAGGCTGCGGCAGCCACTTACCATCAGGTTGGCCGTATGCTTGTTTGCCAACTTCTAACATAAAAAAAAAAATAAAAAAAAAAGACCTGTAGTTTCCAAAACAACATTTCTTCAACGTACTGAGATAAAGTACAAATTAACATTGGGAGAGTCATAAATTGAAATTGGATCAGATATAGTTAACCTTTCGTTAAAATATAGATTTTAGATTGGGCTATCTGGAGTTACGTCACGTCGGACCATCTAACTAACCACAATTTCAGTATTCATTCTGAATAACAATAACTAGGCCGATGAAGTTTCAAAACGATCTTCGTTATCTTCAAATAGTTCAGTCATACTATCATGATAGCATTTATACAATAAATATAATGCTGCTAATATTATAAATGTGAAAGTTTGCGAGAATGGACGGATGGTTGTTACTCTTTCATGTAAAACCTACTGAATGATGTGGATACAAATTGGTACACTGATAGCTTTATGAATGCGAATTTGAGTTTGATTGTTAAGCTCTGACGCCTTATCTACTAAACTAAACATCATGAATAATTGAAACCATTTTAAGGGGAGGACATAGGGTAAGCTGTAATCTAGAAAAAGCATTAATTCCGAAGGACAAAATATGGCCCAGCCCGAGAAATATCACAAATGCGTTGCCAACCCAAGGATAGGCGGTAAGGGATACGAAAGGAAAAAATGAAAGGGGCAGCAGGGGAGTGGGAGATTGGGCCTTGGGCGCTCTCATTTGTCTCGCGAAACGAAGACTCTGTTGTTTTACGCCGATTTTGAGAGGTTAGTACTTCTCCAGTCGAGTCGACTCGTTTGTCCTAGGAAAAGCATGGATCTACTAGTACTAGTGCTGATGGCTAAGAAGACTCAGTTGATGATACAAGCTGCAAGGCTTTACTAAAATTAAACGAAGCGAGATTAAGACGTTAGTTTCATGACAAGCTATGAAATATTCATGTTAATTCCGTTCGAACAAGTGTTATCATGTCATAGTCATGACAACTCTCTCCCAAGTGAGCTGTGATGTCAACTTAACCGATGCAAGAACTTAGTTCTGACTTTATTCCCACACGACTCATAAAAGTAACGCGTCATCGTAATACAAGATTATTACGCGTTGTAACGAGCTTTAACAATTTCTATTTATAACAAGTAATCTTACTGAGGTTTTGTTACATATTGTCTGTCCTATTTAATATAATAAATGTAAAAGTGTGGATGTTTGTTTCTGAATTACGCAAAAACGGCCGGCACAGATAATATATGTAGATTGTTACCTGGATTAAGATATGTCACATATATTAAAGACGTCGGGATGTGACGACCCCATCGCCCGCTGTTGGGATAACCTCTGTCACAACAGAGATTATTCCAACAGTGCAATCAGTCACACTGGTGGTAGGTCTTTTGTTGCAAGAGGCCGGCTAGGTAGGTACCACCGCAGTGTCCAATATTCTGCCGCCAAATAGTAGTGCTTAGGCACTACTGTGTTCCGGTTTGAAGGGCATTGTACGCTAGTGAAATTACTGGGCGAACGAGATTTAAGAACTAATATCTCGAGGTTCGCAACGCGTGAGTGGCACCTACTAATGGTGCTGCAAGCGCTCATAGGCTGCGGCAGCCACTTACCATCAGGTGGGCCGTATGCTTGTTTGCCAACTTCTAACATAAAAAAAAAAAAAAATGTCCGTCGACGTAAATTATTTCATCCACGACGGTAGATTAATATAATCTATACAACCGTTTTAAAAATCATTGGAAACGATCCTTAAAAAATCACTGTCAAACATCTTAGGGGCAGGAACATAGGTCTTCTTGCCACCTCCCTTGCCTACAATTAAGCCTAAATACATCTTCACAGTGAAATTGTTTGGTTTTAATGTGTTGAATTTTATTTGGTTCAGCGACTGTTGAAAAGCTATCAAACTGACAAAGAAATTACCCGAATTCATAATATTAGAATCAATTGTTAAAAAATATTTCTCGAAACCCGAACATTGGTTTTCGTCGAAATCTAAATGATAATAATAATTTTATTATTTGCGTTATATTAAGACTATAGAAATGAATTTTGTTTTGTTACAGGGAACCTTACTACCAGAGGCATAAAGTTCGAAATGGCTTGCGACTCTCTATTCCTTCGTAACGCGTAAGCTCTAGAAAGATGTGTTTTCCCGTGTTCCGCGCTATTTTAACGGCCCGGCGCATCGACTGAGTCATTCAGTTCTGAGCAACGAGCGAAGAAACTACAAGCGATACAAATGCGAAAACTAGCGACCTCGGCTATTCTTTTGAACTACGATTGACTTGTGACTTGCGCGAAGTTCTGTGATCTTGAAGATCTCATTATATTCTCATTCAGAGCTATCAAGTGTTTTAATAATAATTTTAATCCACATCTTCGAACCCCAGCATGTAATAGTATCAGTAGAAACATTTGGTTTCCGGGTTGGACATTTAGGCTCGTACGGTTAAAGATTACACAAAAAACCTACATAAAACTCTAATATGTTCCAACGAAATCTAAACTCGCATCTCCTAATATGAAATATTCACTATGATGTACAGTACATAGACCATCTCGACCAAGGTATTACTACCCTAACATAGCATATAAACATTTGCACCTGCTTTATGGATAGCAGATATTCAGAGCCAAATTTATAGGTCTCGAAGCCTCGGGGAAACAAGGGAGTGGCGCTCCGGCCCCAAATTATTTTCCAAATAAAATGAAGAAATATTTATTAAGTGGAGTTTTTCAGCAAATAACTTAGTGTTCAATCAAGTAGATTTTTTTAGTATTTATATTAAATTTTATGTAGGTAAAGGTACAATAGCGAAAAAAAATATCAAAGGAAAATATTTACTAGTGTTTACTAGAGGCAATTTCAAAGTTTTTTTATTTCGAAGTCTCTATTGCGGGGGCTCTAATCTCCTTTATTAGGGTAATACTTCCTAAATTAAACTAGACAAAAATAGTAAGGCTACTACTCAACCTTAAATATATACTAGAAAATTTCTATGAATTATATAATCAACTAATAATTATTATTAATTGTTAGGAACACTATTATAGATTCAATGCTAAATATACCTTGAACGGACTCCGCCCCATTCTTGAATAATTAAAGTACTACGAGCCAATACAGTCGACTAAATTAAGGTAATATACGACTACAATTAAATGGAAATAGCTGTAGTCTACTATTCGACTGCGTCTACCTATAATTGCATAGATTTAAAATGTTTCACTCAGTTTTTAGCATTTTATTCATTTATTGATTGGTAAAGCCCCAAAAGCTATCGTCATACCCACTAGCGCAAGCTACGAGCTTAATTGTAGGGGCAATAGGAATATTAATAATGTAATGAAAAAGCATTGCTAATATTCTTTTTAACAAAATAAAAACTAGAGATAATAAATAATAATAAACGCTACATACTCAACGGCCCCCATTAGGATAGTGATATCCTGTGTCGGGGGTCCGGAAACATTCACAATGACAAGGACAAATACACCCAGACCGGAAAATATGCTATGTTTGTTATGACCATGTCATTACAAACATATTATGCTCCGAGCGGGAATCGAACCCGCGACCTGTGGCGTTTAAGGCAGGTTCGCTACCGCTGCGCCACAACGTCGTCAAAGGGATGGTGTGATACAGTGTTATTATAAAATATAGTTGTTGTTAGTTGTTGGTTAGTTGGTTAGTTAAGGCATCGAGACGCGACTACCATATGGTTGTCGCCGCCCGCTGTTGGGATAATCTCTATCGCAGCAGAGATTATTCCACCAGTACAATCAGTCACACTGGTGGTCTTTTGTTGCAAGAGGTTGGTACAGCCGCAGTGTCAAATATTCTACCACAAAGCAGTAGTGTCTTTGTCATTACTGTGTACCGGTTTGAAGGCCACTGAAATTAAAGGAGATTTAAGAACCAATATCTCGAGGTTGGCAATGCGTGAGTGCACCTCGTAATGGTGTTGCGCGCGCTCATAGGCTACGGCAACCGCTTACCATCAGATGGGCCGTATGCTTGCTTGCCAACTTAATAACATAAAATTTAAACATCTTATAACTAAATGTTGAAAATGCCAAAAAGGTTGTAGTTATAATTTTGATTTATTTATGCTTCCAAAAATTCTTACACCTTTGACGAGCACTCAACAATACCTCAAGCCCAATTCACATGTGAAAAATGTTAAATCAACGTATAACCGTATAATTCCACACCGTATTTTATTCAAACCAAGGGATATAGGAGTCTAATTTATTTTTTATCCCTCGCTCGTATGAAAAAACACTCCCTTGGTGAAGATAAATTTAAAAATCATTGGCCGAGAGGAAAATCTGGTCGAATCATGAATATTTTCATATTTGCTCGCTGTGCAGATGAATTGTACTTAGAGGTTGCAAAACTCCGGCATTAATAAAATATCCGACTTCTAACTTCGGCAACACAATAAAGAAGCAAAAATGCTGTTTATATTTTTAAATAAAAATGGTGACAAACAAGCATAGTGAAGACCTACTGATGGCGTAGTGGTAGCGGACCTGCCTTAAGCGCCACAAGTCACGGGTTTTGATTTTCCACTTGGAGCAGATATTTGTAATGACCATACAGTAATGTTTTCTGGTCCGGGTTTGTATGTCGTTGTCATTGTATATGTTTCCGGACCAAAGGATATAATCATCTTAATTTTCGTGTGTGAAAAAGGTTCAAAGTAGAAACTTTATGACTGATAGAAGTCAGTTAGACATTTTTGAAAAATTATACGTTAAAAAATAAAAAAATATATAAGTTAGTAAATAAAATGTAAGCATGAAACTTTGGCATTCGGTAAGCAATTAAAAATAAAGAAAGACGTGTTTTAAAATCCACCCCTCAAGCGATGAAATCGGGGTTCAAAGTTTGTATTAAAATCGTCATTCAAACGGGCGGAGCCGCTGGCAGAAGCTAGTTTATTATAAATCTGATAGTTGGATGGACGCACGCCGTTTATTCAAGAACAAGTAAAGCTCATAGGTTTCATCTCGAAAAAATAAAAGGTACATTAGTTATAATATTTAATTTTCTTATATGGAAATTAGATATGCGAATTTTAAGTGTGTCGAAGTACCTTAAATATATGCGTGATCTCTCAGCTAAGCTAGTATAATATTTCACAGACTCTCTGTTATAAAGTGTTCTGTGCTATATGGAGATGAAGGGAGTCAATCTGTAAGAGTACCTCATCCACCGTTCACCGCAAATGCGTTCAGAACGAATGAGACGGGTTGATGTGAATATAGCTTAGTTTTCCATGAATTTGTTATGATTTGTAGTCATGCATTTCTTATAGTTTTGGATTATGTGAATTGAAAAATACTTTGAACGAATGTATTATTTTAAAAATCAACATTAGGACTTAACAAAAGTATGGATACCCTTACTATATACTTTAGACAGGCGCATTAATACAGACAAAATGCCATAGACTCATTGGTGCCCCTTCACAATTTGCAAGCAACCATGTACATTAGGAATGAACTTAGTCACACGGTAACATAATCGATTATATTTTTTATTTCATGAAAATATAAATATAAATTTGCGCGATACTTAAAGTATCATATGCGCGTTGCCAACCCAAAGGATAGAAGGGCAGGTATGACAAGGAAAAAGAAGTTAAAAGAGGGGGTGTGAGATTAAGCTTCCAGCGCTCTCACTTAACGTACAAAACGCAATAGTAATCTGTTACTTTACAAAGATTTTAAACGGGAATAGTACTTTCCTATCGAGCCGGCATTTGTGTTGAGAAAGGCACCGCTCTACTCTACTATACAATTTATTTTTGTTAACTCTTGCCTTATTGACTATCCGGGGTACAGTCTCTCACACGCCTTTATACCCCAGGCCGGCGTATGTGTATATGTCAGGGGTGACATCTGTTCTCAACGTCTAGGCAGCTTGGAAGATAGAGATCTGTCAATTTTATGGATGCGCGTAGACTTTGCAGTAACCACTCGTATTTATGCGTGCCTATACAGGTCTCATAGTGGTAATAGTGAAGTTGATCGTCTCTTTGGTAGCGTCGAAAAAGCCACAGAATACTTGCTTCAGCGTTACCCCAGCGCGGAGGTCGCGATCCTCGGTGATTTCAATGCCCATCACACTGAATGGCTAGGATCACGTGCCACAGACCACGCAGGGAGAGTCGCGTACAATCTTGCCCATGCGTATGGTTTTTCCCAACTGGTTCCCGGTACTACCCGAATTCCTGATGTAGACAGCCATACACCCTCCTTATTGGACCTTCTGTTGACTACCCGGCCGGAGGGTTATCGAGTACTGGTTGATGCGCCATTAGGAACATCTGACCATTGCCTGGTACACTCCGAGGCACCCTTAGTGCACGCGGGTCTATCCCGACCATCTGGATATCGTCATGTGTGGCACTACAAGTCAGCAGATTGGGACGGATTGCGAGAGTTTTATGCATCCTACCCCTGGGGGCGGCTTTGCTTTTCTTCGAATAATTCATCAATCTGTGCAGACGCCGTCACGGACACTATCCTGCAGGGAATGGAATGTTTCATTCCCAGCACTGTTGTCCGCGTTGGTGGAAAATCGCGGCCCTGGTTCGATAATGCTTGTAAAACAGCCTATAACATTAAACAGGCATGTTACCGAACCTGGGCCGCAGCAATAGCAGAGAGGAATCCAAGAACACTTGACCTCAAGAAGAAATTCAACGCTGCCTCCAGGTCTTACAAAAGACATATAGCTAGGGCAAGGTTTGACCATATTCGCAGAATTGGAGAGAAACTGTTAGGTTTTCCCTCCGGATCCCATTCTTTTTGGTCTTTGGCCAAAGCTGTTCAAGGTAATTTTTGTAAGCCTTCGCTACCAACTTTGCGCGATCCAGATGGCTCACTGGCACATTCCGCAAGAGAGAAAGCCGATCTCCTGTGCACTCTCTTTGCGTCGAATTCAACGCTTGACGACGAGGGAAAAGCACCACCGTCCATCCCTCGGTGCGAGCATACGATGCGTGATGTGAAGTTTACACAAAGTGCTATTCGTCGTGCTCTTCGCTCCCTCGACGCCAGGAAGTCCAGTGGTCCTGATGGTATTCCAGCTATCGTGCTTAAGACATGTGCTTCTGAATTGACTCCGGTACTTACGCGCTTATTCTCACACTCTTATACCACTGGAATAGTGCCGTCCTCGTGGAAAGTAGCTATTATTCATCCTATTCCTAAGAAAGGTGACAGCGCAGACCCATCCAATTACCGGCCTATTGCGATCACCTCCTTACTTTCCAAAGTCATGGAACGCGTAATTAATAGGCAGCTCCTTGGTCATCTAGAAGATAACCGATTAATCAGTGACCGACAATACGGATTTCGTCATAGTCGTAGTGCTGGTGATCTTCTAGTGTACCTGACTCACCGCTGGGCAGCCGCCATCGAGAGTAAGGGGGAAGCCATGGCAGCTAGTTTAGACATCGCGAAGGCCTTCGATCGGGTCTGGCATAAAGCTCTCTTAACGAAGTTACCATCTTACGGCCTCCCCGAGAGACTATGCAGCTGGGTAGCCAGCTTTCTTAGCGGGCGGAGTATCAAGGTCGGTATCGACGGTATATGCTCGGAAACTAAGCCCATTAATGCTGGAGTACCCCAAGGCTCAGTGCTATCGCCTACGCTGTTTATCTTGCATATCAACGACATGTTACAAACCAGTAACATTCGCTGTTATGCAGATGACAGTACATGCGATGCCTTTTATACTGGCCGGGCAAATACATCTCGTGCCGAAGTGGAAGAGAAGAGAATACAACTTGTGTCCGAAATCGAGTCCTCTTTGGATCAGGTCTCTGAATGGGGCAGACGCAATCTCGTCCAATTCAACCCCTCCAAAACACAAGTTTGCGCGTTTACCGCAAAGAAAACTCCCTTCACTGTGGCGCCTAGTTTCCAGAATACTCCCCTTAAGACCAGCAAAAGTATTGGGATCCTTGGAGTTGATATAACGAGCACGGCTCAGTTTCAGGGTCATTTAGAGAGCAAAGCTAAGCTGGCTGCGAAAAAGCTCGGTGTACTCAACAGGGCGAGGCGGTACTTCACATCAGGACATCGCTTGTTGCTCTATAAAGCTCAAGTTCGTCCTCATGTGGAGTATTGCTCTCATCTCTGGGCGGGTGCCCCCAGTATCAGCTACAGCCTCTTGACTCCATTCAACGCCGAGCAGTTCGTTTTATAAATGATCCCAAACTCACAGACGGCTTAGAACCCCTAAGCGTCCGTAGAGACGTCAGCTCCCTGTGTGTTTTCTACCGTCTCTACCATGGGGAGTGCTCTGAAGAACTTTTTGACATGGTACCACCGTCTCGTTTTTACCATCGTACCCTTCGCCGCAGGACCTCATACCATCCACATCACCTTGATGCTTGGTTTGCATGTAACGTGCGAGCATCAAGATCTTTCCTCCCACGTACGTGCAAACTCTGGAATAGTTTACCTCCCGAAGTCTTCCCTGCTCGATATGATTTAGAAGTCTTCAAGCGTCGAGTATATAGACACCTTTTCCCCAAAGGCCGGCAACGCATTCTCGACCCCCTTGGTGTTGTGGATGTTCATGGGCGATAGTTGCCACTTACCATCAGGTGGAGCTATCTGCTAGTTTGCCCCCATATGATATAAAAAAAAAAAAAAAAAAAAAAAAGCCTAAGGCATGAAATGCATATGTCAGTATAGTTCAGCATTCTCTCTGTATGAAGATGCGTACGTAGCAAATAAGCAATACCATGTCAACCTACAAAATTGAAAAAACTGAGTTATATATGCAGAAGTGTTGGTAAATAGTTGAAAAACCTTTTTCTTTAATATTTGTAGGGTTTTAAGCTTTAAATCTTCTAAACAAGCCATTTTTTAATCATGCAATTTATGTTTTATTTTAAAGGTTTTGGGTTATATTATATACGAAATATGCAGTTTGTATACTTATTTTTTGTGAAAATAAGTAAAATAACTTACATAAATCTGAAATTGACCAATACATAAAAGAAATTCATATAAAGCAAGTTGTTCAAAATTTTCAAACGCGTTTTTCTCGAAATGACATTCGTGTGGGTTGACATGGTATTGCTTATTTGCGTCCAAATATGTCCAAATCTATCCAGCTAAATGCTGGTCGATGTTAATAAATGTAATTAAGGCTTAAAAATCAGTATAACAGAATTTATAATGTGTAGTTCACACAGATTTATTCTATAACAGATAAATAACCCTTTCACAAACTTCATGTGTCAAATGTTAACTATCATAACGTTCGTCTATAAAACTTATTATAATAAAAATCAAAGGTTGTATAAATATCTAATATTAATATAAATATTATAATCCATCGATATTCTCACGAAGATTATGTTTTTGAGTAACGTTTTGAAATTTAATTGATTTCTCAACGCTAATTTGTAGGTATTATAGCTATTTAAAAGGTGTTGACTATACGCAGCTTTTTAGTGGACTAAAACCTGTGACGGATTTAAATTAACTTGTCCAAACAAGGCTTAGGCCCATTACATTATGACACAATTTTTCAAATGAATGGCTTTTTTATAATACCAATTTACATCACACATGCCACTTTTATGATATAGCCGGATGAGCTCACTGATTCGTAAACGATCCGTGGGTTAAGCAACTTTAGGCGCGGTCAGTAACTAGATGGAGGATCGCATAGTGATATTTCAACTGAGCGTCTCCGTACTTCAGAGGGCAGGTAAAAAGTCGGTCCCGTTTGTGGAAAAGTCAAGCCAAAGGCCTGTACAGGTGACCTAAACAACCTAGCCAACCTAGTATAGTAGCTTTTTTTTTATGTTAGAAGTTGGCAAACGAGCATACGGCCCACCTGATGCTAAGTGGCTGCCGCAGCCTATGAGCGCTTGCAGCACCATTAGTAGGTGCCACTCACGCGTTGCCAACCTCGAGATATTAGTTCTTGAATCTCGTTCGCCCAGTAATTTCACTAGCGTACAATGCCCTTCAAACCGGAACAAAGTAGTGCCTAAACACTACTATTTGGCGGCAGAATATTGGACACTGCGGTGGTACCTATCTAGCCGGCCTCTTGCAACAAAAGACCTACCACCAGTGTGACTGATTGCACTGGTGGAATAATCTCTGTTGTGACAGAGGTTATCCCAACAGCGGGCGATGGGGTCGTCACATCCCGACGCCTTTAATCTTATTTGGAGACGAATAGGAATATTAGTAATGTCTATAAAAAGATAAATACATACTTAAATCTTTTTTTTTTATTACGTATACTTTTTGATACAAGATTTTTACAATATAGAGAATTACGATACGGAATTCCTATATAAGAAAAATAAAGAAAATCGCTATTGGAAAAACTCAAAAGGAATTTCTTTCGCACATCGCAATCAGCTGTTATAGTCCGACAACACATTAAAGAAAGTGAACGCTTACGTCCATATAAAGAACTGGAAAAAAATATCTTAGAAAAAGGGGCGAAAACACGAAAAAACACAAGTGCTTCTTGTTTGCGTCGGAAAATGAGGCGCCGAGAAAAAAATAGCATTTCTTTTTCGGATGCGAATATCACGCTTAGGGGTCGTCCATAAACCAAGTGACGTCGTCGTCGCGTTTTTTAACCTCCACTATGTAACAACTTGTGGATATTTAGCTAGTCTCTTACACTATTGTTTTTCTTCTTATTTCAATACAAAATAACATTTTTTTTTTTTAAAGAATACTAGCAATGCTTTTTTTAATGGCATTAATAATATTCCTATTGCCCCTCCAAATAAACTCGAAGCTTGCGCTAGGAGTGGGTACGACAATAGCCCAAGGGTGTCAGGATCGAACCTGCGACTCTCGCGTTAACGGAGCGAAGTCGGCCCTTCTACCGTTGAGCTATTGAGGCTTAAACGTATACATGAAAAATCATAAAGTACAAATTTCGTTTTAAGTCGGTCTTTTTTTCTAAAAATTATTTTATTTTATACTTTTCAGTTACGCATTTATCAAACGTACTTAATTCAAATTTAAGACATAATTGGGGAAGCACTAGCTAACAAATAATAAAGAATCATCAAAATCGGTCCAACCAGTCGAAAGTTAAGAGGTCGCAAATATAAAAAAAATACAGTCGAATCGAGAACCTCCTTCTCTTTTAAAAGTCGGTTAAAAAAGAAAGACTTGGTTGATTGAAAACGATTTTTATTGATTCCTTTGAAAAACAGATGCTATATAGCAAAGTCATTTAGTGATGATCTGATCAGGGTTTCATTCAGGAATCCCATGTTATAATAATGATATCAACGACTCTGGATATAAGTATTAATCCTTATTATTATTACTGGTGGTAGGTATTTGATGTCAAGAGGCCGGCTAGGTACTACCGCTCTGTTAGATATTCTACCGCAAAGCTGAAATGTATTTTTCATTTCTGTATTTCGATTTGAAGAACACTATAGTGAAATTATTGGGCAAATAAGATTCAAGAAACAATATTTCGAAGTTGGCAACCCGTGAGTGACACCTACAAAAATTTAATAGTGATGCAAGCGCTCATAGGCTACGACAATTAGTTACTATGCAACCCATTATATCCGTATATCGGTTACATGATGATCCGCCTGATGGTAAGCAGTCACCGCAACTTATGACTCTTGCGATACTTGAAGTATGACATGCGCCTTGCCAACCCAAGGATCAAAAAGGAAGGGATGAGAATATAAAAATGGAAGGGATAGAGGGGTGGGAATATGAGTCTCCAGCGCTCTTACTAATCGCACGAAACGCAAAAGTACAGTTACTCCTGTGAGAGGGTAGTGTACTTCCCCGATCGAACCGGCCCATTTGTGTTAGAAGCCTGGCTCTACTACCTTAATACTGGGCCGTATACTTGCCAACTTAGTCGCATAAAAAATGTACAATTCCTTAGGCGATTAAATAGGGTTGCCGTTTCAAGAAATGAAAAACAGATGAATTATGTACGTTGATAAAAGTTTATCCTTGTACCGTCATGTACATTAGTCAGTCCTCTCAACCGTACACGTTTTACTGTCTGTGTACGCCCTTAGCTGTCATTTGTTTCGTTCAAATTCGAACTCAAGTAGACCGTTATGCTCGAAATGCTAACGGAATATTCTGAAAAGGTTTTATTTGATTTATTTTTATCGGATGTCGAAAGTATTCGACAGTAATGTAGCGCTTGAACGATGTACTGACGGTTGTTATTTCTGAAGATGGTGAAAAATCGAACGTTCAAAAATATTGCTTATTTAGCATTTTAAAGAGCATTTAGATAGAGCTTATAAACGTTTTTTATAAATTCGTATATTAGTACCTGAATGACCGAAATTTGCAGAACTTTTGAATTTTTTGATTTATTCGTATTTTTTGGAAAATAGTAGTGTTTTTTTTAAAAAGGAAAAACCATCGGACTGGATCTACGCTCGCAACGGAGTTTTCATTTCATTCTTAAAACACGGATAAACGACACTGTCTAAAAATGAATCCTGGCCAGATTTATCGCCCCCGAAACCCCCGGCATACTAAATTTCATGAAAATATATAAAGTCAAACAAAAATCCGGCATGCCTTAAAGTATCACCAAGCTGTAGCTAGATGAAATGAGTTATAGGAAAAGAGGAGAATCAAGTTAAAAGGACAAGGTAAGAACAGTTAACGCAGAATCTTGAATTTGACGACGTTGTGGCGCAGCGGTAGCGAACCTGCCTTAAACGCCACAGGCCGCGGGTTGGATTCCCGCACAGAGCATAATATTGTTACGGAGAACCTTATCACAGGGGCATAAGGTTCAAAATCGCTTGCTACTCCTTTTGTTTATTTCTACTACCGCCGCGCGGGTTCGAGAAAGATGTATTCTCGAAACATGTAGAATAGCGTTCCGCGGACGGAGCTCTGTCGAACCCGTGTCCGCGTATATAAGCGGCCCGCCGTGTCGACTGATTCATTCAGTTCTGAGCAACAAGCGAAGAGACTACAAGTGATACCAGTGAACAAGTGCGATAATTAGTGACCTCGGCTATTCTTTTGGACTGTGATTGACCTGCGATTTGTGAAGTTCTGTTGTGTAATCTAGATCTTAACAAAGTCTTATTTAGAGCCATCAGGTGTTTGTTACCAAGTCTACGAACCCCAGCCCGTAACAATATGTTTGTATTGACCATGCACCCATATTTTCCGGTCTGGGTGTATTTGTCCTTGTCCTTGTATGTTTCCGCACCCCCGACACAGGATATAACGTTATAAAGGGCAGTGTGTAGCGTTTATTATATAGAATATTAAAAAAAAAAACTCGGCCTCCGGCGCTCCCTCTTGTTAAAACGAAGCACACAGTTCTGCTTATTGCGGTGTTATTATGTAAATAAATAAATGTTACATACTAAACGACCACCAATCGGATAGTAATATCCTGTATTGGCGTAAAATAACAGTATATGTACTGTCGTGTCGTTCGATGAGTGAGAGTGCTGGAGGCCCAATCTCCTACTTCCTCTGTTGCCTTCATTTTTATCTCCTCTGTTGGGATAACCTCTGCCACAACAGAGATTATTCCACCAGTGCAATCAGTCACACTGGTGGTAGGTCTTTTGTTGCAAGAGGCCGGCTAGGTAGGTACCACCGCAGTGTCCAATATTCTGCCACCAAATAGTAGTGCTTAGGCACTACTGTGTTCCAGTTTGAAGGGCATTGTACGCTAGTGAAATTACTGGGCGAACGAGATTTAAGAACTAATATCTCGAGGTTGGCAACGCGCGAGTGGCACCTACTAATGGTGCTGCAAGCGCTCATAGGCTGCGGCAGCCACTTACCATCAGGTGGGCCGTATGCTTGTTTGCCAACTTCTAACATAAAAAAAAAAAAACTCTCCTCATACCTTTCCTCCCATCCCTCGAACCCGTTAGGTAAAATACCCGTTAATAGGTTGCGGTGACTTCTTACCGTCAGGTGGACCGTATGTTCACCAACCGTCATGACATTAAAAAATAATATATTAATTATGTAAAAACTATTTTTGTCCCATAAGAAACTTGAATACTTAACACTTTATTACAGTCGACGCCATCAACAAAAGGCGGTAATAAATACATTTTTATAACCTCAATATGATGGAATTTCTACCGACTTCACCCTTAGTATGTAATTTACCCCTTGGACGATGACTCAGCTAAGGGCTGGGCGCTTTTGTAAGAGATTTTTATTAACATGAAATTTGTTAAACCTAGCTTATATGAAAATATTTTTGACTTGGAATGGTGATAGGAACCTGCCTTGAACGTCAGTAGTCGCACATTCTCGTTATTCTTGTATTGTACATATCAATGGTTCCTAAACTGTGCGTTGCAACACCCATGAATGTTTTAAAGTCTTAAAGTCATGTCTAACTGGATAGACATTGGAGAAACTGTTTACCATCAGGCGGACCGTTGGTGTTTATAACCGTCATGAAATAAAATACAGAACCCTAAAAATGACATGTATGTCTAGTCGCTAATGTATGAATAGTGTAATATAAAACTACAATCCATTTAAATACAGCCTGAAAACATTTTGCATATTTCATACACAAATATAACGCTTTTAACAGTATGCAGGCTGTTCGCAAATGAGTAATTTCTAAGCGATTAACATCACGCGCGTTGTATGCAGTTTTGGCAAAGGCTCGAGCTTTATTTAGCAATAATTTACTATAGTTGTCTTGGAATAGCTTCAAATATACAAGAGATATTATTATCCTGGCCTAATATTTAACACTGTACAAGATTTGACTGTAATTAAGAAGTGTACATTATAAAGTAATTTAATCTGTGGTTTGTCTTTATTTGTCTACGTCCGTTGCCTGAGAGGTCGGTACAGACCTTAGTCTTAGCGATAACTTAAAATAGTTAATCAAAATCAATTTAGAAATGTTAGAAAAATTAATTAGGTATACAAATAAAATTTCACAAATAATTTGCAAGAACTGGTGGTAGGCCTTTAATTGCAAGAGGCCGGCTAGGTAAATACCACCGCAGAATCAAATATTTTACAGCAAAGCAGTATTGCAGTTTGCATGACTGTTTTTCGGTTTGAAGGTCATTTTATGTAGTGACATTACGGTGAAAAAGAGATTTAAGAACCAATTTGTAATAATAGTCACATAAAAAAAGGTTTTTTTTTTTGGGAATGTGTATTGCTGTTGGCCCTACTGGCCTTGACAGCGTCACCGGGTGGGGGCGAGTACTGAGACTCAGCCGTGATAAAGGGACAGCCCTCACGGGGTCTCAAATTTGACGTAAAAAAAAAAGGTAATCGACAATATTGACTTATAGTAATAAGGAAACAGCGATAAATTAATGTTGGTTTATTGATTAATAATATACATAATTCTTCTTCTTAGCATTATTCCCGATACTATATGAGTATTTACACAGGGTCTGCTTAATCTTGACACAGAGCAATTGCCATCTGACCTCCGCAACCCAAAGGGCGAACCAGTAACTCAATGGATAAGAGCAATTTACTTATCAAGACCGGGACCGACAGCTAAACGTGCTCTTCGAGGCACGGTGAGGAGACCCACAAGGACAAACGCCCGAAATAGATATTTGTAAGATCAATGCAAAAATCTGCTCAAGCGGGAATCGAAACCGCAACCGTCAAAGCTAAATGCAGGCTACCCACAACGCCACAACAATAATACATAATTATATTGTTTTATATACCTCATAAGTCATCTACAGAAACTTATATATACGCTATAATTATGACCACAATCTTATTCGAACTCACTTTGGTAAACAAGTGGATGATTACAGCATGAATCGGATAAAAATCTAAAACCTTTCAAAAACATTCTTATCAACTTTAACTTGAGAGTGTAGTTGATGAGAAAATAAACTAGAAATAAAAATACTTTTTTTGTTGGAGACGAAATCTGATACCACATAACCGACTTCGTGGGTAAGAGAACCGGGTTATGTGGGGTTCCATGACAAGGTCGTAACGTCTTTACTAGAACCACCTCGGTTGCCGATATCAGTGCGGTTGTCAGGTTACTGGAACTGCAGAACGAACCAACGCGACCTTATTACCTGATCTAATCACTGTTCACCGATGGCTAGCGGAGCTTGGGCCCGGGGGGCGAGATGGTATAGCCCCTCAACGCTTCCCACGAAACCGTCCTCCTAAGGGCCGCTTAGTACGGATGCACAGGTTTCCTCACCCTGTCTCCCTTCTTGGCTCCCCACCACACCTTATTTATATAGCCTCGGATGTAAATACTTAATTTAGTAACACGCAGTTTGTGACAAGTCAGATGTCCGGGTAAGTTCCCAACATTGGCACCCCCTATATGCATGCACTTCCATGGTAACAAAATGTTCAAAGATCCGCCAATTCTCCTTCGTAAATTCGCTCTAAAGCATCGAAGCGAAATTAGTCACAAACTTGCAATATATTGGAATGAAGTTAGCTTCACAAGCTTGAAACATAATCAAATAAATTAAGAGTGAATCTTATGTTGACAGATAAGATCAAATAGTACTTTTGATATCCGAAAATATGTGGAAAAAACATCGTGTGAACCAAACGTTTCTTGTCTTTATCGGGGTATAAAAAAAATTTAATAAAATGTGCAAATATTCCTTATGCGCTAAAATTACAAATTATAATTATATATGATGTTCACATATAATTTTAGTATATTATTATTATTAGTACATGCAAACTCTTTACATTTAAAGTATACATATAAACCTATCATATAGAATAGTCATCGCCGAAACGCATTCTGTTTCAGCTTGGAGGGATAATGTAATTTGGAAGGTTATATTCCCCTCCGTGCCTCTAAATATTCGGAAATTGAGGCTTACTTCTATAGATCCGAAAAAGCTGGGTACACTCAGGGAATTTATGTATTTACATAAGTAGTATTTATTTGAAATCGATTTTCATAAATGACTCTCTCAGATTTTGAGTACTTAGCTATCGCAGGCACCCAATATTATAATGATAATTTTATGATAGACTCCCGGATTGTACTCCTGGTTTGGTCCAAGTGGAATTAGAATTATCTGTGGTGTTATTGTGCTGTATAAAGAAAGTAATGTGTACCAGCGTCGGGATGTGACGACCCCATCGCCCGCTGTTGGGATAACCTCTGTCACAGCAGAGATTATTCCACCAGTGCAATCAGTCACACTGGTGGTAGGTCTTTTGTTGCAAGAGGCCGGCTAGGTGGGTACCACCGCAGTGTCCAATATTATGCCGCCAAATAGTAGTGCTTAGGCACTACTGTGTTCCGGTTTGAAGGGCATTGTACGCTAGTGAAATTACTGGGCGAACGAGATTTAAGAACTAAAATCTCGAGGTTGGCAACGCGCGAGTGGCACCTACTAATGGTGATGCAAGCGCTCATAGGCTGCGGCAGCCACTTACCATCAGGTGGGCCGTATGCTTGTTTGCCAACTTCTAACATAAAAAAAAAAAAAAAAAAAAAAATGTAGGAACTCAGGTGGCGAGCAAGCATAGGACCCACTTGATGGTAAACAGTTGTCGTAGCCTATGAGCGCTTGCAACACCATTCATTTGTAGGTGTCACTCACGCGTTGCTAACCTCGAGATGTTGGTTCTTAAATCTCCCGTGCCCAGTAATTTTACTTGCTACATTGTCCTTCAAACCAAAATACAGTAATACAAAATATCCTACTGCTTTAAGCTAGAATATCTGACACTGCGGTAGTACCTACCTAGCCGTCCTCTTGCAATAAAAGACAATCAGTAAAAAGTATCTTTATTATTGAGTTTAGAAATGAGAAGGCTAGGGGGTACCCCAAAGTTCTTTTTCTAATCTTCTCTCTCATCTCTTCTCCTTCTCTTACATCGACTACAAGCTTAAAAGACAAACATTTTCAACGGTAGTAAAGTCATGCTTCTCCCATCACAAATAGGCCGGCTCGATCGGGGAGTACCAACCTCTCACAGAAAATAGGCGTAAAGTAACAGTGTAAGTAGGTACTATTGCGTTTCGTGCGATGAGTGAGAGCGCGTAGACCCAATCTCTCCCTTCCATTTCGTATGCTTGTTTGCCAACCGTCATGAACTATCTTCGTCAATAAGACATTAAAATCGTAACATCAAACATAATTTAAATAATAAAATCTTCAAATAAAGCCTTAAACAATTTATTGCGATGATATTAAATCAACATTCCGTTACCATACAATAAAATACAACTCCGTACGGTATAGTTTTTGCAATAGAACCCAGACGAAAAATTAGCGAAGCGAAAAACAATCTATCGACTTCGAAACATCGGGGCAAAAAAAGCTTTTGGCATTCCTACAGTTTCGTTTCGTTACAATACGTCGAACAAAATAGTTCGGAAAGAACGCATTCGAAATACTAATGGATTGTTGATGGGACGCTGTGTGTAAGTTACTATGACCCGGGACCGTGAAATAAGTACAAAAAAATTTCGACTCTAGGTACAAATAATAAAATAAGTACATTTTTTTTTCAACTTTAGGTACCAATAATGAAATAAGTACATTTTTTTTCAACTTTAGGTACAAATAATGAAATGTGAACTCTGATTTTTAATACCTATTTTTTTAATTACTGGGCAAAGGAGATGTCAGAACCAGTATCTCGAGGTTGGCATGGCGTGAATAACACCTATTGCAAATGAATAGTGCTGCAAGCGCTCATAGGCTACGACAACCGCTTACCATCGAGGTCGTGTGCTTGCTTGCAAACTAGGAAGTAGTGGCATAAAGAAAACTCTAGTACTAAATTTGAAAACAAGTTATCTATGGTGTTGCAAGTGCTCATAGGCTATGACAACCGCATCCGATCCGATCATCCGATGGGTCGTATTCTTGCTTGCCAGACAAGCTCTTTCGGCATTCGGAGTTAAACCTACTGCCGTCCACATCAGGGCCGCTTGATGCTCCTGGACCAACCGGCAGAATATAACTAATACCTAATATCCATTTAATGTGTAGCGTTTATTAATTATTTAAAATTTGTATAGCACACCATCTTCTTATTCTTCGGAAGGCACGTAAAAAGTCGGTCCCGGCTGTTATCAATTTGATAACAGTCGATAATTCAAGTCAGAGGCCTATACGGGCGACCTGAACAACTCTGACACACGTCCTTAGCCGTGGTTCGGCTTCGCAGAAGGCACCCTAAGGACGGAATCAAATTTGAGGCCCCGTGAGGGCTGCCCCTTTATCACGGCTGAGTCTCTGTACTATGGTGACGCTGTCAAGGCCAGTAGGGCCAACAGCAATACACATTCCGAAAAAAAAAAACTCTGACACTAGGTTGGTCACAAATCACTCGATAAGAAGCACACCATGATAATCATTCATCTTTGTGAAACTTTCCCTGCTTTTTAGTTACGTTTTTATCAAGTCTCATTATGTATTCAACTTTTAAACTTTCATTCAGCATGTTATCTTAAAATATACACGGATTTTTCTACAGTAGTTTAACGATCGCTTTTAACACGAACTCAACATTAGTCAGTTTATGTATTTTTTACGATTGCATTCGTTGTAATAGTAACAACTCCATTTTTAACTTAAAACAATAGGAAGTCATTCGATTTTTTAGCATTTCCGTTCATGAGAAAAGTTAATTCATTATAATACTAGCGGCCTCCTCCGGCTTCGCTCGGGTATAAAATATATAGCCTATGTCATTCACTGAAAAAATGATTAAAATCGATCCAGTAGTTTTGATTTCTTCATTACTGCTCGTGGCCCGCACGCGTTAAATGTAATTATTTACGACATCACATTAGAAACCTGAAAAATAACAGTATTTCTTCACTATTTAATTGATGGTATTATAGATATAAACCTTCCTCTTCAATCACTTTATCTATTGAAAAACTGAATCAAAATCCGTTGCGTAGTTTTAAAGATTTAAGCATAAATAGGGACAGAGAAAGCGACTTTGTTTTATATTATGTAGTGATTTGTACAAAGTACTAGCAAAGTTTAACAACGAAACCTTTTATTTTTTCGCCAAGAAATGCGTTTACGCACACCACAGCAGGTAGTATACTCGTCAAGTTCATAAGGCAGTGGTAGTGTGAGATTCGGCCGCCTGTTAGTCTAGCGGCAATACCCACTAAAACTCAGCGGAATCCTCATCGCCATAGTGGATCACTTGTGCAAACAACCATGACGCCTATGCGGGCCACCGTTTCCAAAAGGGGCCCCGGTTATCTTAGAGCACCCTCTCCCACCCTGCTGACGTGCAAAGGAGCTAAATGCGCCCTCCGCCGTCGCTCCTCTAGGGTGAAGGAAGCAGACGCGCAAAGTGACACTTCCTGCCTCCAGGCCTCCACCTTCGGATCGAGTCTCTGTGGGGATTGCCCTCGTGAACCATCTCCGCAGCCTCCTTAAGCAGAGATGACAGTTTCACGGAAGAGCATAGCCCCCAGCGGCAGCGAACCTGTCTTAAGCGGAAGATGTTTGTATTGACAATACAGCCATGTGTTCCGGTCTGGCTGTTTATATGCTTATCTTTGAATGTGTTTCCGGACCCACGAAGCAAGTATTATCCGTAATGGTGACCGTCAAAAGTATATAAATAAACTAGCGGGCCCGGCAGACGTTGTCCTGCCCCGAAAAAATCTGGGACCCGATAGCAGCGCCCTCTACCCGGTGAAAGTTTTTGATTGACTAATAAAGCTATTAAAAAGCAGGGGTTGGGGATAAAAAAGTAAAAATTTAGGGTCGTATGTATTTTTCAATGCCACATAATAAAAAAATAAAAATAAAAATTTTATCCAATAAATAAAAAAAAAAATTTGGGGTGGACAGCTCTTACTACTGAAGGGATTGAAAAATAGATAGTAGCCGATTCTCAGACTTACTGAATATGCATAAAAAAATTCATAAGAATCGGTCAAGCCGTTTTGGAGGAGTATGGGAACGAACATTGTGACACGTGAATTTTATATATTAGATAAGTAGTTACAATAATAATATATATCATCATTTTATATGAATGCGGTTAATAAAAATCTGTGAAATATTTTCCAAGCCTCTAATAAAAATATATAAAATAATACTCTTTTTATTCCCCTACTGCGAACCCTCAAAGTAGACATGATCATTGATTCCCAAGTGCAAACGAGAACGCCATCATAACGGGAATAATAAAATAGGGGAATATCTGTAACGCAAGCAAAAAGCCACTTACAGAGACAGTCATAACATTTGGGTAAAATCCTTTTAGACATGTCCCCTACTATTTGTTACTGTGGCAGTAAAATCGAGTATCAACTGACAAGATCGTTTTATCGCGCTATTCTAATATATATGAAGATGAATGATATTTTTACCGACTACATTGAAGGGTTATGTTAAGGTTTTGTGTGTGTTTTATTACCTAATCGATTTCAACTCGAAAAGCTGATAGGATTTATACAATCAAGATAATATTAATTGATTTGTCTTTACAGAGTATATTAAATGTTTAATATTACAGTATTTTTTTTTTGACTAAGTTGGCAAGCAAACATACCAAGAGTGGGTGCCACTCACGCGTTGCCAACCTCGAGATATTGGTTCTTATATCTTCTTTGCCCAGTAATTTTACTAGCTACAGAGTCTTTCAAACCGAAACACAGTATGCTTTACGGTAGAATAACTGACACTGACTGACTGACTGGTGGTACCTATCTAGCCGGTCTCTTGCAATAAAAGTCTACAGCCAGTGCAGTTGCGCACCGGCTGCGCACTCACTTGCTCGTGTGCTCATTTGCTTGTAGTAGGCTCGATACACACATGCACAATTGCACACACACAGAATACGGAATTTCATTATGTGTGCCGCGTTAAGGAACTTATTTTCAATAAAAAACTTGATTGAAAATAAAAAATTGAAAATAAAATAATTTACTGCAAACATCAAAGCACTGAACAATATCCTTTTAAAGAAGACTATTGGTAGTCTCCTCCGCCTAGATTTTTATCGCGCTATAAATTACAGTATATCATATAAAGCTTTCTCACTCTGATCTCATCTAATCGTAAATAAATAGTAATGTTAGATTTAATAGTTTGTCATAAATTACGGACAGGCTTCATCACGAAATTAGTAATAATAGTAACTGCTACACTTAGTCGTTACGTTACTTAAGCTAATTGCTTAGCAATATTATTATATACTAGCTGTACCCGCGACTCCACTCGTGGTGTTTCGATTTTTTTATTCGATTTCACGGAATCGTAATTCGTTTTAAAAATAAAGTAGCCTATTACTCCTTAAAACCTACGGTCTTTCAGTTTCAGAGATAGCCAGAACAACGAAACAGACAAAAAATTTAAAAATTGCCTTTAGTAAAAACTGGTACTTTAGAATTACAAACAGACACATCAATTTTATTTGTCTCATAGATTCAAGTTGATTTAGAATTAAAAATTTGACCATATGTTCTGAAATGGCTGGACTGAACGGGAATTTCACTGGCAAATAATGAATGTTATAAGGAGTAAGCTATGCTAATTATTTAAAAACAAAAAAAAATAGGGTTCCGAGCAGTAAAAAAAATCGGTTCACCACGCGAGTGGAGATCATAGCCCCGCTAGTAGTCAAATAAAAATTATTCAGACCGTATTCCAACTTAAGGTTAATATCTCAACAAACCGAATAACGATAAAATGTTCATGCAAGCGTTTAAAGCCCGTCAAATACAGCTCTTAGAAAATTTAATATTACTTTAACACACCAGCAACTCGCCTTTTACATAAAACTTAAATTTGAAAAGTTTGACTTGAGAAAAATATCATGAATCTGAATTCCTTTGTATTTTACAACTCAACTTAAAAAGCTACAAAAAAAACCTCACAAAAACAAAAATAAACACTTTAATAAAAACTAAAGAATAAACTCTCTATTTTTAAGTATAAAAAGAAACAAAGAAAACCCACAGTTTTCAAGAAAGAACATTATATTATGATATTTTAAGGCGTCGGGATGTGACGACCCCATCGCCCGATGTTGGGATAACCTCTGTCACAACAGAGATTATTCCACCAGTGCAATCAGTCACACTGGTGGTAGGTCTTTTGTTGCAAGAGGCCAGCTAGGTAGGTACCACCGCAGTGTCCAATATTCTGCCGCCAAATAGTAGTGCTTAGGCACTACTGTGTTCCGGTTTGAAGGGCATTGTACGCTAGTGAAATTACTGGACGAACGAGATTTAAGAACTAATATCTCGAGGTTGGCAACGCGTGAGTGGCACCTACTAATGGTGCTGCAAGCGCTCATAGGCTGCGGCAGCCACTTACCATAAGGTGGGCCAACTTTTCCCAACTTCTAATATTAAAAAAAAATCTTCTTCCTGGCATTATTCCCGGTACTATAGGAGAATTTACCCAGGGTCTGCTAATTACTCTTGTCCGGATTTGACAGGTTTACTAGTTTTTACACGGAGCGATTGCCATCTGACCTCCGTAACCCTAAGGGCGAACTAGTAAGAGCAATTCACTTGTTAAGGATTAACGATTATTATAAGATGCTTATCACACAACCGAGACCGACAGCTTAACGTGCTTTCTGCACGGTGGGGAGACCCACAAAGACAGACCGAAACGGATATTTGTAAAATCAATCCAAACATCTGTCCGAGAGGGAATCAAACCCGCAACAGTCGAGGCTAAAGGCAGACTTTCTACCCACAACGCCACAACGTTGTTAAAAGAACATTATATTATGTTATCATCAAAATAAATTTTCATTTAAATAAACAAAATCCATTCTTTCCACACCAGATTCCAACTGAAACACAGTTTAAAACTGGAGTAGATTTTCATTAAACTACTTAAAGCAGAAACATGGCACTTAAAAAGTTTATACATTTCAACAAGAACGCCCGAAACAAAGACATTTTTGTCCAAATGCCCCTGTTTATGAGAACGAAGGAAATGATGAAATAACTTCAAAATTACCGTGATTTGGAATTTCAATTTCGATTATTGCTCGAGAAGGGAGACGAAAATATTATGTCAAATTTACAGGCCTTTCTAACAATACTTACAATGTTACAGGTCAGATGTTCTGATTTAATTATTGTAAAGTAACAGTATCATTAGGTACTGTTGCGTTTCGTGCGATGAGTGAGAGCGCCGGAAGCCCAACCTCCCATCCCCTCTGTACCCTTCCTTTTCCCTTTCTCATTGCTTCCTACCTATCCCTTGGTTTGGTATCGCGCATGTGATACTTCAAGTATTACAAGCGTTCATAGGTTGCGGTGACTGCTTACCATCAGGCTGACTGTATGCTTGTTTGCCAACCAGCAAGTCCTTAAATTCAATTCTATAAGCAGTATATACCATTCCTTATGACAAATCCCATATGCCAGTAAAGCCACAGTACTTAACTACTTACAAATAAATAACAAACAGAAATAAGTCAGACGAGCAAAAAAAAAACAATGTTCTCAGTGTTATAAAACCGTAAAGAAAAATGGAGGAACGAGAACACAGCAAAAGATAACACCCTGTAAGCGTTCTTTACAAGTTTCGAAGAAAATATTAGTTTGTCTATGCTATACATCGCTTCTAACAACGGTCTACAGTTGTTTACGAGGACGCTCTACGACTTTATTGGTAATAGTTTTGTAAGTACATTTTATTTAAGTTACTAGCAATACCCGCGACGCCACTCGCGTTAATTTTTTATAATCATTCGGGAACCCAATATTTTTCCGTGTGTTAATCCAGATAATAAGCTACGTGTTTTCTCGGGATGTGACGACTCCATTGCCCGCTGGTGGGATAACCTCTGTCACAGCAGAGATTATTCCAGTGCAATCAGTCACTAGTGGTACGTCTTTTGTTGCAAGAGGCCGGATGGGTAGGTACCACCGCAGTATCAAATATTCTGCCGCTAAACAGTAGTGCTTGGCATTACTGTGTTAAAGTTTGAAGGGTAATAGGCTAGTGAAATTACTTGGCAGAGGAGATATAAGAACTAATATCTCGAAGTTGGCAACGCGCGAGTGGCACCTACTAATGGTGCTGCAAGCGCTCATAGGCTACGGCAATCACTTACTATCATGTGGGGCGTATGCTTGTTTGCCAACTTGTAACATAAAAAAATGTGTGTAAAAAATTTCATCCTAATCCGTGCAGTAGTTTTTGCGTGAAAGAATAACAAACATCCATCCATCCAAACATTTATAATATTAGTGGGGTAGTAGAATTTGAAATAAATTTTCATGAATCTACGATGTTACATAGCTTCTACTATCGGACGTAACTCGGACTAGCAATTTTTCTGACATTCACCACTCCCTGCGGTAAATGAATTTCTTTCGAATATTTTGTGAAATTTAGTGTCAAAACGTCGTATCTAAATATTATGTCATTTTGCATGTACATTGTACAATGTATAACGTTAAATGGAGTTGCAAGACGCAGGGTAGGACAGAAGTTCCTTCTTTTCATTTAATTCCATATCTATGCCACCCCACCCTTTGCCACCTTTTGCCACCGTTGTCAATAAAAATTGTTTTTACAACTCTATATTATGATAAAATATTATTATTAACATGGCGATGCAGTAGGTGCGGGCTTACAGTACGTAGCGTTGACTTCTTGCAACTTAATAAGGTAGGAGATGGAATCGCGGAGTAGGCAGAGAGGGAGCTTGAGCCTTTAAGCCCTCTTATTCATTGATAATCCTCTTCACCTATTAGCACAAAGGTACTACTCAATCGATAGGTATATATCTTAAAATCAACCAGCACTAACACATTTGCATTAACGTTTTTCATATTGTTTTTAATCCATTACGTTAATCAGACCATTGATCGAGAAATAAGGGAAGAATACTTAAACGTTAATCGCATGATTGCAGCCTGTAAAGATTTTCCTGTGCGATAACGCTGACCTTTTACTATGAGCAATCAATTTCTATTTTGAGAATTTATTTGTTAATCTTTTATAGCTATAACTGGAGTAGCCTGGTGTCCCGGAGTATAAGGTCACTTCCTAGATTCCGAAATGGAAAAAACATATATAATATAAGTAACCCCTGATTCAACGCTAGACACTCTAATAAATTGAAATAATCAATTCTAAAATTCAATAATAAATTTACAACCAAATTTTGTATAAACTATTTACAAATTTTTATGACTGGATACCTTCATCGCATCGCACCCGAGATCCGCATTGTGGTATTTCAAATGAGCAACTCTGTACATCAGAGGCCAAGCACAACGTTGATCCAGGTAATTAGCAATTTGACTATTAGTCCACCTAATGGTAAGTGGTGGCCGCAACCTATGAACCGGCGCGATACTTGAAGTATCACATGGGAACGGATAGGACATTCAGACTCCAGCGCTCTCACCCATGGCGTAAAATGCGAGAGTGTTCTTTTTTTGTTGATTTTCTATGAGAGGGTCCCTGGTCAAACCAGCCCATTTGGGCTGTGCAGGGCTCTACTACAGATGCCTAAACGCGGGCGACGTAAATAGCTCTGAAACGAAATAGGCCATTACAGACAAGACTTATTAGTCTTCTTCTTGTCACATTTAATAAAATGTGCTTCTTTAAATATAATATATTGTTATCAATATTAATATAGAGTTCCACAAAAATATATTTATTTACTTCAATAAAACATTACTATGTATGTATACTATGTGAGTATGTATTTACAAGTAATATTATAATCTCTAAGAGATATTACGCCCCGACTCATTGCCTCCATAGGTGAAAGGATAGCGGACACATTTTTCGCCCAAAGAATCGGTATTGTGATTCAGCGGGGGAATGCAGCTAGCACTCTTACCACCATTCCCCGTGGACATGATTTGTATAATTGCAATTATTTATAAAGATAGTTAGTATTGAATTGTAAATATGTTTTAATATTGGTTGTAATATGTTCTGCCTTTCAATAAGCTTTCAATTAAATTATAAATGATTCTAGCTTATAAATAGGTCAAATGTAAAATCTAGGTTGTACACAATTATAGTAAATAACAATTGTACGTACGCTAATTATGCTTACAACTTTGAAGTCATTTCCTTTGAGGAATGAAAATTGGCGCTCGTTTCTTTATAATTACCTACATTAGACTTAAATATGAAGCTTGAAAAAAGCCTGAATATAAAAGCTAGTTCTAAATGTTTGTATGCCAAGTTATAGTGCTAGAAGTCCAAACTCTAAGTCTTCTGTGCTATCTATCTCTTTCTCTCTCCACTAAGCCTCCACTGTCCCCCGACTATCCCTCAGCGGACTGTATCTCCAACCAACCATATTAGGTAGCGAGTTGAAATTTTTACAGAATGTTTGTCTGTTGCCGCTAAAAGAACAAATGTAAAAATTTATTTATTTATATGAAAATGAAGCTACAAGAAACTTGATATTTTTGACATTCTTTTCTGTATCTATTCAACTGTAATACGTAACTTTATTATAGATTCTACGGTGGTACAGGACCCTGTATGAGTGAGTTCAAGACTTGCTTGGCGGAATTTAATTGTCTTTCTTAATCTACACTTATATATATATTATTAAAATATTATCTTTTATTATTATCACTAGCTGTGCGCGCGACAACGCACACGTTTTGTAGTTTTTTTTATGATCCCAAGGAACCCAAAATTTTTTTCGGGATAAAAAGTATCTTATATATTAATCCAGGTAATAAGCTATGTGTGTACCAAATTTCATCAAAATTTGTCAGGTACTTTTCCTTGACAGAGTAGCAAACATACATCCATACATCCAAACAAACTTAATAATATTAAATTAGATTTTTAGAATACAAAGCACTTGTATAATACGATTAAAGACATAATAATATACTGTCAGGGAAAAGGTTATGTAATGATAACAATAAAATATTATACGTCATAAAATGGAATTAGACGTCTTCCCAAAAATATCTGCGAACCCGTTTTAAAATACGACGCTAATCCACCAGTCATCCCTTATTAAGAACAGGCTTTACTATACATAGCCAAATATAGCGCGATATAATAAAATATTTATATTATAATTATATTTTAGTGCAATTCAACTGACATCGTTGTGGCGCAGTGAGTGAGCGGTAGCGAACCTTAAGCGCCACATGTCGCTGTTTTGATTTCCGCTCGGGACAGATGTTTGTATAGACATATTTGTGTGTTTTTCCAAGTTCTAGTGCGTGTTTTCCGGGCCCTCGACAAACGATATTACTATCCTAATCGGCGCCGTTGAGTGTGGGGCATTTAGTTATAATATGTTATTTTATAACGTAAACTAAAGATAAGTCAATAGTACTTAAAAACAACAAAAATATTACAAAAATCTTTGAATTTAAAATATAAGAGTTATACAAGAATAATAGACTTCAGACTCAGTGCTTACTGACAAACTGAATACACTCTTCAAAATTGAAGTGTGAATAAATAACACAAAAAAATATTTTTAGAATAATTGAATTAATATTTTACCTCTAAAAATTTCTTTTCTCAGCCCATGTCGTTATCTCCAGACCACTTCAGACACTCAAAAGATCACAACTCTTGACGCACGTTTCACCGTGAAGGAGCATTGCGAAAATCATTTTACGTTATACAGCAAAATCATATTGAACGAAATTTTTAGAACAACCCTACAATATACTTGAAGATGTTCCCATTAATAAGGGCATATCATTATTAAATTTATTTTCAATTTTTTTGTGTCGATTGCCAGCCACACCTGATGGTAAGTTGCTGCCGCAGCCTATGAGCGCTTGCAGCACCATTAGTAGGTGCCACTCGCGCGTTGCCAACCTCGAGATATTAGTTCTTAAGTCTCGTTCGCCCAGTAATTTCACTAGCGTACAATGCCCTTCAAACCGGAACACAGTAGTGCCTAAGCACTACTATTTGGCGGCAGAATATTGGATACTGCGGTGGTACCTACCTAGCCGGCCTCTTGCAACAAAAGACCTACCACCAGTGTGACTGATTGCACTGGTGGAATAAGCTCTGCTGTGACAGAGGTTATCCCAACTGCGGGCGATGGGGTCGTCACATCCCGACGCCGGTATAAAAATATATAGTATCTTAAATATCACTAAGCCTTGATTTGTAACCGTAAATTTACAAAACACTGTAAGCTGTTTTCAAATAAGTAAAGAAATTCTGTTTCGGTCTGGTCATTTTTGGATGTTCCTACCGGTCTTCGGAGAGCACGTTAAGCTGTCGGTCCCGGTTATTAGCACGTAGCGTCTGATACTTATATTCTTTAGGTTACGAAGGTCAGATTATCCTAATGGGGGCCGTTGTATGTGCATTTTTTATTTATTTATTGTAATCGCTCTATTTAGAAACTAGAAACTTTTCAAATCCGGGTAAGCAGATACTGGGAAAATACCGGTAAAAATGCTACAGAGAATATGGTGATTTAAGAAATAAGACTCAATTTTGTCTCACTATGTATCGTTTCGTTTCGCGCTATATAAAGATATAGCTATATAAAACGTAAGCTTAATTATTAAGGGCGGCAAATATTATATTCAATTCGAGGACCCTTGGAGTATTAAGTGAATTCTTGCTGTAAAGGACAATCCGAGGCTATGTTTGGGGTGGAATATTTAATAATAACGAGTAGGTTATAATAATGAGTAGGTTTATGTATTTAATATTCCGCCGAATAGGAATACTTGCGAAATTGTATGAAAATATCTTTGAAAATGTGCTATTTAGGCATAAGGCGTATCTCGTTTGTTTACGGATTAGAATATTTTTAAGACGGTTGTCAAACTAGCATACGGTGCGCCTGAAAGTCACCGATACTTGAAGTATTAGATGCGCGCTGCCAACCCAATCAGGTGGGAGATTAAGCCTCCATCGCTCTCACTCATCGTCCGAACCGCAACAGTACTCTGTTGTTTTATCCTAATCATTAAAATTAAACCTCTTCCAGAGGTTCAGACCGAGCGAAATAGACTCGGGTAAATGTAATTTTTTTTTTATTGGAAGCCTTAAAGTACTAAATGGTTGTAAGCTAGAATAATCTGTTGCATCGCGTGTCCATTCATTCTATTAAATCATCCAGCTTTTCTATACACAAAGAGAATTAAACATAGCAGAAACTCTCAAAGAGTATGACTTCCTTGTTAGCAAATACGCCTTTATATAGCTAAAGGTATGTACATAAAATTTTAATACAATTATTAAGGTTTGAGAAAATATAACATTATTCATCATTAACATAATTCTAATCATCAGGCTGTTGTTATTTTTAAGAAAAAAAGACCTACCAGCAGTGTGACTGATTGCAGGAATCTCTGCTTTAAAGGAGGTTATCCCAACAGCGGGCGATGGGATCGTCACGTCCCGACGCCGGTGAAAATATGTAGTAATAAGATCATTTTTTTAAAATAAATCTACCATGACTTTAATTTTTAGGTAAAATTAAAACTTAATAATATATTTTAACGCAGCTTATACTAAATTTCACTAAAAATAACAAATTAAAATACCTTTGGATTTATATAAAACAAAAACATTTTAATACAGTTTGTTTAAAACACGTGTCAGTGGCAGACATTAGTAAAGTATAGCGGAAACTCGGATACAAAGCATATTTAATGAACATTAGACGCTTTTGCAATGATAATGAATATATATTTTACCAGAGCCATGATGCTCCCGGCACAAATGGGGCTACTCTTTTACTACAAAAATTACTACTGTTTCACAGAAAATCGACGTTAAGTAACAGTATCAGTATACAGGGTTGTGTTTCGTGCGATGAGTGAGAGCGTTGAAGGCCCAATCTGCCACCTTTCCTTTCCCTTTCCTTTCCCTTTCCTTTCCCTTTCCTTTCCCTTTCCCTTTCCTTTCCCTTTCCTTTCCCTTTCCTTTCCCTTTCCTTTCCCTTTCCTTTCCTTTCCTTTCCCTTTCCTTTCCCTTTCCTTTCCCTTTCCTTTCCCTTTCCTTTCCCTTTCCTTTCCCTTTCCTTTCCCTTTCCTTTCCCTTTCCTTTCCCTTTCCTTTCCCTTTCCTTTCCCTTTCCTTTCCCTTTCTTTCCCTTCCTTTCCCTTCCTTTCTTTTCCCTTTCCCTTTCCTTTCCCTTTCCCTTTCCCTTTCCTTTCCCTTTCCCTTTCCTTTCCCTTTCCTTTCCCTTTCCTTTCCCTTTCCTTTCCTTTCCTTTCCCTTTCCTTTCCCTTTCCCTTTCCTTTCCCTTTCCCTTTCCCTTTCCTTTCCTTTACTTTCCCTTTCCTTTCCATTCACTTTCCCTTTCTTTCCCTTTCTTCCCTTTCCCTTTCTTTTCCCTTTCCCTTTCCCTTTTCTTTCCCTTTCCTTTCCCTTTCCTTTCCCTTTCCTTTCCCTTTCCTTTCCTATTCTTCCTTTCCCTTTTCATCTCTCCCTTCCTATCCCTTGGATTGGGCGTTCATACACTGCGGTGGCTGCTTTATGCCATAAGGCTGACTGTTCTTGTTTGCCAATCGCCATGACGTAAAAAAATAGAGTTGGTAGCAAATGCGTAGTAGCTTGAATTATTTTTGTATAATAACAAAACCGACTTCAAAAAAAGCGTAAAATATATTCTACTAAATAATGCAAAGTAAAATTTCCACACATAAAGCACCAACTTCTGTTGGTTATTATCATTATTTTTTCTTTATTGCGGTCGTTTTTTTTTAATTTACAATTCTATTTTACTCATTTAATTTAAAGAAGACCCCGTAGACCCCGTAAGGTAGCTTCTAGAATTTCTATCAAAACACTTACCTACTTGATTTGGAGGAGTTCTATAATGAAATTTTTAAATAGGACCACTTTGAAGATATACTGAAAGCCATGCAAAAAGGTTACTATTAAAATCGTTTCTTAAAAATGGGTTTGTTCGTGTCGTTTTGTATATTTCCGGACCCCCGACAACGGATATCAATATCCTAATGTGGGCCGTTGAGTATGTAGCGTTTATTTTTCATATACTTACACGATGAAAACAATACAATGACCTTTTCTAATAGAAAAGGTCATGGTATTGTTTTATTAAGAAGAAAAATAAGAGATGAAGATTTACTAACCTTAAATTACTCGCGCATCAAAAAATTAAAATTAAAATAAATCAACAGAAATTTTCGTCGATTTTATAAAAACTTTTTTGTAAAAATTATTTAAAAATCGTATTTTCAAATAAGTATTCAATCTAATATCCGTAATTATATCTGATAAGAGTAATGAAAATTCGAATTAGGATCAATTTACGGTACATTAAACCGAAAGGCGATTTAAATATAGCATTATGCTAGAAAGGGAAGGGAGTTAACAGGCGAGTTAACTAGTGATGTCCTTAATAATATATCGATACTTTTTTGTATCTGAAGCTAGTGTTAAAGGAAATTTTATCACTTAAAATAACTTTACGAGTACGAATCATTACAGAAATTCAGTATAAAAACTTGTACCGATCATTGCGGTGGACAACGAGATCATACATTTTAAATCATCTATCCCAATTCTGCCTTCGTCAAAAAAATTATATTAACATACATTTGCTAGTGACTTCGTCTGCATGGATTTCCTTTAAGCGGAAAATAAAAATTAAATCTTTAAAAGGAATGATAAAAAAAACCCCACTTAACTTTCTCAATTTATGTATCCACTTACCAAAACACGGCAAGTGTTTGTACGTTATATAATCTGTATGGTCTATGAAAATCTGAAAAGCTATATATAATTTTTTTAATGGAGAGAATACCAGCTTTTTTATATTTATTTATCGATAAAATATATTACGATACGCTACCGCAACACTACGCATTATTAAAAGTTCCGGAATTATGCTAAGACCCCTTTTTCATAAGAGCGGGGTTAATAGGATATCTTAACTTTGATAACGGGTGCTTATAATTTTTTTTTGATATTTGGCGAAAAATACGCTTCTTATACATCGAGGGTTTAGCTTTTCAGTTTTTTTTACACTACACACTCAACGTTTATCGTCATCAATAAAATTTTGACTTTTTTTAAGTGAAAGCATTTGTCGTCTTAACTTTTATGGGTACAAGGTATTGAAAACGCAATAAAGAAGTGACAGATTTGATGACTAAGGCCTATAAGGGTGAATTTATACTATACACCAGGGATTCCCTAACTTTACGCCAAACGACTTCCGCAACTGTACCCTCATCTTCAAATAAAAAAAAGTGAAGACGTCCTGAGGGCGTAGTGAAGTAAAATGCTCATGACAACTGCTAGCGTTTCATTAGCAATTAATAAATAATCAAATAAATAAACGTTACACACTTAACGGATATTGATATCCTGTGTCGGGTCTGGAAACATGCACAAGGACAAAGGCAAAACACATGCCTGTATGGTCAATACAAACCTCTTCTCCGAGATTAGAGATTCCCAAATCTAGGCCGCGATCTCCGGCGCTTAAGGCAGTTTCGCTACCGCTGTGCATAGTTTCCTCAATTGGAAGAGGTTTATTCGAGCTATATATAGATACTTCATAAGTACCTTTGTATAGCTTTAGCAGATAAAAAGGAGCAGCTATTAAAAAAAGATAGAAGAAAGGTAGCCCATGCCATACACTTCTTAGAAACAGTATAACATGTCGCGAGACTGTCAGACGAGAGATCAAGTAAAAGCGTGACGTTGTGGAGAAGCCCAAGCGGAAAACGATATAGAGGAAGACCGCTTATGAGATGAAGATATACATAGAACGGCTGGTCCATCTTAGGCACAAATAGCCGATGGCAGAAAAAATTGGGCTTCTTTAGAGGAGGCTTTCACCTGTGGAGGGTTTGCAAACTAATTTATTTTTCATTTAAAACTTTTTTTTAATTATATAGTAGCATTAGTAGAATACAATATTAGCATAATTGTGTAATAATAGGATTAGAAATTAGCATATCTTTTTTAAAAAATTATGCAAGAAATAAACGTCTTTTTTATGTACTATTTATTTACATAAAAATGTTCAAGAATTGAAGCAAGCGTTCTCAAACTTTCTAAACACAAACACAACAAAATCGGTAGAAGACATCCGACCAAAAAGTGATGCTTCTGTTTCGGTTGGAAAACCCATATAAAAATAAAATGTCCCTACGTCCTATGTATTTAGCTATTTTTCATTTTTATCAGTCGGACTGTTTTTTCCAAATCTACAAAATGGAGTCGACTTTGATGCGAACACGAACGGATAGAAGATAACATAAAAGTATACTCTACTTTTAATTCCGGACACATTTAAAATTGTAGTGCAAAAAAGGATTAACGCGTGTCAAGCTTTGCAGAAACCCTTTTGGATAGTAGAAACATACATTTTTTTTTTTTTAATGTTAGAAGTTGGCAAACAAGCATACGGCCCACCTGATGGTAAGTGGCTGCCGCAGCCTATGAGCGCTTGCAGCACCATTAGTAGGTGCCACTCACGCGTTGCCAACCTCGAGATATTAGTTCTTAAATCTCGTTCGCCCAGTAATTTCACTAGCGTACAATGCCCTTCAAACCGGAACACAGTAGTGCCTAAACACTACTAATTGGCGGCAGAATATTGGACACTGCGGTGGTACCTACCTAGCCGGCCTCTTGCAACAAAAGACCTACCACCAGTGTAACTGATTGCACTGGTGGAATAATCTCTGTTGTGACAGAGGTTAACATATCTGATATATGTACGTTTAGTACGTTGGCTTAAATATAGTACGCTAACGTACGCTGTTCAGAAAGAACATGTTGCAAAGGAGTGTGTCTCTGGAACCTCTGCGTAACAGCTGTTTTTTATGCAGAGGGGGTAAACGGGCAGGAAGTTCATCCGATGTTCTGAGGGCATGCAGGTGCATTGCTGACCTTTGGGAATGCAATAGACTTTTCTCTTGAAGGTTCCCAAATCGGTTCGGAAAGACCGCCGGCGGAAACTGGTTCCACAAAGTGGTTGTGCGAGGAAAAAGTGAAATCAATGAAATTTAATTAGGCGACTTCCCAATATCATGTATACGAGAATATCTGTAGATACTCCGCACCTAAAGCTTTTTCAATTAGGTCATATATAAAAAAATTGCTATTAAGAAGATTACTTCAAAAATTACTATATAAATCTTTAAAAACATAAAAATCTTTAGAACATTTTTAGTAAGAAACGTTTGAACCGAAAGATGAGTAGCTTCAAAAGTAATTAAAATAAAATACTATCTCAAATTAAATAAAACCTAAGGATCCTTAAAATTGGCTTATTTAATGTTATCATCATTTACCTTAAGCCTGGATGCAGCTAAAAGTCAAACTGAAAAACACTTGTCCATTCATTAAAAAGCTCTGGAAATTCACAAAGTCAAATGCAAAAATAACAAAAGTGAACTCGTACCGTTTTAATTGCAGCGTCCCGGAAAGCGGGAAAGAGTCCCGGATTATTTCATAAATTTATTAAGCCAAAAGGGCTGCCTAGTGGTGTGTTCACATTGTCAACTATTGGTGACTTTTAATCTTCATCCTAGCATTATTCCCGGTATTTTTATATACCCAGGGTCTGCTTATTACTCTTATCTGGATTTGACAGGTTACTAGTTTTTACACAGAGCGATTGCCATCTGACCTCCGCAACCCTAAGGGCGAACCAGTAACTCATTGGATAAGAGCAATTTACTTATCAAGTGTTGACGATTATTATCAGATGTTATTGATAATAACCGAGACCGACAACTTAACGTGCTCTCCGAGGCACGGTGGGAGACCCACACGGACAAACGCCCAGACCGAGACAGAAATTTTAACAAACATCTGCCCGAGCGGGAATCGAACCCGCAACCGTCGAGACTAAAGGCAGACTCGCTACCCACAACGCCACAACGGTGTCAACGGTGTATTGGTGACTTTTAATCAACGTCAAAAACAGAGGAAATTTAAAAATAAGGTAATGTTTTTTTATATAGGGAATCAATTTTTTTTTGTTGTGACTTGAATTAACAATGTTGTGGCGCAGCGGTAACGAACCTGCCTTTAACGCCACAGGTCGCAGGTTCGATTCTCGGAGCATAATATGTTTGTATTGTCCATGCAAGCATATTGTCCGGTCTGAGTGTATTTGTCCTTGTATTTGTATGTGTTTCCGGACCCCCGACACAGGATATCACTATCCTAATGGGGGTCGTTGAATGAACACCGTTTTTGTTTTTTTAAACTAGTGCCCTTGGTCGAAATTGAACCTTAATTAATTTAAATTATAAATTTAAACCTTATTAAGGTTATATTGTCAAAGACTATACTTCTATAATCACAGATTTCACTAATAACTTATGATTTTATTATGGTTATGTTTGACATTCGGTAAAACAAATAATATTATAGACAATTTGTAGTATATTGCGTGTGTGCGTCAAATACTGAGTGTAGTAGTTTGTAATGGTTTTTTTATTGACTTAATCTATTTTTATGCATAATTTAAAATTGCATTCTGAACTCCTTTTCTCCTTCTTATCTTTGGGAATTTTCATACACTTCCGTCCGAACGCATTAATATATCCCATCAAAAACACAAAATTTTAAAGAATCCAAGTCTCGCAAAGCAGTTCTTCTACTACAAAAAGTAGTAAAAAATCTCATGTATAACTGTGCCTGAAATTTGGCAGCTAGGTAGGTACCACCGCAGTGTCCAATATTCTGCCGCCAAATAGTAGTGCTTAGGCACTACTGTGTTCCGGTTTGAAGGGCATTGTACGCTAGTGAAATTACAGGGCAAACGAGATTTAAGAACTAATATCTCGAGGTTGGCAACGCGTGAGTGGCACCTACTAATGGTGCTGCAAGCGCTCATAGGCTACGGCATCCACTTACCATCAGGTGGGCCGTATGCTTGTTTGCCAACTTCTAACATAAAAAAAAAAAAAGCTTTACGACACTAAAGTATTTGAATAAGTAGAATATGTTGCCAGCCGAAGCCGAGGCTAACCGTGGTCATAAGCAAACTGGCCCAGCGAAATCACTCTGTCTGTGTGACGAAAGAATAGTGAAAAAGTTTTTTCCACTCATCCCCGTCTAAAGAATAAACTCACTCATGTGTTACTTGAATGCATGTGTATGTATGTTATATTCACCAATTGTGAATGTGACGACCACCAGTATTCGGGATCGATTTTTTTTTTCAAATTAATTACAATAAACACAAGGCTTTACATCACTCTAAGACATAATTTGTGAATGTAGTTTTAGTATATTTGCGTTTTTAGTTGGTTTTTATGACTCAATATTTCTCTATAAAATGTATTTCATTAAATAGGTACGCGTTGTCAAGACCTATTTAACCTAAGACACAGAAGAATTTATAATTCCCATAAGATAGAAAAATACCTTTTAGACGGTAAATAAAATTATTCGTGCATTATTCATGCAGACGAAGTTGCGGGTAGATATTAGGTATTTAATTTGCTCTAGTGCAGATGACTCTATACCTTCTGATGTTACATGGAAGTAGATTCCAAAGTAGCAGAAGGTGAACTGCACTAACTGGTTATACGCTGGCTGACCTCGAAACAGGGCTGATAAGCAATCACTTCACCAACTGTGGCAGCCTGGTACCCTATCATCCAGCAGTTGACAATAGCTCATAACCAGCCAATTACCAGCTATTACGATATTCGTTTTGTTTGCCTAACTAGACTGTTATTGGAAGCGGTTATAGAAATGTATTTGGTCTAAAACCACAAGCAATAGACAATATTGATTTTAATGCAGGGTAAATTATATTTCAGGTACAACTCTGCGTTCAACCATAATGGCAATTATATTACTATCAACATACACGATTTATTCGATTTCCGCTGTAAATTAATGACTAATGTAGATTACATTTAGATAGTAAATTAATTATTGTGCACTCATTAATATTTGTTGAAACTTAATTAATATTTTCGCTTATAACTATGCACTCACTGACCAGTAAATAATCAGTTTCAAGCTCAGTCAGTGTAGGAAAGAGACCATATAGTGGTATTTAACACTATGTCTCCGTGCTTCCTAGGATACGCAAAAATTCGGCCCAAGCGGTTGCCATAGCCTATGAGTGCTTGGAACACCATTATTAAGTGCCACTAACTCTTTGCCAGCCTCGAAATATTGGTTCTTTAATCTTCTTTACCCAGTAATTTCACTAGCCTACAGTGCCCTTCAAACCGGAACACAGTAATGCCTAAGACACTACAGCTTTGCGGTAAAATATTTGACACTGTGGTGGTACCTACGTAGCTGGCCTCTTGCAACAAAAGACCCCATAGTGTGACTGATTGCACTGGTAGAATAATCACTGTAACCTCTACCGATACTGTAACTTTTAACAGATGTAGAGGATCATACACCTTCACTGTTGGATCTTCTGTTGACCTCTCATCCGGACAATTATCTGGTATCCGTCGATCCTCCTCTAGGCTCGTCGGACCACTGCCTTGTTCGGAGTACAGTGCCGGTCTCGCGCCCAGCACGGCCCCGCTTCGCGGGCTACCGGCGCGTTTGGCACTACAGGTCGGCAGACTGGGACGGGATGCGTTCTTTCTTTGCGTCCTACCCATGGGGACAGATTTGCTTCTCGCCGGATGATCCGGACGTCGTTGCCAACTCTGTCGCCGATGTGATACTCCAGGGCATGGAACTTTTGGTTCCGGCTTCTGCAGTGCCCATCGGAGGCAAGTCTCAGCCTTGGTTTGGTCGCTCTTGTAAAACGGCGTTTCGCCGAAAACGGGAATGCTACCAAGCCTGGGCTAAGGCGTCGACGTCTCGTGATGTAAATACCAGCGCACTTAGAAAGGAGTACAACTCTGCCTCCAGGTCCTTCAAAAGAGTTATTGCCAAAGCAAAGTCGGAGCACATCGGCAGAATTGGCGAGAGACTAGTGCGTCTTCCTTCGGGTACACGTGCATTCTGGTCCCTCGCCAAGTCTGTCTTAGGGAATTTCTGTAAGCCATCATTTCCACCTTTGCATAGGGACGATGATTCGGTGGCCCATGCCGCGAAAGAGAAAGCTGATCTTCTGTGCTCTCTCTTCGCGTCCAACTCGACTGTGGATGACCAAGGAAAGTCACCACCGGCAATCCAGCGGTGTGATACCACGATGCCGGAGGTTAAATTCCGGCAAAGTGTAGTTCGCAGAGCACTTCTTTCCTTGGACATTCATAAGTCGAGTGGGCCTGATGGAATCCCCACGATCGTGTTGCGGACATGTGCTCCTGAGTTGGCGCCGGTTTTAACGCGTCTTTTCCGGTACTCCTACTCATCAGGCGTCGTCCCGAACTCATGGAAGACGGCTTTAGTGCACCCAATCCCTAAAAAAGGCAACCGCTCGGATCCGTCCAATTATAGGCCAATTGCCATTACCTCCTTGTTCTCAAAGATAATGGAGTCCATTATCAACTGCCAGCTCCTTCGGTATCTAGAGGAACACCAGCTGATTAGCGACCGCCACTACGGTTTTCGTCGTGGTCGTTCAGCTGGTGATCTTCTAGTTTACCTGACACATAGGTGGGCGGAAGCAGTTGAGTCCGAGGGGGAGGCATTAACGGCCAGTCTGGACATAGCGAAGGCCTTCGATCGGGTATGGCACAAGGCGCTTCTTTCGAAGCTTCCTTCCTATGGGCTTCCTGAGAAATTATGCGAGTGGGTCACCAGCTTTTTGGCAGATCGGAGAATCAAGGTCGTTGTCGACGGTGCATGCTCTGACTTAAAACCCATTAATGCTGGTGTCCCGCAAGGCTGCGTACTGTCCCCTACTTTGTTTCTTCTGCATATCAATGACATGTTGGAAATTTCCAACATTCATTGCTATGCCGACGACAGTACTGTAGACGCTTTATACACCGGCCGCGCTAATATTTCTCGGGAAAACGTCATTGAGTGCCGGAACAAACTTGTTTCTGAAGTCGAGACTACATTGACCAAAGTCTCGGACTGGGGCCGACTAAATTTAGTCCAATTCAACCCCAAGAAGACACAAGTTTGCGCGTTAACCGCTAAAAATCACCATTTGTCGTATCTCCTCGTTTTGAGAACACTCCCTGGCTGCCACAGCTAGTATCGGAATACTTGGTGTCGACATTTCGAGCGTCGTTCAGTTCCGCGGTCAATTGGAAGGAAAGGTCAAATTGGCCTCTAAAAAGCTTGGTGTGCTCAGCAAGGCGAGGCACTACTTCACGTCGGCTCATCGCCTAAAGCTTTACAAGCCACAAATTCGACCACACGTGGAGTACTGCACTCACCTCTGGGCAGGAGCTCCCCAGTACCAGCTACTTCCAATTGACCGCATCCAACGTAGAGCGGCTCGAATTGTCGACGATCAAGCCCTTTCCGATCGGCTTGATCCTTTGGCATTGCGTAGAGATGTCGGATCACTCTGCATCTTCTATCGCATATATCACGGAGAGTGTTCTGAGGAATTGTTTGGATTGATCCCGCCGGCTGAATTTCACCATCGGACATCGCGACAAAACTCGAAATTCCATCCCTACCACCTCGATGTCTGGAAATCCACAACAGCGCGATTTAGAAGACATTTTCTTCCTCGCACAACCACTCTGTGGAATCAACTTCCGCCGGCGGTCTTCCCGAACCGATACGACTTGGGAACCTTCAAGAGAAGAGCGTATTCTTTCCTTAAAGGTCGGCAACGCACCTGCATGCCTTCTGGTGTTGCAGATGTTCATGGGCGGCGGTGATCGCTTAACATCAGGTGAGCCTCCTGCCCGTTTGCTCCCTCTTACATAAAAAAAAAAAAAAAAAAAAAAAACCCTAAATGAGACCTAAATAATTAGCACTCCTATTCTGATGTTTTTTGTGTTACTAAGTTTGCAAGCAAGCATACGTACCACTCGATGGTAAGCCAATTGTAGGTGTCACTCACGCGTTGCCAACCTTGAGATATTAGTTCTTAAATCTCTTTAGCCCAGTATTTCACTAACTACAGTGTCCTTTAGACCGAAACACAGTTTTACAAAATACACTACTGCATTACGGTAGAATATTTGACATTGCGGTGATACCTACCTGGCCGGCAATAAAAGGCCTACCACCAGTAACCTATATTAGAGATACTAGTGATATAACCTACCGCTTCATCATAAAAAAATTGGATCATCAACTCGTAAAATTATCGTTAATGAAACAAGTAAAGTTAAGACAGACAAAAGACAATCCAATTAAAATCTACGAAACAGCTTTGCTCTGTGTATTATACAGAGAAGAAAACATATAGTGTGTCGGTGTGTCTTAACTCTATTATGCACACGCCTTTACCGAAACCTCGAAAAGGGTAGCCAAGTGAACTCTCAACATGACACCGGGTATGAATTTTAAAAGCGTATAAAATATAAACGACGGGATCTTAACGCCAGGCGCCATCCCGGATTACGGGATTTACATCGCCTGTTTGGATTTCAACTTACTATTAATGTATGCACTCAATAAATAATAAATAGTGCATTACGCTCTTAAGGAAAAAAAATATTGAAGCCTCAATAGCTTAACGGTATAAGAGCCAACTCCGTTCCGTTAACGCGAATTCGTGAGTTCAAACCTGACCCCCTTGGGCTATTGCTGTGCCCACTTTTAGCGCAAGTTTTGCGCTTATTTGGAGAGGCAATAGGAATATTAGTTATGCCTATAAAAAGAATTGCTATTATTTAAAAAAAAACAACGTGAGGCGCGAATGAAAACATCGCGGTTATCATGATTATTATTACCTAAGCCGAAGGTGAGGGTGCCAAACGTTACAATAGTGGGCGACAATCGTACTTTTCTACCGTGGTGGGTATACGATTTTCTTCGTACTATGAAAAGTTAGATTTTAATCCCTGGTACGAGGGTTAAACAGACGATTGCTAGTTTACCCGGATGTAAAGTGAGTTAATTAGTGTCATCATGCCGGGAGAGAATCAGCTCTTTTCTCCCTCGTACCAAGGACTTAAAGCGAACTTTTCATTAGGTTAGAAAATCTAAAAAAATACTTCAGTATCGTTTTAGATAGAACTGGAGAAAAAACCCAAGTGCGAGTCCGGCAAAAATACCACGTTTCTTATATGGGTCTATTTTTAAATTTTATTTTATTTTCAGTATGATATTTAGCTGATTTTCTTTGCGAAGGTAGTACTACTCCAGTCGAGTTATTTGTGCTGGAAAGAGCTCTACGACCTGGAAAATAATGTCTGATGTTTACCAGACAATTGGCTAAATGACAACACTAAATATAATTCGTCATGTGTGGCTTAAAATTGGCTAAATGACAACACTAAATATAATTCGTCATGTGTGGCTTAGCCTAAAATTGTATAAAACCGGTGTTATTTGAGATATTAAGATTAATTACACAGGATGAGTAACGATAGAATGGTGATTACTATAATGGTACCCCATCACTCCGCGTCAACCCAGAATTCAAAACGAACAAGTCTTTCAAACGACTTTATAATTATTTATACTATCAAAATTACCACCTTAACATGTAAATTTGTCCATATGAATTTTGATACGAAATATAACAAAAACAATATACTGATAGGAATTTGAAATTCAAACTTATTTCTATTGGAATAAAATCCATATCGACCGCAAAGTTAATTTTGTAAAGCTTATCTCGTATATGAAATCGAAAGTTCACTCTTATCTAAAGATACCTTTATGACAGAAGCATTTAATTTTTAATCTCAACTTAATTATTAATGATAGACAATTTTGATTCGTATTTCTATAACTTTTAAGTCTAATTTTAATGTTATTTTCTTATCAGTGTTTTCGTATTAATGTAAATAAATTACCAAGCAGGTACTATATAGAATTTCATTGGAACGTTAGCGAAATTTGTTGTGTAATTTATTAAATCAAAAGAAGCTCTTTATAAACTAACAATTTATATAATAATAAGTAATTGATAGGTCAGACAGAATGAGGTTTATCTTTACTTATAATAAACTTGTAACGAGTAATTATACTCGATGTCTGCACGTGGATAATATTTAAGACTACTTAGTAGGCAATGGAAGCCAACATAATTGTTTTATTTTATTTTAAGAAATGTCACTGTCTATATGATTAAAATATGTCATATGTTTCACATAGAACCGCCTAGCCGACTGGTCTGTTAGCTCATGATTTGTCTGTTTTAGTAGTAGCAGAGGCATGCTTCTCGCAGCACAAATGGGATGGCTCGACTGAGAAAGTACTACCCTCTCACAGAAAATCCGCGTAAAGTAACAGAGCACTGTAGTGTTTCGCGCGATGAGTACGAGCTCCGGAGCCTCTAACGCCCTCAGCTCCCTTCTCTTTTGCACCCCTTATCTCCTTCCCCCTATCCCTTGGGTTGGCAACGCGCATGTGATACTTAAAATATCGCGCGTTCAAAGGTCACGATGTCTGCTTACCATCAAGCGTACCGTTTCAGCTATCCCGTGACCTACATGTTAGGGCACGGCAATTGTTTGACTATTGTTTTTTTTTTTTTTATACCACGTTGGTGGCAAACAAGCATACGGCCCGCCTGATGGTAAGCGGTCACCGTAGCCTATGGACGCCTGCAACCCCAGAGGTATCGCATGCGTGTTGCCGACCCCTTAAAAACTTTTTCAACCTTCCCTTGAAGAAACCCATACTGTAGCGTGTTGGGAAAACCTCAGCAGGGAGCTCATTCCACAGCCGGAGGGTTCGCGGAAGGAAATTCCTTTGGAACCGCACTGTTCGTGACTTTATGGGTTCCAGTGTGTGTGGATACCCTGCCGATGGCGAGCGGTGCGGTGGTGGAAAGTTGCTGTAGGCATCATATCAAACAATTCTTCGGAACACATCCTATTGTACAAGCGGTAGAATACGCATAAAAAATCTAATGTCTAGACAGTGAAAGGTTTAGTACAGTCAATTTTAACTGCAGAAGGTAGAAATAAATAAACAAAGTAAAAAGTAAGGACAAAGTTACAACGCATGATAGAATATAAGAGACACAAGACCTTTAAGGGTTTGTAGCGTAGTTTCTATTTCTAACATTTTTTTTATTTTTATGCCATACGATTACTTTAAGACTGGGGTATTGTAGTTTGTGGCATGAATGAGTCTCTTCAACGAGGAACTCTCTCACATAATACCGACGTGAAACATCAGTATTTATTACTACCGGGAAGCCCAATGGCCACTTTCTTACTCTTACAGGCAATGCATGATAATTTGAAGTCACTATGAAATAGTACCCAACATAACCCGGTTCTCTTCCTCAGGAAGTGGAATTTGGGATGGATTTGTGATTTTGTTAAAAATAAGTTGTTTTATTCTACTTTAAGTTACTCAAGTAAATTGAGATAGGCAAAATTTTCTATAAGATATTATTCCGAAACTTATGCTAAGTATATTGAAATTTCAGTCCTTTGTAGGGTGTAACTTGAGAACGAAGAGATATTGAGAACAATATTAAGTCAATAAAATATTTCCTCATGTTTCCATTGTTACTTACGACGAGATTTGATTTTATTACTGGATTTAAAGGTTTTCGATTTTTTGTGTAAAAAGAATGAGAAACCCGTAGATTTTTTCTAGTGACGTTGTGGTAGTGCCTTAAACGCCACAAATAGCGGGTTCGATGGTGTGGAATACAGGCACGTTTTCCGGTCTGGATGTATTTGTCCTTGTCATTGTGTATGTATCCGGACCCCCTACACAGGATATAACTATCCTAATGGGGGCCGTTGAGTGTATACTGTTTATTTACTTTTTATCACTAAGGCAACTTTTTGGCAACGACCCACCTGATAATAAGCGGTTGGCGTAGCCTTTGAGCGTTTGCAACACATTTTTAGTGCCACTCGCACGTTGCCAACCTCGAGATATTGGTTCTTATATCTCATTGGCCCATTAATTTTACTAGTTACAGTGTACTTCAAACCGAACCCAATACGCTACTTTACGGTAGAATAAGTGACACTGCGGTGATACCTACCTAAAGGGCTTCTACCACCAGTGATCTTCAGATATTAACTAATAATGTTTTTATTAATAACTTGTTAAAATAATCACGTATATCGCATGAATATTTCTCGAGTTTTAAGCAAACAATACAGTACACACAGAAAGACGTTGAATTTTATCAGACAAAGAATGTGTGTAAAAAACTTTTCATAACAGTGGAAATGTTTAGAATACGTAATGAAATATTTACATATTGTTAGTAACTCAACAGAAATTAGCATTAATTGTTTTAAATATTCTAAGCTTAATTTAATTACAAATTGTTTCATCTTACTATCTAATTTTATCTACATAATTTAATGAAATTACTCAACATGATTGAAAATCTCAATGGATAATGTGAATGAAATCAGCTCTTTAATCTTTCAAAGCATTTCGACATATTTTAAAAGTATCATTCGGTTTAAAGTCAGCGTTGAAAGTCCTGCCCCTCCCTTTTAGACTCCTTCTTTCTACTTTCCATCTTCCCACCCGTATTACTATTAATTAACCCTTTATTACTATTCATTAACCCTTTATAGGCTGCATTCACCGGTAGAAGGGCCGACAGTTGAGTTGATAATTTCATAGTAATTATTAAAAGTAATATGAAAAACAAAGATAAGGGAACAGCTTATACATCTCTAAAATTTGTGGACCGATCTTCTTAAAACTAAAAACAAACATAAAAAAATACATGTGGTTGAAATTTAAGGGTTCCGTTTTTGCCATTTGGCTACGGAACCTTAAAAGCCATATCGTGCTGTCACTTTTCCTGATTTGTATAAGCCTTTGCTAGAAGGAGATTGAGGCCTTTGGGCTTAAATTTTTTAGGATCACAGGCTCGATTGGGCCTGACCATTCATGGCGAAACTAAAAGGAAGAAACAAATATTTTCTACATGAAAAGTTAAGGCTAAGTAAAAATTCATCTTACTATCTAATTTTATCTACATAATTTAAAGAAATTACTCAACATGATTGAAAATCTCAATGGATAATGTGAATGAAATCAGCTCTTTAATCTTTCAAAGCATTTCGACATATTTTAAAAGTATCATTCGTTGGTTTAAAGTCAGCGTTGAAAGTCCTGCCCCCTCCCCTTTTAGACTCCTTCCTTCTACTTTCCCTCTTCCTACCCGTATTACTATTAATTAACCCTTTATAGGCTGCATTCACCGGTAGAAGGGCCGACTCTGGTCCGTAACGCGAAAGTTGCGGGCTCGATCCCAACCGCTTGCTTTTGTCGCACCCAATTCTAACACAAGCTTGGATTATTTGGAGGGGCAGTAGGAATATTAGTGATGTCTTGAAGAAGCATGCTTTGAAAAAAAAAGAAAAGAACTGGTCTATAAAGTGTGTATAATATATGATGTTAGAATACCTTTATGTTTATATTTAATATACATATATATAACAAGTTTTACAGCAATTCCATTTAAATAATTGCCTCTCATGGCCACATCTACCATGTTGAGATATTACCTTTAGGTGCATCTTATTAATAACATACGTTCTTTGGCTTCATTCTGATGTTGAATGTTTTTCACATTTACTGGTGTAATTTATCCACTCGAAAATTTTTCGTCTAACGTTTTCGTATGGTATAGTCATTGATTTACTATAAAATAAGGACTGCCCCTTCCATACATACGTATAATTAAATTATTTGGATAGTTGTTCATACAGTTTTACCGGCGTCGGGATGTGACGACCCCATCGCCCGCTGTTGGGATAACCTCTGTTACAGCAGAGATTATTCCACCAGTGCAATCAGTCACACTGGTGGTAGGTCTTTTGTTGCAAGAGGCCGGCTAGGTAGGTACCAACTCAGTGTCAATTATTCTGCCGCCAAATAGTAGTGCTTAGGCATTACTGTGTTCCGGTTTGAAGGGCACTGTACGCTAGTGAAATTACTGGTTGGACGAGATTTAAGAACTAATATCTCGAGGTTGGCAACGTCTGAGTAGCACCTACTAATGGTTCTGCAAGTACTCATAGGCTGCGGCAACCACTTACCATCCGGTGGGCCGTATGCTTGTTTGCCAACTTCTAACATAAAAAAAAATAAAAAAATAAAAAAATAAAAAAATACAAAAATGTACGAAAAAATCATTAAAATCGGTCGAGCCGTTTTGGAGGAGTGCGACCACAAACGCCGTGACACAAAATTTTTTATATATTAGAAAGATTGAGGTACAAACAAGATACAATTGCTATAATATAACGTACAAAAATCAATTTCAATAATAATTTATGTCAAAATCCGTAATACAATTGAGAATTTACTCCAAAAACCTATTTCTACTAACCTAAATATAATATTCTTCAAAATACACGTTAAATCTAAGCAAAGAAGAATATAAGATATACGTGAAGTTCCTCAGGAATTCACATCCGAGATTTCCTCACGAAGTTTCCCACTTCGGACGTGATTGTTTTACTAAGCGGTAGTTTTTAGAATAACTGTCTGCCTAGTTTAGACATGTCACCGAGATAACGTCTCACTACAAATTAGATTGAAGATAATTTTGGCGAAGTCTCTATTTATAGTTATACTCATTAGGAACTTCTGTGTAGTATCTTCTCGTCTGTGACTAATGTGGTTTAACTGCTGCAAGAGTTTCTGAGAAAGGGGTTTCACAAACATAATAAAACGATTACTTATAGAATACACAAGTTATTTTTTTAATACCATATCATGACGGTTGGCAAACATATACGTGGAACATACACGCCTAATAGTGAGCAGTCACCGTAACCTATGAGCGCTTGCGTTACTTAAAGTATCACATGCGCGTTGCCAACCCAAGGGATTGAGATGAATGGATAGAATGAGATGGGAAAAGGAAAGGAACTGAAAGGGTGGGCGTTTGGCCCTCCTGCGATACTCACTCATCGTATGAAAGGTAACAGTACAGATGCCCTTACTTTACACCCATTTTCTGAAAAAGGGTAGTACTTAGTCTGTCAAGCCGGCCTATTTGTGCTGGATGGCTCGACTATTACCTAAACTACTGCTAACTAAGAGCTATTTCTAAGTTAGCAAAAAATGCAGCGGTAGCAATTAAATGAATGATGACTCATCTCTAATTTATTTATTTATATACACTTTACTGCACAATGTGCGCAAAAGGCGAGCTTACTGCTAATAGCATTTTCTGCCAGCTAACCTAAGACGTGGAAGAAAGACGTGGGTAGACGTGCAAAAAAAAAAAAAAAGTAATAAAATATTACAAAAAACATTTGAATATTAATAACAATACAATACATAAAATAATAGTAATAAATAAATTAAATATATATACATATAGATATATATATATATAAGTGAACAAAATACACATATTACAAATATAACAGTGATAACATATATAAATGAATATATTTAATTGAAGACTCTTGAAATGTGTAAGTCTTTGACTCGTCGCTTAAATGCCATTCGTGAACGCTATAACAATGACCATCAAGCTCATAGTCTGCCGGAAGGAAAGCAGTAACTGGTATGTGTTTTATCAACGCCAGCAACATTAGGTAGATGAGAGAACAAACGCACTTGGGAGCTTGGGTCTTCTTCGCTTACACTCGGATAATAAAATACGACATTATTAATAATGCTATTTCAAGTAATTATTCTGTGAGCGCAACTGATACTTCTCTCATCGAGCCTTTTGTGAAGTCTAAAAAGTTCGCTTCCCTGGGTCAATGATTTTAACTTTTTTATTTTATTTGGAAAGTAGGGCAGATGACTCTACTCCACCTGATGGTAAGTGGAAATAAAGTTCAAATGAGAAAGCGGCGAACAGAGTTAGACACCCTCGCCCTGCCTACCCGCAAGATGCCTCTTCACGCCTCGTTTGAAGGAGCTCAGATTGTAGGAAGGAGGAAACACGTGAACTGGCAATGAGTGCCACTTTTTGGAAGTACGACGGAGAAAAGATAAAGATAAGATAGATAAGATAAACGCTATACACTCAACGGCCCCCATTAGGATAATTATATCCTGTGTCGGGGGTCCGGAAACATTCACAATGACAAGGACAGACACAACCAGACCGGAAAACATGCCTGTACGATTAATACAAACATCTGCTCCGAGCGGGAATCGAACCCGCAACCGTCGAGGCTTAAGGCAGACTCGCTACCCACAACGCCACAACGGTGTCAAAAACAAAGAATTGGCAAACTTCTTTGTTCGCGAAGGAATTGATCCCACAATTAGACAGTGACATCGGCGACCGGCACACGTAGTTCTTGTATGGAAAGGGGAAGTATGATAGAGAATAATTCCTCTGAACACTCGCGCTGATACAGTCGGTAGAAGGCGCTGAGTCGGCGGCAATATCACGACGCAGTTGAACTTTATATACTTTGGAAACAATGTCCCATATTTTTTTCTTACATCTGGCAGCCCTACTTAAATTACATGCTAACGACGCTACGTCCTGTTTAATAGAGACTCGACACGCCAACCAATTTGCCATTTGATAAAATACTGGAAGAAACATTGGCGTACAAAACGGTTTTTGTATCACAATGGTTGTTTTAACCTTGACTTTTTAATGTATAATATTAATTTGTATTAGACTATTATATTATTTTTGTATATTTTTTTGATTTTATGAAGGTTGACAAGCATATGGTCCGCCTACTGGTAAGCAGTCACCGCAACCTATGAACATGCGCGTTGCCAACCCAAGGGACAGGATGGGGTGGTAGGGAACCCTTCCCTGAAAAGGGAAAAAGAAAGGGTAGGAATTTGGGCCTCCAACGCTCTCAATCATCCCGCGAAATGCTTCACTGGTTACTACGCCTGGTTAATATTTTTCTGTAATTTGTCAATCTGCTTCTCACTCTTATTCAGACACACAAATTACTTATTTTTATATATACATAGGTACATCGTTTACCAACACAATTCTGTAATTTTTCAGAGCAAACCAAGTAGTTAACTAAAACTCAGATCCAAATATATTATTTAATATACCTTAATGATTATTATTAAATGTTACATTACAACAACCGGCAACAATTTAATAAGGCACAGAGATAACACACACAGACAACAACCAGACTGACATAAGTATTTGTAGTAAATCTAAATATCTGCTACAAAGGAAACCAAACTTGCGACCATCTACAAATAAATAAATTAACGCTACAACACTCAACGGTCCTCATTAGAATTATAATATACTGTGTCGGGGGTCCAGAAACACACATTTTTTTTAAGAATATTAGCGATGCTTTTTCAAGCTATTTATTACTAATATTCCTATTGCTCCTCCAAAAAAGCTCGAAGCTTGCGCTAGGAGTAGCTACGACAATAGGCCGAGGGAATCAAGATCGAATCCTCGACTCTCGCGTTAAAGGAGCGAAGTCGCCCCTTCTACTGTTGAGTAATTGAGGCTTCAAATGACATGGACAAATACACCCAAACCGAAACACATACCATACAGGTGTATGGTCAACACAAACATCTGTTCCGAGCTGGAATCAAACCCGCCACCGGTAGCGCTTAAGACACTACGCCCAAAATATCATCAAAAAGATCATAACAATCAAGAATCAGAAATAAAGGATTTTATTCTACTGTCCTTTGATAGTATAATACATAAAAAGCTAAGTAATGTAGATCGTAAAATCTTTGCCGTTACAATTTAACGACACACCAAAAAAGCTTTAGAGATACCATCGAATTCCGGTTTTCTATAAATTAAATTTAATGGTTAACACCTCGTTATTACGGTTGGTGATTATGATCAAAGTGTCTCAGGATTATTTTGGATATCAGTTAATCATTTTATTATGTATTATTAATAATAAACTTCGGTCGTAAGTATGGAAAGATTAAGTGCTTTACAGCGGCCACACACAGCGAGTACAACAGGGCCTTAATGAGGCCTTTGGAGCCTAATAACTGTATGACAAACGGAACAGTACAAATGGGCTGACTCGCACAGAAAGGCGTAAAGTAACAGAGTACTGTTGCGTTTCGTCCAACGAGTCAGAGCACCGGAGACCCAATTCCACCCCCTCGGCTCCCTTTTTTCCTTCTTAACCTTTCCCTCCTATTCCTTGGGTTGGCGACGCGATTAGGATACTTCAAGTATCGCAAGCGTTCAAAGTTTGCGTTGACTTCTTACCATCAGGCGGACCGTATACTTTTTTGCCGACCGTCATGAAATAAAAAAAATTATCAGCCAAGCGCGTTGTGGACCACGCACAGTTGAAACTAAAGGGTTCCGCAGCTTGTTTATGAAGAATCTTAAGGGCTTTAAAAATAATAACGAATTAAAATCGACCGCAAAATAAGTTGATAATTTCATAGTAATTATTAAAAGTAATACGAAAAACAGAGATAGGGGAACAGCTTATATATCTCTAAAATTTGTGGACCTATATTCTTAAAACTAAAAACAAACATAAAAAAAATACATGTGGTTGAAATTTAAGGGTTCCGTTTTTGCCATTTGGCTACGGAACCTTAAAAGCCATATCGTGCTGTCACTTTTCCTGATTTGTATAAGCCTTTGCTAGAAGGAGATTGAGGCCTTTGGGCTTAAATTTTTTAGGTTCACAAGCCCAATCGAGCCTGACCATTCATGGCGAAACTAAAAGGAAGAAACCAATATTTTCTACATGAAAAGTTAAGGCTAAGTAAAATATCGCCACATATGTCATTATGTTGTAGAAAATATAATTTTTCTTGTAAGTTTTGAAGTCATTTTTTTTTTATTATTTATTTTAAACGTTTCAGTTGCTAATGATAGTCCTTAATGATTAATGCAAAATTAATACTTATATTGTTTTCTCAGATGATATTGTCAGGACTGGACCAAAGTGAAATGGTGGTAACAAACATAAAAAAATACAGTCAAATTGAGAACCTATTCCTTTTTTGAAGTCGGTTAAAAATAAACCAAATGTACCATTATTGCAACTGTGCACGACTTGTGAAAATGCCTCCAACACAACGGGAGGATCCTCCGACCAGGCGGACCGAAGCCCGGGGCTGAAGCTCAACGACTTACGTTGGGAAGTTGTATATATACGACGATCATTGGTCTTCAATGTCGTTGCGTAGTATGCCATGGTGGTAGGTCTTTTGTTGCAAGAGGCCGGCTAGGTAAGTACCACCGCAGTGTCAAATATTCTGCCGCCAAATAGTAGTGCTTAGGCATTACTGTGTTCCGGTTTGAAGGGCACTGTACGCTAGTGAAATTACTGGGCAGAAGAGATTTAAGAACTAATATCTCGAGGTTAGCAACGCGTGAGTGGCACCTACTACAAGCGCTCATAGGCTACGGCAACCACTTACCATCTGGTGGGCTGTATGCTTGTTTGCCAACTTGTAACATAAAAAAATACAGGTGCCGCTGTACCTTGATGCCAGATGTGACAATCTTGTCTTTCTATCGTGTTACGTCGTGTTGCGTAGATATCGCTACACAACTAAAAACTAGCGTATCTTACGCACTAAGATTTATATATACAAGATAATAGAAAATCCGTCAATGCAATATATCATAAAGCGGTGCGTATCATAAAAAGTGATTTATGTTGGATGTTTTCTATCTTAGAGCGAATGGAAATATAAACTAAGGCGGAAGCTAAAGTCTTTATTGTTCTTAGCTATGCCTTGCGGTTTTACCTTCTTTTTCTTTCTAGCATCATCCTGGTATTTTTGCCCATAGTCTGCTAATAAGCAAATAAGTCTGCTAATAAATAAATAAAATATTACTCTTATCCGGATTTCACAGGTTACTAATTTTTACACAGAACGATGGCCATCTGACCTCCGCAAGCCTAAGGTTGAACCAGTAACTGGATAACAGCAAATTACTTATCAAGAGTTAACGCACAACCACTCTGTGGACCCAACTTGCGCCGGCGGTCTTTCCGAACCGATACGACTTGGGAACCTTCAAGAGAAGAGCCTATTCTTTCCTTAAAGGTCGGCAACGCGCCTGCATGCCTTCTGGTGTTGCAGATGTTCATGGGCGACGGTGATCACTTAACATCAGGTGAGCCTCCAGCCCGTTTGCCCCCTCTTACATAAAAAAAAAAATTTAAAAAAAAATTATCTGTTATGATAATAACCGGGACCGACAGCTTAAAGTGCTCTCTGAGGTGCGGTGGGAAGACCCACTAGGACACACCCACATAGGTAAGACACCCAAATCAATGGAAAAAATCAAAAAAATTAATGGGAAAAAATTTACAATGCACCCGGACAAAATCGGGGTGCGACGCTAGCATACAATAAAACATAAATATTAAGATAAATGTAAAATCTCACGTGTAATATAACTAAAACACACAACATCAAACAGAATCCGTAAGTACACACTTATAACAAATAAACTAAGTACATAGATCTTTCTAAGAACATAATAATTACGAGTCATGCCTCCGGCGAATGTTAATAGCCTCATGACTTCTATATGTGAAAGTACTTGCTATGCATTTGTCAGTGGCTTTACTTGCTTTTTATAAATATAACTAGCAACTTCGAGTTAAATTACTTTGACATACGGAGAGACGGACGGATTGTCACCGTTGTGGCGTTGTGGGTAGTGAGTCTACTTTTAGTCTCGACGGTTGAGGATTCGATTCCCCCTCGGGCAGATGTTTGTTAAAATTTCTATTTCGGTCTGAGCGTTTGTCCGTGTGGGTCTCCCCACCGTGCCTAGGACAGCGCGTTATGGTGTCGGTCCCAGTTATTGTCACATAACATTACATAACATATAATAATCGTTAACTCTTGATAAGTAAATTGCTCTTATCAAATGAGTTACTGTTTCGCCCTTACGGTTGCGGAAGTCACATGGCAACCGCTCCGTGTAAAAACTAGTAACCTAGGACGAAGAAGACGGAGAGACGGACGGATGGGTAGACAGACATGACAAAATTATAAGGGTGCCGTTTTTGACATTTGTCTACGGAACCCAAAAACGATTCTATTCTATTTATTCTATATTCTATTTCTAACGATTATTTTTTAAAAACACATCTCTACCTATCCTCACACATCTCTGGTGAAAATGCAACCTACAGCCTGTTTAATCTAAAGACCTACCTAAACATAGTATATTTATACAAATAAACAAAATTGAAGTGTCTGTTTGTAATTTCAAATTAACGTCTTTTCACTAAATGCATATGAAAGTATATACGGTACTTACATAAAATGTCTGTCTGTCATGTGACTCACTGACAGATAGCTGATGTTATAAGGAGTGATTTAGGCTACTTTTATTTTAGAAAAAGAATTAGTGTTCCGTGAACTCTAGAACTTCCCTCCATTAACGCGAGAGTTGCCGGTTCGATCTAACTACAAATAATATAATTAATGCGAAAAACACTACTGCTTTGCAGTAGAATATTTGACACTGCGGTGGTACCTACCTAGCCGGGGTCTTTCAACAAAAGACCTACCACCAATGTGACTGATTGTACTGGTGGAATAATCTGTTACAGAGATTTTCCCAATAACGCGCGATGAGGTCTTCGTCTAGACGCCTCAAATGTCCAAGAATGAAAAGTAAAGCCGCAGTAATACACTAGTAGTGTAATCTAACATTAATTTTCATCACGTATGCGATGTCGAGCTCGTGTGGCGCCTTACCATTAATCTAACGCGCTTATGATTTACAACTGTTTGATTTGATAACCTTATAGCCTTTTGTATCGGATAAATAAATAATTAAAGGTTTTGCAAATTTTCCGGGAACCTGACCTGACCTGGGTTGTAGGCTAGCATTATCTATATACATAGTATTATATAAATGGAGAACTCCTGACTGACTTATCTAAGCCCAACCTAAATAACAATAAACCCTTGGACCTATTAAAGTTGTCATAGGCTATGTTTTAAAAAAGTAAACGCTCACTAAGAAAGGATTTTTCGAAATTCAACCTTTAAAGGGGTGAAAAGGGGGGTTGAAAGTTTGTATGGAAGTCCGTCATTTGAAACGTGAAGCATGAAACTTTTTTTTGGTGACCAATTAATGATAAAGAAATACGTGATTTAACATTTCCTTAAATCCCACTACTGAAGGTGTAAAACGTTTTCGGAAAAAGAAAGTCTCAGTTGCCCAAATTTGACGCAAGCGAAGCCATTGATAACGCAACCTATAAAGGCTTGCTATACTTGAACTATCTATTCATAGGGATAGGAGAGAGGGATAAGCGAAATAAGGAAGGGAACAGAGGGGGGGAGATTTAGCCACCGGTGCTGTCACTAATCGCACAAATGATACAGTTACTTTACGCTGATTTTCTGTTAAATGTAGAAGTACTACACTTCTCTGATCGAGTCGGCTCATCTGTGCTAGAAGCATGACTCTAGTACTACTATAAACAAGATAAGAGTTGACCTAGTTGTAGATAATGGTACGGAACTCGGAACCGACTCGCACTTGGCCGGTTTTTTTACTATACAATTATTCGAGAAAAACAAATCAAATTTTTATTTCTCTCAGAATGAAAGAAAAAATATTTAGAAGCATATTAATTTGTTCTCCTCTCCTCTCTTGTTGTACAACAACTATAACTCCTTTTGTACGACAAAGGCGGGATGTGACGACCCCATCGCCCGCTGTTGGGATAACCTCTGTCACAACAGAGATTATTCCACCAGTGCAATCAGTCACACTGGTGGTAGGTCTTTTGTTGCAAGAGGCCGGCTAGGTAGGTACCACCGCAGTGTCAATATTCTGTTGCCAAATAGTAGTGCTTAGGCACTACTGTGTTCCGGCTTGAAGGGCATTGTACGCTAGTGAAATTACTGGGCGAACGAGATTTAAGAACTAATATCTCTAGGTTGGCAACGCGTGAGTGGCCCCTACTAATGGTGCTGCAAGCGCTCATAGGCTGCGGCAGCCACTTACCATCAGGTGGGCCGTATGCTTGTTTGCCAACTTCTAACATAAAAAAAAAAATAAAAAAAAAGACAACTATCGGAATAGACTATATGTTTGTCTATGCTAGCGCTCGGTGACACACGTCAGCTGACTGACATCCTTTATCAATACACACAATGGCGTGGACATGTTGCACACATACATCTCTTTCTATTGTTACAATACAATTTAGTTTCGGACTTTGAAAGCTGATGAAAGCTATTGAAAACTAGCTTTTACTTGCAGCTTTGCCTGCCTGTAGAAGCTTTTATATATTTTATGATGAACGTTATCAAGACGACCGTTGTGGTGTGATGATCGGGGGTTCGTTTCCCTCTCAGGACAGATGTTTGTATAGACTGCACATATGTATATCTTTTTCGGTCTGAACGTGGGTCTCTCCACCGTGCCACGGTGAGTACGTTAACTCTACGTTAGCTCATGATGGGTAATTTGCTCTTATCCAATTAGCTACTGGTTCGCCGTTAAGATTAGAGGTCAGAGGGTAATCACTCTGTGTAAAAACTATTAACCTGTCAAATCAGGATAAGAGTAACAAACACCTTATGTAGAAAATACCGGTTTAAATGCTAGTAAATAGATTATTATTACGCTTATCTGTCTGTGTGTGTTGTTCGGTTTGTCCGTCTATCTACCTTCCTTTTAGAAAAAATTTATTAATGAATCTTTCTTTAGCATTATCTTGGTTCTCTCTCTCTCTCTCTCACTCTTTGCCTAACCTTATACCATTTCAATTGGTGTCGGCTCTCCTCGTCATTCTTCGCCAGATGTTTCGGTTCTGGGTTTTCGAGTTCGATTCTTTAGCATTATCTTGGGAATGTGTCAAGAATCGAAAACAGAGGGAATCACTATTTAAAATTCTCAATTTAAATATTTTTGATGTCGGTCTGGTGCAGACGATTCTTTCCCAGCCAACATCAAAAAAAGCCGTTTTGTTGTGTAATCTTATATCTATGTAGACTACATTAAAAAAGCGGCTTTTTTGATGTTTGATTATAATTACTTTTTCTTTTGTGTGTTTGTCAAATATGTTAGATAGGGTGCAATGGGATTGACATGTTCGTCTCGAATAAAAATCCCAAAATAAATAAAGAGAAAAAAAAAGCATTATCTTGGCTGCAGCAAAAATATAGAATTGCTTAAATTTTATTTTAACCAAAATAGTTATTTTTTAAATTATTTTAGTTTTACTCAATAAAAAGGCATTTAACCTTGTTGACCTTTTAAGTGATGATCAAACATAATCGGCTTAGAAATTATACATAATGACTATTGCATTATTTTTAGTACGTTCTAAACTGCATCAATTCATAAAAGTTGGATTATTATAATATAAGTTATTTGTTTTATATTATTAATGATTCATTAAATATATATAAATTATAAATGTGAAAGTTTGCATGTTTCGATATATTAACGACGACGACGACGATGACGTTGTGACGCAGTTTTGACGACGTTGTGGCGCAGCGGTAGCGAACCTGCCTTAAACGCCACAGGTCGCGGGTTCGATTCCCGCTCGGAGCATAATATGTTTTTATTAACCATGCAAGCATATTTTCCGGTCTGGGTGTATTTGTCCTTGTCATTGTGAATGTTTCCGGACCCCCACACAGGATATTACTATCCTAATGGGGGCCGTTGAGTGTGTAGCGTTTATTTATTATTTATTTATTTATTTATTATTATTAACTCAATCACTCAGAAAAGGCTGAAACGATTTTTTTTTATATTATCTGTTGTCACGTACTAATTTGAATGTTTGCAGCTTGTGACCTGAATTAAAAATAGTACATAGCACACTTTTTTACCTTTGTAAATGAAATGGTATGGAATTATTGAATAGTTTTTAAACTTGGGAGAAAAAAGAAAATTTTATGTTAAGTTAGTTATTTTTTAATTCTCGATGGACTTCAGAATTGGACTACTTTTAATCACGAGCTATTCTTAGTAAAAGATAGCACATTGTTTTTTATTAATACTTATTTTAAAGTAAACCAAACAGCTGTCTCAGACCAGACAGCTCATACACTGGCAATTTTAGTGATATAAAAATGTTTAAGCTAAATATTACCTACATTAGCTTTTTTGATTTTTTTTCTGAATAATTATGATTTCTTAAATCAAATCAAATCAAATATTTTTATTCAACATAAAAGCATTACACTTATTTGTTGAAAGTCAGATTCTACCACCGGCTCCAAAATTAAACCTCTACCTGAGAAGAACCGGCGAAACAAACTCAGGGGTTTTATCTTTTTTTTATATGTATTTTTTTATTGCACTTGACACCGTCAAGGGGCGAATGCGCTGAGTTTTAAGACCCAGTCGTGAAAAGGGTGACTAACTCCTAACTACTAAATAGGGTAAGGTTTTAAAAAAATCCATAACATACTTTAATCACAATCGTCGAATCACAATCGTCGAATCGGTGAAAAGTTCTTTTAGCGATGTACAACGTCAAATTATTGCAGAATTTCAAATGCCATAATAATAATAATAATGCTTTATTGTATACCATAAAATTGACAAAAAGGAAAACCAAAAACCATATAAATAATAAAATAAATAAAATAAACGCTACACACTCAACGGCCCCCATTAGGATAATTATATCCTGTGTCGGGGTCCGGAAACATTCACAATGACAAGGACAAACACAACCAGACCGGAAAATATGCCTGTACGATTAATACAAACATCTGCTCCGAGCGGGAATCGAACCCGCAACCGTCGAGGCTTAAGGCAGACTCGCTACACACAACGCCACAACGGTGTCATATAAATATAATAATGTAGCATAAATAGTAAAACCAGGCGGCCTTATTGCCAAAAAGGAGTTTCTACCAGTTCCATATTTCAAGAGTTAGTGGGGGGGACATTTTTATGACTTTAGGAGCTAATATCTTAACAACTACCGACTTAATAAAAAAATATTACATTAAAACTTATTATTATTTTTAAATACCTATCTAAAGATACCTCACAAATTACAATAAGCTGAATTTTTTTCAACCCTTAGTTACATGTATGTATCTATATTTTTATATATTTTATTATTTCACGACACCTTGTTACTAAATTTCGCTTAAAATAACTGTGACATACGGACGGACAGTAAGACGGACATGGCGAAATTATAAGGGTTCTGATTTTGCCAATTGACTACGGAACCCTAAAAATTTTATTCATTAATTTATTATTAATAAGCCAGTAAAAAAATCTGGTAAATGAAGCATTTTTTCTTATCCGGTTTCCAACGAAACATCGGTAATTATGAATTTTGAATGCTCTTAAATTTTTAGGCCCACGGGAGCAGCCCGCTTTCTTTAATGCGAAATATTTAATTACAACCGCAGCCTTTGCGAATTAAAGGTTTTTTCTTTTAATATAATATGTATATAATAAAACAGCAAATAGGTTTGATCAACAGATTAGGTCAGGAAAGTGCAAAAAATAAACGCTACACATACGACCCCTATTAGTTTTATCCTGTGTCGAGTGCTCGTTTCGTATCTTGTGCCGGCAAAACACACACAACAAAAACACACACAAATACAAGCATTGTGTGTGCTTTGTTATTTTATACAAACATCTATCTCCAGTGACAATCGGACTCGCAACTAATAGTGCTTATTCGATTATCGTGACTGGTGGATTGTCAGACTTGGTGAGAGATTCGTTTTTTTCTACTTTTTCCTAAGTCTACAGTAAAAGAAGGTACCTCTACCCAGAGCAAAAAAAAAGAAAACAAGGAAAGAATTTAGGCATTTAGTGCTCATATTCATTGAACGAAACGCAACAGCAATATGTACACATACTACTGTTTCAAGTCGTACATTCTGTAAAAAAATTGGCCACTCGAAATGCCAAAAATCGCCATTCATTTACTCCCATTCATGCCAAAATTACAACGTAAGCCTCGTTTTATTGCGATGTAATATAAATAAATGTATTCTTTGTTATTACTTACGTCATAACAAAAATCGATAATATCCGATTTTGTAGAATTCGCTATAATAGTTTCGGTACAGCGAAGAATCGGTCAATTTCTCTTATAAATAAAATATATAAGAAGCATATTCCCTAATACGTAAATACGTTACTTATTTCTTCCTACAATAATTAATTATAATAACAAGGGAATAAATCTTCTGGGATGACAATGTATTCAGAAGAAATAGGATATTCCTGAAACGTGATATGAAGTATTTAAGTTATCACTTCTGACGTCTCAAGGCTGCATTTATTTTCTATTTTAGTATAATTATGAAATATATAACGTGGCAAGAATGTCACCAAACGAAAACAAATGTGACCAATTATACCGGAGGGTGAGGAGCTGCTAAGTCAAACAAGAACAATAAATTTAAACAATCATTTTAATGTAAATGATGATATAACAATATGAAAAACAAGAAATTATTATTAAATTGTAATAATATATGTAATATACCAAGTTTTAAAATGTCACTAAAAGGCATAAAGTTTAAAAGTGTCACACAATCCTCACTTTTATCATGATTGTCTCATTTTATACTGCAATTCAAAAATTTGGTGTCATATTTATTATTATAAACAACCACTTGATAAATAACAGAAAAAAACAATTGTCTATGTAAATAATATTATACATTTAGAATGTCCCAAGACATTTATAAATATGGTGTCCCTATCGCGGACTAATATTTAATTAAGCAAAGAAATTTATCATGAACAATCTTATCTGTCGACGTACTTGTCTCTGGGTATATTAAGACTTATTTCCTTATTATACAATTTCTTTATCATACAAATACAGGAAAATTGTTCTTCTTACATTGGGCTTTAACTGCTTAATCTCTAACTAAGCCTTAGAGTCTAAGGTATAGTGAAAAATTATACGGTGTAGTGGATTCAGTGATCGGGTAATTAGGGGTAAATAGGTCATATATAATCACAAAACGTATACCACTCAGGAACAAGGAAGTATCCTATAAACATACCTAATTAAAAAAAATTATATCAAAATAAAAATAAATATTATAATAATTATCACTACTACCGTTATGGCATAATCATAAGGCGGTTTCAAATTAGCTTTTTTCTTCAAGCGAGAAGTTCCACATACGCACCGAACGCCCGTTTACGGGCTTATTCCGGCGTGTACGCTCGTAACGAGTGTCAGTAGCATATTACTCAAATAATAATTACGCGCGTTAACGCTCGTATAAGTTGCGAATACGGTAAAGGCATCTAAACGCAGTAACAAAACGATCTCATACGCTTGCCATCAGTCACGAGTCCTATTCCAACTCAAGGCAGATGTTTGTATTGATTCTGGGTAGTTATCCGGCGTCGGGGCGAGAAGACCCCATCGCCCGCTGTTGGGATCACACCAGTCACACCGGTGGTAGGTCTTTTGTTGCAAGAGGCCGGCTAGGTAGGTACCACAACAGTGTCAAATATTCTACCGCTAAACAGTAGCGCTTAAGCATTACTGTGTTTCGGTTTGAAGGGCACTGTAGACTAGTGAAATTATTGGGCAAAGGAGATTTAAGAACCAATATCTTGAGGTTGCCAACGCGTGAGTGGCACCCACTAATGGTGCTGCAAGTGTTCATAGGCTATGGAAACCGCTTACCATCATGTGGGCCGTATGCATGCTTGCTAATTTGTAACATTAAAAAAAAGTTAGTTGTGTTTGCTTGCGTTTCCCGACCCCCGACACAGTATAGTACTATTATAGTATTTATTATTTGACATTTTTGTAAGAATAAAAATGTATCAAGACTATCATATAAATAAACTAGCTGGCCCGGCAGACGTTGTCCTGCCCCGAAAAAATCTGGGACCCGATAGCAGCGCCCTCTACCCGAGTCTAGAAGTGACACCGGTGAAAGTTGTTGATTTACTAATATCGCTATTAAAAAAATAGGGGTTGACGGTCGTATATATTTTTCAATGCGACATAATAAAAAATATTCAAAAAAATATTCAAAAAAATTTGGGGTGGACACCAACACAACACCAATCATTTAGGGGTTTGAAAAATAGATAGTAGCCGATTCTCAGACTTACTGAATATGCATAAAAAAAATTATAAGAATCGGTCAAGCCGTTTCGGAGGAGTATGGGAACGAACATTGTGACACAAGAATTTTATATATTAGATATAAATAATGATAACAAGATATTTAATGAGATGATGTATAATATTATAAAAGCGTATGTCCCATTAGAGAATTACTCAATGTTATGTTCGATTAAACCGGGTAAGTAATTCTCTTGTACCCGTGTAATCTAGTAATGGGCGTAACATTTTTCTTGGTCCCAAAATAGTAGACTTGCTATTTTCAGCATGAATAGGCCGGCTCGGCTGAATAAGTACAACCCTCACAAAATATCGATTATATGTGAATTTAGTCGGAGTAACGTATCAGTAGGTAATGTTGCGATTGGTGCGATGAATGAGAGCGCCGGAGGCCCAATCTCCCATAGGGTTCCCTTCCGTTTTTTTCCTTCTCATCTTTGCTCAGCTAGACTTGTTGAAAAGAACATTATATTTAATTTCCAAAAAGTGGTTATTTCTGAAAATATTGACATACAAAAACTTTTTCTGCAAAATTTTATCTCAATTTTCATTAGTTTATTAAAACGAACTTCAATTTCATAAACACAACGAAGCTTGGGTAATATTATTAAATGAGTAACCCTGTCTAAAAATAATAGTAATCATAGTAAAAGTAGGCGTCGGGATGTGACGCCCGCTGTTGGGATAACCTCTGTCACAGCAGAGATTATTCCACCAGTGCAATCAGTCACACTGGCGGTAGGTCTTTTGTTGCAAGAGGCCGGCTAGGTAGGTACCACGACAGTGTCAAATATTCTGCCGCTAAATAGTAGTGCTTAGGCATTGCTGGGTTTCGGTTTGAAGGGCGCTGTACGCTAGTGAAATTACTGGGCAGAGGAGATTTAAGAACCAATATCTCGAGGTTGGCAACGCGTGAGTGGCACTTACTAATGGTGTTGCAAGCGCTCTTAGGCTACGGCAACCACTTAACATCAGGTGGGTCGTATGCTTGTTTGCCAACTTTTAACATAAAAAAATATTTTGGTTAATTGTTTGTGATTCGCTGGTGGTATGGTTGGTATTACGGGAAAACGGCCAGTATAGTTAGTGATCTTTTAACAATTCGGCTAAAGCATCGATTTCGATAAACGTGGTTGGTAAAAGGGTAAAACATGCAAATAAAAAAGATTTCTGTCAAAATATTAAAATAACGGACGAAGTATGTATATATCAAATCAATTTCTTTAACATTATCATTATCTATCGACATAGCTATGAAAATGTACTATATTCAAAAAGAGAATATTATACTATCTAATAATAATTAAAGAAACTTGTTTGTTTGTTTAAGAAGCTTCCATGCCTAAAAGCTGAACTGATTATGATGAATTTTGATACAGATATAGAGAGATGGAGTAGGAAAGACAGGCTACTTCTTGTCGCGAAAAAAAAACTAGAAATATCTATGGGAAACCAATTATTTCTATATTGCATTAAAGGTACCATTTAAAATCGTTAATCACGCGGGTGAAGCCACGAGCAGACAGTTTTAGTATAAAAGCCATATTTTATATAATATTATTTATTCACCATCGTCTTGAGCCTATAGGCGTCCACGGTAGAACATAGATCTCCCCTAAATGACACCGCCGGGAAATGATCTTGTGTCACTAGCGTCCACCGGCTACCACCGAATTTTCATGTTGTCTGACCTTTAAGTATAAGGACTACCTATCATCTCAATATGTATTATATATAATTAAGTAAATGGTTTGTTGGAAAAAGTCAGTCTGAGAAACAAAATCTACTGATAAAACCTGATTACATTTTTATTCGAAATAAAATTTGTATGAAAATTATTATTGTATTGGATTATTAATCCGATTTTAAGGATGGGGCTGTGTTTTTTACGCGATATCTTCACTAATTTAAATGTTCTTATTTAATTAAAAATATATTACTCAAAGGCACCCATATCTCTGATGGGTTGCGGTTTTTTTGGGCTTAAAACGGTCCTATTATAAAACATTATTTTCAAAAATAAAACCTTATAATTATAGTGGCGAAAATTAAGAAAACAGAAAGTGTGATATTCTATATATTATAAATTTTTAAGTATTCAAAAATGTGTAAAAAAAACATACAATGTTTGTAAGTAGCAGCTTAGTTAATTACTCAATTAAAACAATTTATTGTACAAATAAATGAAATAAATAATTTAAATGAAATAAATAATTTAAATGAAATAAATAATTTAATTTATTCATTATTTCCAGACACAACCTTTTAATGTTAAGCCTCTTTCAATTATTTCTAATTTTAACAATTTGTATAGGACCTGATAATTTCGCAGGTCTATTAGTTTAATAATACTAAATGAATTATTTTAGTCCCTTGAACGTCTATACTAATTAGTCTAGACTTGAAATGGGACGCGATAACTTTAAAGCAATTAGCGTAGGCACTAAATGCTCCCCAAATATAGCTTTTAGCTTTTTATTCATAAAATTTCTATAAGCTTTTAAATGTCAAAGGCTTTCAATAAAAAATCATTATTATTGAAATATTTGTATAAACAATTTATTATTAAATTTTAATTAATAAAAGATTACTAAATTATTATTTTTAATAAATTTTCACATTTACAAAACTCAAAAACCGTTTTTAAAACTTAAAATTAAGTTTTCCCTTCCCTTCCCTTAAAAATAATATTTACCTGAATTAGAATCCCGGAAACAAAAAAATCCTTTTCAACAACCACAAACACTTCGAAACACTTCACTTGAAATACTTTAAACACTTATAATTTTCACGTAAACTAAGTCACAGGTTACGGAATTCACCGTGACGGGAACGATACACTCTAGAGTTACGTCCGACCGCGTCGACGGTGCTCGGCCGATTCCCGTTTGCGCATGGTAGTGAAACTTACTACGAAATGACATACGTCCACGTCGCAATGCGTTATCTGTTCTTATATAAAATTCAAAAAAAATCGTAGACAGAGAAATTATATTTTTTGACGTTTTTCAAAAACGTATTTACTGACGTCTTACGTTTGCTAGAACCTTTGATTTTTTTTTCGGTATGGAAAAACCGGTCCTTAATTTATAATTTATTATGTAGTAAGTCGATGTTAAAACATCGTAGTGTTTTTTTCTCATTTTTGAAATGTTAGAACCAAAATCGGCGCTTAATTTAATTACTATTAATAATGACGTTTTTCCTATTATTAATAACTTAATACATTTTCGCTACAGATTCGCGCGCGTGCAGTTTTTCGAATTTTACGTATTTGGTATATAAGGTAATCATGCTCGATAAAAAAACGATTTTTGATTCTAAAGAGTTTTTTTTTTTTTGATATTATAAAAATTGCTATAAAATCTTTAGACTCTTTAGACTTTAGGCAGGCTATTTTGCCAAATCAGCGTCCAGTTTATCAGCATAGTGATGTCAATGATAAACAGAAACCTTACGTATTGCCTGGGCTTTATAATAAGGTAAAAATCTCTTTAGACGCGGAACCCTGAAAATTGTTAAAGCTATTAATTATTTCCAACTATGTGTTAATTAAACGTTAAAGTTCCAAAGTTGTTAATTATTTTTAATTGGGAAAATTAAACAGAAGAGAATTATTTTTAAGTTGGAAACAATAACGAAAAAAAAACAATAATTCTCTTTATTGTAGTAGTAGAATATTCTATCGCAAAGCAGTAGTGTTTTTTGCATTACTGTGTTCCGGTTTGAAGGGCACTGTAGGCTAGTGAAATACTGGGCATAAGAGATTTAAGAACCAATATCTCGAGGTTTGCAACGCTTGAGTGACCCCTACTAATGGTGTTGCAAGCGCTTACAGGATGCGGCAACCTCTTACCATCAGGTGACCCGTATGCTTGCTTTCCAACTTAGTAATATAGAACAAAATAAAGAAGTTGTGGCGCAGCGGCAGCGAACCTGCCTTAAACGCCACAGGTCGCTTGTTCGATTCCCGCTCGGAGCATAATATGTTTGTATTGACTATGCAAGCATATTTTCCGGTCTGGGTGTATTTGTCCTTGTCTTTGTATGTGTTTCCGGACCGCCGACACAGGATATCACTATCCTAATGGGGGCCGTTGAGTGTGCAGCGTTTATTATTATTTCAAAAAAATTACGAAAAATACCTAAAAATGTTCCTACCAGCACAAATGGGCCGGCTCGATTGAAGAAGATCGGCGTAGAGTAACAGTATCAGTAGGTACTGTTTCGTTTCGTTCGATGGGTAGGAGCGCTGGAGGCCCAATCTCCCACCCTTTTATTCCCTTCCTTTTTCCTCCTCTTGTTCCTTGGGTTGGCAATACGCATATGATACTTCAACTATCGCGCGCGCGTTCATACGTTTCGGTGACTGCCACCGTCAGGCGGACCGTATGCTTGTTTGCTAAGCTATCATGAAATAAATGTATTTTTAATTCTAAGCCAACGAAGTCGCTAGTCTTTGTTAGAGATAAATTAACAGAAACATTAATAGCTCAACGGTAGAATGGCCGACTTCGCTCCGTTAACGCGAGTGTTGCGGGTTCGATCATAAGCCCATTGGGCCATATTCTCATACCCACTCCTAGCGAAGGCTTCGAGCTTATTTGGAGGGGCTATAAGAATATTAGTGATGCGTTAATATTCTTTAAAAAAAATAGTTGCGTCTCAGCTAGATCGGATTGCTTCGCAAAGATTAAAATCATATTTTATTGCGCACCTTTAATTACATCTCACTATAGTGTGTAAACAAATCAATTAAAGTAATTGTTTGTCATAAAATTTACATAAAAACTGGTTTTAGATGAAGGTCTTTTATTGCAAGGGGTCGGCTAGGTAGGTATCACCGCAGATATTCTACCGCAAAGACGTAGTCTGTTTTGCATGTTTACCTTAAGGGGCCAAAACTTAAGGGGTTTAACTTAAAAACTGTTTAGGGGTCACCATACGAAAAATGATATTTTTATCCTACTGTGGTACAAAACCAATGGTAGTGTTCAATTTTTTGTGAGCGCCGATTACAGATATTGACAGATTAATTGGACTTCCATACGAACTTTTATCTCCTATTGCAACACGTAAAAGCCTTTTTCACGATAAAAGGTAGTCTCTATCTTGATACTAAGTTTCATCAAAATCAGTTTAGTGTTTTAGGCATGAAAGCCTAGCAGACAGACAAAGTTACTTTAGTATTTAATCTCCGATGACGTCCTTAGCCGTGGTTCGGCACCCTAAGGACGGAATCAAATTTCAGGCCTCGTGAGGTCTGCCCCTTTATTACGGCTAAGTCTCTGTACTCGGCCCCCCCTCGCTCGGTGATGCTGTCAAGGCCAGTATGGCCAACAGCAATACACACTCCGAAAAGAAAAAAAATAGTATTTATAATATTAGTGGGGATAATTTTACACACGAATCAATCTCAGCTTAGTCTTAGCATTTCGGAAAATGATTGAGACCAAAATGTACTAAGTTTTCTTGGAGGACTTGAGATAATAAGCGCGATAAGTCCTGCATATAAATTAACTTATCTGTCAAAATAGGATGAGTTCTGTCCGCCATATTGTTTTACGATTAGTCTAGTGTTACACGAACTTAGCTATAATTCAGGTTTAATAATATTTGCTTAATATTATAAATGCGACAGAAACTTTATCTTACTGTCTGTCCGTCGCACTTTCCCACCAAAATTAATGAACCGATTTAAATCAAATTTGGTACACAGATAGTCTAGAGTCTGAGAAAAGACATAGGCTTTTAATGCGAAAAAGGGTTGTAAGGGGTTGAAAGGAGGGGATGAAAAGTTAAAGCTTGAAACTTATTTTTAGACAATTGATTCGATATAAATATATATGAGATTCAAAGTGTAAAAGGGGGGGAGGGGGTTTAGAGTTTGCATTAAAATCATTTTTCAAGCGGACGAAGCTGAAAGAAGTTTGTCGCTAATATTTTCACTAATATTTTCTGCAATTTCAGTTGGCAAACAACCATACAGTCCCAGTCTGCTTGATGGTAAGCCACTGCCACCAATGAACGCTTGCGATAATGGAAGTATCACATGCGCCTTTGCAGTGTAAGAGATAGAAGGTAAAGGGATGAGAAAGGACAAAAGGAAGGCAACAGAGGGGATGGGAGAGTGAGTCCTCTCACTCATCGCAAACGCAACTGTGATATTCTATGAGGGCGCAGTAGTTTCCCGGTAAAAGTCTTTATTAGCACTTTTACGCTTACTAGCGGTGTGTGCGTGACCTTTAGCCAGGCGAATCCGCTTTTCTAATTTCTATCTTATTAGCTGGTCGTGAAAATGCATTATTTCCCTAAGGACCCGTAGGCTTAATGCGAGATGTTGATTGCTCCTTTCTTTATTTATTTAGGGTCCTATTTGTAACTGGATGACTGTGTTGTCTTTGGACAATTTTATGTAATGTGTACTTTGTCTTGTGAATCATTATTTTTGTCAGTTTCTTTTTGTTTAATCCTACTAATGTAAAAGTTCGGATAATTGGGTCTTAGCTTATTATCTGAATTCTGAAAAATATTAGGTTTCGGTACGATTATCAAAAGTTGTAATTAAGGGTATATCTACTAGGAATCATGTTTGGGTTTTTGATACTCAATCACGCAGGAATGGCTACAAGGATTTGACAATATTAAAGGAAGGATTTTATAATATTAAAGGAAAAGATCTGACTGACACATAAGCCTTTGGTCCTAGAAAGCTGGATTTTTTCACAGGTGTTGTTTTTAAAAGGCAAACAAGCACTAAGAAAAGATTTTTCAAAATTGAAACCTTAAGGGGGCAAAAAACGGCTTGGAAATTTCTATGAGATGTCGGTCATTTTTGAAACTAAAAGCATGAAACAACGAACAATCAAACATAAAGAAAAACGTGGTTTAACGTTTTTTAAAATTCCACCTCTGAAAGGGTTTAGTGGGGGAAGTCACTGGCAGAAGCTAGTAGTATTATAAATGAACTTAGCATTAATTTCTATACCAAAATCGGTTAAGAAATATACCGTAAATCGTCAGTAATATTATTCGTAGATAACTAAACTAATTCTGGTTAGCTCCGTCCAAATCAAATAGAGGAATTCATTTAATTTCTATCTAATTTCCGTATTAAGCTAGTCAAACATCACTTCATCCTGCATTGAATAATCTACAATGTCTACAGCAGACTTTTACATGCAATAAGTTCATATTTGAACTATGGTAATGTATTTCTTTATAGTGGAAATGGAAACCCATGTTTCGTATTTTGTTAAAATAATGACAGATCATTATTTCCCGAGGAAGATTATAATTAATATAATATTGAATCTATACAAATAAATAAAATTGAAGTGTTTGTTTGTAGTTTCATATAAAAGTATATACGGTACTTAAATAGAAAAAAATATATATTATTGTCTGTCTGAGTATATACAAAACATTCAAAAAAAATTTTTTTTGGCTGTCTGTCTGTTTGTTTTGGTTATTTTTGAAACGACTGGACCGATTTTAAAGCAACTTTTATGGGCAGATAGCTGATGTTAAAAGGAGTAGCTTAGACTACTTTTATTATAGAAAAAAATTAGGGTTCCGTGCAAAAAAGAAAAGTCGGTACACCACACGAGCGCAGCAGCTGTAGCCGCTAGTTTAGAAATAACTTTATTTTGGGAAATGATCGATCAGCAGGAAACGGTTTTAGCTTCTGAACACACACAACATACAACACAACCTTATGTTGGTGATAAACTGTTCATCACTGTGTTTAGCCAGCCTATAGCCAGTAGTATTTTAAAGTCAACGCACCTGCATGACCTCTGATGTAACAGATGTTCATGGGCGGCGGTAATCTCTCAACATCATTCATTCTGCCCGTTTGCCTCATCTAATATAAGAATGAAGTATTGTTAAATGAAGAATTGTTTGATATGATGCCTACAGAAACTTTCCACTACCGCACCGCCCGCCATAGGTAGGGTATTCATCCACACACATAGGAACCTATTTCATCACGCACAGTGCGATTCCAATAGAGTTTTCTACCGCAAACCCTCCGATTGTGAATGGTTTTCCCAACACGCTATAGTTTGGGATTCTTCAAGAGAAGATTGAAAAGGTTTTTAAGAGGTCGGCAACACGCATGTGATACGTCTGGCATGGCAGGCGTTCATAGGCTGCGGTGACCACTTACCATTAAGCGGGCCATATGCTTGTTTGCCACCATGGTTGTTTATAAAAAGACAAATATAGAATATTAAACCTATGAGAGATTGTATGGAACAGACTTTTGAGTCATAAATTTTTAATGCGACTAACTAGATATTTTTCAATAAGGGAATTGGAGTGTTAAGAGACACCAGTTTTCAAACAAAAACAATGCGAATCAGGTGATAGTGAGTAATTAACTGTAACACTTTGAGAAGTTCTGTTTTGTATATAGGGCTCTATAGCTCTAATTAAACCATTGATAAAATTAAATTAAATTGAATGAAATTTAAAACATTGTGCGGTCGGGGGACCCCGTCAGGAACGAAGTTCCTTACATTTTTTCTTCACTCCGAATGTAATCCGAAATGAAATCTGTATATTTCAATAGGTTATATGATAAAAGAGACAGAGACAGAGAGAGATAGAGAAAGAGAGCTGCGCACCCGGCTGCGCACTCACTCGCTTGTATGCTAATTTGCTTGTAGTAGGCTTGTTTCCGCTACGCACACACACACAGCATACGTTACGTGACGATTTCTACTAATAAAGTTAAAATAATATAATGGTTATATATGAAAATATAAATGTTTTATTAACCAACCGCGGGATACACTATTCGCGGTTTGACAGTTCCCATTCACATTACTGCGGTCAACTGTTATTGCGTGTAACGTACGCGCTATGTGGTTATTGCAGTTAAGAAGCTTCATTATATACTAGCTTCTACCAGCGGTTTCGCCCGCGTGAATACCGATTTTAATACAAAATTTAAACACCCATTTACAACATGTTTCAGCACGTGTTTTTTCATCTTTAATAGTTCGACAAAAAACAAAGTTTCATTTTTTTTTTTTTTTATGTTAGAAGTTGGCAAACAAGCATACGGCCCACCTGATGGTAAGTAGCTGCCGCAGCCTATGAGCGCTTGCAGCACCATTAGTAGGTGCCACTCACGCGTTGCCAACCTCGAGATATTAGTTCTTAAATCTCGTTCGCCCAGTAATTTCACTAGCGTACAATGCCCCTCAAACCGGAACACAGTAGTGCCTAAACAGTACTATTTGGCGGCAGAATATTGGACACTGTGGTGGTACCTACCTAGCCGGCCTCTTGCAACAAAAGACCTACCACCAGTGTGACTGATTGCACTGGTGGAATAATCTCTGTTGTGACAGAGGTTATCCCAACAGCGGGCGATGGGGTCGTCACATCCCGACGCCTTAAATGCATGCTTCTAGTTTCAAATATAACGGACATCACATACACACTTTTAAACCTTTTTAAGGGCACAATTTCAAAAATCCGTTCTTAGTGCTGGCTTACTTTTTGAAATCAAAACCTGTGAAAAAATAAATTTTCTAGGTCGAAGGTTTATAGGCTGGGCGTTAATATTTCAGTCAGGTCTTCTCCTTTTATGTATATAGATACCAACTTCTGTCAGCGGCTTCACCTGCGTGTAAACCATAATATAAACCTTTCATATTTCCATACAAACTTTCATCCCCTATTCCCTATTGTTATTTCACACCCTTGGTGGTAAAACTTTTACACTCTTTGAATGACATGAACTTATTTCGAATCAACAGCCTAAAAAATAAGTCTTCTAACTCTTCTAACTCTAAAAATGAGGTTTCTATACAATTTTTCATTTCCCCTTTGAACCCGATACAACCCTTTTTTCGCATTAAAAATTTAGGCTAATTTTATTTTATCCTATCTCAGGCTGTAGATTATTAAAACTTCTTAACGTACACTAATCTTCGAAATAATTATCCCGGGACAAATTCAGTTGATAAGCTATCAGTGCTATATTAAATTCCAATCAGAAATGTTCATGTGAAAGATAAATAAACACCCGTCCATCCATACAAACTTCCGCACAAACCAAACTTTGCATAATAATTTTAGTATGATTTGGAATACATTATTTAGTGTTATTTTTTAAGAATAATATTGTAGTATCTTTGTAAAGGCGCATTCAGCTAGGAATCGATACTGTATCATGCGTTCATGATGTTAAAGAATACAGACCATAAAATCTTGCATGTGCAATCGTATATACAGGTTGATTACTGTTTCTATGTTTTTAGAAGTAACATCCTACTATTGCCATTGTTGCTGTAATCATTCGGCTGTTTAAAATATATCATAACTAAGACCTTAACCAGAAAACACGAATTGAGTGAAGAAATTACTCCGTTTCAAAATTTTGGCACTCCATTTAAAAGATAAAGGCTTTACAAAATTTTGGACAACAGCTCTACCTACTCCATAGTATAAACAATATCAAAATGTCATCAACATCAGTCAAGTCATTTAGAAGAAGAATTATGAATACGCCAACGAAATTTTATATACAAGGATTAAAGCAGATCCTTTTCTACAAAAGAGGAATCATTACAATGGGCTTACAAACATGCCGAAGACTTAGTTAACATAAGCATAAAACAACAAGCTTAGTTCGTGTTTTTTAAAGTCGGATAAAAAAATTTATAAATATTATAGAAATATTTAAAATCATACCCTATAATTGAAAGGACTCTGACCGTAAAATAGTCAGGTAATGAAATTGGATCGGTAAGTTTTTTTCTATTTACTCCAATCGAACGATCACTCGGCTTACCTTAGATCGTATGGCTTAAGTTATAAGAGACGAATATTATCTATTTGATTTTCGCATGTTTTTAGTTATAATTTAAAACTTATAATAATAATTATTATTTAGCAGTATTAAAGCCAGCTTCTCTTAGCACAAATGAAGTGGTTCGAACGGGTAAGTAAATCATCCCACAGAAAATAGGCGTATAATAACAGTGCTTTTGCGTTTCGTGTGAGGAGTGAGAGCGCCGAAAACCCAATTTCCCATACCCCTTTTCTCTTCCTTTTTTCTCTTCTCATCCTGTTACATTCCTTAGGTTGGCAACAAGCATGTGATACTTCAAGTAGGTATCGCTCGCGTTCATAGGTTGCGGTCACTGCTTACCATCAGGACCGTATGCTTGTTAGCCAACCGTCACGAGAAAGTGAGTTTGTTTGAGGTGCTTTCACGCCAAGACGCTGAAACTATGTATTACTTTTGTCGCGGAAATAAAACTTGAAGAGGGTGAAATGGAGATTTGTAGGTGTCAGTCGAGCGTTGCAAACCTCGAGATATTTGTTCTTAAATCACTTTTGCCCAGTAACTTCACTAGCTACGTTATCCTTCAAACCAAAACACAATATATTGCTTTACGGCAGAGTAACTGACATTACAGTCGTACCTCGTACGCCTCTTGCAATAAAAGGCACAAGACCAGTAATTTTTAACCCGTAGTCCAAAAAGAGGGATGCTACTCATAAAAATTTAACTGCCCTAAGCGGAATCACCTACGTCCAGGCACTATGGAACACTGTGAACTGACAAATAAATACGTATAATATACAATAATTTTTTTTTCCGGCGTCGGGATGTGACGACCCCATCGCCCGCTTTTGGGATAACCTCTGTTACAGCAGAGGTTATTGCACCAGTGCAATCAGTCACACTGGTGGTAGGTCTTTTCTTGCAAGAGGCCGGCTAGGTACCACCGCAGTGTCAAATATTCTGCCGCCAAATAGTAGTGCTTAGGCACTACTGTGTTCCGGTTTGAAGGGGACAGTCTCGAGGAGATATCTCGAGGTTGGCAACGCGTGAGTAGCACCTACTAATGGTGCTGCAAGCGCTCATAGGCTATGGCAACCACTTACCATCAGGTGGGCCGTATGCTTGTTTGCCAACTTCTAACATAAAAAAATTAACCTTCCAAGCATTACATGTTTGTGTATGCACTACGTACTGTTCCCATGAAATGGACCACACCTTATCACAGACTGAGAGCGGACTCCTTTAGTAAAATTCACTTAAAATTTTAACATAAATATTTACATTCAGATGTTTTTTATAGCTACTTTATGTATCCTACAAATTTAGTGGTTCAACGTCGTTCGGCCTCGTTTCCAGATAAAAGGATAGTCGTTTATGTGAATACGAATTAATTAGAGATGAAATACTCTGTTACGGTACATTTTTGTATCAGCGCTAGTGGTTTCAAGGAAAGAAGTTCTCAATTTTTATTTTTTTTTATTAAAAGAGAACTGACCCCTTTTACTCAAACCGGCTCTTATACTTTATTGCTTCTACGTCGATTCACGTCAATTCTAAAAAAGATTTCACTTTGTATAAAAATAATTATTTTATAACATTTATTACATTAAATTATGTCTCATTTATGTCATCTAATCTAAGATCAAACACCTAACACAAGACTTGAAACACCTAAGCATTAATGCCTAGTTTGATTGTGAAAGCGCGGCGCAGAGGTAGCGATCCCGCTCGGAGCATTTTCCGGTCTGGGTGTATTTGTCCTTTTTTTTTTTTAGGTGGAGAAATCCTCATGGATACCCCGGAGCTGGGGCTGCCGGGTTATGTGACACTCCTACTCACTAAAACTCCACCAGGTTTCATCTCTACGCCGGGCGACGGCCGGGGGCATTCGTGCTGTGCACTTGACCCCTTTTGACCGTCGCAGCGTTGTCTGCGTCAAAAGTGGACGCAGACCCTCCTCGCCCTGTTGGGCATGAGAGCGAGCAGAAACCCATAAGGCTCGCTCTCATCCTCCTCGCGGGAGGCCTGTGCAATGCGGACGCCTGTCGCCTTAGCGACATTCGTCCGCAGGCCACCAGGGTATATTTGTCCTTGTCCTGGTATGTGTTTCCGAACCCCCGACACAGAATATAACAATCCTAATGGGGGCCGTTGAGTGTGTAGCGTTTATTTATTATTATTTATTTTAAGGAGTTCCGTATTCTGTTTCGTAATTCCCTCAGTCCTTGGTCATATCATCACAAAAGTTGAATAAGATCATTCTAGAAGTATACCATTTCAAATAAAAAAGAATTTTCCATTTATTATTGAACGACAAAATTCCGTGATAGAAAAAGAGTCGGTTAAACCGATATTTAACTAGCTTATTTGATTTAAATTAAGAACAATCAATTTTATTGTTAGCGAACCTGCCTTAAACGCCACAGGTCGCAGGTTCGATTCCCGCTCGGAGCATAATACGTTTGTATTGGCCATGCAAGCATATTTTCCGGTCTGGGTGTATTTGTCCTTGTCCTTGTATGTGTTTCCGGACCCCCGACACAGGATATTACTATCCTAATGGGGGCCGTTGAGTGCGCAGCGTTTATTTATTATTTATTTATTGTTGTTAAAAATTCTACATCGTTCATTTAAGTAATGTCATGAACATAATTAACATGGAAAAGTTTTATTTAATTACGTATTCGAAAGTCGTCATTATGAATATACTAATTACAAGCTACGGTAGTTTGTGGTAAAGTTGTTTAAACTACATAGTATTCGTACTTTAAACTGTTTCATCATACTGACAGTCCCATGACACGTTCGAAACCCATCAAAGTTACCTTAAAGCTAACTTTAATTGCTTTAGAAATTGGATAATCATTAAAATTTTGATATATCGATGTACAGAGAAGGACTCCGCAGATGATTGAAAATAATAATAATAAAAACTATATTGACACAGCAAAAATACACTGTTACATGGACGCAAATAAGCAATACCATGTCAACCCACACGAATGTCATTTCGAGAAAAACGCGTTTGAAAATTTTGAACAACTTGCTATATATGATTTTTTTTGATGTATTGGTCAAGTTTTTGGCAATTTCAGATTTATGTAATTTATTTTACTTATCTTCACAAAAAAATAAGTATACAAACTGCATATTTCGTGTATAATATAACCCAAAACGTTTGACATAATACATAAATTACATGATAAAAAATGGCTTTTTAGAAGTTTTAAAGCTTATAATCCTACAAATATTAAAGAAAAATATTCTTCAGCAATTCACCAACACTTCTGCATATATAACTCAGTTTTTTAAATTTTGTGTGTTGACATGGTATTGCTTTTTTGCGTCCACATAACATTAGTTTATAATGGAATGATTTGATGACAAGCAGTATGTATAAAAATAAGAACAACTATAATTAATATAAAAACCGATTTTAACACAAATTAAATATATAGAAAGAATACAATGCGACTTAACGGTAAACTGTGAAGGTCATGGTACGATAACTGGATACAAATAGTAAATTACGCACCACGGGAGAAAAGATTTTTATAGGCGTCGGGATGTGACGACCCCATCGCCCGCTGTTGGGATAACCTCTGTCACAACAGAGATTATTCCACCAGTGCAATCAGTCACACTGGTGGTAGGTCTTTTGTTGCAATAGGCCGGCTAGGTAGGTACCACCGCAGTGTCCAATATTCTGCCGCCATATAGTAGTGTTTAGGCACTACTGTGTTCCGGTTTGAAGGGTATTGTACGCTAGTGAAATTACTGGGCGAACGAGATTTAAGAACTAATATCTCGAGGTTGGCAACGCGTGAGTGGCACCTACTAATGGTGCTGCAAGCGCTCATAGGCTGCGGCAGCCACTTACCATCAGGTGGGCCGTATGCTTGTTTGCCAACTTCTAACATAAAAAAAAAAAAAAAGAAGAACTTAGGACATTCTTACCCGCGGATAAAATCGCGACAATCACGGGTGGCAATGTCCTATTTTTGTTCCGTGTTGCGTATCTAACTTTTTTCCTACGATAACAAATTCGCTTTGAGTCCCTGGTACGAGGGAAGAACATACGGTTGCTAGGTTACCGGGAGATCAAGTTATTTAGTGTCATCCTGCTGGAAGAGAATCGGACGCTTTCAGCCTTCGTAGAAGGTACTAGAAGCGAACATTTTATTAACCCTGCAACTTTTCGATGGGTGTGCAAGCGTGTGTTCTGGTCTGGCTTGTGCGTGTGTTTTTGTATGTCTTCGGGTCACCGAAACAGGATATAACTATGTTAAAAAAAAAAAAAAAACAATCTGTAATCACATGGCCGTCTTTTTCAACTCTATTTGTATTGTAATCGGCGTAAAGTTGCGCGAAAGTGTGATGAGTGAGAGTGCTGAACGCCGAATCTACCACCTCCATTGTTGCCTTCTTTGTTTGCCTTCTCATCCTTCCCTCCTATCCCTTGGGTTGGCAACACGAAGGTAATACCATCGCGCGCTTTCATAGGTTCCAGTGACTACTTACCATCAGGCGGACCGTATGCTAATCAACCGAAATGAACAAAAAACCTAATCAAAAATGGCTGGTGTATACCACAAAACGAAGCATAAGCAATCATTTTTGTCATTTTGATCAGGAATTCAGGATCCTAAAAAACGTAAAAAGTATTACCGAAGTAATAAAACATTATAAAAGTTTCGACGAAAATCATTTTTGATCACGGATTTTCGATACGGTAGATATTGTTTGATATTTTCGATATTCCTCCAATGGTAAACAGAAAGTTTTGGCCCCTGTCATTATAAGTTTGAAATAGCTATCGACCATTACGCCCGTCCCGGATAAAAAAACCTTAGTTATTTACGATTACGATATGCTCGAATATTTTCTTAAATTATATATTACTATTTTTGACGCTATTGTATATATTTTTGGATAGGAATCGATAATACTACTATAAAAGTAAAGAGTAGAAAGTCTGTATTTAAAATAAATAAATAAACGCTGCACACTCAACGGCCCCCATTAGGATAGTAATATCCTGTGTCGGGTGTCCGGAAACATTCACAATGACAAGGACAAATACACCCAGACCGGAAAATATGATGGTAGGTATGTATATAATCAGGAATAAGAAATGAGTAGACTCTTTAAAAATAACAATTTGCTATTTTAATTACAGGCCTTTGTAAGAAATAACTAGCAAATAACAAGAATAAATTTTAAAGTGGTTCATGACTCAACCGAGTCTAGGAGCCCAGACTGATACCTCCACGGTCCAGCGCACACGCGCTATTAAAAACAATTCATTAAAATCAATTCTCAATTTGACCTCAGAATCGGAAACTTTCGTTGCAAATTCGGAAAAAACGTCTCTTAATCAGACTACGTAAATTGTGGCATTAAAGCGAAAGGCCCTCCTGGTTGTAAGATGTTCATTAGCGGGTGGTAATCACATACTCAATTACGTAAAAACTAAAAGTACCTTTTAGGCTGAGATTTAACAGCTTATAGCATCACCTGCATTCATCTGCATCACAACATTATCACCTGGAATAAATATTAGATCTTTTTCTTATCGAGTGGTTAGTGGGCAACCTAGTGTCAGAGTTGTTCAGGTCGCCCGTATACGAGTAGATCTCTGACTTGCGTCGGGCGTACCGGCGTCGGGATGTGACGACCCCATCGCCCGCTGTTGGGATAACCTCTGTCACAACAGAGATTATTCCACCAGTGCAATCAGTCACACTGGTGGTAGGTCCTTTGTTGCAAGAGGCCAGCTAGGTAGGTACCACCGCAGTGTCCAATATTCTGCCGCCAAATAGTAGTTCTTAGGCACTACTGTGTTCCGGTTTGAAGGGCACTGTACGCTAGTGAAATTACTGGGCGAACGAGATTTCAGAACTAATATCTCGAGGTTGGCAACGCGCGAGTGGCACCTACTAATGGTGCTGGAAGCGCACATAGGCTGCGGCAGCCACTCACCATCAGGTGGGCCGTATGCTTGTTTGCCAACTTCTAACATAAAAAAAAAAAAAAAAAAAAAACTTGACTTATCGACTGTTGTCAAATTGTCAACTTCGACGGAGACGCTTGGTTGAAATACCACTACGCGATGACCCATCTAGTGACTGACCGCGACTAAAGTTGTTTAACTGACCGATTGTTTACCGATCAGTTGGTGCACTCGGCTATGAGCGTCTCAAATATTAGATGTACTATATTAACGTAAGTGAAGCTGTGGGAATTGCTAGTTAAGAATAATTTAACAATATACATATATGATTTCACCCGACTGTGACAATACCCAGGGCAGACAATTTAAGTTTGACTATAGTTATAAGAGGATTTCATCGTATGTACGTGGTGAAGTTACGAGTAACATATTGAGTCAAATATTATTAAATAAGAATTATATATAAAATACTAAAGCTATTTTTTTGTATGCTTATATTTTTGCCGACTTCAAGAAGGCTTACATAAGATAAGTAAATAAACGCTACATACTCAACGGCCCCCATTAGGAAAGGTATATCCTGTGTCGGGGGTCCGGAAACATACAATGACAAAGAGAATAACACCCAGACCGGAGAACATGCCTGTATGGTCAATACAAATATCTGCTCCGAACGGGAATCGAACCGGTGATCTGTGGCACTTAAGGCAGGTCACAACGTCATCAATAAAACAATATATCTGAATTGTAGTAAATATTTTTAATCTTCTTTAGGGTTCCCTACACAAGAAGTACCATCGGAACCCTATTACTAACCCTACGCTTTTTTACCGTCTGAAAGCGGGCTGTATCTCACGAACCATAATAGCTTTTTTTTCGGAGGATCTATTGTTGGCCATAGTGGCCTTGACAGCGTCATTGGTAGGGGGGCTGGCTCAGGAGACCTCAGCCGGTTTAAGATAGACAGGACGCGCGGGGCTCAAGTTGAATACGACCCAAGGGCTCCTGCAAGGTCGAGCCTGGGCTTGGGACATCATCGGGAGGGAATGCTTCTAATTAGTAAAACCATTTTTTTTAAGATTTCTGCTATATTTCATTAAGTTTAATAGATAAATAGTTAGAATTTTTAAAGGCATCGTAATTAAATTACCGTTATAATAACAAATTTAAATTAAGGCGGGTTCCCACACAAGATTTTTTTTCAATAAACGCTGCACTCAACGGCCCCTATTAGGATAGTGATATCCTGTGTCGGGGATCCGGAAACACATACAAGGACAAGGACAAATACAACCAGGGCCGGAAAATATGCTTGCATGGTCAATACAAACATGTTATGCTCCGAGCGGAAACCAAACCCGCGACCGTGGCGTTTAAGGCAGGTTCGCTACCGCTGCGCCACAACGTCGTCGAATTGATATGATTCTATGATTGCACCTTTTATATGAGTCCATCAAGCACTTGACCGGTATTTTTTTTAATACCTTTATTCAGATAAGTATAAGCCATTAGTCATATAGCATTCACTTTTATGTTTAATGTATTAAAATTTAACGTATCCATATTTTCCCTCGTTTGCTTTTACGGGTAATCTCTAAAACAACATATCCTGATTAAAAGAAATATTTTTATCTCATTTCCAAACGTTCTCGGGCTTTATACGGGATCTGTTTATTATTTAAAGCCAGATTTAAAAACGACACGAGATTTTAAATAACATTTTTAAATTTTTTATTTAAATGCTCTAAAAAGAAATTTAAATTTCTAAACTTATCAAAAGCACAATGTGGTTATCTTATTGCGTTCAGTAGCCTGTAGCCACCTTCTGTCATCTTTTTCTTTTTTATGTTAAAAGTTGGCAAACAAGCATACGGCCCACCTGATGGTAAGTGGTTGCCGTAGCCTATGAGCGCTTGCAGCACCATTAGTAGGTGCCACTCACGCGTTGCCAACCTCGAGATATTAGTTCTTAAATCTCGTCCGCCCAGTAATTTCACTAGCGTACAGTGCCCTTCAAACCGGAACACAATAGTGCCTAAGCACTACTATTTGGCGGCAGAATATTTAAGACACTTGTATAAGTGCACAAAATTATAACTCAATTGAACGCCGGGAAGTAAGTCAAATTAGGTTTGCAAGCTTTGCACTTAACATACATCCTTGCAAGGTTAATAAAAGCTTTTAATTAATAATTAATAAATAAACGCTACTCAACGGCCCCGATTAGGATAGTAGTATACTGTGTCGGGGGTTGGGCAATACGCACAACCCACAAAACACATGTATATTACATAGCCCCCGTGAGAGCTGCCCCTTTATCACGGCTGAGTCTCTGTACTCGCCCCCCCCGCTCGATGACGCTGTCAAGGCCAGTAGGGCCAACAGCAATACACATTCCGAAAAATAAAAATGGTTACAATGCTGTGGGTTTCATTTTGGACCGACTGTTGATTTATTTCTTCGAAAATGTTTTAAGCGGAAAATCTTTCAGTGTGTTTAATTAAAAAAATTATCAATAAAAACAAAACCATTCTTTTATACTATAAATGCGAAAGTGCGTTTGTTTGTTTGTGTTTGGTATAGATATGGAAGTGTCCATGGAAACGGTTTTAGGCTACTCGGTTGGTTGCAAAAACAAACCTTGAAGGGTTAAATAAGGGATGAAAGCTATGGGGGAACTAATTATTTCTATAAATCACTTCTTCTTCCTAGCATTATTCCCGGTACTATACGAGTATGTCACCTACGGTCTGCTTGTTACTCTTGTCCGGGTTTTTCAGGTTACTAGTTTTTACACAGATTGATTGTCATATGACCTCCGCAACCGTAAGGGCGAACCAGTAACTCATTGGATAAGAGCCATTTTCTTATCAAGAGTTATCGATTATTATCAGATGCTATCCCATAGCCAAGTGCATCTATTGATTGGTAAACGATCGGTAGGCTAAGCAACTTTAGGCGCGGTCAGTCACTAGATGGGTGATCGCATAGTGGTATTTAAACCGAGCGTCTCCGTGCTTCGGAGGGCACGTAAAAAGCCCCGGCTGTTAACAATTCGACAACAGTCGATAAGTCAAGTCAAAGGTCTACGGGCGACCTGAACAACTCTGACATTAGGTTGGCCACTAACCACGCGGTAAAATGAAGAAGATCAGATGTTGCGTGACAACCAACCGGGACCGACAGCTCAACGCGCTCTCCGAGGCTCGGTAGGGAGACCCATAAGGAAAAACGCCCAGACCAAAATAGATGTTTAAAAGATCAATGCAAACATCTGCCCGAGCGGGAATAGAACCCGCAAGCGTCGAGGCTAAAAGCAGACTCGCCACCTGCAACGCCACAACGGTGTCACACTTCTATAAATCACGTTAATTATGACTTTATTATAAGCGGCGATACTACTGATAGACTCAAATAAACTATTGTCATACAAAACTTGCATATAAAGTCGCCAGCAAAGCCTTGTATTTAAATGACATATTAAGTAACATTTTCATCAACAAAATATAATAATTAATACACAATCGCATCAAAGTAAACACGAAACTCACGAGAGTCAATTTAAGTTTGACAGTTATAAGCCGGATTTCGGGCGACGTGCGTGACAAACTTTTTTAATAATATGAAAGATATATTCAGACAAATATGTAACACAATATTATAGTTCATTTTCATATAACTTTTACTGAAGATAATAAAAAAAACATATAAACAGAAATCCGATATATTATATCCATTTTTTTGAGCGAAGTTCTTTAACGCGGTTTATTTAGTAAAAATCGTCGAGTAACGAAAAGCCGTATGCTGTTTGTGTGCGTGTGTGTACCGAGCCTACTACAAGCAAATAAGCACATGAGCAAGTGTGTGCAAAGCCGGGTGCGTTACTCTCTCTTTCTCTGTACCTGTCTCTTTTTATCATATAACCTATTTAAATATACAGATTTAATTTCGAATTTCATACGGAGTTTAAGAAAACGTAAGGAACTTCATTCATGACGGGGATCTCCACACATTTTTTTTAAATTATAGCCCGGAGGATAGACGACTCTATTCTATGTGATGGTAAATGGGAGTAGAGTCCACATGCAAAGACGGCTAATACCGTTGAACAAAAAAAAAGGCAAAATGCACTAGCCGCTCTTGACTTGCTTACCAAAATGCAACTGGTTATGCGCTGGCTGACATCGAAACGCGTCTGACGAGCATTCCCTTCAAGAGGTTATAGCTAACAAGGTGGGCCTGAGTTCTACTACCAACAAGGTACTATCACTAGGTTGCAGATTTCCTCACGACGTATTCATTTATCGCTAGCGCACGAGATACATTTGAAACAAATATTAGGTACATGAAAACTAAACTTAGTCCGTTTTGAGTCCGCGACCTTTAGTTACAGGCCACGATTTCTGTCAAACACATACTCATTTTAATTAAATTCTTTTTACACTGCGGCTGTCACTTTAAAATTCCTCCCAAAATTGAGGTATCGAGACTTAAAAACGCCACTTTACAAAACAAACAAACCTCGGAACTTATGATAGGATTTTCCCATCAAAGTATAATGCGTGATATCGAGCGGAGGCGGAATGATAATCCGATAAATGCAACTGAATTCTCTTTTTGTGAATACATTGTATTTAATGCTTTGGGATAATGAGATATCGATATTCGTTTCCACTGTCGTAAGCCGTCCTAACCTCCGTATCTGAAGACGTGTTTAAACTAACAATAAATGAAAGATTTTTATTTTGCATTAAAAAGTTCCATTTATTAGGCCTATATTATAAAGGAATTAATTGTAAACCATTGTTTTTTAAATAAAATAATAGCTTGATGAATGTAGTATACATATTCTTATTGCAATTTTTTTTTAATTCAATTTATAACGATTGGCAAACAAGCATACAGTCCGCCTGATGGTAAGCAGTCACCGCAACTTGAAGAATCACATGCGTGTTGTCAACCCGAGGAACAGGAGGGAAGGGAACAGAGGGGGTGGGAGATTGGGCCTCCGCCGCTCTCACTCATCGCACAAAACGCAACAGTACCTAATGATACTGTCACTTGACGGCGATTTTCTGTAAGAGGGTAGCACTTTCCCGATCGAGCTCGGCTCATTTGTGCTGAGAGGATAGCTCTACTACCGTAAAAAAAAATGAAGTTATAAAACTTTACATTTATAAAATTTCATAAATGAATAAATTATCTTGGAGTTGACTACCGCACTGTCAGATATTCTACCACAAAGCAATATGTTTTGCATTACTGTATTTCGGTTTGAAAGACACTGTAGCAAGTGTACTGAACTAGGCAAAGGAGATTTAAGAACCTATAATATCTTGGAGTTAGCAACGCGTGAGTGATCCTTCAAACCTATGGTGCATATCATGATTGCTTGCCGACTAAGTTACATAAAAAACCTCAATAAGCTACTATAATTTATCCGAGACGTAAAAATACAAGTTCTTCTTCTTCACGAGTGGCAGTGGCCAATGGCCTCTGACTTGACTTAATATTGACGAAGTTGTGGCGCAGTGGCAGCGAACCTGCCTTAAACGCCACAGTTCGTGGTTTCGATTCCCGCTTGTATTGACCATTCAAGTATATTTTCCGGTCTGGGTGTATTTATCCTTCTCTTTGTATGTTTCCGGACACAGGATATCACTATCCTAATGGGGGCCGTTGAGTGTGCAGTGTTTATTTATTTATTTAATATATAATACTAGTTAAATACAATGGAGACGTGTATTTGTTGTGTGAGAAATATGTCAATCCCCACAGCTGTCTGTGTAACGTCTCTATAAAGCGGATGAAAGATTAAAAGTCCAAACAAATTATATATAACACTTTTACTACAATATTATTTTTATTATAACACTAGCATTTGCCTGCGATTTCGTCCGCGGCGACCTAAGAATTGAGTACAGGGAGATAAGAAACTGTTAATAACGGCTTCATTAAGCGCCAAAGATTCGATTTCCGCTAGGAGCAGATGTTTGTATTGACCAAACAATCATGTGTTCGGGTCTGGATGTGAATGTTCCTGTGTTTGTGTATGTTTCCGGACCCCGACACAGGATATAACTATCCTAATTTGAGCCGTTGAGTGTGTAGCTTATAGTTCGACAACGCACCTGCATGCCTTCTGGCCTTGCAATGTTCATGGGCGGTGGTAATCACCATACATCAGGTGAACCTCCTGATCGGTAGTTAGTGATGTCCTGATTAGTGGTTAGTGGCCAACCTTGTGTCAGAGTTGTTCAGGTCGCCCGCAGGCCTCTGACTTGCAATTCGACTGTTGTCTAATTGATAACAGCCGGGACCGACTTTTTACGTACCCTCCGAAGCACAGAGACGCTCAGTTGAAATACCACTATGCAATCACCCCACTAGTGGCTGACCGCGCCTAAAGCTGCTTAACCCTTCGATCGTTTACCGATCAGTGGGTGCACTCCAAAAGCACCACTATGAGCGTCTCAAAAACAAACATTGAAAACTACTGATAAAATTTGCCAATATTAAGTATGATATGAGTAGGATTTCGCCATTGTGTTCTGGAACACACCTTTTTATGGTAGTGGAGCCATGCTTCTCTCAGCACAAAAGGGCCTGCTCGACCGGGGAAGTACTTTTTTTTATGTTACAAGTTGGCAAACAAGCATATGGCTCGTCTGATGGTAAGTGATTGCCGTAACCTATGAGCGCTTGCAGCACCATTAGTAGGCGCCACTCACGCGTTGCCAACCTCGAGATATTGGCTCTTAAAACTCCTCTACCCAGTAATTTAGTACTACACTCTCGCAGAAAATCGGCGTCAAGTAACAGTATCATTAGGTATTGTTATGTTTCGTGCGATGATTGAGAGCGCCGGTGGCCCAATCTGCCCCCCTCTTTTCCCTTCCTTTTTCCCTTCTCATCCCGTCCCTCCTGTTCCTTGGATAGGCAACGTGCTTGTGATACTTCAAGTATCGCAAGCGTTCATAGGTTGCGGTGACTGCTTACCATCAGGCGGACCGTATGCTTGTTTGCCAACCGTCATGACATAAAAATAATATTTATTTTAGTACACATCTTGACTTAATTAGTAAAAACGTAAACGTAATGTAACATTAACTCAAGATCAAAGTTCCCGTGAGAATTCAATATCAAAATTATTCATCACGAAAGTAATATTTTAAGACATTCTTTATTCATAACTATGGATCCTTAAATTATAAAGGTACTTTATAAATTGATTATTAAATCAGAAACCAATTTATATAATAACAGTTATTAGAGCTACAGATTTTAAATTATATAGATCTCTTAACAGAGATAGAGTAGGGTTTGAATTGGACACCGTTTTGGTGTGTTGGTAGCGAGTCTGCCTTTAGCCTCGACGGTTGCGGGTTCAATTCCCGCTGGGGCAGGTGTTTGTATCTGTCGGTGTGGTCATTTGTCCTTGTGGGTTTCCTAACACAGGCTGGACCGAGAAATTTAAAATTTTATTAGGTGTATAAAAATCAAGGTCCTGAGTCAACACAATAAAAAGATATGGCCAAATTTAGATTATCGCGAAAACTTATAAGAACCAAGATTTGCCTTAATTTTCAACTTTTTTTATTTTTCGGAATTTTGCCTTTCATTATGCTGAAGACCTCACTTAAAAAATACAATTCCAGTACCCGTTGACCTAGTTATAGATGATGGTACGGAACCCTTGCGTGCGCGAGGCCGACTCGCTCTTGGCCAGTTTTATAAATCTGACATCAATTCTTAGTACTGTACACAACTAAATATAAGGTCCTTAAAATATATAATACTTTTAAAATCGGTGGAGTAGTCTAAATTGACCCACACATATTTGGAATTTTTATAATGCTTACTGTACCTTAAGCTGTCATAAGCGGATGAGTCTAATTGTTTGGAACCCAATCCTACCTTATCTAAAAAAGAACACATTCCATTCATTATGAAAATCAAACAAAAAAAACAATAAATATTTTAATTTTATAAGTAAAGGAATTTTATATTAGATTTTTTAGAAAATGTTAGATGTGGTTAACTTAGGCCTTACATTTATCAGCATACATCAGCATTTAGGTGGATGGTTTTGGATACACTTATGAGCCGCGTATGCCTAAGCATCCGTAAGCACGCGTAAGCATGCATCAGCATCCATAGGCATGCGTACGCATCCTTCAGCACACTTTGACGGCTGTTTACTACTGTAACGTGTTATATCGAGCGTTACACTTAAAACAGAAAAATGTGAAACCCGAATCCATGCTGAAATGAGAATTGATGCGTATGCATCTTCATACAAAATAGCAATTTTGTACGGAAAAAGCTTACATTAAAGCGAAAAATTACCTTATCTAAGGACCCAGGCTTGAGAGGCCATCTGGGCCCTGTCCTTATCCAACCAACAATCCGATTCTCCTCAGTCACTTTGTACTGTACCTACAAAGGCAAAAACGTCTCCAAACTGATTACTTTCTGATCTACATATTACTATAACAAGTATATAAAGACAAAACTTTATCGATAATAGATTTAAGTAACTCGATGTACTTAACATTTTGTAAGTGAAACGAAGTCCTTTCACGCTTAAAAGGGTATCTTAAAGTTACTGCTGATACGGTACGGATTTAAGGGGTCCGGAACACGAAACTATCGCTTGTCCCGGAGATTTGGGAACTTGAGGAATTTATTTCGACCTTTGCTTCTTAAAAACTGCTTGTATAAACAAAGTGGATACTTTTTTTAGTTCGATTTCGTATTGTAAAAGATTTGTTTTCTATCGTAAGTTTTAGGCTATTGCTTGCCATAAAGTTACGTCGAGTTTTTTGAATTATTTCTCGGTTGTTTAGGTTTTATTGATTGAGGGAAACGGTATCTCTGATATTTGGACAGTTCAATATTTGTTGTAGAGTCTGCGTGTTTTACTTATATTATTACTATGAGAAAAAGTTGTTACAGTCCTTTTTTATAAAAGCAATGTTGTTTTTAAGTCATTATTAATTTCCCTATTGTCCCTCTAAATAAGTGTCCTTGTAGGTAGCTCCATCGTGACTCGGAGAGTACGTTAAGCTGTTGGACCCGGTTGCCATCATAACACCTGATAATAATCGTTAGCTATTGATTATTTGCTCTTACACAACGAGTTACTGGTTCGTCCTCTGGGTTCCGGAGGTCAGATAGCTCTATGTAAAAACTAGTAATCAGTCAAATCAGGATAAGACTAGTAAAAAGACCCTGGAAAAGTACCGGAAATAACGCTAGGAAGAGAGAGAGTCTACTAAGTAATAGGTGTGTAGGTAACTAAATATCTTTGCTGTTTCTTAGTGTAGTTTCGTATTTTCTTAGAGATTATGTACGATCTTATCTTATCTTATCGTGTGGTTGGTTGCCAACCTAGTGTCAGAGATGTTCATGTCGCTCGTAGGCCTCTGACTTGACTTATCGACTGTTGTCAGATTGTCAACTGCCAGGACCGACTTTTTACGTGCCCTCCGAAGCACGGAGACGCTCGTTTGAAATACCACTATGCAATCACCCATCCAGTAACTGACTGCGCCTAAAGTTGCTTAACCTACCGATCGTTAACCAATCAGTCGGTGCACTTGGCTATGAGCGTCTATAGAGATTATGTACGTTAAAATTCTCGTACATTTTACAATGATCTTTTTAAGGTTTCCAGCGATATATTATAGAACTCATTAAAATATAAAAACTTCTAGCGTCCAATCACTACATTCACATTACTTTTGATGTCATTTGTTTGCAATTAAAAAGAAAACGTTTTCAATAAACACTACATTGCGCTTACAAGCTTTTTGTTACAATTTGCAAGGGGGAGGGTGGCATGTGATGTTATATGAAATGAAATGAAGGACACGTCCTATCCCAAGACACTGCTTAAAGTGAATGAGCTTATGCTGTATAATATACGCTACAATTTTATAAATGTTACTAAGCCCATCTAAAACATAGTAATGCACCCTGGAAGCCACAATTGGACTTACACAACCAACTTTACATCCAACATTTGTACCAACATCGTTTGATGGTTACTGAAAATATCGTAAAGGTATATTTGGTCTGCTATGCACAGCCTGAGAACAGTCAGGTGTCACGACCTATATTTTATTTATGAGTTCCATTCCTATGCCTGACTAGTGATGTTATATCGTTAATATTTTTTTCGTTGTCGATAAAATAGCTTTGCTTTTCGTTATACTGTTAATTCAGAATCAAATTTTTTACAATAGAAAATTGGTAATATGTCTCAACTGTAAAGTATGCAATTCAGTTATTATATACAAATGTAGGTAGCTGTTTATATTTTGGTAATGTCATCTCTATGAATTAGTCGGAATAAAACGTTTAAATTAATATTAGCGGCTTTTTTCTTCTACATAATGATATACAATTACTTCGGACATCTCACCAACGACGTTTCGATTGTCTCTGTAAAATACAGATCAGACCAAACACAACCCGTTTTCACTTGGCTTGATGGTCATGATTGGCACGACTGGTCCGATATGTTCTGGTAATATTGCATAAGACATATCTATAACGAATTCATCCCAATCCGTTCAACCCTTTATCGTGATTAAGTAACAAACATCCAAACATACGAACTTTAAAATTTATTATATTAATAAGATTTTAACAATAGGTAGCCCAGGGTATTGACGAAATAATATATTGTTTTATTTTTTTAATCCACCGGAAAATAGATACGATAAATTTTATTTAATATTTTTATTGATCAAATACATCGCATCACTCGCATCACTATTGTACCCTTTATGAAGAAATTCCAGCGCTTCGTTGCCGCAATACTAGAAGTGAGATCGTGTTCTTATTTTTTTTTAAATTGCACCTGCTCATATTTTACACCTGAATTGAAAATTTTCAAGTAAATAAATAAACACACACAGACCGGTACACATGCCTATCTGGTCAATACAATTATCTGCTCCGAGCGAGAGTCGAACCCGCGACCAATGGCGCCACAATTCACACTCACTCCAAGGTTTCATTTCTGTCTGGGCCTAATTCTAAACTCAAAGCGGATGAAATCGCAGGCAGATGCTACTAATTAATAAAATTAGAATTATCTATTGCCTATAATTATTTTATTTTATTAATATAACGGAGTTGGTGTTATATCTCGGCGAGACTCTTCACCGTCCGACATTATTGTGGGCAAAATATTACCCACATATACGGGAAAGAAACGAATACTACAGAATCACTTATTTGTTTTAATGTGAAATATGCAACGAGTCGTAAGACAGTTCCTATGATGTTGTTAGCACGGTGGCTAACACTGAAGTGTAGTGTCGCCGGCCGCACCAACGCATCTTCTCTCGCGCACAACCACTCTGTGGAATCAGCTTCCGCCGGCGGTCTTTCCGAACCTATGCGACTTGGGAACCTTCAAGAGTAGAGCCTATTCCTTTCTTAAAGGTCGGCAACGCACCTGCATGCCCTCCGGTGTTGCAGTTGTTGTGACGCCTCCTGCTCGTTTGCCCCCTCTGATATAAAAAAGTCTAGGCTCCGTCGAAGCGTTCTCTCGATGACGCTTGCGGCTCGTTGTCAAATCAGCTTCCATGTGGTAGTGCCGGTAGTCAAAACAGCTCCCGTACTAATGACTCCTCCGGCAAATATTTAAATGTACTTCGATTAAACCTCTGTTAGAAGTAGAATACTCATGGTCCTCTCAGTACAAAGGGATCAGATCGATCGGGTAAGTACTGCCCTCTAACAGTATCGATGCTGTTGCGTTTCGTGCGATGAGTGAGAGCGCTGGAGACCCAATCTCCCACGCTGTTCGCTTTTCATCTCTTCTCTTCAATCCCTTGGGTTAGCAACGCGCATCTGATACTTCAAGTATCGCGCGCGTTCATAGGTTGCGGTGACGTACCATCACCGGACCGTATACTTCTTTGCCAACCGTCATGATTTAAACAAAAATAGTGATTAGGAATATAGTATACTAGCTTCTGCCCGTGGCTTCGCCCGCGTTAATAACGTTTTGCTTTCAACCCCTATTCCCTATTGTTATCTTACACCCTTAATGGTAAAACTTTTACAAACTTTGAATGTCATAGTCATTTATATTGAATCAACAGCCTAAAAAATAAGTTTCAAGCTTCTTGTTCTAAAAATGACGATATTTCCATTCAACATTCATCCCTCCATTTCAACCTCTTACAAGCCTTTTTTCGCACTAAAAAGTTTCATTTTAATCGGTTCTGTCGTTTTGAAAGCGCGACAGAAAGACAGACAATCAGAGAGACAGAGTTACTTTCGCATTTATAATAATAATTAGTATATTAGTATATGTATTAGTAAGGATGTATCTACAGTTTAGTTTTCAAGTCGAATTTCTATTCAGATTCCTTCACGATCTCCGTTAAATGTTTGGCATCGCCCCCAATCTCGCTCGATGTATACGCGACAGCGTGACGCCGATGATTCTTGGACAAATGTACTTTGGATAAGAATCGTCTAATTATCTTATTTGTTATTCTGTATATAATCTGTATCTCGGAAACGGCTCCAATCGATTTTCAAGAAATTTAGTATGAAGGGGGTTTTGGGAGCGATAAATCGATGTAGCTAGGATTTTTTTTGAGAAACATCTGACCTTAAGAATTAATTAATTAGTCTTGAAGGCTCTTGAAGGTCGCGCGATTGTGGGTTTCCAGACACCGAGGTGGTGAGGTTTTTGAACCCCCGACACAGGATACTATCCTAATGGGGACAGTTGAGTGTGTAGCATTTATTTATTATTTATATTTTGTATTAGTAACACGTAAATGATTTAATAAGGTCCCCAGATATTTTCATCGAAAGTTAGATTTAAAATATCAAATTCCACATAGACAAAGCCGCTAGCTTCTACTAGTACAAAAGCTATTGACTTATCAAAAATTCACTGCAAGTGTTCGCAGTGAATCTTTGGCACGAGTTTACAGGGTTGCTCCGTTCGATATTCGGACGACCCTGTGACGCCTTGGTACAGTCAGCCTAATATTTAGGGAAAAAAATCCGATAAGATAAATATTATTATAAAGCTTTGAATTTCTTCTACTATCTTGTATTTTTTTAAGAGTTTCTTCAGAGTTTGCTTTATCCGCATTATAAAGCTTTCTGGGCAATAGAAAGTAGCCTATGTCCTTTCCCAAGTTCTAGTCTATCTCTGTAACGAATTTTATCAAAATTGGTTAGGTGGTTTAGGCGTGAAAGCATGAAACACTGGCATACATGGCTTTAAGGCCAGCCTGATTAGATACAACCGTACATTGGTGAAAATGCCCAGTCGTGAAGTGACTGCTCGTCAACCGTATTTCGAGGTCAGCCAAGCGTATAACCAGTTGTAAAATAAAGTGCGTAAACGCACCAGCATACCCTCTGGTGGCGCAGATGTTCATGGACGGTGGTAATTACAAACCATCAGGTAAGGCTCCTGTCCATTTGGCACTTCTGATATAAAAACAATGTATATTATTAGTAGGAAAGTACAAATTATTTAAAAACTAATATGATGCCGACTGTACGTCTTATATCTTTACAATAGATTTTGTGCCTTACGGCCTTTTATTGCATTTTATTTCGGAGCGACGGCCTCACATACCGCACTGTCACCGGTTCTACGCCCCATGCAACTATAGCTAGGGTAGCCAGGTATTTAAGAAAAATAACAGGACAAACGCAAGGAAGGGGGTTGAAAGAGGGTTGAAAATGTGAACATCGCTGATTTTATCGGTATCAAAAAATAATAACATTATATAGAGCAGTGGTAGCGAACCTGCCTTAATCGCCATAGGTTGCAGGTTCGAATTCCGCTCGGAGCAGATATTTGTATTGACCATACAGGTGTGTATTCCGGTCTGGGTATGTTTGTCCTTGTCTTTATTTAGTGTTTGCGGACCCCCAACATATGATATCATTATGCTAATGGGGGCCGTTGAGTGTGTAGCGTTAAAAATGTCATAGACTTGACATGGACACCTCCAGCGCAACAGGACAAAGTTAGTCACACAATAACTTCATTCGTTTATGTTATGCTAATCGTAACCGAATATCGAATGAAGTTGGCGGGTAACTAAGTTCGTATCGTTGCGTTGGTGTTGAATTTACGATGGGGCACCAATAAGTCTGTCTAATTTTGTCTGTATGAAATATGAGTAATTATACGTCTCTTTTGTTCTCTAGCTACCCTTTTCAATATTAGATATCAGATTTACGCTCTTTTAAATAAAAAAAACTTGAGAGGTGTCAAGGGACACCCGGATGGAACGAAGATCCTTTCGATTAATTAGTGAAGGAATTGTAATAAAAATTTATTTTTTTTAAGTTATAATAATATTTTTTTATTATTAACATTATTTATTATTTACAAAAACCTGTATACACTCAACAAAAATAATCGTCGCGACACCACACTGTTCAATGCGAAATAGAAATGAAAATATCTGGCTTGCTTTCTATAAGAGAGAGAGACAGACAGAGAAACATGCGACGCCGCACAGCTTACAATAGCTTACTATAGCAAAAGTGTCGTGACAACTTTTCGTAAGAATTTTTCCGTCTAGCCCCCTTTCACAACGCGCGATAAGGAACTTCGTTCCAAAAATCAAATCCACTAAATGTTTGATAATCAAGAATCAAACGTACTAGGAACATATTTTTTACAGTAGGTTAAAGCCCTTTTGTCCGAGTGAATACCAAATATCTGGACACTGTGATTACAGCCGCGTTAAAATCCTTCGAAATGGCTCTATTGTACACTGCTCTTATCCGATATCGGACAACGAACTTAAGTGCGAAAATAAATCTAAAATCCAAATTAGTTGTTTTCGGACCCTTTTTTGTTGAAAAAAAAATTGTAATGTTTTTTCAAGTCAATAATAATACGAGGGTTCCTATAGCCCCCAAATAAGTATATAGCTTAATGGAATCGGCAATTCGGAATCGACCCTGCCAAGCTAATGAGGCTTCAAAATCCTTGTTTGCCTATAATTTGGTATTTTAGGTAATCAACTGTAGATAACCAAGAAACTTATGACTGAACTTATGCCTTATGAAATCTTCTTCTTCCCAGGAAAAATCGTGGTCTTTTATCAACCCAGGGTCTGTTTATTATTCTTATCCGTATTTAATCGGTTACTAGTTTTTACACAGAGCGATTGCCATTTGACCTCCGTAACCGTAGGCGAACCAGTAACTTATTGGGTATAAGCAAATTACTTATCAAGAGTTTACGATTCTTTTCAAATGATATGTGATAACAACAGGGACCGAGTTTAACGTGCTGTCCGAGGCACGGTGGGAGTCCCACAAAACTTATGAAATCATTTGCGTGTATATGAATTTGAAATATTTTTATATACGAATATTGTATATTTTATTTGTTTAGTAATAAGTGAAGATTATATAGGCACTGCCTAATTGCCTATATGCAATGATTGTCACTGGTACACAATATAAAGAAAGAAAGAATCATTTATTTGAAGCAAGCCACCAATCATAATAGAAAAACAATCATAAAGCATTAAACCATACATATAAAACAAATTAAACTAAATTAAGAAAAAAAAACAACATTTAAAATAGCAAAACAAAATATCCGGCTACAATATTTTAATGAATCATATAATAATATCGTATCTATAATTGACGGATACCGGTTTCAGTTTCGTGTACAGATGTTTAAGGGTACGCGATTTCATAATGTCATGCGAGCAATTTGTACCGCGCCATTTTAAATTACATAAAAATTTCAAAATGGCGTTATGTGTTTCGTTTTACACAGCAACTGTTTTCATTTTCGCTTCACTAAGGGGCGCGTCGTGAATCGTAATTTCTTCAACGGCAAAGCAATTTTAAGAGGTGTAATAAAATTTTCATAAACTTTTACGATCCAATAGAGCTTTATAACAGTAAAAATGTAAGGTCGTTCCGTATTTTATGTTTCATAGTTTCGCGATTGTTATTGTTATTTAATTGCCTATTCCTGAGTTAAATTATGTAAAGAATATATGCGTAGTCAACAACAACAGACAGAATGAATACAAATTTAAATGCCTTTACATACGTGCCGGTTGCCGGGTATCCGGCGCCGACTGTCCGGTAACTCATTTCACTTTTCTTTTTTTTTTTTTATGTTAGAAGTTGGCAAACAAGCATACGGCCCACCTGATGGTAAGTGGCTGCCGCAGCCTATGAGCGCTTGCAGCACCATTAGTAGGTGCCACTCACGCGTTGCCAACCTCGAGATATTAGTTCTTAAATCTCGTTCGCCCAGTAATTTCACTAGCGTACAATGCCCTTCAAACTGGAACACAGTAGTGCCTAAGCACTACTATTTGGCGGCAGAATATTGGACACTGCGGTGGTACCTACCTAGCCGGCCTCTTGCAACAAAAGACCTACCACCAGTGTGACTGATTGCACTGGTGGAATAATCTCTGTTGTGACAGAGGTTATCCCAACAGCGGGCGATGGGGTCGTCACATCCCGACGCCTTTAAACACTTTCACTGTCACATTACCCAAATTATGTATCCGCCTTGCACTCGGCGACCGCTTGGCGAGCAAAGTTACGCGGTACGTGTGAAAGCTACCCTTTTATTCCCCGTTGCGCTTTATTTCCCGTTTCACGATAACGTACACGGGCTTATTCCAGCATGTACGCTCTCTGGCGAGTGTCAGTATCTTTATAGCTACACGAGTTTATAAGTGCGTTAACGCTCGTTAAAACTGTGCGTGAGGTAAAAGGCGCGTCTACCTACGCTTCGAAAAACGAGCTTATCCGCTTGTAAATCGCTGATCTATCTAGTATGCTCGTAAACGAAAGCCATAGAAATATAAAATATATAAAAATAAATAAATATATAAAAATAATAAATAAAAAGTTCATAGAAATATAATTGGATGTAAGATAGAAGAAAAGTGGTAGAATGATTTTTTTAGTGTATTGTTGTTGGCCCTACTGGCCTTGACAGCATCACCGGGCGCGGGGGCCGATTACTAAGAGTGAGTCTAAGACCCAGCCGTAAAAAAGAGACAGCTCTCGCGGGGGCTCAGGGAGCATTCTAGGAATAGCATTCAGGAACGCTCCGGGCGCATTCTAGTCGATGGATTCATGGATGGACGGTCAACGTCCGTGTCACGTTGAGTACACTGGTTCTCGTCTGATCACTGGAGTAATCAATTGAAGTTAGTTAGCGTCGCACGCTTGAAATATAATCCAATAATGTCAGCGTTTGACTAACTTCATTTCGTTGCGTTAATGTTGAATTGCTTCAATCTATAGAGAAGGAATGCAAAAAACGTGAAAATACCTTAAATTAAATAAATTCAAAATTTTTACTACCTACTCGACAAAATAAAATCGACACGTTTACAATGATATCTGGATAATTAAACATAATTAAATAAATTATGTATAGAAATTGGTAAAAATTGAACCTGAATTGAATTGAACTATTATAGACAAGCATGATATACATGAAAGTGACATCTAGCGGAACTATGCTCAACTATAACGCCCACAGTTAATATCACTGCCATGCATGCCCAACATGCATTTAGAGGATGTAAATATTTACTATTTAATTGTCTATTTAAGCATGATTTACTTATAATTTAAAAATCAATAGACATATATAGCATGTTGTAAACAATTTAAAATAATGCTTTATACTGGTAAGGTAAGTGGTTCATTCGGTCATTTGATTAATAAATAATATATGATTAATAATGATAATTTATTGAAATAAATATCGATAGTATACTTTTATTTGATTATTATTATATTAGCATACCATAAAATTCATTATTGAATTACTTTATTAATGCATATTAATTTACATATCATTTATATTTATAATGAACGCAACCAAAGCTAGGAAGCCACTAGCGCCGTTATGTTGCCAGCAATGGATTTCAATTTCAAACGGTTTTCGATAGTGTAGTGTTTTAGAGCGTTTGTCAAATTTATGAAACTTTTATGAAAGTGGAGTCCTTTTTCCAATAATGTCAATTTTTAATGAATTGCTTCCTAAAATCTGTGAAATATCCAATGCTTATACAAAAAACTTCAATGATGATCTTAAGGTAAACTAGTTGAATATAAACTTGGATTAATGTCTCAACATCCTCAAGCGATACATCCACATGATTTGTAACTTAATTATTAAATATTTAATTAAAGTAAAGTGTACTTAGTGTTCTAGTGAGTGAAAATAAGTTCGTTTTCAGGACGCGTTTCAATGTGTTGATAAGTTTGAAGAAGAATCTCTAAACACAAAAAATCGAGCGCGGGATAAAGTCCAGAAGGATAAAAACGCCGTATCAATCCTTCAGAGCATAAATGAAGACGATGGTATGTTATTTAAGTCACAAATTTATGTAGGTTTTAGTTAGTTTTTGTATAATTTATAATATCATTAGTGTAAACAATCAAATATATGTTCGACAATTTTCGTCATTTTCCCAGTTTTTTTTCAACGGCTTTATTAATAATTATATATATTTTATTATAAAATTACTATCAATTAATACGGATCCTTTTTTCTAATCATTATGTCCCGGTATTTACCCAGGGTCTGCTTATACTCTTATCCTGATTTGACTACTAGGGATGGGTTACAAGTTTTTACACAGAGCGATTGCCATCTGACCTCCGCAACCCTAAGGGCGGACCAGTAACTCATTGGATAACAGCAAATTACCTGTCAAAAGTCAACAATTGTTATCAAATGTTACAATAACAACAAACTACAATTATTACAATTATTTATTCATTATGATAAGTAAAAAAAAACTTATCCAATATTATATTATTATTAATCAAGTAACATTTAAAAGTAAAATATATGAATTTCTAAATTTTTTTGCTTTTGCATGTGGTGGTAGTGGGGTGGATTGTTCACGTTGGTCATATTCACCTAAAATTATTTATATTAATATACTTTGTATAATATAATATTTCTATTTTTATAAAATAGATCTAAATAAACTTTTTTTTTCTTGATAGATGAAGCGAAAAAGTCACCACAGACAATATCAGACAGTTCAAGTATAACATCAAACAATGATCGTACGTCAAACGATAGCACTGACTGTAGAGGAACCAAAAAACGTAGCAAACATGAGGTTGACGGCATGGAGAGCCCTGAACAAGATAAGAGACAGAAGAGGAATGCTTCTGTTAAAGCACAGAGTATTATTAGTAAACAGGTAATAATCATGTTATTATGAAATCCTAATTTCACCACAGAGGGGGCCCTTATTTTGCTATTATTTATGTCAAGATTTTTAAATTGTTTATGGTGAAAAATAAAATTAGAACAATTTTAATATAAATATTTTATTGATATTATCCATGTTATCTGTGCAAATCATAAATAAATTCTGTAAATGACCCATATTAATAACTTTTAGGATAGTTAGACCTTATAAGTATTAAAAATACTTTTTTTTCTAAAGTACCTACCATAGCCACCAGCGATTCACTACTATAAATTTTTTACTAATAAAGAAATATTATTATATTATATTATAAATATGTGATATATGTGATGTGATAAGGTCAGGAGACACCACTTATTACCCAAAGTGATTTTGTAAAATCTTTTGTTTGTTTGGTGCCGTGTTCAAAAGCTAGTAACTCATTTTTTTTGTTACTAATTGCACAACTGCTTTGCGGTAGTATATCTGAAACTGCCGTCGTACCTATACAGCCGGCATCTTGCAATATATAATATGAGGATCAGTTGATGATTTGTTGTTTTCCCTTGTAGGGCAACACACTGGAATAATGCTTTTTTCCCATCTTTAAAGAACTTATTTAATATAAATAAAATTTTATATATATCACATTTTTTATTTTATTTTAGGTGAATGTGAACTTGACACAGAAACTACGTAGAGATAATTCGTTAGAGAAATCCAGTAAGAATAATCGTCGTGGCAAAGAAGATGACAAGGAGAATTATGAGCCTGTACCCATTGTACAAAGTATGTTTATTTAATTTGTTTTTTGACTGTACACAACATGGTGACATGTTGGTGGCGAAGCTGCCTTAAGTCTCTACGGTCTTGGATTCGATTCCCGCTCGAGCTGATGTTTGTATTGGTGTTATAAATATCTGTCTCGGTCTGGGCGTTGTCCTTGTAGGTCCCCCCACCGTGCCTCGGAGAGCTTGTAGAGCTGTCTAGCATCTGATAATAATCGTTAACTCTTGATAGATAATTTGATCTTACCCCATGAGTTACTGGTTCACCCTTAGGGTTTTAACTTTGAATAAAAAAATTCAAAATCAAATCAAAAAAATAATATACACACAGTCGAACATAGAACCTCTATTTTTGGTGACAGTTAATACCACTTTGATTTGACAATACAGTATGTTTTATATTTACAGTTAAACAAGAGAAGATATCATTACCGGAGCCCGAGCCCATGGATATGGAATCCATACCGATAGATCCCAGCATTGTATTGAAACAGGAAAATGATAAGGACGGTACTATCATGCCCCCACCCGTCGCTCCCGTGCCCAGTGAGTTGATTTTTGATAATTAAAGCTTTTATATCCCTGTATGCCTGAAGTTCTTTCAAGCCAAATCTACTGAACCGATTTATCTGAAATTTGGTACACAGACATAGGCTACTTTTAATGCAAAAAGGGAGGGGGTGAAAAGTTGTATTCAAGTATCGTCATTTTTAGACCTAGAAACTTGAAACTGTTGATTCAATATGAATATGACATTTTGTAATTAGCCTAAATAATAAAAAATGCTACCTTAAGATATTATTCAAGCCGGGCGAAGTCGTGGGCACAGCTAGTTATGTATATATAGAAACGTCTCTAACTATTTGAATAAAATTTTGTATTAAGAAAAGATAACAAGAGGAGTTGGGAGATTGGGCCTCCGGTGCTCTCACTCATTGCACGAAACGCAAGAGTTCTCTGTGACTAGGCCTTCTGTGAGAGGGTAGTACTTCCCAGTCGAGCTGGCCCAGTTGTGCTGGGAGAAGCATTGCTCTACTACAATCCAAATCAAATATTTAAAAAATTACTTTTAATCATAACAAAAAAAAAAAATTAAAAATATCTAGTCTAAATAAGCAACGTCCATTTTTGCTTTTTATCCGTAGAAACTCGTAAAGGTTTGACAAAAGAAAAGTTGGAGGAAGTTTCAGACGAAGAGAATACGGGTAGACGGAGAACGACGCGAACACGCAAACAGACAGACACATTGGCTGGTATGTATATAAATCCACTAAGGTATCTTTATTAGAATTTAATGGATGCAGATATAGGTTTGGCAGTTATAGTCAAATACACATACATACAATACTGCCCAAATACATAGTGATGTTTTCAGTATACACTTTTATGTTATTATAATTTACTTCAATAATTCGTGTCAGAATTGAACATAAAGGGTTCCATTACAACCACAATAAATGAGAGTATAAATGGGCGCAAATAAGCCATACCATGTCAACCCACTAAATTGCAAAAACTGAGTTATATATGCAGAAGTGTTGGTAAATGGCTGAAAAACATTTTTCTTTATTATTTGTAGGGTTTTAAGCTTTGAAACTTCTAAAAAAGCCATTTTTTCAATCATGCAATTTATGTATTTTTAAACGTTTTGGGTTATATTATATACGAAATATGCAGTTTTGTATACTTATTTTTTGTGAAAATAAGTAAAATAAATTACATAAATCTGAAATTGCCAAAAACTTGACCAATAAATTAAAAAAATCATATAAAGCAAGTTGTTCAAAATCTTCAAACGCGTTTTTCTCGAAATGACATTCGTGTGGGTTGACATGGTATTGCTTATTTGCGTCCAAATAAATATTATAATTTCTCAATAAGATATAGGCCCGACAGACAGACGGACGGTTTCCGTTGGCACACTTGATACGGAACCCTAAAAAAAATAACCGCCTAAGCTAACTTTGACTAGTATTATTTTAAGAAAAAAAATAATATAAAATAAGATTTTACTTTAAGAAAAAAAAACACTATCGCAATAAAAACAATCCGACGATACGAGCGAAGTCGCGTGTATAACTAGTTAATAGCCTAAACTTACAACATGTTGGAAATGCTTGGAAAATTTACACTATTATCTCAACTCCCGTATGGTCTAGTGGCTAGGATACCTGGCTTTCACCCAGGAGGCTCGGGTTCGATTCCCGGTACGGGAAAATATTTTTATATTTATTTCTTCAATATCTATGTTTAGTTATATTTTTTTATTATCTCAATAATAAAAGTCAAAAGTTAAATGATTTAATTCACGAAATCTTAACTAATATTTTAAATGAGACAGTTTCTTTGTTACGCTTCCACGGCTAAACTATCTGTATCTATAAATCTATGGTATAATAGATAAGACCATGGAGATAGTTGGACGCAAATAAGCAATAACATGTCAACCCACAAAATTGAAAAAACTGAGTTATATATGCAGAAGTGTTGGTAAATGGCTGAAGAACATTTTTCTTTAATATTTGTAGGGTTTTAAGCTTTAAAACTTCTAAAAAGCCATTTTTTTATCATGCAATTTATGTATTATGTTAAACGTTTCGGGTTATATTATATACGAAATATGCAGTTCGTATACTTATTTTTTGTGAAAATAAGTATAAATAACTTACTTAAATCTGAAATTGCCAAAAACTTGAGCAATACATAAAAAAAATCATAAAATGCAAGTTGTTCAAAATGTTCAAACGCGTTTTTCTCGAAATGACATTCGTGTGGGTTGACATGGTATTGCTTATTTGCGTCCAGTTATAGCCTACTGTTTTCGCAAAAACAAAACTTTAAGGGGGTGAAATTGGGGATGATTTGTATAAGGATTTAGTAATTTCTATATTGCATTCAAAGTCCTTAACTAAAAATTGGGCAATATCTAGTTTACAATAACTCAATGGTAGAAGGACCGTCTTCGATGCAAGAGTTGCCGGTTCGATCCCGACTCCCTTGGGCTATTGTCGTTGCCACTCCTAGCGCAAGCGCTTAATTTGAGTATTAGTAATGACTTAAAAAAGCATTGCTAACATTGTATTTAAATTTTTTTTTTTTTAATTGGTTTAAAAATTTTTTTCCACAGCATCAAACAGATCAACACGAGCAAGCTCAAGATCGGCTAAACAAGCGGAGACTGAAGAGGCACCAGCCGCCGACACTCTACCGAGGCGAAGTCGAGCTAGGAAGGTAAGAAACATGCCAAGAGTGTGTGGGACTCGAACGTAATGGGTTCCGTTCTACCGTAGAATAAAAGTTAACGCTATTTTTAAATTTCTTTTTATGTCATGACGGTTGGCAAGCATACGGTCCGCCTGATAGTAAACAGTCACTGCAATCTATGAACGCGCGCGATACTTGAAGTATCACAAGTTTATTGCCAACCCTAGGAACAGGAGGAACGGGATGAAAAAGGAAAAAAGATTGGGAGATTGGCACGAAACTCTACAGTACCTTCTGATACAGTTACTTGACGCAGATTTTCTGTGGGAGGGTAGTTCTTGCCCGGCCATTTTGTGCTGAGAGCATGGCTCTACTACCGTAAAAACAAGAACAGAAATACAAATTATGTGAAAATTTCAGTACTCTACCCATTACGGTTCGAGATATACAGTCCCTTTTGGGTGGCAAAACCTAAAAATAAATTGTCAAATATCGCACATTTAGAACGAAAACGACGTAACTCAAAGAAAAACTGCCTAAACACCAGCACAATCTTTGATATATTATATTTTCTTGGTTATTTACGTCAGTTATTCACGCTCGAAAATGGCTATTTTTGGACTATAAATAATAATAAATAAACGCTGCACACTGAACGGCCCCCATTAGGATAGTAATATCCTGTGTCGGGGGTCCGGAAACATTCACAATGACAACGACAAATACACCCAGACCGGAAAGTATGCTTGCATGGTCAATACAAACATATTATGCTCCGAGCGGGAATCGAACCCGCGACCAGTGGCGTTTAAGGCAGGTTCGCTACCGCTGTGCCACAACGTCGTCACTATTGTTACATTGAGAATTTCGTTTTAAGTCATTTTACGCTGACAACTAAATTTTCAATATTTTTTTATTGTGATTTTTTTCGTTCTAAATATGCGATATGAGTGTACCGGGCCCGTACACTAAATTAATTAGTAAATTTTATAGTAATAGGTGTTATAAAAATTGAAATATCACAAATACTTAATGGCCGCTATTAAAATAGTAATATTCTATCTGAAGTACAGAAACATATATACAAAAGCACAAGTACCCATAAATGCCTGTATGGTCAATACAAATATCTATTAAACTGTGAATAGTCGTGTTTAACGCCAACACGGGCCACCGCTGCACTGGAGTGTAATGTAATGTGCATCGTTTGATATAAATAAATCTTCTTCGTCCTAGCATTATTCCCGGTATTTTCATTTTACTCAGGGTCTGCTTATTACTCTTATCCGGATTTGACAGGTTTACTAGTTTTTAAACGGAGCGATTGCCATCTGACCTCCGCAACCATAAGGGCGAACCTTACTGGTTATTGGATAAGAGCAATTTATTTATCAAGAGTTAACGATTATTATCAGATGTTGTGTGATAACAACCGGGACCGACAGCTTAACGTGCTCTCCGAGGCACGGTGGGGAGACCCACACGGGCAAACGCCCAGACCGAGACAGAAATTTTAACAAACATCTGCCCGAGCGGGAGTCGAACCCGCAACCGTCGAGGCTAAAGGCAGACTCGCTACTCACAACGCCACAACGGTTTGATATGAATAAATATTATCTCCTATTTCAGGGAGCGGAGACAAAAGCAGCCATTGAAAATGATAAACAGGCACCCGTAGAGAATGGTTCAGGTATGATAATCTTAGATCATATATTTTTTTAATTATTTATTTTGTAAGTAAAATTATAATTTCTGAATTTTTATATATTTTTGTAAGCTGTTAAAATAATTTATTATTATATTTTCATGCATATATAGAATATATATTGTGTTTGATATAATATTTTTAATACTGTTTAACTTATTTCAGCTTCGCCAGCCGAGAAGCCGAGACCCAAAAGAACTCGTAGAAACCTGAAGGCTGCGTAAGTTTAATAAAATACTAACTAATCCTACTACATATTATATAATATATATCCTTTTTTACTACTGTTATAAATGCATGAATGTTTGCAAGTATGTTTGTTACTTAATAACACAACAACGGTTGCGTAGATTTGGATGAATTTAAGCACACATTTACATTATACATATAGGATAGTTTTTATCTTGCTAAAAATGTTAAGTTCCTGTGGTATTATCAAAAAACGAATAACAGGAAATTTGAAATTTAGAATCACTAGTATGTTATAAAAATATATATATTAATTAGCCTTATTGGGATTGCTATATCCTGATTTGGGGGTCCGGATACACGCAAAACAAGCGGTTCCGCTTTGGTCAATTCAAAAAGCTGCGCCGAACGGGCATTAATCCTGCGATATGTCGCTTGAGACCCTGTCAACCCTAAACTGTTGAACTCATTATGATAAATTTTAATATAGATAGGACCATGAAGAGGGTTAAAGAGGAGGGTGGAATAGGGGATGACAGTTTGTACGGGGAGACAATTATTTCTCTATTGCATTAAAAGTGCCTTATTAAAAATCTTTTTTTTTTTTTTAAAGAATATTAGCAATGCTTTTTTCAGGCATTACTAATATTCCTATTGCCTCCAAATAAGCTCGAAGCTTGCGCTAGGAGTGGGTACGACAATAGCCCAAGGGGTCAGGATCGAACCCTCGACTCTCGCGTTAACGGAGCGAAGTCGGCCCTTCTACCGTTGAGCTATTGAGGCTTCGATTTGATTGATTTTCGATTGCATTACTAAGTTTACAACTGTATCTTTTATTTTCAGTGAAAAAGAATCAGAAAAACTTGAAGAAGTCCAAAAACAACCAGATATAATTTCACCGAAAGAAGAATTAATAACACAAGAAACAATTAACTCACCAATATTGACGATGACGAAGAAACATAACAACACTAAACTTAAACAAGACGACAAGAGCAATATTAACAGAGAAATCCAATTAACGATTAAGGACAACACAGAAATTAACGTAACGAATGATAAGAATGAAATAGAAATAACGGAAAGGGATGTAACGGATAATATAGATATGGAAAAGACAAAACTGATCAGTAAGCCGATGAATTCAACGATGGTGATAACGAAAGATTTGGATAGAACCGTTGTTCTTCCCAACGGGGTGTACAACCATGCTCCGGTTACACCTAAGAGTGTGGTAAGTTTTACACATTAGAGTTCCATCGCTAAATGGCAAAAACCTTATTAATTTCGTTATGTCTGTCTGTCTGTATGTCACAATAATTTTTCTCGGTGACTATTGGGTCTATAAATATGTAATTTAGTAAATAGGTGTATTCTATGAACTGCTATAAAATTTTGGAATGAAATAGTAAAATATATAAAAGTTAAGGTCATGTATGGAACATATAACTGAAGGTTGATGTAAAATTTGTATGTATGTCTGTCTTTTGGTTCTGGATATTCTCCAAAATGGCTACACCGTTTTTAACAGGACTTTAACTGATGTTATAAGAAGTAACTAATGCTACTTTTATTTCTGTTTCAGCTTCATGTAAACGAAACCGTTGTATTGGAGGCATGTAATCAGACCTTTGTCCTTGAAAAGGCGAAGACCAATGTGATGGATGCTACTGTTGTACTCGACAAAAGTAAGTATAAAAATCTACATGTAATTATAAAAGGAGGAGACCTGAGAAGAATGATACCATTTATATTAATCAACTAGTAATGAATAATACACACTACCACCCCCATTAGGATAGTGAAACCTTGTGCCGTGGTTGTGGAAACACCAAAACCCATACCGGACATACGTGCCTGTACGATTTTAAAGGCGTCGGGATGTGACGACCCCATCGCCCGCTGTTGGGATAACCTCTGTCACAACAGAGATTATTCCACCAGTGCAATCAGTCACACTGGTGGTAGGTCTTTTGTTGCAAGAGGCCGGCTAGGTAGGTACCACCGCAGTGTCCAATATTCTGCCGCCAAATAGTAGTGTTTAGGCACTACTGTGTTAAGGTTTGAAGGGCATTGTACGCTAGTGAAATTACTGGGCGAACGAGATTTAAGAACTAATATCTCGAGGTTGGCAACGCGCGAGTGGCACCTACTAATGGTGCTGCAAGCGCTCATAGGCTGCGGCAGCCACTTACCATCAGGTGGGCCGTATGCTTGTTTGCCAACTTCTGACTTAAAAAATAAAAATAAAAAACGATGAATAGAAATATTGTGTTGTAGAAAATTGAATGTGAAAAAATAGTGTATTTTCCAGATGCGAAGCAGAACAACCTGAGTGAGGACAACTCCCTGCTGACGGACGACAGCGACGCCATCGAGCACACCCCGCCCAGGAACCCGCCTGTAGCACAACCCACGTCTGTACCTTTGCTATTCCGATATTATATATTCATTCACACTAATTTAACATTTTCATTGAAGAAAAAAAACATTTTATTCTGACTGCTATAATCTTCTTATGAAGTATTTATTAATTACTTAAGGCTTGGTTACGTGGAGAGGAGGGTTGAGTTGAATCTCAGCCAATCTTTGTCTTGGGTATTATCATGTAATTTTTTTTCTGCTTTTTTAAAAATAAATCGAATTAAAAAAACCTGAAATTTTGGAAAGATCACCAAATTACTTCACTCGAGACCGTCTTTATAAATCGACTAGCGGCCCGCTCCGGCTTCGCGCGGGTATAAAATATATAGCCTGTGTCATTCACTGAAAAAATGATTAAAATCGATCCAGTAGTTTATATGTATTCATTACTGCCCGTGGGCCGCACGCGTTAAATGTAATTATTTACGATATCACATTAGAAAACTCAAAAATAACAGTATTTCTCCACTATTTAATGGACGTTAATATACATATAAACCTTCCTCTTCAATCACTCTATCTATTTAAAAAAACCGCATCAAAATCCCGTTGCGTAGTTTTAAAGATTTAATCATACATAGGGATATAGGGACAGAGAAAGCGACTTTGTTTTATACTATGTAGTGATTATAGCGGGTTGCGGTGTGTAAATTACTTTATATTAGTTAAAGATGTAAATCGATAAAAAATAATTATATTTCCGGAGAAAAGTTCAAAGTCCAAATCACTTTTAATAATGTTTATTAACACACACGAAAGTCCACACATATAAGTTTTACAGAGTACAGCGAAGATTAGAGTATAGATACAGTAGAAGAAGAAATATAAGACGAAATAATAAAGACAAAGCGGTTAGCGTAATTACGAGTAAGCACAGCGCGATAACAAGCGACATACGTTCGGGGTCGGATACGAGTTGTGACTGATGGTCTCGCTACCTGCGCGAGCGCCGGTGCACCGGCCCGGCCGTAAGAATAATAACAACAGCAATGCAGCTAAGCGATGCTTTCCAGTGTAAGATAAGATCGCGCGGTGCGATACTATATATTACTATATTACTTAATTATTTATTATATAGAAATTGCCTGAGTTAATGTGTGGATGATAATATGTGTATATTTTCGTGTATTATATATTTGTGTATGTTTATGTATATATTTATTTGTGTACTTGTCTATGTAGTATATTAATATAGTTTATATAATTATATAAAACTAAATTAATGTATGCTACAGTGATTAACATTTATTTTCAGATCCGCTGTCAAAGAGAAAGTTCAACAGTTCGAGGAAATGGCTACGAGAATAACAAGAACGAAGACGAGAGCAATGGCTAAAAAGGTAGAATAAGTAAATAAGTGTCATTTATGGGTTGCCGTGAGACGACAAGGGGTTGAGTGATATGGGTTGCCGTGGGGTAATAAGGGGTTGCATGTTATAAAAAATGATACAATGGTGTGCCAACACCATTGGCAAATTAAATGAAAGAACTCAACAACTTTTTAGTTTTTTTTTTTCATAATTTCATTGATAAAATGTCCATACCATGGGGCCATATAAAAATCGATTTTTAACGAATAAACTCCAAACGTCCAAAAATAATAGATAGTAAGATTGAAATGTACATTATTTCAGGATGAAGAAACAGAACAGACACCTCCGGACAAAATATCCAAAGCCGTCTTATCAAGTGACACATTGACTAAGATGAACAGTATGATCTTCAACGGGAAGATGCCACAGGTGAGTATTCAATCAAAAAGGGTGCCAACCAAATCTTGTTAATAAACCACCGCTGTGAGTCTGTCTGTCAGTGGGCTGTACCTTGCGAACCGCAATATGTAGAGTTGAAATTTCAACAGACCCTTCAAACGCTTCCTTTAAACTATTTAAAGCTTTAATATTATACGTTTCTGATGAATTTCTGAAGCAAGAAAATCATACTAAGTAATCATAATATATATTTTTTTTAATTTTTAATATATGCTAGACATTTAACAGATTATGATATTCCAAGTCCGGGGGCTCAGACACACAATGACAAGGATAAACACATGCTTGTGTGGTCAATACAAAAACCCAAACGGGTATCAAACCTGTGACCTGTGGCGAATAAGGCAATAATATTAAAATTAATATTACAGATATCAGTATCAGCAACGAAACCACGCGCGACCACATCGAACAAGTCGCACATACCGACGTCCGTGTCCAAGCTGAGCGGTATCAACAAGGCGAGGGAGGCGGAGGAGCAGCGGAGGGAGGTAGAGGACGCCAGGAGGAAGAAGGAGGCGCTTCTAGAAGCTAAGAGGGAGCTGCAGAAGAAGTGAGTCACATATCTATTTTAATTAAAATATTAGAGGTGTGCGAATAATTCGAAAGTTCACGAATAATTCGAATTCGAAAATCGAATCGAATAATTTGAATTTTTCCGAGTTATTCGTAAACTATTAAATTATTTGTGAATTTTCGAGTATTTTGAATTCAGGGTTTCTTATGTTCGATATTCAAATATGAATTTAACAGTCTATATACATTTTATTCAAACTATGAAATATAGTTACACAAATAGAACTATTATTATAATTTTTTATTCTAAAGACAATGAAATAACAGAAATTATATCGTAGTAAATACAGTATTATGAAAAATATAACATTTGAAACTTTGCTACAAATTTTTGTTTAAAAATAATAAATACTATACTGAATCGGGTGATAAAAATTGAAAATCCAAAGACATTTCATTAGTTCGCGAATTATTCGAAAATTTTCAAATTATTTGAATATTTCGAATTATTCGATTTTTACCCGACTGCCGGAGGGTAATGTTTTTTCGTGGAATTGTTTCGAAATTCGAATAGTTTCGAAATTCGAATGGAAACGAATATCAATATTTGTTGCCGCGCAACGCCTTAACTATTTATAATCTATGCTAATAGGTATTAAATAGAACGCAATATAATTAATCCATATCCTCTTCCTTTCTTGTGTCCTTGGTCGCACATCTTCTTTCCCTTTTTTACCCATTCCTTCAACGCAAAAGAAGAAAAGGACCGAAGACGCAACCGACATCTTAACATCAACTCTGGCGCCACTGTGTTGGTATTCGCGTGTTAGTATTCGCGACTCGCGAGTGCTCCGCTAGTGTGTGTGTTCGTAACCGCCAGCGCGAATGGCATGTTTCTGACGCTATAATATTAATCGGCCGATAAACTATTAAATAACCCGCGAGTGATATATTTACTAAGAACTTTAGTTAAATACAAGAAGAACCCAAATACGAGGCGTCCAGCTACACGGTAGGAATTAAGATATTAACACAACCTCCTTACGCCCACGCTCCTTTTTCCCGCACCCCACTTCGTGGTGGTTTTTAGGTTTTAATGAACCAGAGCCACCAATATTCGATTCGATTCGAATAATATTCGCACACCTTTATTGGATATCTGCTTTTACTGTATTTTATGTAAATAATTTTATTAGACCCTTATAGTAATTTAGTCCCATGGAACAGGACCTCGGAGGTCTTAAATTCTGTGAAAGTATGAGGAAAAATCCCAAAATGAGTGGTGGTGGCCAACTTTAGTGGTGCGTTTGTTGATTGTGGTATGTCTGAAAGGGCTCGCCTGGTTAGCTAATCGGACGTTGGTGATAAACTCCTGAAATGACTGCTCGTTTGACGTATTTCGAAATCTGCCAGTGTTACCAGTTTTATCTTGTGGGTTGGCAAAGTACGTAAGGGTGGCTATTGCAGTTCGCCTCCTGCAACGGTATTAGTTGTCTTTGCGTTTTGATTTTATTTCCATTTACCAATCTTATAAAGCCTCAATAGCTCAATGGAGGGGCCGACTCTAAAACTCTAACTCTAACGTTAAAGTTGGAGGTTCCATCGTAACCTGTTTTGGAGAGGCAGAAAGGATATTCGTAAAAACTTGAATTGCTAATTTAAAAAAATAATCTTAAAACAGGAAACGCGAGGAAAAGATGGCGGCCGCGGCGGCGGCTCGCGAGGCGGCGGAGCGCGAGCGGCGCGCGCTGCTGCAGGCGGCGGCGCGCGAGCGGCGGGAGAAGCAGGCGCACGCCGACCTGGGCAAGCTGGAGCGCCTGCGCGAGGCCGAGCGGGTACGCGCACCGAGCCCTTCTATACTACAAATGCACTCATATTTGCTGGTGCTCCTTTTGTAAATTTGGACTAAATGCAACGAAATGAAATTGGTCACAGTGGCTTCGCGTGCGTGAATAACGATTTTTAATATAAGCTCTGAAAAAACCAACGGCCCCCACCCTCCCTCTCTTTTAAAAACTTTGAATGACATATTTATTTATATCGAATCAACTGCCTAAAAAAATAAATTTCAAGCTTTAAGCTCTAACAATGACGATACTTCGACACAACTTTCATCCCCCTTGCAACTTCATTCAAACCAAACTTCATTCAAACAGCTTCGTTGTTTTAGTGTAAATTTACGAAAGAAAGGTGAATCTTAAGGCATTTTGTTTTATATGGAAGGACCGATTCATTTATAAGAAGTCTGTCTTGGATATGTAGGTTTTTTGAAGTAAAACTTCTTTAGAATCAACCAAATCAAATATTTTTATTCAACGTAAAAAGCATATAACTTATTTGTTGAAAGTCAAGATTCTACTACCGGCTACTAAATTAAACCTCTACCCGAGAAGAACCGGCGAAACAAACTCGGGGGTTATATCTTTTTTAATATATTATTTTTTTAATGTTCAAGTAATTTACATATTATGTTCACTGAAAAGCCTGGAGTGATTGTCTCATTCCCAAGGTTTGGTGATCGCAATGTTATTTGAAAATTCGATTAAACGAAAAAGCAACACTAAAAAGAGACAGACGCATATATCAATAGGTTTTACACCTATATGACTATGGTTTGGGAGAAAAAGGCACAGAGGGGGTAGAATTGGGCCGTCGCTCTTTTTTTTTTCGGAATGGGTATTCCTGTTGGCCTTATTGGCCTTGACAGCGTCACCGGGCGGGGGGGGCGAGTACAGAGACTCAGCCGTGATAAAGGGGCAGGCCTCACGGAAGCTCAAATTTGATTCCGTCCTTAGGGTGCTTCCTGCGAAGCCGAACTACGGCTAAGGAAGAGCCGTCGTACGAACCGCAACAGTACTCATACATTTACTTTACGCCGAATTTCTAGGATAGTACTTCCCCGGTCGCGCCTACGCTCTACTACTAGAAAGAGACAGGACAGTCGTCACCGTTGAAAGGGATCAGATTAGCATTTGACCTCCATTAGTCCGTAGACTATCTTCTTTAAAAAAAAAATTTAAATCCCACAGAAGAAGCTCGAGCAAGCGCGCAAAGTGGCGGAAACGGAAGAGAGACGGCGAGCCGACGAGCTCGCCCGCCAGCTGCGCCTCGCCGAGGAGCAGAAGCGCGCGGAGGCGCGGAAGAGACAGCTGGAGGAAGCGGAGGCGTTAGTTTTTTTTATATTACTAAGTTGGCAAAAAAGCATACGCCACCTGATGGTAAGCGGTCGCTGTAGCCTATGAGCACTTGCAGCACCATTAGTAGGTGCCACTCACGCGTTGTCAACGAGACATATTGGTTCTTAAATCTCCTCTGCCCAGTAACTTCACTAGCCTACAGTACCCTTCAAACTGGTACACAGTAATGCCAAAGACACTTCTGTTTTGCAGTAGAATATTTGACACAGCGGTGCTACCTACCTAGTCGGCCTCTTACAACAAAAGAATCTTTGCCGTGACAGAGATTGTCCCACCAGCGGGCGGGTGGGGTCGCCTCGTCACGACGCCGGTAGCTTTGAGTCACTAATCATTTTTTCTTAAAAAGAATATTTAGCAAGTCATTACTAATATTCCTATTCCCCCTCCAACTTAGCTCATGGCTTGCGGTAGGAGTGGGTACGACAATAGCACATAAGGGTCGGGCTCGAATCTATAACTCTCGAGGTAACAGAGCCGGACCTCACACCGTTGAGCTATTGATTGAAACTTGTCAAAATTACAGCTATGAAGGGTCATCTGTAAATTGCGTCACATAAAAAGATCGAAATGGGTCGACTAATGTATCGACATTGTGTATCAAGGGGTTGAAAGGGTCCTAAGTAATTTTAAAATCGTAAATTAGTATTATTAAACGTAAAATTACGAAAACCTTTAAAATAATACTGAACTAATTTTTGAACTGCTGTTTTAATTTAGTAGTTTCTAAATGCAAAATTGCAAAAATCATGTGACATCACACTTAAGAAGGTTTAAAAATGTTATTAACTCGTATATTTAATGATTTGTATTTTACGAATTATATAAACTGTCCAATCAATATTTAAAATTAATGTACATTAAAATTTCAGAATGAAAAAGGAGGCGGTGATAAAGGAGAAGGAAATCGAAAGGATGAAGAAAGAGTATATGGAGAGGCAGAAGATGAAGCAGAGAATAGAAGGCGATAGAAGTGAGTACCGTTTCATATGGTTTTGCGAACGAGGTTCCTCACGGGCTCAGTGGGTTTTTGTAGGGAAACGACCCGACAAAGAGTTGTGGTTTATTTTTATTTAGGCTGTCACAGGGAAGGCATGGTATGAGGTGGCAAGGTCTGGGTAGATTTTATGGAATGGGATGACAAGGGGTGCAAGAAGTGGTGACAATAGATGTGGTTACAAAGTGTTGCATGGGTTGGAATAATAAATTAAATTGTAGCGACATCTACACGCAACACGACGTAACGCGATAGAAAGACAAGATTGTCACAATGTCGCATCAAGCTACAACGACACCTACAGGGCATATTACGCAACGATATGGACGACCAACCAACGTCACGATCCTAAATCGCGCTATCAAAGTTTCCTACGCTCTTGAGATATATATACAACTTTCCAACGTAAGTCGTCGGGCTTCGGTCCGCCAGGCAATATCACCCGCCTGGTCGGAGGATCCTCCCTTAGTGTTGGAAGGCATTTACAATGACGTACCCTCCACAAAATTAATATTGAAAAATCTTGTAGGAATGTTGTTCCCATCGCGTGTGACACCTTTCAATTTTTTGAAATTATTCTTCTTTAGGCACTTGTCGGAAAAATTAACATAATGGAATTTCGAAACAATCAACTTGTCGAATATTATTACTTTTTCTTTTCGACAATATGGAGTCATCTTTATTATATTACAACACTAATAAAAATAATTTTGTGTGTCCACAGTGCAAACGCCGCTGCGAGGCGCCTCGCCGCTGGAGCCCGTGTACATGGCGGGCGGCTTCGAGTTCCTCAACTCCGACTCGGACGACGAGAGGCCCGAGCCCCCGGCGCCGGCCTGGTCCACCTCGAAGGTTTGTTCACACTATATCACATAACCTCCCATACCCATACCCATTGGAGTAGCCAGGATTTAAATAAATAAACGCTGCACACTCAACAGTTCCCATTAGGATAGTGATATCCTGTGTCGGGGGTCCGAAAACACATACAAGGACAAGGACAAACACACCCAGGCTGGAAAGTGTGCTTGCGTGGTCAATACAAACATATTATGCTCCGAGCGGGAATCGAACCCGCGACCTGTGGCGTTTAAGGCAGGTCCGCTGCCGTTGCGCCACAACGTTGTCAAAGGATTTGGCGCAGGAAAGGGCAAAATCTTAAAGTAGAGTGTAGATGGGGGCAAAATGACTATTATCTGTAATAGTTATTAGTTAAATAGTTTAAAATGTATTATATTCTTGCATTTCTGAGTATTTTTCAAGGTTCTGGGTGGGCCAGTTGCTCTCTCATGTTCTTACCTCGCTACGCCCATCGCCAGCTTAAGTTATATTTCAGTGTGTCCAGTGTGCTAATTCCACGACAATTTTTGTATCCATTAAAACTTAATATTTATTTTTTTAATTTTAAAAATCGAAAATTGACTTTACATTTTAACAAATTTTGATAAGAGTGTTTACAAACGCTGTTGGGATAACCTCTGTTACAACAGAGATTATTCCACCAGTGCAATCAGTCACACTGGTCTTTTATTGCAAGAGGCCGGCTAGGTAGGTACCACCGCAGTGTCCATCATTCTGCCGCCAAATAGTAGTGCTTAGGCACTACTATTAGTCAATTCAACTAGTGGTAGTGCCACGCTGCACAGCTCTTTCTGCTGCAGCCGGGTGGGCCGGCACGACCGAAACACCACTCTCTCACAGAAAACCGGCGTAAAGTGACAATTGTCGCGTTTCGTACGGTAAGTGAGTCCCGGAGGCCTATAACCCCCTCACTTCAATGGACGTGCAGAATTTGGTTTGTGTACCCCAGGAGGGTACCACTTGCGTTCGCGGTGGAGAATCCCTCTCTGGGCGTCCATGCTCAGGAAGAACTCCACCTGAGAATGAATGCCCAGGCTGCCCTCCGAATTCTGGGGGGAGCAATTTTGCGCGCTCTGGAACTGTTCGGGGCAAACAAAGCAGGCTACCTAAGGCTACCCCTGTCACGCTTACTGTGGACTTCTGCAACATAAGGGGGCTAAATTCCAACCTGAACGCCGTCCACCACCATCTTGAGACGGCGAAGCCGGCCTTGCTTTTCCTAACAGAGACACAGATGTCTTCTCCGGCTGATACTTCTTTCCTCTCCTACCCGGGATACAATTTGGAACATTCCTTTGTACCCCGGGCTGGTGTGTGCGTGTACGTCAGAGAAGATATCTGCTCTCGTCGCCTCGGCAGCCTTGAAGTAGGGGACCTATCGATTCTTTGGCTGCGCGTAGACTGCGATGACCATCCGCGAATCTACGCGTGCCTTTATAGATCCCATAGCGGAAATGCCGAAACTGACCGACTCATTGAGCACATCCAAATGGCTACAGATTCCGTGCTGCAACAGATCCCATCCGCTGAGATCGTGATTCTTGGCGATTTTAACGCCCACCACGCCGAATGGCTTGGTTCACGTACCACCGATCGCGCGGGGAGATCTGTTCTCGACTTTGCTTTGGCATATGATCTGACACAACTGGTAACCTCGCCTACGCGAATCCCAGATGTAGAGGATCATACACCTTCACTGTTGGATCTTCTGCTGACCTCTCATCCGGACAACTATTTGGTTTCCGTCGATCCTCCTCTAGGCTCGTCGGACCACTGCCTTGTTCGGAGTACAGTGCCGGTCTCGCGCCCAGCACGGCCCCGCTTCGTGGGCTACCGGCGCGTTTGGCACTACAGGTCGGCGGACTGGGATGGGATGCGTTCTTTCTTTGCGTCCTACCCATGGGGACAGGTTTGCTTCTCGCCGGATGATCCGGACGTCGTGGCCAACTCTGTCGCCGATGTAGTACTCCAGGGCATGGAACTCTTTGTTCCAGCTTCTGCAGTGCCCATCGGAGGCAAGTCACAGCCTTGGTTTGGTCACTCCTGTAAAACGGCGCTTCGCCGAAAACAGGAATGCTACCAAGCCTGGGCTAAAGCGTCGACGTCTCGTGATGTAAATACCAGCGCACTTAGAAAGGAGCACAACTCTGCCTCCAGGTCCTTCAAAAGAGTTATTGCCAAAGCAAAGTCGGAGCACATCGGCAGGGTGGCGAGAAGACTAGTGCGTCTTCCTTCGGGTACACGTGCATTCTGGTCCCTCGCCAAGTCTGTCTTAGATAATTTCTGTAAGCCATCTTTTCCACCTCTGCATAGGGACGATGATTCGGTGGCCCATGCCGCGAAAGAAAAAGCTGATCTTCTGTGCTCTCTCTTCGCGTCCAACTCGACTGTGGATGACCAAGGAAAGTCACCACCGGCAATCCAGCGGTGTGATACCACGATGCCGGAGGTTAAATTTCGGCAAAGTGTAGTTCGCAGAGCACTTCTTTCCTTGGACATTCATAAGTCGAGTGGGCCTGATGGAATCCCCGATCGATGTTGCGGACATGTGCTCCTGAGTTGGCGCCGGTTTTAACGCGTCTTTTCCGGTACTCCTACTCATCAGGCGTCGTCCCGAACTCATGGAAGACGGCTGTAGTGCACCCGATCCCTAAAAAGGCAACCGCTCGGATCCGTCCAATTATAGGCCAATTGCCATTACCTCCTTGTTCTCAAAGATAATGGAGTCCATTATCAACTGCCAGCTCCTGCGGTATCTAGAGGAGCACCAGCTGATTAGCGACCGCCAGTACGGTTTTCGTCGTGGTCGTTCGGCTGAGTGATCTTCTGGTTACCTGACACATAGATGGGCGGAAGCAGTAGAGTCAAGGGAGGCATTGGCGGCCAGTCTGGACATAGCGAAGGCCTTCGATCCGGGTATGGCACAGAGCGCTTCTTTCGAAGCTTCCTTCCTATGGGCTTCCTGAGAAATTATGCGAGTGGGTCACCAGCTTTTGGCAGATCAGACATCAAGGTCGTTGTCGACGGTGCATGCTCTGACTTAAAACCCATTAATGCTGGTGTCCAGCAAGGCTGCGTACTGTCCCCTACTTTGTTTCTTCTGCATATCAATGACATGTTGGAAATTTCCAACATTCATTTGCTATGCGGAACGACAACACTATGGGCGCTTTATACACCGGCCGCGCTAATATTTCTCGGGAAAACGTCATTGATTGCCGGAACAAACTTGTGTCTGAAGTCGAGACTACATTGACCAAAGTCTCGGACTGGGGCCGACTAAATTTAGTCCAATTCAACCCCAAGAAGACACAAGTTTGCGCGTTAACCGCTAAAAAATCACCATTTGTCGTATCTCCTCGTTTTGAGAACACTCCACTGGCTGCCACAGCTAGTATCAGGAATACTTGGTGTCGACATTTCGAGCGTCGTTCAGTTCCGCGATCAATTGGAAGGAAGGGTCAAATTGGCCTCTAAAAGCTTGGTGTGCTCAGCAAGGCGAGGCACTGCTTCACGTCGGCTCATCGCCTGAAGCTCTACAAGGCGCAAATTCGACCGCACGTGGAGTACTGCTCTCACCTCTGGGCGGGAGCTCCCCAGTACCAGCTACTTCCAATTGACCGCATCCAACGTAGAGCGGCTCGAATTGTCGACGATCAAGCCCTTTCCGATCGGCAGTCCTTTGGCATTGCGTAGAGATGTCGGATCACTCTGCATCTTCTATCGCATATATCACGGGGAATGTTCTGAGGAATTGTTTGGATTGATCCCGCCGGCTGAATTTCACCATCGGACATCGCGACAAAATTCTAAATTCCATCCCTACCACCTCGATGTCTGGAAATCCACAACAGCGCGATTTAGAAGACATTTTCTTCCTCCCACAACCACTCTGTGGAATCAACTTCCGCCGGCGGTCTTCCCGAACCGATACGACTTGGGAACCTTCAAAAGAAGAGCGTATTCTTTCCTTAAGGTCGGCAACGCGCCTGCATGCCTTCTGGTGTTGCAGATGTTCATGGGCGGCGGTGATTGCTTAACATCAGGTAAGCCTCCTGCCCGTTTGCCCCCTCTTACATAAAAAAAAAAAAACTGTGTTCCGGTTTGAAGGGCATTGTACGCTGAGTGAAATTACTGGGCGAACGAGATTTAAGAACTAATGTCTCGAGGTTGGCAACGCGTGATAATGGCGCCTACTAATGGTGCTGCAAGCGCTCATAGGCTACGGCAACCACTTACCATCAGGTGGGCCGTACGCTTGTTGCCAACTTCTAATATAAAAAAAAAAAAAAAAAAGTCACCTACATGTTTCGTGTGACATGTTATGTCAGACTGCTGATGCGCATGTACATTGGACTCTGAGTGTTACGGCTTAATGTTTATGATTTCAAAAATTGTAAGTTTTCACTGTAACCGGTCGTTAAATCCGGCTCGAAGGACCAAACCGTGACAGTGTACGTGTGTGTGGCAGGGCCGGCTGCCGCAGATGCGCGTGCAGGCGCACGTGCCGGCGGCGCTGGTGGCCCGCGTGTTCGCGGTGCGCGCGCACTCGCCCGACCTGCGCGAGATCTTCCCCAGCATCGAGCGCGCGCGCCTCAAGCGCACGTCCTCCGCCGTGTGGCGCACGCCGCCGCGCGCGCTGCCGCCCCTCAAGGAGTAGCGGGCAGCGCCTTAGGTTGGCACGGAGACAACCAACCATTTATATTCCTACTGCCCCTCCAGTGGGTATGAGAATATCCCAAGAGGGTCAGGATCGAACCCGCGACTCTCGCATTAACGGAGCGGAGTCGGCCAGAACGATTGCCATCCGACCGCCGCAACCCTAAGCGCGAACCAGTAACTCATTGAATAACAGCAATTTACTTATCAAGAGTTAACGATTATTATCAGAAGTTATGTGATAACAACCGGGACCGACAGCTTAACGTGCTCTCCGAGGCACGGTGAGGAGACCCACAAGAACAAATGCCCAGACGGAAACAGAATTTTGTAAATCAATGCAAACATCTGCGCGAGCGGGCATCGAACCCGCAACCATCCACGCTAAAGGCGAACTTGCTACCCACAATGCAACAACAGATAAATAATATTACATCTTTTTATTGTTCTAGAAATTTGCACATATCATCGGGAGTCGCTGGCGGCGAATTGTAAATAAATGTTTTGTGTTAACTTGAATGTTACTGTCAATCAGTGCGATCATGAAGTAGGCTTCTTGCGACCAATAAACGTATATATTATAAATTAATATTAACTTTTTATTATTTTATATAATTACGGACTATGTAGTTTTGTCTACACCTGCCTCACTTATCCCTTAAAATTTTTACCTCGTCAGTTATATTAAATTTATTATTGATATTTCATTTCGTTAAGTTTTAAATAACCTTTAGTATATAGTGTTATTTAGATTAAATTGGTTTAGGAAAACTTCACTTTAAAAAAAAGGAAAATCGCAAACGATTTGAATGTCAAAACATAAGTCGAGAAAAGGGTACTAAAATGTTGTCTTTGTCTATTTAAATATAGATAAAAAAAGTTGTAACCATAGACTTACTATGGACCGGCCGTCTATACAGATAAAATATTTACGCGTCACAAGCTAACTTTAAATATTCGGCGAATATCAAATGAAATTAGCTTGTGACTAAGGTCGTTCGTTCCATTTGGTCTTGAATTTATTGTGACACCAACTTGTCTGACTTTGTCTGTACAGAAGGGCCGGTCAGCGTTGTAAGTCTTTTGGTATAAAACAGTAGACACGAAAACTGATCAAAGATATAAATAGTGTCGTTATAGATTTTAATATATAGATAATTGAATTAATGTTAGTATTATTTAGTCATATTCTGTAGATGACATAGAAAGTTCTAGAGGAACTTCTAAATTAATGAAATTCATTAAAGTATTTACTTTGAGAAGCGTTGGATCAGCAAAGTTTCTAAATAAGGTTTAAATTACAATTGTCAGCATGGATTCACATTTTTTATAAGTATACTCGATTTAACATGTTTAAGGATGCTTAAGCATGCATATGTATGAAAGACAAATGGCTCGAACTAAATAAAATGACGTATGTTCAAAAGTAAAAGTAAGAATGGGGCTGGTATATTGACCAATGACAATGGTATGATGGCATTATTTAGTTCCCCGCCACTTGTTAGATGGCGCTTCAGTTTTATGCCATATAGATGCGCATTCTAGTGTATTCTCTATATCTATGAATTGGTGGCAACTTCAGGGAGAGGGAAGCACTTTAGCATACGATGCGTTTGAGTATGTCCAAAACCTACCTGTTAAATGCGAATCAATACTGATAAAAGTAATTCAAGCCTAACAATAAAATAAAAATTCCAATTGTATACTCGGATGAGAAAAATTTTGTGCCTTTATAGTATACTCGGAAAGATTAAACTTAGTTTTAGACTATTTTTAATTCAATTTTTTAAGACAATTTTTGGTATTATAATTAACTACACGAGGAAATTGTTAATATTTAATGTTTGATGCCGTGACAAGAATCACGATTGAGACTATATGTTTTAAATTAAGACTGCTATGTATTTGAAAATATCTTAGAAATAAAAAATATTACATATAGTACCTAATTTGATTTTTATTTTAGTTATCAAAATTTCCAAAACCAACCTCTTACAATGTCGTAGACTTATAAAAAGTACTCAATATTATATACTATAATATATAGTAATAAGTTCAGTACATGACCCCCACAAATAGAAAAACTATAGCGCGGCTACTTGTTGAATATACCAAAGGACCAGAGTCGAGTGTCTTTTCAGACGCTCAACATAGCGATAGGTTTCACGCTGCACAAATTTAACGTAAATCCTATTATGGCCCTGTATAAAAAATATATGGCGTAAAATGAGTCCTATGCGAGTATGGCATAAAATGAGTGTCATATCACAGTCATACCTGCACATATCACACACCCACAGTTACATATACACACCTACACACACACACAAATAAACAAGCGCTCACGTATGCTAGCACAAGTATATAGTTTTAAGTTAAATAAATGTTTAAAATTGTTGTTTTAGTTTTTAATCTACCTTCCTAATCGGCGGTAGCTTCACTTAGGCGGACATAACAGACTGTATATTTGACGATTCAAAAGCGCTTAAAAGCCTATTTGAACAAAAAAAAAATCTTTATTGTTATACTATCCAATTTGATGTAAGTAAAACTATTGTTCTTATAATAAGGGGGAAGACGCTGGCACCTGTAACACAGTTTTTACTAGCGCAAATGCTAGGGAATTCTATAAAATCACTGTACCAATCTCATGTCAATAAAGATTATTATTATTTTATAAGACAATGGCGTAAAATGTCAAACACGAGTATTGGATAAAATGACAATGTTCAACATTGAAGCGCCCCCAAACAACTGGTTGGGAAACAAACACCATCGCACGTATGCTATACAAAAACCTTAGATTGGTCATCTTCTTTCTTGGTGGCGCTTATTTGGACGCAAATAAGCAATACCATGTCAACCCACACGAATGTCATTTCGAGAAAAACGCGTTTGAAAATGTTGAACAACTTGGTTTAAAATTTTTTGTTTTATATATTGGTCAAGTTTTTGTCAATTTCAAGATGTATGTAAGTTACTTTTCTTATTTTCATCCTTCAATTTAAAATAAAACCGTCGAATCTATTTTTTATATGCATGATTACTGTTATTTTACTTATCATACTTATTAGTATTATTTTACTTATCAATAGCTCAACTCTTCTATCGGCGTCGGGACGTGACGACCCCTCGCCCGCTGTTGGGATAATCTCTGACACAACAGAGATTATTCCACCAGTTCAATCAGTCACACTGGATAGGTCTTTCGTTGCAAGAGGCCGGCTAGGTAAGTACCACCGCAGTGTCAAATATTCTACCGCCAAAGAATAGTGCTTAGACATTACTGTGTTCCGGTGTGAAGGGCACTGTACGCTAGTGAAATTACTGGGCAGAGGAGATTTAAGAACTAATATCTCTCGTTGGCAACGCGTGAGTGGCACCTACTAATGGTGCTGCAAGCGCTCATAGGCTACGGCAGCCACTTACCATTAGGTGGGCCGTATGCTTGTTTGCCAACTTGTAACATAAAAAAAGGTAAAGGGTTTAAAGATTCGATCTGGACCCTTTGTGCTATTGCTTAGTGCTATAAAAAGGAAGTCGAATCTTTTGATCTATTTTTAATTTTTTTAGATCCATGTTTTTACAGTACAATTTTTTTTTTTAAGACTGATCCTTATTACAGTAAAAAATATAATAATAATGAGATAAAAAAGACTGGTATAAATAAAACAATACACATATCTAAACAATACTTTAATGCTAACCACCACTTGATCCATATACGAATTTCACCACCACGGAATCGAGCGAGCGTTCAATTACACGTAAAGATGGTGAAGCCAGTTCTGTGTGTGCGTGTGAGTTTTACACATAATCGAAACACTCGTTCGGGAATGTCGGCATCGTACATTTCAACTATTGAACACGAAACATGTGATAAATACGAGATCGAAAACAGTTGACAAAATGGCGTCATTAATAATCCGATTCCATCCAAAATATATCGACGTTATACATATATAATCAAACACCAAAGTATTAAACGTAAAAAAATCGTTTCGTTTAAATTAATATTTTTCAAAAAAAGATTTATTATTTGACAAATAAATAAGGTATGAGATATATAATTTTAACAGATACAAGATGGCCGCCTCTCGATTTGACATTTACTCAAGAGCAGCAGCACCGGAGATAATTTCAATAAGTTCTCTGGTGATGACGGCCTGGCGGGTCCTGTTGAAGGTCAGGGTCAGCTTCTCGATCATCTCGCCGGCGTTCTTGGAGGCGTTGTCCATGGCCGTCATGCGGGAGGACTGCTCGGAGCAAGCCCCCTCCTTCATCGCGTAGAACAGCATCGAGGCGAGGGAGAACTCCATGTAGGACTGGAGCACGTCGGAGTCCAGCGAGTCGTACACGGCTAGCTTTGGGGCGCCCTGGATATAAAAAAGACTCTTAACTGAATGGACTTTAATGTAGAACGTCTGATAATAAATCTCGCCTTTGGAACGAAAACGCAAAACGCCACAATTTAAAAAAATCGGAAATTTAGTTATCAGCGTAAAATGGCTTAAAACGAAATAAACGTAACAATAGTCCAAACATGGCCATAGTCGAGCGTAAATAACCAGGAAAATATAATATACGAAAGATTGTGCAGGTGTCAATATTTTAAAACTTGTTTTGTTAATTCCCAAAAAATGCTTTTTTGTTTTCATCCTAAGTGTATTTTTATCCAACAATAATAATAATAATAATCATTTATGGTCCATTTTGTTAGTAATACATTGTTCTTAAAAATATTATTGTTAGTATACTATCATTTGTCATTACATTCAACTTTTACAATTAATTTTAATAATGCTATATATTTACTTACATTTTATTTTAACATTTAAATTATTTATTAAAAATTATTATTTCATAAGAACATTCATGAAACACTTAACTGCAAAATTATCATAACATTCCATAAGTGATTTTAGAATTTTATTAGTACTCCCACGCAGCCGCAGGACGGATGGCTTTACAGCTATAGTACTTTCGCAGTATAGCTGTAAAGCCATCCGTCCTAGCCTCGACAAACATATTTGAAGCACTGCAGAAGCGTGGGAGTCCTAACAACATTCTGAAGGCGTTGTTATATTGTACTCTTAGCACATTGTATGTTCTTTGTGAATATGAAAACCATAGAGCACTTGCATAGAAATTCTGGCAGTAGGCCTTAAACAGAGTTATTTTTGTCATTTTTGAGCAAATACCAAATCTACGAACTAGCATATTCGCCCTGATAGCCATTGCCCTACGCTCCCTTTCCAAGTCCAATGAGTGACTGGTTAGCCTTTAAGGTAACAGAGGTCATATGGGCATCCCTCTGTGTAAAGGGACAACAACAATCTTATCCGGATTCCACAGGTTAGTTCCTACGGATAGGAGTAACAAGCAAACCCTCGTTAATACTGGAAATAATGCTATGAACTAACCTCGATAGCCTTGAGGCTGAATAGCGGCAAGTCGGCCTGTGAGTACGAGACAACGGATTTGAACTTGTTGTAAACGATCTTGCCGGAACCGAAGTCATAGCCGGATGTCATGACGGCGTTCGCCAGCTTCGCAGCATCCAGGAATGTGGGGGGAAGACGGCCGATCTGGAATATTGTATTATATAGTGCGTTTCAAATAAGAACAGGACTGTGCTCGTGGCTAACTTCACACTGTTAACCAAGTAAAAGTAGCGTTAGCACTATAAATCACTAACCAGACATTATAATTATGTTAAAATAAATAGAGTAGTGATTTATTTATTTATATTATTTGATTATATATTTTATTAATATTGAAAAAATAATAAAAATATTTCAAAATTTTAAATAAACTCCAAGACAAAATATAGATCAAATAACTAAATATGAAATTAGAAATACAATATAGGAAATTACATTATCCCATTGACTTAATTTTTAATATAAATAATATTAAGAGTTTCTGTCCAAACTGCAAGGTCTTATTAGAGATATCAATTTCAATATATGTTCATTCGTCCATTCTTTTTTGCACGTTGTACTAATAAATCTGAAGTTGTTGACCATTCCGGTTTAAGATGGCAGATTTTTCAGTGCTATTCTTATTTGAAACGCATTATATGTTTAGTTGTACAAATAGCTCAATGGTAGAAGGGCCGACTTCGCTCCGTTAACGCGAGAGCCGCGGGTTCGATCGTGCCCGCTATTGTCGTACCCACTCCTAGAGCAAGCTTCGAGTTTATTTGGAGGGGCAATAGGTATATTAGTAATGCCTCGAAAAAGCATTGCTAATATTCTTTGAAAAAAAAAAAAAATACCACCCCCGAAATTTAGTAACCTCCAAACCAACTTAAGCTATCACATGTTCAATTAATATTATTTCGTTGTTAATTTAATTATTTAATTTACACAAAATTACAAATAGGATTACTTGACATATGTATATACATCATTTGATTATATATATCTAAGAAACTTATAAAAATATATATGTATAGCAAAACGATAATTTTAATGCTTACATACATTTTTTGTATTCTTTTTTTTATTTAGTTACACCATTAGTAGGTGCCACTCGCGCGTAGAACTGACACAGCGGTGGTACCTACCCAGCCGGCCTCTTGCAACAAAAATCATAAAACCAGTGTGACTGATTGCACTGGTGGCACAAACTCTGCTGTGGCAGAGATTATCCCAACAGCGGACGATGGGGTCGTCACGTCCCGACGCCGGTAAAAATTCTTAAAATACTGACCTCATTAGCAACACTAATGATGTGCTTTCCGTACAAGCGCTGGAGGATGTTGCGAGACTTGTCTCCAACGCAGATCACCTTGATGTTGTCCGCGTCGGGCTCCTGGAGGCGGGTGCGGATCACCTTCGACACTCCGGTGTGGACAGCTCCACAGAGACCTGCCCGATACAGGAATTATAAGCGGCTAATACCCAAGTCAAACAGACGGTAAAAAATGCAAATTCTTTGTCCAAATAAACAACTCAGATCAAACATTGTCTATAGACAATAAAAAAAGCCTCAATAGCTCCACGGTAGAAAGGCCGACTCCGTTAACGCGAGAGTTGGGTTCAATCCTGAGCCCCTTGGGCTATTGTCGTACCCACTCATAGCGCAAGCTTCGAGCTTATTTGGAGTGACAATAGGAGTATTAGTAATAAATTAAAAAAGCATAGCTAATATTGTTAATTTAAAAAATATATATTAGAAATTTTGTAGTTCCCTCTGCTAGGGGCTTTCACACTTGCTCAAGGTCTAAAAGGTCTAAAGGCAATCTTATAAAAATTGCTGAATGTCCCACAGACAAATTACATTTAAAAAAATGAATCGAGCTTTCAGGAACCATATTGTAACCGACAATCAACATTTTGAACAGGAGAAGGTTTTTTGTAACTGATTTTAAAGTATTTTCACTATTTTCGTGATTTTTTCATGAACGTTTATATTTTATAACCACTGTTTGGTTATAACATTATTTTTAACTCATTACTTCAAAATTACATATATATTGTATCCAATGGTTACTTTAAGATACAATTTTGAGATTTTTGGAACTTACAATGTCCTGAAAAAGCTTGATATTTCTAACGTCTGAAAGTTTAATTACTCCATGAAAAAAATTATATTACTCCATGAAAACATATTTCTAGCACATTAATCTGTAAAAAATAAATAAATAATAATAAATAAATAAACGCTATGTGTAGCGTTGACTCAACAGCCCCCATTAGGATAGTTATATCCTGTGTCGGGGTTCGAAAACATACAAAATGACAAGGACAAACACACCCAGACCAGAAAACATGCTTGTATGGTCAATACAAACATCTACTCCGAGCGGGAATCGAACCCGCGACCTGTGGCGCTTAAGGCAGTTTCGCTACCGCTGCGCCACAACGTCGTCAATTAATTCTTTAAGACTTACCCCTGTCAGAAGTCATTGCGATGTAGAGCTGCTTAGGTTCATTCTCAGGAACAGCAACCTGTAATATTAAAATATTTGAATAAGAAAGTACAATTCTAAAATATACTTTTTTATAATTTCTCAAAATCTGCCGGCGTTGGGACGTGACGACCCCATCGCCCTCTGTTGGGATTGTCTGTCACAGCAGAGATTATTCCACCAGTGCAATGAGTCACACTGGTGGTAGGTCTTTTGTTGCAAGAGGCCAGCTAGGTAGGTACCACCGCAGTGTTAGATATTCTACCGCCAAATAGTAGTGCTTAGGCATTACTGTGTACCAGTTTGAAGGGCACTGTAGGCTTAGGTTAGGCAAAGGAGAATCAAGAACCAATATCTCTTGTTGGCGACGCCTGAGTGGCACCTACTAATGGTGTTGCGCTCATAGGCAACGGCAACCGCTTACAATCAGGTGGGCCGTGTGCTTGCTTGCCAACTTGTAACACAAAATTGCCTGAAATTATTGAATTTAATATTAACATTAATTATATACACCGCTAACTGCAAAAACAATCAATAAATTATTTACCCAAGTAAATACTATTATATTATATCTGATAATAATTGTTAACTCTTGATAGGGAATTTGCTTTCAACCATTGAGTTACTGGTTCGCCTTAGGCTTACGGAGATAAGATGGCAGTCACTCTGTGTAAAAACTAGTAACCTGTTGTATCTAGATAAGGTAAGACCCTGGGTAAAAACTCGTATAACCAGAATAATTCTAAGAAGAAAAATATTATAATAATGATAGCACTATTTAAATGATAATTTACAATAAATATATATTAATTTAAAGTGCCAAGTTTTGACTTGATTTTAGTTGCACATTAATAATGCATAAATATAATTTTTGAAGTGAAACTTATTGAGAATTGTTGTGATTTCAAACTGGATACAACGGAAAAAACGACAGGTAAGAGACACAAATACAAAAATGTGTAGGAATGAATGAGACAGAAATATACACACTATTTTATATATATTTATCTCATTGTTTAGTCAATTTACTGAAGACAGACCGACCGACCGACCGACGGACAGACAGACAGACAGACAGACGGACGGACGGACGGACGGACGGACGGACGGACGGACGGACGGACGGACGGACGGACGGATGGACAGACAGGCAGATTAAGTTTTTACTCGCTGACTGATTTTAGCTAAAGAAGTTTTACTTCAATGGTGTGGTCTAAAGCACACTGTATTTTTTTTTCGGTCCTCCTCTCCACCTCTAACTTCAAATTGTATCTCCTACAGATTGTCGCAAAATAGAAGTAGGTGTTCTTCAGCCCTGATTTATGGCGAAAAGTAGTAGTTTACCGTAGATATAGAGAAAGTAAATCAAAAACTCCTTAGTGAATATAAATATTTCTGGTATTATGTGTTGCTAGATTTAAGTGTTTTATAATATTTAATATGTATGTTACACTGTAAGGTATATATGTATGGGGCTTGTCGTCTGATTTTAAATAAATAAATAAAAAATAAATTATAGAATTCATACACAAAACAGGTGTGTCTTACTAGCCAAAATAAGTATTGATAACATTTTTTAAATCAAAGGTATGCTGGTTATTTTTGAAAATCCAATATAAAATTTTTATTAGAATGGATATATCATTCAATATTAATGTGATAAATTACCTCAGCTTTTTCATAAAACTGGACAGCACCTTCACCGTAGGGACGGGCAGCCTTTAAGTCACGTTCAGCACGAGTATATCTGTAATGAATATGAGTGCATAAGAGTGCAGAAAATAATAACTTTACAACAGTTGTAGTGCAGCGAACCTGCTTTAAGCACCATTGGTGGTGTGTTAGATTCCCGCTTAGGGCACTAGACTATACAAAAATGTGTTCCAGTCTTGGTGGTTGTGTTTGTGTATGTTTCCAGACCCCCAGCACAGGATATAACTATTTAAGAAAGTGGGGGCCATTGAAAGTAACAATTCATATATGATTTAGTGCACTCACTGCAGGCAGGGTTACTAATAGCAAGGGTTTCATTTTACAATAAAAAATATCAACTTTTTTATCTATACTAAAATATAAAATTGAAATGTCTATTTGTAATTTTAAATTAACAACTTTTCTGTAGTGAAAAATACTTACATAAAAATTCAATTTTAAATTTTTTTTGTCTGTCTGTCTGTTTGTTCTGGCTAATCGCCGAAACGGCTGGACTGATTTTAAGGGGAATTTCACTGTTATAAGGAGTCGTTTTGGCTACTTTTATCTAAGAAAAAAAATTAGGTTTTCGTGCAATAAAGAATAATTGGTACACGATAAATGAGAGATTGATGAATGATTGATGAATGATTGGTACACGGAGAGTGGAGTCGCAGGCGAAGCTAGTAACATAATGTTTGTATCTTAATTAATGAAGAAGTTTAAGTTATATCAATATTTTTCTTTCGATTTGTTAGACTTATATAGTACCATATCTAATGACAAAATTCACATAATCTATGAGCAATCGGAACACCATACATTTGTAGGTGTCACTTACTTGTCGCCAACCTCAAGATACTGGTTGTAATCTCTTTTTGCTTATTTTTTTTTATTCTCTTGCAATAAATGGCCTAACAACAGTAAAACCTGATAAGTGATATGTATAGTATCTATTCAAAGGGTTCAGCAGGAGCAATCCTAATATAAAGCAATTATTATAAATTGTATAATTTTTGCCCTCGCAAGTCCAGGTACACTAATAATAAAAATGTAGAATTTAAGAATTGAGCATGAACGCTTTAATTTTTTGCATTAAACAAACATTGTAGAATAATAATTGATAATAATGAACAAATTAACATTTTTACTTAGTCTGCAGGAATGAAAGTATATTAAGTGTAATATTCATATGCCATAATCAGCAAATTTATAGGTAAGGTAATCAAACACAGATTAGCATAGACATTCCAAATTTGAATATGTTTTACAGATTATTGTTTTTTTTTTTTTTTGTTAATACTTACTTAGCAGCTGACACCATCTTCATGGATTGGGTAATTTTCTGGATATTTTTTACCGACTTCAAACGAAGAGAAATGGATTTTAAAGTAGCCATGTTTCGGTTCTGTTGCTGGTTGACCACCATGGTCACCTGGGTGCAAACACCCGGCGCGAAACGGCCCAACATTTTCACGGCTCTGAAATAAAAAGAACAATATCAAGAGATAAAAAGGTTATGTATCAAACTAAAGTTATGTAAGACTTATTCCCGACCGCCCGTTGACAAGTAACTTCATTAGGATTTATATTTACTGAAAGCCTTAATAACGTGATATATTACAGTTATTCTTAATATTATATAAATTAAGCATATAATACTAACTTTTATGGCTTTTTTTAAAATGAAATATCTGCTGGCCGATGAAAATGTTGCTGGTCGGATGGACGACGACGACGTTTTTTCTTGTGGGGCTACCAGTAATAAAAAAATATAAATAAAATAAAGTAGTATATAAAATATTTAAATTACAAATTGAAACATTTTACACCTAAAACAATTACACAATTAACGAAAGAATTTACAGTCAGCCAAAATTTGTATTAGATACTTGAGTCTATATATTTATTTGTAATATGGCAGATTTATTAAATTATAAAGATAAGATATTTAAAAATAAAACCCCTGAGTTTGTTTCGCCGGTTCTTCTCAGGTAGAGGTTTAATTTTGGAACCGGTGGTAGAATCTGACTTTCAACAAATAAGTATAATGCTTTTTATGTTGAATAAAAATGTTTGATTTTGATTTTGATTTTAATATTCGTCTAGTAGTTTGCCTCATATTTGGCTCATAATTGAACTAAAAATTTTATTGACCTAGGTTGGCCGCATAAAATTCCAAGAAATTCGGACAAGGGGTACTTAAGTTATCGACGACGTTGTGGTGCAGCAGTAGCTTAAACCATTTGACTGGACGCACACCAAGAATCCCTTGACGAATGGCGAGAGCGTCTCGAAGAGACACGAAGCGTTAGGCAACGCATCGTCAGGGCAATACTACCGAATTTTGAGCCCTGGCTTAACAGAAAGAAAGGTAGCGTCACGTTTAGATTGACACAGATTCTGACTGGGCATGGCTGCTTTGGTGCATATCTTTTTAGAATTGGACGTAAGACGACGCCACGATGTCATCATTGTGGAGGGGTACAAGACGACGCTCAACATACACTCGAAGAGTGCCCCGCATGGGAATTAGAGCGGCGCGTCTTGGTTGAACAAATTGGGACAGACCTCTCTCCGCCTCTAGTCATCGCGGCTATGCTAACAAATGATGACTCCTGGAAGACAGTGGTCTCCTTTTGTGAAACCGTAATGGTTAAAAAGGAGGCCAGTGAGCGAGATCGAGAGAGGCTAGATCCCGCTCGGAGAAGAAGACGTCGGAGTCGGAGAGCCCTCACCCGGGCGTAGGTGCTGAGGGTGATTTGTCACATCGCCCTTTGACTTCTCGTTTACGCGGGTGGGGAGAAAAGCCGTACCCTTAAGTCATGGGGGCACAGGGTGGGGCCACCTGTGTGCCCATCACAAGGCCTTGAGGAAAAAGGCGGTCGGAGGTGGCACCGACTGCCGTGCTGCTCATCAGGGTGAGGGCAACGTCATCAGCTCTCCCCGGGATGGGCTCAGTTGAGCGATGTGCTTGAGAGGCTCCGGAGTGCGTTCCACAGGAGTTCCCGGAGTCTCTCGCACGCACTGAGTTAGGCCACCGAGGAGGTTTTAGTGGGACGCCGTAGTACACGGAACCCCACATAACCCGGTTCTCTTCCCCAGGAGGCCGGGCATCTGATCGCAGATTTCCTCCCCGTCAAAAAAAAAAAAAAAAAAAAAAAAAAAAAGCTTAAACCATTTAACAACATGGTCTAAGATTGGTAGTGAACCTGCCTTAAACGCCACAGGTCGCGGGTTTGATTCCCGCTACGAGCATAATATGTCTGTATTGAACATGAAAGCATATTTTCCGGTCTAGGTGTATTTGTCCCTGTCGTTGTATGTTTCCGGACCCCCGACGCAGGATATCACTATCCTAATAGGGGCCTTGAGTGTGCTGCGTTTATTTATAAAAAAAAGTTATCGTCGGACAAAACACAGTTATCACATAAGTTTATACATTGTCGACAAAACTTATAAGGAATAAGTAAAATTTAAAGCTGCGCTGTCAAAATTATCATCCTAAATTAGAAAAGAATAGACCCATGTAATCGAGCCACTGAAGTATTATAAAGGTCTATGAATCGAGCTCAGTAGTGAAATGACAACTATGACAATCATAGAGTAAGGATGTTTTAATCTATATGATGACAGGTGACAAATCAACAATTGACATCAGATAAACTGACATTGACATTTGTCTAAATGATTATGATTCACTATTTACAACTTTACAAGGTTTCTGATTCTGGTTTTATATTTTACGATTTCTAGCTCTTGTATAGAATAGTCACTTTCAATTATTTTTTATTAAATCCCTGATTGTATTAAACTAATAATGCCTGCACCTGAAGAAAACGTTGAACATACACCACCACAAATACAGGAACAACCATCACGAGAACTCACACAGACAGATCACTTGAATAAAAAGTTGTTGACATCGCTTTTGAACAGGATGAACGAAGGTGGAAATTCGGCATTGGCCAAAATGATGGAACCAGAAAATAATATAGAAGATAATGATGAATGGAATGATTAATAATAAGGATCTATGATTATTGTGAATTTTATATTATAAGGATAAAGTATTACCTTTTAAAAGTTGTTTTTGTTATCAATCATACAAATCAAATATTTTTATTCAACATAAAAAGCATTACACTTATTTGTTGAAAGTCAGATTCTACCACCGGCCCCAAAATTAAACCTCTACCTGAGAAGAACCGGCGAAACAAACTCAGGGGGACTCATATATTAGACATTACATTTCTTTAGACTAATTAGCCTTATTTTATTTATTAAAACAGTGCCAGGGTGTAATTTTTTTTTCGAACAATTTTCCAACTTTATCAATTTAGAAAAAAAATTACAGAATAAAGAAATTAATTTAGTACAAAAAGAGGCATATTTTCTTCTTAATAAATCTCTTCTAGTCAAAGTTTTTATATAAATATATTCATGGATTTGAGTAAATTCCAGAACAGAGAATGTGTTCAAAGAAAGATCAAACAATAAGACAAATAATAATTATTCTGGACTAGACACATTCTAAAGATTCAAAATAAAGAAAAGAAAACTTATCAATGGAAAGCTGATAAATGATTTCTGTATAGTACAAAATGCAATGACTATCTACTTAGTTAATACGATTGAAAAAACCGGTGTTTGATCTTAATTTTTTTATTAGAAAAATCAAAATAGGTCTGTTGTCTGTGCTGTTAAATTAATAACAAAATTACTGTCTATATATATATATATATATATAAGGCAAATATATGTAAGTAAATTATGGTGAGATAAGAAAAAGTTCATACAGCAATCTTTTGTCATGCTTTGATGCTTATTCATAGCAACATCCTGTATTATATAATATTTGATTCTTAATAAAATACTAGGTTATTTACTTATTATACTTTATTAGGTTATATTATTGTCTTTTATTGTAATTGTCAACCATAAGATATTGACTTTTTCTTTTTTAGGGATGTTCACAAGAATAACAAAAAGGTTTTTGTTTGTTAATTATAGTTCCTTAAATGTAACTTGAAGCAAAATGGCCGCTTCTGCGCAGGTACAATAATGGACAAAAATGTTAGACAAAAATATTGGTTTCGTCTTATTTAAATTGATTCTTTATAAAGTAGGAAAACTGAATGAAGTATATAATATAGTTATTATTTCTTCTAAATTCAATTAATTATTTATTTATTATCGTTATAAATTACTTAAATAGAATAAAACAAATAAATAGTATAGAAAAAAGGTACCTATATATATATATATATAAAAAAGTTAATGTACATTATTAATAGTGAGACAGACTTCTTCGTATCTTCCGCAGTATTATTCAGAGAATTAGTTATATTATTTTCTTTTAAAAATAACTATAAACGTCAAATACCATCCTTCTCTCCAGTCTCCTTAAAGTTGATTGTGGTCGAGGCATTATCTTGAAATAAATGTTAACACACTTGACATATCTAATTTATATTTTAATTTATTTTTTAATAATTTATTATTAAAGAAATAAAACAACCGTGAGCGAGTGTACTAAACCCGGCCCCCTCATACCGCATACGGTTGAGACCCAAAAACGTGTTACTGCGCAGGGTTCCAGTAACATTTAACAGACTATAATAATTCGTAATTTAATTATTTTTAAAACAATTCCTTTGCTATCAGTAAAGAAATCGATTTAGCGAAAATGTCCATACTTATCCAAAGTAAAGATTAGTATCTCATGATCATGGTAACCTCATGAACGCAACACAATAACATGATATTACTTATCTTTTTATAGATGGTTAAGACGAATCATACAAGTCATAGGTATTATGATATTTAGGGCTTAGTACTTGTACAAGTAGTGATGTCGAGGCGAGTATGACCAGCAGATGTATGTAACATTAAGAAACAAAATTTGTTTTTGTGAATTTGCCATTATATTTTTAAAATCATTAAATTAATTAATTCTTTAAGGTATGCCAAATAAATAAACATATAACCAAGAATTTTCTTTTTGTAGATTGAAAAGGGGTTATAAGAAAAACAAATAAAAACAGTAACTTGAATAATATTTTATTATGTACTACACAAGTTATAATGAGGAATGTTCTTATTTACATAGCGTTTGCATAACTCCAATATAATTTATTGAATTTATTATTTTATACAGTTTCGCAAAAAAGATAACTACTCTATACCAACGTAACTTTAATACTGAAAAAAAAATTGTTACGTTTCAAGGAAAAATATATCTCATCCGTCACGCGGAATAATTGCTCAAAGCTCATTTCTATAATCGTTATATCATAAATATTTTTTTTAAAATTAAATATATAAATATTACAGCATCATCATGCATAATAACACACAGAAAAAAATATTTATTTTTACATAGAAAATATTTTTTTATAATTTATAGAGAACCAAAGAGGTTATATATAATTTTTCATAATTGTAACTATTGCTTGCTAGCTTCATTAACGGACAAACATACAGCGGCTCGCCTGGTAACATTACCTGAAATAATATTTATAAATAAGCCACACAAAAAAAATAAAATTTTTAAATTTGTTTTTTTTTAAGCTTTCACTCTCATTCAAATGTTTTTATATTAAGACTTCGAACTGGCTTGTACTAAGACTCCAAAACAACACCAATGGGACCAGTTTTTTGACCCATTTGCCCTATCTTTCATAAAAAAAAATTAAACCTTATTAAATTAAAACCGACCCGAATATAGGTTTCAGTAATTCAAACACACTGGTGATAGACCCTTTAGTGCGCGAGGCCTGCTAGGTAGGTACCACCACTGCGTTATATTCTACCACAAACCGGTCTACTGTATTTCGGTTAGAAGGACTCTGTAGCTAGTGAAGTTACTGGGCAAATGAGATTATATAAGTGACACACACAAATGGTGTTGCAAGGTTACAACAACCACTTACCATCAGGTGGGTCATATACTTGTATGCCAACTTGCTCACATAAAAATAAATGAATACACACTCAACTGCCCCCATTAGGATACTTATATCCTGTGTCGGGGGTCCGAAAACATACACTATGACAAGGACAAACACACCCAGACCGGAAAACATGCCTGTATGATCAATACAAACATCGGCTCCGAGCGGGAATCGAACCAGCGTCAATAATAAACAAATATTACCTATAAATAATTGTAATGCTGTAGAATGTTTAGGCCTTCTCCACCATATCGGTGTTGATCTTGTAGAAGACGTATGGGAAATATTCGGACTGCCCGAAACCAAGACCGGCTAATTCTGCAGTCTGTTGAATGGAAAAACACATTATTATATTGTAACGGAGAACCTTATTACCAGGAACATAAGGTTCAATATCGCTTCCTACTATCTATCTCTTTCCTTCGTAACGCGTAGGTTCTAGAAAGTTGTGTTTTCGAAAAGTGGATGGAACTTTCTCGAACTCGTGTTCTGCGCTATATAAGTCAATTCTGAAACTATCTTGTATTAACTTTCACTATTTACTTACAAATGAAAAGCTGTGATAAGGATGGTACGGTGAATGTTTCCAAAAAATCATGGAATTTTTAAACATAAGTTACTGTTGGTCACATATTTATAGTAGGTTTGAAAACATCATAAGTTGTAAGGTGTCTGATATGAAGTGGAGGGTGTGAATTTTGACGGTAGAATCCAGAGTAGGTTTGTATTGGAATCGATATTAGAAAGTCATCGAGGTACCATAAATATCAAAAATAATTTTATTTTTTTGGCAGTGTTTGATGACTTGTAGACATTTTTTACGTCACTATATTAGTCTTTCCATAAAAAAAGAAACATGATTTTATCATTGTCGATAATCGATATATGTTCTGATATCATATGACAATATCGATTCTAAAACATCGATGTTTATGAATATCGAGTACCACATGAACAATGGTCCCTAAGGATACTCAATATTTTTCTTGTATTTCGCAATGTGAAGCTTAGGTGGTAGGTGAAAGTAATTTACAATCTTAGACCCTGTTGGGCATAGCAACTTAGAAGGGAGTAAGAGGACTTTAATATGAAATTTCATTTAGTTGTTAGGAACATATTGACTTAACGAATTATCTTGCCTAAATTTAAAAGGAAACTTCTTGACTACTTTTCTAAAACTAACAATAATTATGTCTTACGGTCTTGTACTTAAGATTCATTTTTATATACATATATAACAGTACTTATAATAATCACTTTGTTTTGCTTTTTGATTTTGTTTCTGTTTTCTGTATTGTTTCTCTTTTTTAGGCTCATAATTAATTTTTTCTTTGTATATGTGCACTATGTCGGATAATTAGAAGCATTGTTTTGCTTTTTATTTTTAGTTTTGTTTGTTTGTGTGTGTGTAGGTTTAAAGAATTTATTCTCAAAAAGACAATAGTCACTTACATGAGAACATAAGAAATATTTTTTTTTTTTGTCGTCAAAAACTTTATAATTTCAATAATGTTTAATGTGTACTCATTCAACGATGATGTATTTATTTTGATTTATATATTTTTTCTTTTTAGATTTGGTAAGTGGCAACCTATAAGTAAGACAACACTTAGCTCTAGTCTATTTTAAATGTGTTAATGTGTATTTGTACTCTTTTGGTGTATGTTTTGTTATTAGGGGAGGGGGTACGCACGTCCTGCGCGTTCTGGCCGTGCGTCTGCGCGGAGTGGTCGAGGTGCGCGTAGAGGTGCTGCAGCGCGTCGCGCAGGCGCTTGGCGCCCTTGCGCGCCGGCACCATCAGCACCGCCACGAAGTTCACCGGCAGCCCGTATCTGTGGGGGACAGCACCGACCGCTAAACTAACTTTGGAATTTCATACTAATTATATGAAAAAACAAACTTAACAGGAAAGTTATATATCTCTAAAATTTGTTCATGCTGATCTGCTTCAAAATAAATAGTTTGAAAGTTCTTTTGATGTTCTACAACCTCAAGTTTTCCACAATTTTAAATGCCATAGTACAAAAGTTAGAGGGAGGGGAGACAATTTTTATGATTTAGGAACCAATTCAATTAATCAACAACTTGTAAATTAATCAAATAAGTTAAAATAAAACCTTATTATTTTTAAACACCTATCCAAAAATATCTCACACATTGTCATATTTTGAAATTTTTAACCCTCAGATACATATAATGGACGCAAATAAGCAATACCATGTCAAACCACAAAATTAAAGAAAAATGAGTTATATATGCAGAAGTGTTGGTAAATGGCTGAAGAACATATTTATTTAATATTTGTAGGGTTTTAAGCTTTAAAACTTCTAAAAAGCCATTTTTTCAATCAGCAATTTATGTATTTTTAAACGTTTTGGGTTATATTATATACGAAATATGCAGTTTGTATACTTATTTTTGTGAAAATAAGTAAAATAGCTAACATAAATCTGAAACTGCGAAATAAAAAAAATTCATATAAAGCAAGTTGTTCAACATTTTCAAAGCAGTTTTTCTCGAAATGACATTCGTGTGGGTTGACATGGTATTGCTTATTTGCGTCCAAATGCACTGTTACCCTTAATTTTTATATATTTATAGTGTTTCATAGAATAAACCGATTTACTAAATTTCGTATAGATAGAACCAATAGTCTCAGAGTAAAATGACTGTGACAGACATGATAAAATTATAAGGATTCCGTTATTGACATTTGGCTACAAAACCAATAACGGTGTATACAAATATACAAAACGCTCCAGGACATCAAATTCACCAAACGAGTAGACCTCATTACAATGTTTACCTCAGCACTGATTCGACGAATACTCTTAACGCCTTCACGTGTATCCACGCGCAGAAACATTCCGAGAAGTTAACCTTTAACCATCGCACCAAAGGACCCTGAAATACAAACAAAATTATATAGAAAAAGTTTATATTATCTCTTACTGCTGCTACTACTACTGATATGATATGTCACGCTACGATGCGGTACAGTACGACATAGAATGCGGTATATTACGATATATATTATGATATATACGAGGTACGATAGGGTGCGGTACAGTACGATATGACATGGTATGCTGGGGTGCGGTACAGTACAATATGACACGGTATGATGGTGTGCGGTACAGTACGATATGACATGGTATGCTGGGGTGCGGTACAGTACAATATGACACGGTATGATGGTGTGCGGTACAGTACGATATGACATGGTATGCTGGGCTGCGGTACAGTACAATATGACATGGTATGATGGGGTGCGGTACAGTACGATATGACATGGTATGATGGGATGCGGTACAGTACGATATGACATGGTATTATGGGGTGCGGTACAGTACGATATGACATGGTATGATGGGGTGCGGTACAGTACGATATGCCATGGTATGATGGGGTGCGGTACAGTACGATATGACATGGTATGATGGGATGCGGTACAGTACGATATGACATGGTATGATGGGGTGCGGTACAGTACGATATGACATGGTATAATAGGGTGCGCTATATTACGATTTGATATGATGCAGTATAGTACGATACGGTGCGGTACTCACGAACTGCTTCTTCTTGTCAGTGACGAGCTTGGTGATCTCGCTCTTGCCGGCGGCGAGGTCTTGCTCGTTGTAAGAGAACTCGCGCACGATGAACTTGCGCTCGCGAGCGTGCACCTTAAATTCTTCTACAACCTGAGAGGAATCATTCGAAACTGTTACATCTCTCTTGTAGTAGAGAGCTGTGCAGGATCAGGGCTGGGAGGACCCAGCAAAAATGGGCCGGCTCGATCAGGGAAGTATTACCCTCTCACAGAAAATCGGCGTAAAGTAACTGTATCAGTAGGTACTATTGCGTTTCGCATGATAGATGAAACCCTAAAAGTGTAAAACTAACAACTGATGACACTTCAACAGCGTTATTTCAATCTTAAGCAATTTTGCACATACTAGTTAGAAAAATCTATACATATAAATAAAATTGAATTGTCTGTTTGTAATTCGAAATTAACAGCTGTTAACTAAATGCATATAAAAGTATATACGGTATGTACATAAAAATATCAATTTTTAACATTTTTCTTTGTCAGTTTTGTTCCGGTTAATTTCTGATAATATAATTTTAGCGGGACTGATGCTGATGTTGCAAGAAGTAAGTTGGCTATTATTATTTTGGAAAAAGAATCAGATATCCGTCCTAACTCGCAATACCACACGAATGGAGTGTCGGGCGCAGGAAGTAAGGAGTATTTATTACCTTCTTGAAGAGTGTGACAGTGAACAGTCCGTAGTCGTTGTCCTGATGTAGCAGCTGCGTTGAACGTGGAACTATCATGTCGTTGATCTTCTCGTAGTTGGCGTTCCAATCGTTGAACATCGCTCTGTTTAGGATATCATTTAACGGTTTTAAAGACTAGTTATTGCAAGACGCCAGCTAGTCGTAGTCTCACAATGGTACACACTCAACAGTCCTCATTAGGATGGATATATCCTGTGTCAGGGTACCGGAAACATACGACAAGGACAAACACACCCAGACCGGAACACATGCTCGTATGGTCAATACAAACATCTGCCCCGAACGGGAATCGCTGCACCACAACGGTGTCGACAACATAGATGGCGGGTCCATAATATATGTAGAAGGCTAGCACCTCACCCATTGTAAGGTGTCTGATAGAAAGCGTGTACAAGATGTAGTGCTTAGGTTGCAGAGATTAGGACGGGTGGGTTGAAAGGCATAGTGTATTGCGGGGTGGGGTGGGGTTCGGAATGCGGGGTGTGTCGGTGCAGTGAGTGTAATATTGCTCGATATCAGAGCCTGCTCGTCCTTGGAAGTACTATCCTCTCACAGTAACAGTATCAGTACTGTTGCGTTTCGTGCGATGAATGAGAGCGCCGGATGACCCAATCACCTTTTTCCCTTCCCTCCTATCACTTGGGCAACGTGAATGTGATACTTCAAGTACCACGCGCGTTCATAGGTTGCGGTGACTGCTTACCAACAGGTAGACCGTATTTTTTTTTTTTATTCAAAAATGGGTAAGGTCTTGACCTCCATCGAGCGTGAAAGCATAGATGAGGTCTACGTTGGAGCGAGCTTACTCAAGAGAAGCCTATGTACTCGCACCTTGAAGAGGTTCAGGTTGTATGCTTGTTTACCAACCGCTATGACACGAAAACTGTATGTACCCTCAGTGTTAATTATTCTAATTAAAATTTAATTCAGTGTCAATTAAGCTGCATACTGTGTTTCGGATTGAAGGACACTGTAGCTAGTGAAATTACTGAGCAAAGAATATTCAAGAACCAATATCTATTGGTAGCAACGCGTGAGTGACACCTACAAATGTATGTAATTAAAATAAAACATAAATATTTTTAAATTAACACATTTTGTGCCTCATACAGTCCCAATTTCCAAACCGAAACTGTCAAGAAACTAGATCACGCTTTTCTAAAAATTTTCTTTTTTTTTTTCAATCAAACCGCAATGCTCCTGTGTCGATGGGTTGAAGATAATTATTTTCGGTGATCCCTCCAGACCGTTTGAGTTCTTCATCAATACAAAATGGTTTCACAAAGATTATAATGACTTACTTTGGTACAATGACGAGGAGAGTTGTTAAATATTCGCTGTCCAGAATGAAGTTCTCCTTCTTGACCAGATCAGCCAAGTTACGAGTAAGCAGACTTCCACTGTAATATACAATTATATCATTGCCAATTAATCCCAATTTTCAAAACTGCGGTAAGATATTATAGGTATACCCGCAGCTCGACTCGATTTTAATTTTATTGTTTTGATAATACCACGGGAAGCTAAAAATTTTTTTAAATAAAATTTAATGTTTGGGTTAATCTAGGTAATAAGCTATCTTTAAGCGATATTTCGTGCAAACACGTTTAGTTTTTTACGATAGTAGAGCTATGCTTCTCACACCACAAACGGGCTGCCACGAAAGCACTATTCTCTCACAGAAAATCGGCATAAATTAACTTGGCAAACTTGGCATAAATTAAAGTGTTTCGTGCGATGAGTTAGGGAGCCGGAGGCCCAATTTTCCATCCCTTTTGTTCCCTCCCTTTTTAAAGTATCGCAGACATTCATAAATTGCGGTAACTGCTTACTATCAGGCGGACCGTATGCTTGTTTGCCAACCGTCATGATATTAATAAAAATAGTAGGTTTTGCGTGATAAGGCTAAAATAAGTACCTCCTCTACTCTCTTAATTACGAACAGCTCATTCTGTCATTAAATTTACAATCATTTTTAATAGGAGTGAAATGAAAAAAACAATAAATGTTACTCGAGAGTATGTTATCCTTTCTCTAAAGTTTAAACTCTGTAATTTACAAGTGATACTTCGCAAAAAAAAACTATTTTAAAATTATTACTTACGTCTGTTTCTTCTCCAAATTCTGTAGGGTACCCTTGAGTGAGTTGTACGCGGATGACTTCACCTTCAAATCAGCATCGATCTGACCCACCTGCGCATACGAAACACTGTTGTCATTTTAAATTAGAAACACGTAGAGAAAAAGACCTACATCCATGATAAAAAAAAAAAAAAACTCAAGCAACAATTGTAAAATGATAATAACTACAAACTAATAGTCTACCAATCAATAAAATGCAAAGCGCGAAAAGTAAACGAAAATTTCATGTCTGTCTTTCTATCGCAAAATAATACTGTACAGATAAAACTCGTGGCTCATAAGTCACAATTGCGGCGACAAGGTCACGCGGATATGCGACTTCTAGTGCCTTATTAATAGTAATGAATGAATTAATTAAAAATAATGAAATAATTAAAATTTCTATGGAACGTATCCTACGTTACCAGCAATTAAACCTGGTAGAAAATTATGTTTTATAAAAATTTATAATAAAATATAGCGTACCTGTTTACTGATGATATCGGCGATATTCCGAAGACTCTGCTTGATGGGATACTTAGCCATGTCCCATTGGAAACGTGTCAAGTAGGTGGGCAGGTCGCCTGTCGAATTACAAAAGATTAAATTATTATTAGCCTAAAATTTCTATATTTTACATCATTATCATGGTGACCAACTTTCGAGACTTAAACAAGATTATTTTTAATTTAAAAAAAAATATATTTTAACTTTGGTCCCCATGTGTATAATTGTTATATTCTTGTCACAGATAACAAATACTTTGAATTTAAAATGTCGTTGCGTTGAGGATTATCTGTAGCAAGACAATTGACACCTCATAGACAACATATTTGTGAATTTAAAATCTATCTTTGGAAATAAGGTTTTGTCTATGAAGTGGTATAAATTCAAGTGTCGAAAACATTTATTATTTATATAATAATGAAATATTTTCTGTAACTTAAAATTTTTAAAGGTTTACGTAGCGAAAGATTATTTTTTGTGTAAGTGCTGAAACAAAACTTAACAAAAATAAAAAGCCAACACAGGTTTCATACAGTAAAATAAAATAAAAAAAACTAATATATTAACTATACCTAGTCACACACATGCATTTAACATGGTTTTTTTTTTTTCGACATATACGACATTCTTTAAATATTTAAAGGCGGCTTGTGAACTGACCCGCAGTAATCGTTAGAACCTGACCGATTATATAATGTGCGAATACGCTGTTACATTTTAACTCAATTTTGAATGTATAGAAACGCTGCCTAGTTTTAGTTGAGTATATTTTTTTAAATATGTCATTCCAATCATAGCCCGACGGAAACGGAAGCAGTTTACAAGCAGCCTTATAATATAATTACACCATCCGTCAATAAAACTATACCATAGTCAACTATAAAGGTATTAGACATATTATCTGTGACGTAAGGCTGTATACAATCTGGAAAAACAGCCAAATTATTTTGACAGATGATGTTTCAACACAGAAGCATGCACATAGTACATTAATCATGCAAACACATTTCAAAACGTCATAATTAAATACATCATAATCTAACGAACGCTAAGCTCATATCGACGTACATTTAATATTAATATTATTAATATATAAAACATTTCACCGCAACATTTCATTATTAAAAAAAAAAATTAACCTATTTCAAAGTTTTATGTCGTTGTTTTAAAAAACGTGGTGTTACCAAATGATTTTCTATTTACAATGAGTTTTTTTTTAAATATAAGGTTGTGTTATGAAAATTTGATGGTATAAATCATAAAATGAATAATATCAAGGTCACGGATGTAAATGATTCCTGCTAAAAGACACGATATAGCTCAAGGCCGGGCCTCTTAATGGCAAAGTGGTGTAAGTCAATGTTTGAATTTTATGTAATATATTAAAAAGGAACGTAAAAAAAAAACTGGCAACTAAAAATGTAAATAATACTAAAGCCAAATGATATTAATTGTTGACGAAACACAAGTATTGCAAAGAAAAGAAAAAATAGACAAGGAATAAAAACAGAATTGTATCGCCTTCATATTTGCTACACAAACGATTACAAATACAAAAATAGCATCATAAGAAATCTTAGATAGGAAATGTATATTTTTGTATTTATAAACAATAGAAATAGTTTGTAGCCGTCAAAAGCAACATTTACAGTGATGTGTAAGTTAAAGTAATTGACCACCTAAATTTTTGCGTCTAAGCGTCACCCTAAACTTCAGTTCTTAATACAGTATCTTCTCTACCAATACATAATATTGAAATTAAATTATCGAATCAAAAAATTCAGGATGGCGCTTCCATAAATGAATACCAGCGCCACCTGTAGAGCCTAAATAAAAATAAATGTAATTTTTACTGTCTACACGCAACCACTGCCTTCACCTTATTTAAAAATCACGATTATATAAAGCTACGAGAATATGAACTAGACAGGTAGCGCTAGCGCTAATTATTATAACCTATTTACATCTAGCTTTTACACGACCTACCGACTGTCTAAACAAGCGTTTTGAACAGTATTTGAGACTCAATTAATGTTAGTATCAACTCAAAGCTCGATTATGCAAAGCCTCAAATCCCGGTCAAATAGGAGGGGAGATTAGGCTGCCGTCCGATCATTAAAATATGAAACTATTTTAATGTAGTAGTATTGATAAATGATGCTTATGGATACTGTAAAAATATAATATAATTATAATATTATAATTATTTATATTAAATATGGCAAATATGTGAGTGTAGTAAATGTATGTATGGATTGAAAAATAAATGTAGTTTTCAGAAACCAGATACTATAGAGTTAGAAATAAAATACAGCATTTTAGTGATCATACGGCAGAAAAAATTAGGTAGGAATTTAGGTTTAGGGTAGGGTCAGAGTATCGCTCCTGAACCTTGCGTCAGGATGTTGTGGTGGCGGTCGTCGTCGTCATCATCGTCCCAGCGCGGTGAGCTGCGGCCGCTCGAGGGTTGCGAGGGATGGGAGGCCTCGCAATCGGAGTGCTCCCGGTGTTCGCAAGGCCAACAGCCGTGGTGTTCCGAGAATGCCGAGTCGCAGACCGGCGACGTCGGTGTAGGAGGAGGTTCGCCCCCGCCGGGGTCCGCATAAGAGTCGATGCCTGGATTCGGCAGAGTTGGTGTTCGCATACAGGCTGATCGAGCAGCCTCCTTTATTTTTGACTTAGTGATATTAAAAATCTGGCCGACTTTGATTTTATCGTGCCGTTTCGAACTTCGATTTTGCGAGTTCACTATCAACTCTGCAAAATATTACGTTCGTATTTTAAACTTTACACGTCACGATATCCCGTTATTTTTTATGACGGCCATAAATGTTATTTTAACGCTCACCCTAGCGCGTAAGTTTCGCATCTAGAATCGTAATTTGCGATATGATCCATCAAAATATTAAATCTATACGTTTCCCTATAGTTAACGCCTCACGCTTTTATAAACTTAGGATTAAATAACAAAATATATAGGATATAATTTAAGGAAAGGAGCGAATAATTATTATAAAATAAAAAACAGAAATAAACAAAATCTTAATAAAAAAAATAATAATAAGAAGCGAAAAGCATGGACAATGTAAGCTTCATATGACTAAGCTACGAATGTTTGTGAGGCAGTGATTGCGATGAACGAATACAAACGATCTTATACGTATAAAAACGTCGGTGCAAGTTTCATATTATCGATTATTCATACTAAGATAAACATGAAAACAATACGGAAGCCATGACAGCTGGTGTCATTGTTCCAAATTGTTAATCCTATGAAACTGTACAATGCTTACAACTAGAACACCGGAGCTTAAATTAATATTGACGCAATTCACATGTGGTCTCCGTAACATAGTAATAATAATCAAACAACGATGATCAAAAGATAAAATTACGTAACTCAATGAAGATAAAAGATTACATCTGGTCTGTTATCTTCTGCCTAAAATAATCTGAAAGACATGTTTTCTACAACATATGTAGAAAATGTAATTTAAATTGTCAATACCCATAATTCCTTTACAATTCAATTAAAATATATATATCTTTACATAGCTTTAAATTCTATTAGAAGTATATAAATATGTTATCTATAGCATAAAATTAAATAACTCAAATGTACATACTAAAAAGCAGAAGCGAGAGAACATTATTATACTCCTTTTAAAATTAAACACGATGGCTGGATAGCATGTTTATTAAAATACATATCATATAATTTAAAAAAACTTTTAAAGCTCTATGACGTCAAAGCTTAAATAGTAACACTCCAATACATACATTACAAATAATTACTCACTTCCGCAAACTTTTTTCCATTTTTCAGACACTGAAATGCAATCCAAAAAGAACTAACATTCACAATCTAAGTGTATAAGAGATCATATCATCTAAATACTCGTGATCAAGATAGCCCGTAAGATGCAAGAAGCTATTGAAAATCAAATTTAAAATATATATAAATTTCCAAAATTAAAATAGAAATTGTAAAATAAGAACAGTATGTTCATTTTAATAGGTGATAATTGGCGATAAGTATATCAAAAGACTAATTAAATTGCATTCAATGTAAATGCGAAGGTTTCATATAGTATTACGTAAACGAAACTCGTGAAATGACACTGTCCACTCAACATTCTTAGCTTAAAATAATTTTGACAAATCAACGAATCTTCCATGACATTGACTTTGTAATTATGAAAATTTAAGCATTCTAAGTAGATAATTTATTTTTAATATTTTATGATTCGCTGATTTTATATACAAATATTTTATTATATAATAAGAATTAGTGCATAATAATATATAAGAGTGATCTAGGTATAAAATGTTATATGTTAATGTGTGATGCTTGACATCAAATTATAAATATATATACAAAATTAGAAGACGATTCGATACAGTGCAAATCGTGTATTGCAAAATAAATGTACAAATATAAATATGGAAAATTTCATAAAATGTATGTAATAAAAAATTAATACAAAAAAAAACATGCAAAATATACTAAAAACTATAAACGTAAATAAAAAAATGTATAAAATAAAATAAAAAAGACCACCGAAATCCAGCGTCATGCTAACATTTTTCGCACTACTCTGTGCCTTTAAAGAAGTATTCCTCTACCTTAAAATTCATTATTTTTCTATATTAATTTAATTCTCATGCTGGCAACAATTTTCTCGTATTTATCATTGTTTAATTTTTTTTCTAATCAAAATTCCCCAAACATGCCACAGATTATAATTCTGTTTATAATTTTTCGTATCTCATGCATTGTAAAAATCTCTCAAAATTAAGACTAAATTTTCTATAACATCTTTTATTTAACTATTTCAAATACGACGATAATGGCACTAAACAAAATTCTTTGAAAACGAATAAATAAAGAAAATTAATTAAAATTGAAATGGTGAAAATGTTTAGTGCCATAAATATTTAGAAGAGCAAAAATACGAAATTTTGACTTACTGTTGTTTGCCATCAGATTTTCGTGTAGTTTGTCACGTTGGTCTTCAAGTACCTGGTAATTAGAAATTATTAAATTAAATATTTATCTATACAATTGTCTTACAATACAATATATATATTTTTTGGTAGAAGCCACAGACTTATTTTTAAATCTTTTTGATTTTTTTTAAATATTTATATATATAAAATGGGTAAACTCTTGACTCCCATCGAGCGCGGAGGCAAAGATGAGGTCTACGGTGGAGCGAGCTTACTCATAAGAAGCCTGTGTACTCGCATCTTGAAGACGTTGAGGTTCAGGGATGTGTTCGGGAATACAGACGTCGGCAAACCATTCCACTCCCTGACAGTGCGCATTATGCAAGATGATTGAAAGCGTTTAGTGCGCATGTTGGGTATATCGACCAGATATGGATACCTTACTTGGTAGGCAAAGTTAGGAATATAAATAAACGCTACACACTCAACGGCCCCCATTAGGATAATTATATCCTGTGTCGGGGTCCGGAAACATTCACAATGACAAGGACAAACACAACCAGACCGGAAAACATGCCTGTACGATGAATACAAACATCTGCTCCGAGCGGGAATCGAACCCGCAACCGTCGAGGCTTAAGGCAGACTCGCTACCCACAACGCCACAACGGTGTCAATGTAAAATGTCAATATAAGCTTAAGCTGCGATTTATTTATTAGTATATTTTTATATTTTGGAATATTCGTAGCGTTCAGATTCCATTTTTAGGCGTTTTTCAGTTAAGATGGTACAATGCCATTAAAATATGGTACTATATCGGTGATTTTAAAACACTGTCATATTGGAGCCCTTTCTTTTACGTCATCATCCTCAAATTAATATTGCTCGTTTTTTTTAATTTAAATCAAAATCAAATATTTTTATTCAACGTGAAAAGCTTATAACTTATTTGTTGAAAGTTAAGATTATACCACCGACTCCAAAATTAAACCTCTACCCGAGAAGTGCCGGCGAAACAAACTCGGGAAAAAATATGTCTGAACAGATTTTGTTGAATCTTTTATCTATTTGGGGTCATTAGAAATAGCACTCGTATTTTAGGGTTAATAATTTAGGGTGCCTCCAGATCACAGCTGAGTACGTAGGACCCTAAGTTTTTGTCGACAAAGCCAATGCTCTCGCTCTATCTCGCACATCACGCCGTACTTAATAATAGAAAAATTAACCTCGATAAGAAACTATACAAATTACATACATATATTATTTAATTTATTATCAATAAAATATATCTGTTTATGTTTGCAAATGAAAAGTTTATAAAATAAAAGCTTTGTGAAATTAACGAGCAAGCTAAGATAAATCGTTACTTTAGAACTTGTCGACAGTAATACTAACAAAGGAAGCCATTTTTAACAGAAGAAAAGTAATGTTTTTCAATTGGATTGCATTATTTTTCGTAAAACACGTGCGATAACTTTGTCGATTTTATTGATGATTCTTATTTGATAAACATCTTGGGTGAGTCTTGTGTTTATTTTTATTTCATAAAGGAGTAGGTAAGAAAATATACAACTCATACTACGTTACAATTGAGTGAGAGGGGGTTTATCTTCAAAATATATACTTATACACATACATTACACGGTTGATAAATTTGGGGCAAAAACTCTAAAAATCATATTGAATAAAATATTGGTATATTTTTGGGGTCGTTAATCTTGCTTTTAACACCATCTCACTATAATACAAAAAAATCAGCTAAAGGTAAGCTTTTTCAGGAAAGACCTATAAACTTTTTTATCTTCCCGGGACAAATGATTTTACTCAACTTGATGGTAAGTAAAATAGAGTCCAAGCTAGAAGGCAGAAATACGGACCCCAGTTTATAAGAAGGAGGTGGGAACAGTAACACACTATCTATTTTATGTTAAATTATTAATGCAAAATGCTGAAGTATTTAGAGCTTTGCTTTTGGCATGAATGTACCCATCCAACAAAATCAATAATGGGTAGTATTTTATGAGTGTCATTTTGATGAGTGTAAAATTAGAAGGAAATCTAATTTTCCCCTCTGTTTCTTCCCCCTCTCTCCACCTTCTTTTCATTTCTGATACGCTAAATATCGTTGATAAGCCTTACTTTCGGTAACTGCTTTTCTTTAGGCCTTTATACAATTGGTGACTGCCGTTTTGGCACAGCGGTAGCGAATCAGCGTTAACCGCCATTAGGGGCTCTATTACTGCTAGGGACAGATGTTCGTATTGACATGTATTTCGGTCTGGTTCTTATTTTAATGGGGCCAAGTGCGTCAGTGATCATTGTTAGCGTTTGATATAAAAAGACAGATATTGATAAAAAGTATTTAAAATCTACCCACCTCTCCGAGGTACTGCGCGACTTTTCTGGTGACACCTTCAACAAAAGTATCAAGCTTGCCCAGATCATCTGACAATCCAACCAACTGATCCAGTGTACCGACCTGATGACAAGAAAACAATAAACATTATTTAAAATATCTACAATTATTCATGTAACGATGAGGACCCATAACAAATGTAGTTAAAAGATTTATAGAGCTAAGGAATCCATAACATAATGTGGTAAAAATTTTGTTCTACGCCAAAAATTGACAAAGCTATGGCCAAATTACTGACCAAGCTCACTACTATGGTCTGTTCAGTTCAGTGACGTCAGAAGGAACAATCTAGCTCTGAAAAATACTTTCTAAAGTATAATAAAAAAAAATTATATAAGTGTCCTTGTCCTTGTCATTGTGAATGTGACCCCGACACAGGATATTACTATCCTAATGGGGGCCGTTGAGTGTGTAGCGTATATAAAAATTATATAAGTTAAACCTAACAAAGCATTTATTCCAGTTAGTGAAGATACAGCAAAACTACAAAAATATCAAGCTTTGTGTATTACACCTCCTTTATTTTTTTGATATTATTTTATTTTTAATATTTTTTGTTGTAGCTGGAGGTTTAAGATTCTCTCTACACATATCACTTTAACATCCAACCCTTTTTCATGTATATAAAAATAGAATTGAACTTAGTGGATAGTGTTATAAAACTAAAAGATTTTTTTATTAGTATAGAAAAAGAACTACTTAGAAAAAATGTACGGACTATTTTAGTTTATGATCATAGCTCTATAAAAAGTCCATAGATCAAGTAGATATTATATTAGATATTAGAAGTAGATATTATATGGACTACATTTTTTATTGGAAAATATTCATCTACAAAATAATATGTTTTATTATATTATAATAATTATAAACATAATGAAAAATAATCAATTGAGTTTGTATTTTTGACAATCATTCTCATTATTCTTAGATAATTCACTAGTTTATCTAAGTGATCAAAAATATCTATTATATGCTGTATGAAGATTCTCCACAATAAGGCTTGTCTAATTTGGGGTTCAACAGAAATTCAATTGTGTTATAGCTTATTGTAAGAAATAAATTAAACATAAAATAATGACTGAAACCAGTCCATGAAACATCATTAAGCCTCTTAGCACTACCGAGGTCTATTGTCAAGATTACTTGTTTCAGAAAGGCACTATACAGCACAATCAACCTAGCTGGAATGAAACCGAACCTTAATAGGCAGATTTGACATTTCCACAGAATGTGTATTTCTGTATTCTGTTTCTGCTACAAGAACAAATACTATGAAACAAAAAAATAAAATAAAGGTATATACTAGAAGCTTGATATTTTTGACTTTTTTTGCTGTATCTCATCTACTGTAATAAATTTTTTTTTAAATTTTTGTAACATTATTTCTAGCCGAAATTAGTATATATTAGAATAGATTGCAATAAATTAATTGAAATTTAAATAGAAAATTTCAATAGACTTTTTGAAAGATGTCTTAAATGAAAAGTTAAAATCATTACCATATTAACACCCAAAATATAGTATAATTTAAAATTTAATTCTAACCCAAAAATGGTACAGAACTGCCATATATTTATTGTCCTATATTTATTCATGTGAAAAATTCCAGTGACACAAACCCATTAACAAATACTAGGTAATTTGTTGCATTCATTTCATTCTACAATGAAACATTACTAAATGAAAAATTTATAATCTTTGAATAACTCTACTCAATCTCATAACTTGGAACCCATTCAGGGTTCCAAGTTATGAGATTGAGTAAGGTTTTTTTTCATGTGCAGAGTGTGCAGTTAGCAGCATTTATCTAATAATTTGAGTATGCTTATTGCTTATTCTAACAAGAATGTTATAACAAACTGACAAAATTTATCTTTTGAATATATAATTTATAAGATTATTACCATTTGTATTTATATATAATAAAATTATTTGTTGAATAAAAATTTCAACAATTGTAATTTTAAAATATTTTAAAAAATTGACATCATTTATGATTATACTGAAGCTTATAATTTTACCATGAATGTGTAAAATGGTGTTTGAAGAAATAGGGCTTAATCTTTTCTTCAATTTTTTTTTTTTAATAATCTACATATATCAATTAGTTTTGAGTAAAAGTTTTCAACCAATATATTGTATGGATTTATGACGAATGAAAAAACGAAATATGAAAAAGTCATTGACCTATAAGAATAATGATTGAAATGGAGATTTAATTAAATACATAAGCTTACCTTGAGGTCTGGTATTGGGAATTTATAGTTGACACTTAGATTGCCAGACTTAGTGGCATTATTCAGGGTATCCCATGTTTGTTGGCAGGTCTTGTCGCCGGGGGCACTTATTAGCCAATACTCACTCATCTTGATCACTAAAAATACAAAAATACGTTAATTGAATCTACAAGAAATTATAAAAACTCAACTACAATTATTAATTGTACTCTTCGAAGCTTTACCGCCGCCTTTACATGTCTAATAAAGTTAAAATATTATGTATAGTTCGTAAAATCGATTCCTCGAGTCCTTCACCCATGGATGCAAGACGCTGTATGATATTTTTGACGCTAATTTCCCACCTTATGTACAGTGCAGTGAATCAATAACGATTCCAGGCCAACTATGTCCGCTCGGTAGTCAGACATCCTGGCGCCCAGTATACGTCTCACCCAAAAATACACCCCATTTCACCCCTTGCTATCAATTCTGACAATATAGAATCGCGCGCAAAAGCGTCTTTCTCACTAACTGAACTCATTGTTAGCTCATGAAACTTATGATACTCACCCGGTATTTAAAAATGAATGCTGTTTTACACTAATTATTTGAAACAGCAATTTTTTGGTGAAATCACAAGACGAAACGGGACTAGCCCTACAACACCGCCATGAAAATTCACGTGATGGCTGATGCTGTGCTGCCATCTACAACAAATAATATTGGATACGGACAGCTGATTTACGTCAATTGTCTATGGCATTTTTTATGGTAATTAGAAATTGTTATTTTGTGGCATTACATTGATTGTTTTTATTAGGTAACAGTAAATCACTAGTTACTAACTTAATAAACTATTGTTGAGCCTTGCTGCATGATCGCTATTTTTGTTTTAGTACAATAAAGACAATTAATATCATAACATTGCAAACTGTTAAATAGGTGTATAACTTTTTTTTTCATGTCATATTAATTACGGTGTCTATACGGGCCAGGTAGAAAATTTTCTAAAATAAAATTTCTACATTTTCGAAATAAACTTTATAATTTTATTAATTTTGTGATTTTGATTAATATCGTCAAATAAACGATTTCTACTGATGATACTTTAACGAAATGAAACGTTATTTCAAATCTTACGATAACATTATATTACCTACTCACTAATATCGCCTATGTTTGTCTTACTTGATGATTATTTTATAATTTCTATCAAGATTAATTAAATCAAAAATATATTACTTAATTCTATGAATGAAACTTATTATGTATATTATTATGGGTCGAATAGGGATAAACTGGTATTTTGTCGACTTTTATTTATTTGAAAGTATTTTGTCGAATTTATTTAATTTGGACTTGCCCGTTAGTCGTTATTTATATAATGCATTAGTGAACCTTATATTAGCATTATTTTAAGCTATTTAAAAAAATAACACAGGTGTGTTTATTTATCTTTAGTGTAATTGTTAATTTTCAATGTATAATTAAGGTTCTTTTATTTTTCATTCCTCTCTTTAACAACTTTCACACGAAGCTTATCTGATAGAATCTTTGCAGAAGAAAATCGAGACAAATTTTCTTTATGAATGTGAGCCATCAGCTTATTACTAACTTTACTGATAAATATTAGAATTATTATGTGATAACCACAAAGACTTTCCATATAAAGGCCTCTGTCATACTCCATTGCCCTCAAGATAACAAGAGCGAATCAGACCTGTTAAAATGTACTTTATGCTAAAATCGAATGTTATTTTTATGATTATTGTATCTCACAGTCAATTTTTAACAGTACATACGTTTCACTAATAATATGACGTGAGACTGTACCCGATAATTCACTATGAAATTGGATGACCCATTTCAAGAAGTCCCTAAGTCCACTTAGGGACTTTATGCACTAATAACACCAAAATAAACAGAATCTCATTATCTATCGTTCAGTCTAATCGGTTAATTTCTAACTTATTTCTACGTCGTACTTTTAAAGATGTTTTGTCCTCAAATTTCAAGAAGTACCTAAGTCCACAAGTCTAGTCTAGTCTCATCAGTCTCATAAGTCATAAGTCAAATCCATTGTCGCCATCAAAGAGTATAAAAAATATGGAGATGCTATATTCGTCTACAAAAAATTTTAGTCAACAAATATTACATAAAAAGACGAAGAAGTAATAAACATAGAGTTGCGTTATTCATCGTGTGGTTGTGGGAGAAACTCCAAGCAATTCCCAAGTCTTGCGACCCAGTTGTAGGTTTAAGGAGACCTCCTTTCTGATATGCATCAACGCTCACCTTGCACTGCCTGCATTCCTCCTCCTCTCTAGCCAAATTTAAAAAGAGCCCGTCAGAGCTGCTTTAGAGGCTCATTCTAAAATAGAACTCACTGCAGCTTCAACAGCTAAACTATTTCATTTTATTTTCTTTACTTGAGCTATTTACTGGGCAACACTAACAATATAAATAAGTCATTTAATAAATATTAAAAATATATGAAGGAAAATATAATAAAATCTTTTGTTTGGAGTTAGTAATAATGATTATATTTTAAATTGTTTTATAAATATATAAGACTCGATTAATAGAAACTATATGCATTTAACCGATTTTTAGAACATTTTTAATTTCTTGGCAGCCATTTCAAGTCGCATTTTGGCATTGACCTTGATACACATTATTTCGAGTTAGTTATCATTTCCGTAGTTTTAATCTCTATGATCCCCATAGTTTTTATACAACATAGAATTATGAATTCAATCAAAAAATAGAATTCAGTAGAACTCGTCAACTCTCACAACCGTCATGAACGTCTTTCTCAAAAACCGCAGTCTGTCAGCACGTTTCAGTCGATGGTTGTCTCCGTTAAAATAATATTTTTATAAAGTAATATCTATATGTATCTATATACACGTATAATGAATTGAGTAGGCTATCCCGTAGCTATTATTATTTCATGTAAGCATGATAATATTTAGGTGGTAGGTATCTTTATGAATAAACATAATCAATTTATCATATCATAATAAATATTGTACAATATTTATTATGATAGTTGATACTTAAAAACAAGCTATGCACTTTCTAGGTACAGAGAACTTAATTACTTTATAACTCTATGTAGTTCAAAATGTTAAATCAATGTTCAAAAACCAGTGTTCCCAACTCAGGTGTTTTCCCCTAAATTTAGGATGAAAATCAGTGAGTTCGGATTTTAGGGACTTTATATTTTTAGGTATATTTTTCAATCAAATTAAATCAAATATTTTTATTCAACATAAAAAGCATAACACTTATTTGTAGAAAGTCAGATAATACCAAGTAAGGAATATACATATAAAGCCTTATGGTCTGAAATATATTTATCAGCATTGATAAGTAATTATCTGAATGATTCTGGAGACACTTATAGACATCGTATGTTAAAAGACGCTCCCGTATTATTTCAGCAGCTTTATGCTATATTATATGCCTAATTGTTGTATTTTGTTTGAGGTATTTCCAAATAGTTGGGCGGTTTCAAGGGGTTTTGACAGCAGTTTAAGGGTAAATATTTTTTCCGAGTTGGTATCATCATATCTGTCATGTTTACCTCCCGACGCAAAAACGTTGCTTGTGTGTACAATCCATGTCTATGTAGTTGTGCCTACCTGTTTTGCAAAAAAAGTCTAATAAGTCCCTAAGTCCATCTATTTTTTTAAGAAAGTCACTAAGTCCATCATAAAGTCCTTAAGTCCACGTTTTTTCCGCAACATTTTTCCGATTTTCTTCAACAAATTTGAAAAAGACATATTTATTTTAAGACTATAGGAAAAAAGACTTTAGGACCTACATTTGGATATCACAAATTTTTATCAAAGGCAAAAAAAGGCGAAGTAAAACATATTAATGCACTTTTCTCAAAAGGTAAAAAACGGACTTAGGGATTTCTTGAACTGGACCATCGAATTGCAGTCGAGTTTTATGCCTATTAAACCCATTATGAAGTGCTATCAGGCAACACTGGTGTACTAGTCAAATGTCAAAATCATTAATCAAATTTATCAAAATTTATTGTCTATTGATTAAAGTCAAAGCTATACTGAAAATTAATTTAATAAAAACAAATAAAAATGCGAATATTCAGCACGTTGTATAAAAAAGTGGGCGAGTTAACAGTTAAATATTCAAATCTACCTGAATCTTATATTAAGCGCAGTTATGAACAAGTTAGTCAATTATATATATTCCTATTTATCGTTATGATTAGGAAAACATAACCTAAAAACCGTTTTTTAATTTTAAGGTCTATTGGAAAAATCCGAAAGGGTATCCGCAGTATCCCGAAGTGCAAGTTGCTCGTAGAAAGTTCCGTTTCACAACAAACAGACCATGGACTATGCAATTTACCAGACAAAATGAACGTACTAAATTAAGAAAGAAAGTATTTTTGGAACCAATTGGGGAATGGCTCATTTTCAAGTAAGATATATTTGAATGTTTATATATTTTTTAAATAATTAATATTTGTTTAAACATTCACAATTCATAATGTATGATAGCAATAACTTACAGAGAATTAAGAAAAGGTTGATTGTTATTTCTAAGGGTTTATATTTTATTATTGTATTATGTGGGGATCAATGACCTTTTAGAAAACCACTCCCATGTCCCATGTCCCATATCTGAGATACTTAATGTAAACAAAACAAAATCTGATTAGGTTACATGTTTAATATATTTAGAAAGGTGCCATAGGCTCTAACAAAATGCAATTCTGGTGATATACATAAATATACCTTTAAGCGGCAGATCCCATGTTAAACAATATTTGATTTGGCAAATTTTAATGGCCATAAGCTGATTATCATACCCTTCTTAAGGTCACTAGTTCCTACAATTTGATAAATCTAAAAACAGTACAACTTAAATTATTAACAAGTGTTTAATTAATAAGTGTTTCAATAAATTTAAATATATATATTTTTGTATTGTTTTAGAAAAAAAATACTCAACAAAGTAATTGAAAATTCAAAAATATAAAAATTGGTAATTTTTTTAATAGATATTGTCACTTCTGTTCAACTTCCAAATACATATAATGTTATTGGGTTATTCCAGAGGTGATCGAGTAGAGATACTGGTGGGAAAAGACAAAGGCAAACAGGGTATCGTCAGCCAGGTGATACAGGAGCGAAACTGGGTTATAGTCGAAGGATTAAACACACATTTGAGAGTTGTAAGTTATCTATTGTATGATTATTATGTAGTTGAACTATGGTCTTGTAATAAAATATCAAATTATATTCTTCAATAGTTCTTACAGAAAATTGGGTAAAGTAACCATGTATTGTTGGGTTTTGTGAGATGAGTGAGAGTGCCAGAGGCCCAATCTGTCCCGTCTGTTTCCTTCCCTCCTATCCCTTGGGTTGGCAAAATGATATACTTCTATTATTGCAAGAGTCCATAGGTTGTTTGCCAACCGTCATGACAAGAATTATCTGTCATTTCACCATTTAGTAGTTAATAAAAATCTATTATATATAGAAGTTAAAATTATAAATTCATCTTTTTATCATTGTAACGATAAATATTTCCAGGTTGGTAAGGACAAAGATTTTCCCGGTATAACAATACAGTCAGAATCACCATTGCTGGTAACGACTGGTGTGAAACTCGTTGATCCCGAGACTTTGAAACCAACTGAGGTTGAATGGAGATATACTGAGGAAGGTGACAAGGTATGTAGTTTTTTTTTAAATAGATATAATATCAATTTTGGTTTTCGTGTAGTTTTTATATAGAACTAGTGTATGCCCGTGACTTTGTGACTCTTAGTAAAATTTTTGAGAAAATAATGTTAAATCAGTTGCTGTTGCATTTTAATAAATATAAATTAATGCATAAAAATCAATTTGGTTTTACCAAGGGTCGCTCGACGTCTGACGCAGGTATCAAACTTCTTTCTAATATTTATGATGCCTGGGAGGAGTCACGGGATGCACTTGGTGTTTTTTGTGATTTATCTAAGGCTTTTGACTGCGTACAACACGAGACGTTAGTCAGGAAGTTGAAGCACTATGGTATACGTGACACTGCGCTCGATCTTCTTATTTCTTACTTGCAATATAGAATTATGAAGGTCGACGTAAACAGTAAAAGATCTTCAGGTACAAATGTAAATATGGGAGTCCCACAGGGCTCCATTCTCGGCCCATTTCTCTTTCTTGTTTACATTAACGATTTACCATATTTTGTGGAAGGAGCACAAGAAATAGTATTGTTTGCTGACGACACTTCTTTTATTTTTAACCTTAAAAGACATAGTATTAATTACGACGAAGTAAACAATGCTCTTTCTAAGGTACTTCATTGGTTCAGTGTCAATAACTTACTTTTGAATAGTAAAAAAACTAAATGCATTAAATTTTCAATGCCCAATGTGAGACAAGTTCAGTCTAATGTAATATTGAATGGAGAAGTATTAGAAGTTATGGAGTCTACAGTTTTTCTTGGAATAACTGTAGATTCTAAACTACAATGGGGCCCCCATATTGCTAAATTGGCGAATAGACTTAGTTCGGCAGCATTCGCAGTAAGAAAAATTCGACAATTAACAGATGTAGAAACAGCCAAACTAGTTTATTTTAGTTACTTCCATAGCATTATGTCATATGGAATTTTACTTTGGGGTAACGCGGATGATGTAAATACAATTTTTGTGCTGCAAAAGCGAGCTATTCGTGCAATTTACAATCTTGGTTGTAAAGATTCCTTAAAGGAGAAATTTAAAGAAATTAATGTATTGACTGTTGCTTCTCAATACATTTTAGAAAATGTTATGTATGTACATAAGAACATCAATGAATTTACAAAATGTAGTGATAATCATAACATCAACACTAGGAACAAACATAAATTAACAATGCCAGTTACTAGACTGCATAAAATTAGTAACTCTTTTAAGGGTAACTGTATACGGTTTTACAATAGGATCCCAGAAAGCGTTCAGAAACTTTCTTTAAATAAATTTAAAAAAAGGTCAAAGAACGTTTGTGTGGTAAAGGCTATTATAAAATTAGTGAATACCTTGAGGACACCACGCCTTGGGAATGAGACAGTCACTCCAGGCTTTTCAGTGATTATAATATGTAAACTAATATCAGTTCAAAAAAAATACATATAAAAAAAAGATAAAACCCCTGAGTTTGTTTCGCCGGTTCTTCTCAGGTAGAGGTTTTTCCATTTTGGAGCCGGTGGTAGAATCTGACTTTCAACAAATAAGTGTAATGCTTTTTATGTTGAATAAAAATATTTGATTTGATTTGATTTGATTTGATTTGTCATGGTTTTACTGAATGTAAATTTAAATAAAAGTTAAATAAATAATTATCGGACAGATAAAAGCAATCGTAAAATCAAAATTATGGGAAAACTTCTATATCTCTAAAATTTTTAAACACATATATCATACACATATCTTTTTAAAAATAATTATTGTTGAAAGCTCTTAGGATGTTCTATACTACTGCTTTTCAGAATTTTAAATTCCATAGTTTAAAAGTTGAAGTGGGGTACACAATTTTTATGACTTTAGGAGCTAATATCTCAACAACTACTATGTTATATGACGAAGTTGTGGCGCAGCGGTAGCGAATCTAAAGCGCCACAGATCGCGGGTTTGATTCCCGTTCGGAGCAAATTGTTTGTATTGAACATACAGGCATATTTTCCTGTCTGCGTGTGTTTGTCCTTGTCATTGTGTATGTTTCCGGAACCCAGACAGGATACAACGATCCTAATAGGAGTTGATGAGTCTGTAGTGCTTACACTACTACTATTGTCTTAATCAAAAAGTTTAAAATCAAAACTTGTTATTTTTAAAGACCTATCCAAAAACATACGGAATTATATATATATATTTTTTTTTTTGATAAAGAATATTAGCATTACTAATATTCCCATTGCCCCTCCAAATAAGCTCGAAGCTTGTGCTAGGAGTGGGTACGACAATAGGCCAAGGGGTCAGGATCGAACCCTCGACTCTCGCGTTAACGGAGCGAAGTCGACCCTTCTACCGTTGAGCTATTGAGGCTTTATATATATTTAATTTTTTTATAGGTTCGAGTATCATTAAGCAGCAGTCGCATCATTCCTTTACCAAAATCAGCCGAAGAGACGATGGATTATAAGAGTAAAGAACTATATGTTGAGAATGTTGCGAAGGATACAAGCGCTGATGTCGTTACAAAGGTATGTAAAAACTGGTCAAGTGTGTAAGACCGCATAAAGGGTTCTGTATCACCGTAGAATAAAAATATAAAGTTTCTTGTATGGGGTATCTCTTTCTTTTGAAATTAAATTTGTTTTATAGCAGCCAGTTTTAGTCATGCTTCTCTCAGCACAATAGAGCCGGCTCGACCGGGAAAGTACTACCCTCTAACAGAAAACCGGCGTCAAGTAACAGTATCATTAGGTACTGTTGGGTTTCGTGCGATGAGTGAGAGCGCCGAAGGCCCAATCTCCCACCCCCTCTGTTCCCTTCCTTTTTATTCCCTTCTCATCCCGTCTCTCCTGTTCCTTGAGTTGGCAACGCTGTGATACTTCAAGTATCGCGCGCGTTCATAGGTTGCGGTGACTGCTTACCATCAGGCGGACCGTATGCTTGTTTGCCAACCGTCATGACATAAAAAAGCCATAGAAATACCCAATCTATGGAAATTCCAACTATTTATCTATATTTATTAAGTCTTTTGAGCAAGAGGTTGGGTAGGTAGGTACCGCAATGTTAAATATTCTACCGCAAAGCAGTAGTGTCTTAGGCATTACTGTGTTCCGGTTTGAAGGGCACTGTAGGCTAGAAAAAGTACCGGGCATAAGAGATTCAAGAACCAATGTCTCGTGAGTGGACCACCTACTAATGGTGCTGCAAGCGCTCATAGGCTGCGGCAACCACTCACCATCAGGTGGTGCCGTATGCTTGCTTGCCAACTTAGTAACATAAGTAAAAATATCAAGTTTCTTGTATGAGATTACCTTTATTTTTAAATTAAAAATTTCACTATCTGCCCAATACGGTTCGACAGAAGGACTTACAATGGAAGCTTAGTAATAGGGCTTCGTTGGAACCTTCGGGGTATTATATATATTCTATTGTTACGGACTGGGGTTCGCGGATTTGGAAGTAAACACCTGATGGCTCTAAATAATACTTTATCGGGATTTTCTAGATTACACAACTGAACTTCACAAATCACAGGTCAATCGTAGGCCAAAAGAATAGCCGAGGTCACTGGTATTCGCTTAGTCAGTTGTATCGCTTGTAGTTTCTTCGCTCGTTGCTCAGAACCGAATGACTAAGTCGACGCGCCGGACCGCTTATATACTGCGGAACACGAGCTCGAGAAAGTTCCGTCCACGGAATGTTATACGAAACTTTTCGAGAACACATCTTTCTAGAACCTACTCGAACGAAGCAAATAGACATTAAGGGTAGCAAGCGATTTTGAACCTTATACCCTGGTGATAAGGTTCACCGTAACAGTATGTTTGCTTGCCAACTTAGTAACATAAAAAGACCTTTTTTATGTTAGAAGTTGGCAAACAAGCATACGGCCCACCTGATGGTAAGTGGCTGCCGCAGCCTATTAGCGCTTGCAGCACCATTAGTAGGTGCCACTCACGCGTTGCCAACCTCGAGATATTAGTTCTTAAATCTCGTCCGCCCAGTAATTTCGCTAGCGTACAATGCCCTTCAAACCGGAACACAGTAGTGCCTAAACACTACTATTTGGCGGCAGAATATTGGACACTGCGGTGGTACCTACCTAGCCGGCCTCTTGCAACAAAGACCTACCACCAGTGTGACTGATTGCACTGGTGGAATAATCTCTGTTGTGACAGAGGTTATCCCAACAGCGGGCGATGGGGTCGTCACATCCCGACGCCGCTAAACCTTTTTATAAAGTACTTTTTATTCACAGATAACTTTTCAACCCAAGCTCCGTACCTTCGAGATGGATATAATGGAGGCAATGGGCATAAAAGAAGATAGAGTGCCGGCAAAGTCCTATTGGTATTAGATAATTATATGCAATCGATATGTGATTAGTTGTTTTAAATAAAGTGCTTTAAATGTATAATGTTTTTCTTTTCATTATATATTCTCACTCAAGAACCAAAGAGTTTTATAATAAAGAATACAATTGTAAAAAAACATATATTTGAAAAGAGTAACTGTCGAGTTTCTTGTCGGTTCTTCTCGATAGAATCAACCTTCCGAACCGTCGGTCGCGTTTGACTATTCAAAAGTACTTTTTAAAAGTCTACTTGAATAAAAATAATTTTGATTTTATCATTTACACAAATACCAAATCCTCTTTTTCTGCACTGGGGTTTACCATTAACTCTTATTGCGATTCAAATTACGACCAAATCAGTCCAATTCAATTCTTACAGTAAATCGATTTTATATGAGCATGACGTATAAATGGACGCAAATAAGCAATACCATGTCAACCCACAAAATTGAAAAAACTGAGTTATATATGCAGAAGTGTTGGTAAATGGCTGAAGAACATTTTTCTTTAATATTTGTAGTGTTTTAAGCTTTAAAATGCTTTAAAGTTATGCCATTTATGTATTATTTTAAACGTTTTGTGTTATATTATATACGAAATATGCAGTTTGTATGCTTATTTTACGTGAAAATAAGTAAAACAACTTACATACATCTTGAAATTGCCAAAAACTTGCCCAATACATTAAAAAAATCATATAAAGCAAGTTGTTCAAAATTTTCAAACGCGTTTTTTCTCAAAATGACATTCGTGTGGGTTGACATGGTATTGCTTATTTGCGTCCTAAATATATATTGACGTTGGCGTTGTGAATCGCCAGTATGCCTTTAGCCTCGACGGTTTCGGGTTCGATTGCCGCTCGGGCAGATCTTAAAAATATCTGTTTCGGTCTGGGCGTTTGTCCTTGTGGGTCTCTCCATCGTGCCTCGGAGAGCACGTTAAGCAGTCTGTCCCGGTTGTTATCACATAACATTTGATAATAATCGTTAAATCTTCAGAAGTAAGCTGCTCTTATCCATGAAGTACTGGTTCGCCCTTAGGGTTACAGAGGTCAGATGGAAATCGCTCTGTGTAAAAACTAGTAACCTGTCAAATCCGGACAAGAGTAATAAACAGATCCTGGGTAAATACTCGTATAATACCGGGAATAATGCTAAGAAGAAGAAGACGTATAAAGTATGTATATATGTCATGGTACGAAATAGCGATGTAGCTCAGTTTAGGTCTTCATTTGAATCGCAATAAGAGTTAATGGTAAGCCCCCTTTTTTTTTTTTTTTTTTCGGAATGTGTATTGCTGTTGTCCCTACTGGCCTTGACAGCGTCACCGGGTGGGGGGCCGAGTACTGAGACTCAGCCGTGATAAAGGGACAGCCCTCACGGGGCTCAAATTTGATTCCGTCCTTAGGGTGCCTCCTGCGAAGCCGAACCACGGCTAAGGACGTCATCGGAGATGGAGGCAGCGCTCCGAGCGCATTCTATACGATAGACTCACTCGTCGCCGGCGAGGACGGTGTTGTGTGCGTGTCTGTGCTGTGTAAGGGCATTTTCTAATGTAATCCTATCGTCAGGGTCTTGCAGGACGTGCTTAGGACGCCTTACTTTTGTCGGTTGGTTACATCGGTCGGTGAGTAAGCCCCTGTTCGACACATAACGCTACGTAAAGTAATGTCAAGTTTTAAACGCGGATTAACATTACAATTTCCAAACAAATGTTAATTTTTTTCTTGGATTTTCTTTAGATGGATTTTCTATAAAATTTGTTCTTAGTTTTTAAAACTATGATTTTATTTATAGTTAGATTTATTAAATTATTAAATTGTCATGGGTCTTTGATAAGTATACAAAATTTTGAATGATTTGATCTGACGTTTTGAATTAAGTCAATCAATTTCATAGTTTCCGTTACGTATATATAAAGCTAATAAAAGCGTGTAAAAAACATAGTGACTGTGACGTGTATTAGATAATCATTTAATGAAAATATTAATAATATGTTGAAGTAGGAAGTATTAAGATAAGATTGTTATTATTAAACACATGATAATGGGTCGCGGGGGGCACATTACAAACAACTTAATGTAAACTATAATTCTATCAATACATTTTATCGCAACGCTTTTACGTCACAATAAGTAGTAAAAAAGAGGATTACCTTTTTTTAATTTTAGGAAACGCATTTATCTGCACAAAGGAATGAAAAGTTCTTTATTTCTAAGAATAGATACTATGATGCTTGTTATGTATTTTTCCTTTGTGTGAGAAAATAAATAAAAATTTATTATTTATTATTATTATTATTATTACAAGTAGTGGTAGTGTGGGTCTCACCGCCCGTTAATCGAGCTAAGTACTACCCACTAAAACCAAACGAACCGCCTTGCGCCATAGTGGGATGCCACGGGTACGCTTGCGCAATCAACCGCGACTAATACTACCCTACCCAGGACCTTGTTAAATACTCAGATATGGAAGAATATAACACATTTTGAACTATTTAACCAATAAATGGAGAGAGTCTAGTCATTTCGCCTCCTTCTAGGCCTTAAGACTTTGTCCTCCCCTGGGCCAAATCCTGGCTACACCCATGGCGGTAACGAGCGCATATGGTCATGTGTACGTAGTTGCTAGCTGCATTTCCAACTAAACCGTAACCTTAATTCTTTGGTCGAAAAAAAAAACGATTTCAAGCTAGTAAGATTTCAAGTGAAACATCGGCACATAAGGCACCGACTTCTGTTGTGGAAAATATAATTTTTAGTTTTAAAGTTGGTATTTTTTAAAGGTCTGTGACTACATTCGGCCGGGGCGTGAATATTTTATCAGTGCACTTCCTAAGTTCCCTTGTTATCAATGCAGCTGTCATTGATAACAAATTCAGACTCGTTGTAAAATAAACCTTTTTTTTTTTTTTTTTTTTTTTATGTTAGAAGTTGGCAAACAAGCATACGGCCCACCTGATGGTAAGTGGCTGCCGCAGCCTATGAGCGCTTGCAGCACCATTAGTATGTGCCACTCGCGCGTTGCCAACCTCGAGATATTAGTTATTAAATCTCGTTCGCCCAGTAATTTCACTAGCGTACAATGCCCTTCAAACCGGAACACAGTAGTGCCTAAGCACTACTATTTGGCGACAGAATATTGGACACTGCGGTGGTACCTACCTAGCCGGCCTCTTGCAACAAAAGACCTACCACCAGTGTGACTGATTGCACTGGTGGAATAATCTCTGCTGTGACAGAGGTTATCCCTTATAACTTCTTACGGTCTAAAATTATCATAATAATGTATATTTTGCTTTACATACATAATATTTTTATCCTTATATTCATTGCATCATTTGATCAAAGATTAAAAATTATTACTGGCTCTGTACTACTTAAAATAATAATTCTATAAAGAACTAAAAATTTATTTGTTTGTAAATGTGCACTTGACTGCAGATTTTAATTTCCGTGTTGTGTTTGTACAGGTGACAAGCTTGACAACATTCTGGAACTAAGCGGACGAAGTTTCGGGCCGAAGCTGATAACATTGTCTTAATTCTTTCATCGAGACTAAAGATACTTTATATAAGAGTAAGTTAACCCCTAAGATTTTACTTCAACTAAATTTGCGTAGGAGTCATTCAATCAGGATTCCGCCTAATATTAATAATTCAAGATTTACGTCATAGCAAATATAACAATCTGATCCAATATGTGCGGGAATTTAAAATAATTATTATGTTATATCCTGTAAGAACATTATTTTTGTAATATAATTCAAAACATTAGCCTCTTCAAAGATTAAAAAAAATATAATTCCATTTACTTGGTTGACATATTTATCAAGCTATTCTATTACAAATAATTATAAAAATCGGTTCAGAGGTGATAAACATAAATTATTAACAAAACTCGAGTCCATAAAAAATTCCATCCCCTATATTTTCACACTTTCCCACAATCCCGTTTATTCTTGAAATTTTAATGGGAAGCCAGATATAACAGAAGTTTCCAAATGCAGTTCATACATGTAGGAGTAAGGTAACAAAAGAAATAAAAAAAAAATCAATCGAATTGGAGACCTCCAGAGAAATTATATTTGATCTGATCACTATCTAACCTTGGCAATTATTCAATGGCAAAGAGATTAATTATTATAAAATCGATAATCTTATCTGATGATTATGACGTGACACTAGACAGTGAATTGAAAGCACTTTATTTTAAACAGATTTTAAAAATAATCTCAATTCGTCTGTATTTTTCAAATTTTATTTTTATCACCTCTTTCGACTGGGTGGTATCCATGTATGATATTTTTTGTTGTGCGAAAGCTGGGCTTCTCGTGTGATCCCATTTCAATTTGATCCAGTTTTGATAATGGCATCCATGATATTACAATATAAATCGCTAATTTGCTATATATTGCAGACTTCTGTTGTAGAAAATATTTATTATTATAATTATTTTACAGTAACATTAAAAGGTTACGTTTCGGTGTGGTTCAGGAGGAAAGGGAGGGAAAAAGAATCTTCTTCTTTTCCTTCTTATCATGTGGTTCGTGGCAAACTTAGCGTCAGAGCTATACTCTATAGGCTTCTGACTTATAAACAAGTGATAACAATCAAGCCCGATTTTTAGGTGCCCTTCGAAGGAGACATACAGTTGAAATCAGAATTAAAATGTTGTAATATTAACCGATTCTTCTCGGTATAATCAGCTTTCCGAACCGATGGTAGCTGTTTACAATTCAAAAAGTACTTTTTGAAAGTCTACTTGAATAACATTTATCCCAGAAAACTTACGTTCCAGTGGAATTATCAAAATTCTACACTAATACGGAAGAGCGGTGGGATAACTTATTGCTCACTAGACTTGACGTTGAAAAGTCAGTCAGGTCTTCGCCTTTTATAAATATAGATTTAAATAGGGTATTAGGTTATTGCACAATGATTAATTATTATTTTATTGCAAGTCAGTGACTGTCATCATCAATAATAAGCATTGTAAAATTATAAATTTTTCCCTTCGAAACAAATTACTTTCACTTTGATAATGGCTTACGGCTACTATCGGTCACACAGTATCGATCACGTGATCGTCACATCACTAATTCATGATCACTGCGTGACAGCTATCACCCGTCACAATCCGACGGAAAGTTATTATCGTAACGGAAATATTTTATATTAAGCCTCTTATAATCTATATATAAAAAAGGAGAAGACCTGACTGACATATCAACGCCCAGCCTAAACCCTTGGACATAAAGCTGTTTTTTTCACAGGTGTGTTTTTTAAAACGCAAACGAGCACTAAGTAAGGATTTTTCGAAATTAAGCCTTTATGGTGGTGAAAAAGAAGGATTAAAAGTTTGTATGGAATATCCGTCATTTTTGAAACTAGAGAAGCATGAAACTTTGTTTTTGGTGGACAAGTAAAGATTTATTAAGAGAAGACACGCGTGTTTTAACATTTTCTAAAATTCCTCTCCTGAAAAGGTTAAATGGGGGATCAAAGTTTGTATTAAAATTGTAAATAACGCGCCCGAAGCCGCTGGCAGAAGCTAGTTATGTACAATTTGTGAAATATTAGTGGCGTCAATGTGTCTTGTGAGATGCTCATGGTCGTATGTGGTCACTGATCGGTAGACGATCGGTGAGTTAAGCAACTTTAGGCGCGGTCAGTCGTTAGATGGGTGATCGCATAGTGCTATTTCAACTGAGCGTCTCAGCGCGTCAGGTGGGACGTTTGCCATTTTTGAGGTAAAAAAAATATTTTACAAAAAATTCCGTTGTTGATGAAGTTGCCGGCAGTAGCTTGTTACACATAAATTATATTGTTGTTTTCACATAATGTATTTATGCAATCATAAGTACAAATTACGCTAACGACAAATAACTGATAACGAGTGTGCTCGATAATACAGTAAACATAGCAACTGCATTTGTGAGGCAGGTCACGCACTACCAAGGTGGTTAATTCCACAAAATACAAATAAAACACAAAAACAAAAATTTGAAAAAAAATGAATTGAACCTATCAATTTATTATTAAAATATATAACCTACATAATATATAATAATAAGAATATAAGCTTTATTTATTCCTTTTACAGATTTTGTTTACAATATTAGATGTTGACATTATATTATAAACTATACTTATTTGGTAGTATACGTAGATCTAAATATAATTGTGTTTTAGTAGTTTAGCTATATGTTATTAATGTATTTTTATGTTAGTAGTTATGCTAGTGTTATGTTAGTAGTTTAGTTATTTGTAGTTTATGTTAGTATGTTAGTATTTATATAATTTTAGTAGGTGTTACACGTTTTCTGTAAAAGGAAGGTCCATGTCGGACCGGCTATTTCGACCAAGTCAACACTCCATCGTTTGAGCGGTCTACCTGGCCGTGGTTTTTATTTATTGGGTACCAGTTGGTCAACATAATATATAATATATATCCGACCAAATAAAAGAACTGTCCTATTCTAAATTTTACATTGTCGTAAGAGAAGAGCTGGAACTCTGGACACCGTTGTGGCGTTGTGGGTAGCCTTTAGTCTTGATGGTTGCGGGTTCGATTCCCGCTCCGGCAGAAGTTTGTTAAATGTCTGTCTCGGTCTGGGCGTTTGTGTCTGTGGGTCCCACCGTGCTTCGGAGAGCACGTTTTGTCCCGGTCCCGGTTGTTATCACATAACATCTGATAATAATCGTTAACTCTTGATAAGTAAATTGGTCTTATCAAATGAGTTACTGGTTCTTCCTTAGGGTTGCGAAATCAGATATCAATCGCTCTGTGTAATAACTAGTAACCCGCCAAATCCGGATAAGAGTAATAAGCAGACCCTGGGTAAAATAAAATACCGGTAATAATGCTAGGACGAAGAAGTAAGATCAGAGCTGGAGAGAAACCGGTGGAGGCAGACCATCCGTTCCAGATTCAACCCCAATTCTTACCACGATCTTCAGATATGAGGGAACGACCCAAGAGAGATATAAGATATGCAAACTATTAAATCCTCTTATTTATGTCAGAGGGACAAGCGGGCAGGAGGTCTTCACATCAGGTGAGCACGTGATGTTAAGCAAATACCACCGCCCATGAACATCTACACCACCAGAGGACATACAGATGCGTTGCCGACCTTTTTTTAGGATGGAATTGGTTATACGCTGCCTGACGTCGAAACGCGGCTGACGAGCAGTCTTCACGAGTTTTCCACAAACGTAGCTAACCAGGCGGAACTTTTTTAAGGCCTACCACCAGCATATACATGTTCTTCCACCACATGGAGATTTCCCTATGACGTTTTCCTTCACCGTTAAGCACGAGATAAATTTGAAACACAAATTAAGAACTTGAAAACTCAGAGGTGCTTGCCCGGATTTTAACCCCCAACTTTCGGTTAAAGTCTATGTTTTCGATCCATTGGGCTGTCTCGGGTTAAAGAAGGAATTTGATACTTTACTAAAAAGTTCCGTTCCATAACTCCGCAGTCCTTGACCACAGCTGGTATACAAACAACAAAACAATCAAGCATAATGACACACGAGTCAAATTGGCATTAACCTTGAATTGACCTTTTTTAAGTGAATGAAAGATAACAATTTTTTTTTCTTTTATGTAAGAGGGGGCAAACGGGCAGGAGGCTCATCCGATGTTAAGTGATCACCGCCGCCCATGAACATCTGCAACACCAGAAGGCATGCAGGCGCGTTGCCGACCTTTAAGGAAAGAATAGGCTCTTCTCTTGAAGGTTCCCAAGTCGTATCGGTTCGGAAAGACCGCTGGCGGAAGTTGATTCCACAGAGTGGTTGTGCGAGGAAGAAAATGTCTTCTAAATCGCGCTGTTGTGGATTTCCAGACATCGATCAATATGTGATTAAAAAGATTTCCAGTGTTATGTTATGTTATGTGGTGTTAGATTTAGGAGTTTATAGTATTTAATATGTATGTAAGGTATATATGTATGGGCCCTGTCGCCTGATTTTAAATAAATAAATTAATAAAAATATAATACATATCTCATTAATTTAAATTTTAAAAATTGTTGTTTTCTCCAATCAACGCGTCATTATCGTACTAATCTTTTTTTTTAATTTTATAAATAAACGCTGCACAAACGATGGTAAACGATCGGTGGATTGAACAAATTTAGGTGCGACCAGTCACTAGATGGGTGATCGCATAGTGGTATTTCAACCGAGCGTCTCCGTGCTTCGGAGGGCACGTAAAAAGTCGGTCCCAGCAGTTGACAATCTGACAACAGTCGATAAGTCAAGTCAGAGGCCTACGGGCGACCTGAACAACTCTGACACAGGGTTGGCCACTAACTACTCGATAAGAAAGAAAGATCTAAACATTTTTAAACGCTACACACTCAATGGCCCCCATCAGGATAGGCCACTGTGTCAATGTTCGGAAACACAAGACATGGACAAACACATCCAGACCGTAACACATGTCTGTATGGTCAATATAAACGTCTGCCCTGAGCGAAAATCAAACCCGCGGCCTCAGATGCTTCAAGCAAATTTTTTTTTTCGTAATGTGTATTGCTGTTGGCCCTACTGGCCTTGACAGCGTCACCTTGGGGTCGAGTACAGAGACTCAGCCGTGATAAGAGGGCAGCCCTCACGGGGCTCAAATTTGATTCCGTCCTTAGGGTGCCTCCTGCGAAGCAGAAGCACGGCTAAGGACGTCATCGGAGATGGACTTAAGGCAGGTACTATCGCTATACAACATAATTGACAAAACAATTACACAGCTTACTAAAAATAATCATAAAAAACATACTGTTATTTTACTATTCAAACGCGATAATCGTAATTACAAATATTTTCCATTATCAAATAAAACGAATCTCACAACAGCGTGTTAGATAATCATATTTTGAAATTACCTGTCATTTTAGGGTTCCGTATCTCAAAAAGTAAAAAAAAAAACTCTTATAAGATCACTCTCTTGTCCGTCCGTCTGTCCGTGGGTCAGATTTTTATCAGGAACGGTTGGTCCTAGCAAGTTCAAATTTATACCACTTACTGAGGTCGATGGTCCCTAGATGACGACGTTGTGGCGCAGAGGTAGCGAACCTGCCTTAAACGCCACAGGTCGCGGGTTCGATTCCCGCTCGGAGCATGATATGTTTGTATTGACATTGCGAGCATATTTTCCGGTCAGGGTGTATTTGTCCTTATCCTTGTATGTGTTTCTAACGGAGGCCGTTGTGTGTGCAGCGTCTATTTATTTATTTAAAAAAATCAAGGTTCTGCGCCAACACAGTAAAAAGATAGGGGCAAATTTAGATTTTAGTGAAAACTTGTCAGTACCAAAAATTACCTTAATTTTTAACTTTTTATTTTTCGGAATTTTTGCGATGACCTTGTTACAGATAATGGTACTGAACCCTTCGTGTGCAAGTCCGACTCGCACTTGACCAGTTTTTTTGTTTTGGAAAGCCCTATCTATACGAATCATAAACATCACAGCATTAGTGCAGACTGCAGTGAATGAATAAACACTCGCGGTTCCGACCTCGCTGGAGCATGTCGTACTGAATGTAATATTGCTGGTGGTTGAGAAAATGGGTCTTTTAAAATTAGTGTTGTGCCTGTGTTTTAATTTCGTTTTGGGATCGGTGAGTTTTGGAATCCTTTGTGTTTTTATATAATATTTTAGATATTATAAACGTTTTTTTTATAACATATAGAATTAGGAGCTACAGACAGATAGTTTTTTGTATATTTTATGTAAACTTTGTTTTTTTTTTTATAATATTTTAGATAGCATTATTAACGTTTTATTTTTTTATAAGATACAGAAATATTAAGAGCTACAGACACATGTGACAAACGTAAAAACTCCTTTTTGGTGTCGGGAGTTAAAATGTAAACATTCTACCGTCTTGTAACAAATTTGACGGTAATTTTTAAAATGAACGTTAAAATTAATAGTGACATTTATTTTTAGTTTCGTTTAGAAAATAATTATATACTGTGGTTCTTTTTTAAATACCTGAATTGGTGAAGGAAGTAGGTACCTGTTAATTATGTAGGTAATTTAAGCTAAAATCTTCGAGTTTCTTCAGTCCAAATTAAAACTACATTTACTTTTTAATTAAATTTTAATATTGATAATGCGGCATTGGTTTAACCTGTATTTTTATGCAATAAAATCATAGACCTATTATATATAGACAAAAAACATGCCCTTCTGTACTTCAAAATGGCCAAAGATTTGCATCAAAGAAACAAATCACAAGTCACAAGATTGCAACATAATTTTATAAATTATTTAGTTTCGTTTCGGCCTAATTTCCCACTCCCTGTGTTCCCTTCCTTTTTTCCCTTCTCATCCCTCCCTCCTGTTCCTTGGTATCGCGTGCGTTCATAGATTACGGTGACTGCTTACCATCATGCAGACCATTCTTTTTTGCCAACCGTCTTCAAATAAAATAAAAAGTTGAATTTACAAAGGAGCACCAGTGAATCTTTAGACATTTTGTTTGTATTGAAGGGCCGGTCCTTAGTCTATAAGTCAATGATTGTTTTATTCTAGTTTATTGCCAACGTGCTAATCGCACGTACACATAATTATTATTCAATTCACTAACTGTACTTAAAAGGATAAAGTACATTCGCTTTACCTTTGGCATTTTTCTTACATTTTATATGAAGGATAGTTTTTAATTATATTTTAATATAATTTTAAATATCTTTATTTCTAAGTATTTTATGAGACGTATTATATTTATATTATTAATTTCGTCATGATCTGAGGACTCTTGAGATAAAAAAAAAAACAAAAATTCTGTAGCTTAGCTTAGCTTCAAAGTATTATCCTCAATAGTAATACGCAAGATGTTAAGATCGAAAAAGATTAGGACGATCACAATGCCTTAAACAAAAAAAAAACATCTTATAACTTCGACATTCGAATCACTCTGAATTGATAGCTATGAGCACAACAGTTGTACAAGATAAAATAATAATCACTACATAGTATAAAACAAAGTCGCTTTTTCTGTCCCCATATCCCTATGTTCGCTTTAATCTTTAAAACTACGCAACGGATTTTGATGCGGTTTTTTTAATAGATAGAGGGATTAAAGAGGAAGGTTTATATGTATAATAACATCCATTAAATAGTGGAGAAATACTCTTATTTTTGTGGTTTCTAATGTGATGTCGTAAATAATTACATTTATTATATATTTTATACCCGTGCAAAGCCGGAGCGGGCCGCTAGTTAAATATAAATTAAAACAAAAATCTTATATAATATTATCGGTGAAACTAAAAAAAAACCAAAAGCTCTTTAACAAAAGCGTGCACTATAAAAAATTAAACCACGATAACTAAAAATGCGTACGTATTAGACCATGCATTTTGCAATTCAGACCGGGACATCTGATACAAAATATAAAGGTGGAGAAATAAAAAAAAATTAGTAATAATAAAAATACAAAAATAAAACTATACTTTAATTAATATTAAAATTTCATATCAATATTTTATTACGATATAGTATAAGGAAATTTAGGAAGATAATATGTATATTCAATACATTTTCTGACATTCTGTAAATAATCTTTGATAGCGAAACTCATCCAAAGTGAACTGTAAAATCCAAAACTTTCAAAAATCCTAAAAACCAGACTTTCCCATTCAAATCACAACGCATGGTAATGATGTGTATACGTGACTTCTCATCACGTAGACGACAAGGGAATTTCGGGAGGCTGCTAGAGAAAGACAGTAAGTTGAAAGCAGTGCATATGTTAGAACGAGATGGATGAAATAACCCACGCGTCACGTTGAATGCATTTTTTAAAGAGGGATGAACATATCGCGCTAGGGCTACCTCTTTTATATTGTGTTATAAAAGCGTACAAATACGCCAGAAATAAAGATAGCGTTTTACTAAAAAAACATTTTCATATTGTTTTTAAGGATTTGAATCACATGAACACTTATAATTTAAGTATTAATTTATGAACTGGTTTCTATTTTGTGATAATGAAACTGTTTGTCTCACTTTAGTTGTTTAATTTATGGAAGCACCATGTCACATTCAACATCTTACAGATTTACCTAAAAAAGAGTTGACCATGTTTGGTGGAAATTCCTCCACTTCAAAACCATCAAATTATGATGTCGCGTAATTCCAAAAATAGCTACAAATAAAATAATGCTATGTATTATTATAAATTTCATTGCATGTGGTAGCCCTACAACACGTGTTCGATTCGTGCGTGCGTGCTGGGTGAATGCACGATCATTTGGAAGTTTTGGGAGTAGGAAATCCCTTTTGTAGGTCATCTTTGTTTATCAACAAAGACTTTGTAGTTTTACTTTCGTTGTTTGTATTCTGATACGAACTTCTAATTATAGATGTTTAATTATAGGAAAATTCTGTATTCATTTATTTAATTACGATTTGTTTGTGACAATTGTATTTTTATCTAACTGCGGCCGCAGTTCCGCTCGTGTGGTGTACCGATTTTTCTTTTTTGCACGGAACCCTAATTCTTTTTCTACAGCCTATAACATCAGCTATCTGTCAGTCAAAGTCCCTTTAATTTGGAAATGTTAATTTGGCATAACAAACAGTAACTTTTTAAATTCAATTTATTTGTATACCTAGACTTGTTTCCTTGTACAATGCATGGGCCACACATTTTCATAGGATAGGTCTGCTGAAATTTAGCTATTAAGGGCCAAAAGTTAGTCGTATGACGATTAAAATTCCTACAATCGAGAGAATTAGATTATTAGTTCATTTTTTTGGTGTTTTTTTCATTATATCTTTTGTCATCTTTTTTATTGAAGAGCATAATATTGATGTCTAGTAACTGTTTGTTTTCTTTAATTTAACTCAATGACTTATATTCAATGTTCACCTTCAATAAATAATTATCATCTCTCCCAAGGTTTAGACCTTAGAGAGAGAGAGGGGGGAGTCTATAAATCATAGGGGGTCTACTTGGTAAATTACACCTATATCATTTTTTTTCAGAACACATACAGAGCGGCTGTGGTGGGTGTTTCCAAAATCAATATTGGAAAATACGCTCCCTTGATACATGAAGCCGCTAAAGCAGTAAGTGAAAAATACATAATTTAATTACTGGTGGTAGGTCTTTTATTGGACATAAGCCGGCTAGGTAGATACTACCGCAGTGTCAAATATTCTACCGCAAAGCAGTAATGTCTCTGGCGTTACTGTGTTCCGGTTTGAAAGGCACTGTAGGCTAGTGAAATCACTGGGCAAAGAAAGAAAGAAAGAAAGAATATATTTATTAGGACACAACAGAAATAAACTAAACTAAAACATTAAAAAGCATTATTGTTAAAAAGAGACAAAACTGTATAACAATAATTAAAAAAAAAAAAATTAAACATAATTAAAAACTTAATCCTAAAAATTATTAAAAATATAACAAATATAACAATAATAATAAAGTGTTGTGTCCCAAAAAGGGTGGACCATTCAGTAAGTTAGGCGAGTACACCTAACACTGTTTTTCAATGGTACCCTGTCTATGACGTGCAGTGACAAACCGACCCTATACTTTAAGTCGATTACAAATACAATTAAAAATATACTATAAATCGGCATATGACAATCGGCAACAAACCATAACCAACCAAAAGAGAAATCGAAGAACCAATATCTCAATAATCCAAGTTGCTGCAAGCAACCGGTATAGCAAGCGCTCATATACTACGGCAACCGCTTGCCATCAGGTGGGAAAAAAAAAATTTCTTTACCTACCTAGCTGGCCTCTTGAAAAAAACCTACCACCAGCGTGACTGATTGCACTGGTGGAATAATCTCTGCTGGGACTACTCTAAGTATTATGTGTTGATCCTAATATAGAAGTTTATAATATAGGTTTTATTATCATAATATCATTGTTTAATAAAAATATTAGAATACAATGTATGCATTGTATTGTTCATGTTACAATTGTAGTAGATTTTTGGCATGAATGGCCAACACATTATACTCAACTAGAGAAGTACAGAACAGTAACCAAACACAATTTGTGATAACCCTGCATTTGGTCTGCTTCTGGCCCAAGAGGGAGAAAAATCACTATTTTCTCGTAGTTAAATAGATTAAAAATGCACTACCTTTCTTAGTTTGATGAAGACGTCTAATAAGTATATTTTTATTTCAGGATGTGGACTTATTGGTGTTGCCGACTCCAAAAATAACTTATAATGAAGATTCTTTGGACTCTTGTATGATTGGAGTTAACCATTATGATGAGGTGAGTTAGAATACTTGTTGTGTAGAAAAGATAATCAACCTTAACAGCTAGTGGTACACAATGAAAAAAAAGTGAGCATACCGCCCATCTGATGGTAAGCGGTTGCCGTAGCTTATGAGCGCGCGCAATACCGGTTGCGTTGCGTTGCGAGTAGGTGTCATTCGCGCGTTGCCAACGAGACATATTAGTTGTTAAATATTAACCTAAAGTGCCCTTTAAACGGAAATACACAAATGCTTTGCGGTAAAATATTTGACACTGCGTTGGTACCTACCTAGCCTGCCTCTTGCAACAAAATACCTACCACCAGTGACCTACCTCGAGGGAAGTCAGTTGCCAAGCTCGTCTAATTTGGCGGCTCAATCAGATGAAACTCCTTAGAGTAACCTACCCAAGTACGATGAAACAAAAAACTATTGTATCTACAAAAATCAACTACAATTTTTTTAATCATGACGGTTGGCAAACAAGCATAATTATGCTCCGCCTTATGTTATGCATGTCACCGCAACTTATGGACGCCCGTGATACTTAAAGTATCACATGCGCGTTGCCAACCATTGTAAGAGGGAAGGAATGAGAAGGGAAAAATGAAGGGAGCAGAGGGGTAGGAGGTTGGGCCTAATAAAATTGTAAAGGGAATCTTCTTCTTATCGATTGGTTAGTGGTCAACCTAGTGTCAGAGTTGTTCAGGTCGCCCGTAGGCCTCTGACTTGACTTATCGACTGTTGTCAAATTGTCAACAGCCGGGCCCGACTTTTTACGTGCCCTCCGAAGCACGGAGACGCTCAGTTGAAATACCACTATGCGATCACCCATCTAGTGACTGACCGCGCCTACAGCTGCTTAACCTACCGATCGTTTACCGATCAGCGGGTGCACTCGGCTATAAAGGGAATGAACAGATTACTCTGTACTCCAGTACATAATCATTATGTATGTGGAACACACCTAAATACATATAGATAAGTTTTGCGGTTTCTTGCTTATATGCTTTTTAAAATTACCTTCCTTATTTATTGTCTTTATTAGATTAACACAATATTTATAAACGATTATCCTAAAGCTTTGTAACATGAAACAAAACATTTTCTTGTATGACTTAGAGCAAGGTCAACATAATTCTTGAAGAAATACACTAATGGAACGGTTTGAAGTTAAAAATAGTTAAAAATGAGATTTTTTTTTATTTAGACGATTTTCAATAAGACGCACCGTCTAATCTACAAAGTCACAAAAAAAAATTATATGATTTGATAGTGGGTGATTACCTTGTTAAGATATTACGTCCTGTAGAAATTGACGACGAACAACCGACACTTGAACCGACACTTTGGGAAATGCTCGTCGCCACACACCACTAACCTAACGAGAAATCTACCAACGTAGTTTAAAAATTTAGTTTATCATTAAAATTGTAATTTGGAAGTAGTAATTTAAAATCATTTCCGGTTTTTTGTATTTGCGCTTATGGTTAAACATAGGTATCTAGCGCATCTTCCAGGCCCCTTTATCAAATCATAACAAAAATCAAACTATTGATAAATATCTAACTATTGAAAGCTTTCTCAATAAAAAATACCGTTCACATGGGAAATAAAATAAAATTTTCCCCCGAATCGAGAACCTCTGAAACCATTTTCGAATTTCAGTCTTCTTTGAAAACATTTAAAAATAACTTTTATAGACAAAATAATATTGCGTCGTCAAAATAAGATAAAACGCTTATGACTTTATTACAGTTTTATAAAACGATATTGTGGATTTCATCCGAGATAGAACTAATCCAGAGGATATGAGTCGTAAAAATATTATTATAACGATAATAAATTATATTTTTATTATCTAAATAAAGAATAATAATCATTAAATAATTGTATATTTTATGATAGTAACGTAGCGAGGTGAGAGGAAGGGGGCAGTTGCCCTCCCTTGCTTTTGCTAGACCTTGCTAAATGCTGAGAAATACACAAATATGCAATTTCAACTATTAACTAATAAGTATTGAAGGAAAGCGTTATTTTGCCCCGAAAAAGAAAAAAAATCTTTTGTTTTCTTGCTTGTGGTAGCTTAATGACTTCCTGTTTGAAATTAAATAGTAATCGCGTGACACTAACAACCCCATTAGAATAGTAATACGTGTCGGGGGTCAGAAACACACAGAAACACGTGCACAAAGAATGCTCCAGTCTCGGACTGGAGCATATGTCTTTATGGTCAACATGAACTAGTTTGCTAACAGACAAACGACGTGAGTAGGGAAGTACTATGCTTACAAAGAATATCTCTACTTCTTCGAATACTTGAAATATTGTATAGTACTTACTACTGCATTTTGTTTGATTAATTAACTTCCCCGATCGAGTAGATTTATTCATGCCGAAAACAATATGGCTCTACAACACATCTGGGTAGTTTACGAATTATCGTTTAGATTTTTTAAATTTCTAAACTCCTTTAAGCATCATTATCTGTCAATGAAACTCCTGCCAATATCCGTCCAACAATTTCGCACATTAGCCGGAAAATTTAATAACAGGTGTTATAAGTACACTTATATGCTTTCATATGCATTAAATATTAAAAAAAACCTTTAATATACATTATTTATTTTAAAAAAAACCTTTAATATACATTTATATATGAAGTTTTGTTGATTTCTTTTACAGATAGTGAAGTCAATTTCGAGTTCAGCGAAGAACGCTCGTATCAACGTGGTGGCACAATTGTATGAGAAATCGCGATGTGGTGATAGCGATGAACTAATAGTAAGCAACTTGGTGTTCAACAGGAACGGAGCTGTTATATCTGTGTAAGTTATTGTATATTTTATTTAAGTAGCTGTTTTTTAAAGGGTAGAAAAGCAGACTCCATTCTGTTAACGCGAGAGTAGGGGATTTGATCCTGACCACCTTGGGCCATTGTCGTACCCACTCCCAACGCTAGCTAGAGAGAGAGAGAGAGAGAGAGAGAGAGAGAGAGAGAGAGAGAGAGAGAGAGAGAGAAAGGGAGAGAGATCTGATAACTCTCCTAAATCACGGTACCATGACAGTGTTTTTGGATCACCAACCATCATGATTTTTCACCCAAATCTATTCAACCATCCAAGCATCAAAAAATCCACATTCCAATATTATATTAGTGGTATTACTATTTTCATGTAACAATAGTATTTTAAGTATCTACTATAATTATTATCGTAGATTAGAGACTGTTATTTGTTGATAAATACGATTAAAATTATCTGTAATGTAAGACGGAAATCTGCTTGTGTTAATGTGGTTTGTTATGGTATTCTGAGACATGTATATTCGGCATCATAATATAGTTTGCCCGTATCAAGATGGATCATAGAAGTGCGTGAAGTGCCTTCGCGGAAGAAGTGAAACTTCGTAATGTGGAAACGAAAATAGGAAGGGGTAGAAATTGATTTTTAGTGAAATCATATTGTTTCTTTAAGACACACTTTATTAACATTGCTTACAATTCGCATTTGATCGCATCTTTTAATTGTCATTTTCAAGGAAAGAAATATCCAAATCTATAATAACACTGTTTACTTCGCTGCATAGCAACAATACCACGCGCATGTGCTTGGGATCTACCGACTCACTCTCTTTCTCTCTCCTACTTTCTACCTTTGTGTATCATTCTTTCTCTCTCCCTCGTGCGTTAAACGTTTAGCACAACCTTGTTCGAAGTCAAATTAGAAGTTTCACTTCTAACGTCTAAAAATCTAGATAAAACGTTTAACGCACTTGTCATTTTTATAGAGTACGATATGATTATTAAATCGTTTTAACTAATGCCGTTACTATTCGAACAAGATCTTTGGGGACGAAGTTTCTTAACGCGGCTTACGGGTAGTGCGATTTAATAGTAATCGTCACGTAACGAAAAGCCTTAGCGCAGCCGGGTGTGCAACTTTCTCTCTGTCTTTCTCTATGTCCCGTTCTCTTTTCGTTCTCGTATAACTTTTTGAAATATACAGACTTAAAAGAACAACTTTTATGACAGCTGTATCAGTACGCACACATGTGATACTTTCACCAATACATTCAAACGTTTTGAATTTTGGAGGGGCGCGCCATGTTGGCGTAGTTTATCGAGAAAGTTTCAGCTGATCATTAGGCAACCATGTAGCTGGCGAACTAGTCAATATAGTCGAGACTTATTTTAGAATGAAAATTTTATAAATTAAACTAGACAGTAAATCTTATACAAGAATTGCTAAACTGAAAAAAGATTTGCTAAATTGTCCTGTTTTTGCCTATTTATATATCGATATGTGTAATGTAAATACCTTTTAACACAGTGTTATTATTTCTATTAAGATTTATTGCTTTAATTAAGGAAGGATAGTCATGAATAACAAGCTTACCCAGTATTGATTTTTCCTTATTTTTTGGTTTGCTCATTATTACTTGCTATTATAATAAACAAGTTTCTGCAAGCGGCTTCACCCGAGTGAATAACGATGATAAAAAACTTTGAACCCCAATTTCAGGCCATATGTGGTTCTTTAATTGAAATTGTTCAAAAATTACAGACTCCCATACAAAATTTAAACCACTTTAAACAGGGCTTGTTCAAATTCAAATTTAAATATTTTATTCAACGTAAAAAGCTTTACACTTATTTGTTGAAAGTCAGATTCTACCACCGGCTCCAAATTTAAACCTCTACCCGAGAAGAGCCGGGTAACTCAGGGGGTTATTTCTACGCACTTATTTTTTTTAATGTCAAAGTAATTTACATATTATGTTCACTGAAAAGCCTGGAGTTACGGTCTTATTTCTAAGGTGTGGTGTCCTCAAGGTATACACTAATTTTATAATAATAATGTTGGTCTTAGAGAAAAATGATTAGATAACTCCAAACAATTGCGTAATTATACAACAAACGTCAATTCGGCCTGATTTAGTATTATTTTTAAAGTTGCTACATAAATTTTATTTTTATCTATTTTAGTTACAGAAAACCACTGAACAGTGTATCGAAGTGCAATACAACTGTAACCAAGATGAGTCATTTTACAACTGACTTTGGTGTAACATTTGGAGTCATTACGGAAAATGATATTATACTAACAAATATGAAGGACTACAGCGGTATCAAAAACTACATTGTTGCTGGTTCTTTGGAGACATCATTTTTATTCGGTAAGTTATAGTTCTTCTTACTACAGTATCTACTGATACTTTATGGTGTTTTTCTGTAAGGGGGTAGTACTCTTCCGATCGAGCCGGCTAAGTGCCAAGAAATGAAAGAAATCCTTTTATGAGCAATAAAACTATCTGCCTTGAGAGTAAAGTCATTAAATTATATTAGTTATACTGTGAAGGAAAATGTAATGATATTGATAGTGTCTACGGCAAAACCGTTAATGTATGGGAAATTGTATACAGGCTTATCTGCACAGAAAACTTCGTTAGCGCAATGCAGGATTATGTTTTATAGCTTATAGATATCGCCACAATAGTCACTCTTACCTTGACAAGGATCTTTATATTATAGTTCATTAATAATATGCAATATCTTCTTTAAAGGCAAACAATTTTCAACATCTTGGGCTATTACGAACAATTTGAATATCATCGTGGATAATGGAATGTTCCACGGTTATCAAGATTTGAAGTCTTCCAGCAATTTGATGGTGGCGGAATTTGGAAAAGATGGAGCAAATGGTATGTTTAGATTATTTATAACAAAAAAATTATTGTCTAAAATGTGTATTCTTTATCCGTCTTTGAAAATAAGCTTCATCCTTACTCCTTACGAATATTATAATTGCGAAAGTAACTCTCTGCCTGTCTGTCTATTTGTCGCGCATAGGCTAATTTCTAATTCCCCAAAAGGGTTGTAAGAGTTTGAAAGGGGGACATGAAAAAGTATGGAAAATGTATGGAAGTATCGTCATTTTTAGAGCTAGGAGTTAGAAACTTATTTTTTAAACTGTCAATTCGATATAAATAAATATGTGTTGAATGACAAGCTCCAAACTTATTGTTGGTGGTCTTGACTAAATAAAACACTTTTCGAGATAAAAATGGACTGTATTATCGCTGGTTGTAAAGATAACTGAATGTGTCTGTGCACGGCGAGAGGCGGCGAGCGAGTCCCGATGGCGGGGCTCGGCGCAGCGCGGGAGTGGTGGTCACGGAACCGGTTCGACCGCTCGTTGCTGGCGCGCCTCGATGTGACGTAGGAACATATTCCCCGGGTTGAAGTGAAGAGGACTTCAAGAAGATGATGACACTGGAAGAGGGCAGATATTATTGTAGGCTCGCGTGATAATTCCCTTCTTCGTGAAGATGTCTGCAACTCTGCCTCGTCCGTCAGATCCAGCCTTGACAGCTGTAACTCTTCCAAGCAGCCACAGAAGAGGAGGCAGATTGGGGTCCTTTACTAAGACCATAGTGCCTGCCTTTAGGTCCTGCCCAGGAGTCTGCCATTTAGTCCGCTGCTGAAGCAGAGATATATATTCGTGAGAATAACGTTGCCAGAAGTGTTGCCGCAACTTCTCAACACGATCGAAGCGCTGCAGCCGTTGAATATTATTGTCAGTGATTTGAGGACGAGGAAACGAAGTGAGAGTCCGTCCAATAAGAAAATGAGAAGGGGAAAGATAAGACAAATCTGAAGGATCTGTGGAAAAAGGTGTCAATGGCCTAGAATTTAAGATAGCCTCTATTTGAACCAGACACGTTGAGAGCTCTTCATACGTTAGATGGGTTAAGCCCATGACTCTACGTAGTAAATGCTTAGTCTGCTTTACCGCTGCCTCCCAAAGGCCACCAAAATGGGGGGTATAGGCAGGTATGAATTTAAATTCTATGCCCTGGTTTGCGATGTCTGATTCTATGATGTCAGAGGAATCTTGGAGGAAACGTGAAAGCTCATTGAATGCTCCGACGAATGTGGTACCGTTGTCGGAGTAAACCCGCTGAGGTTTACCACGACGACTAATAAATCTGCTGAAGGCTGCAAGGAACGCTTCTTTTGTGAGGTCAGAGACCAGCTCGAGATGGACAGCTCTGACTGCAAGACATACAAAAACACATATATAAGATTTTATTAACCGGCAACCTCTACCTTTACGGTCGGCTATCAGCACTGGCCCGGCGTAATCAAGACCTGTATTCAAGAAAGGGAACTCTAGATTCGTCCTATCGCTAGGTAGGTTTCCCATTATGACCTGGATAGGCTGCGCTTTGAAGCGAGTACACCTAATACAGTTACGCACTACTTCCTTTGCGAGGTTTTTACCTGCTAGAGGCCAATAATTTTGTCTAATATGAGCTAAAAGTAATTGAGGCCCTGCATGAAAAAGTCCTTTGTGCTCTTTCTCGAATAATAATTTTGTAACACGATGCTTGCTACATAATAATATAGGATGCTTGACATCATAGCTATAATTTGAATTTTTAAGACGTCCACCTACTCGTATTAGGTTTTGTGAACAAATAAAAGGTGAAAGATTAATTATTCTATTTTTCTTAGATAAGGCCTGATTATTTATAAGAATTTTATATTCCTCAGGGAACATTTCCTGCTGAGAAATCTGTAATATTAATAATTTTGATGTTTCTAAATCTGAGAAAGTTAAATAAGTTAATATTTTATTTTTAGGGTTCCTACAATTATGTATAAATCTTTTTAAATATGCTATAACTCGAATTAATTTCGAAAGTGACGAAAATTTATGTATCAAGTTTAAAATCAAATTTTTATCATTGTTCTCATCACTTCTCAAATGAAAAGATCTGTCTGGTAATGAAAAAGGTTGATTAGGAACTTTAGGAAATTGGATCTCAATCTGATTGATAAAATCAGGACCTGACCACCACAGAGTGGACGTGCTGATGTAAGCAGCCTTCGCCCCTCGAGATGCTAGATCGGCGGGGTTGCTTTTAGAAGGCACATAGTTCCACGTCTGACCAGCTGTAACTTCTTGTATTTCAGTAACTCTGTTACGGACAAATTGTTCTAGTCGCCTTGGCTCTGTAGAGAGCCAACCCAGAACAATCGTCGAGTCACACCAAAAAAAACAGGTATTGAAATCAACGGTAAGTGAATTGCGTACCTTGTTGAATAGTCGCGTGCCCAGTAAAGCACCACACAACTCCAAACGTGGTATGGTTGTGGGTTTTATGGGAGCTATCTTGTTTTTAGAAGCTAAAAGGCGAACGCAAACTGACCCATCGACTGTTATTGTTCTCACGTAACAACAAGCCGCATAACAGCGCTCAGAAGCATCGGTGAAGGTATGAAGCTCGATCAGAGAAGGTCTGCAACAAGATACCCAACGAGGAATACGAAGAGAGTTAAGATCTGAAAATGATTGAACGAATTCTATAAATTGAGATTTAATATTCAAAGGTACCTCTTCATCCCAGTTACATTTAAGAACCCATAATTGTTGTAATAAAATTTTTGCCTGGACTACACATGGTCCAACGAGGCCAAGGGGGTCAAAAATTTGACTTATTAATGATAGAATGTAGCGCTTTGTAACTTTAATTGTTGAATATTTTAAATCAACTACAAAGAATAATTGATCTAAATTACAGTCCCAATATAGTCCAAGAGTTTTACAAGAGGATGATTCATTTAGATTTAATGTTTTATCTAAATGTTCAGTGTCTATGCTAGCGACTGCTTCCAAAATTTTAGAGCTATTAGATTGCCACTTACGAAGGTGAAACTTAGCTGATTTGAGAGTATCAATAACGCCTCTACATAATTGAATGACCGAAGTAATTGAGTCACCACCGCTCAAATAGTCGTCAACGTAAAAATCTCTCTTGATAGACTCACAAACCTTTGGATCTTTACATTGATCTGCTAGAGACACTAAACATTTAGTAGCTAAGTACGGTGCTGAAGCGGTACCGTACGTCACTGTGTTAAGAGTGTACGTCTTTAAGGGCTCTGAGGAATCGAATCTGAAGACAATTTGCTGTAACTGGCGTTGCGAGGGATTAACTAAAACAGCTCTATACATTTTTTCAATGTCTCCTGTTACAACAAATCGATGTTTCCTAAACCTTAAGAGAATAGATATTAAATCATCCTGTACAGTTGGCCCTACTCTCTGTATATCATTAAAAGACTTGCCTGAGGTGCTAGATGCTGAAGCGTCGAATACTACACGAAGTTTCGTGGTAGTACTAGACTCACGTATCACACCGTGATGGGGCATAAAATAATTAATTTTCGAATGCTTTGATTTTGAATTTTCTGTCATGTGATTAAGTTTTATGTATTCTTTAATGAATTGTAAATATCTGTCTTTAAATATAGGGTTACGTTCAAACCTGCGTTCCAAGGCCAGAAATCGACGCTTGGCCATTGCATAAGAGTCCCCCAAAGACTCAGGCGAGTCTTTCAATGGGATGGTGACAATGAATTGACCAAACTCGTTACGATGGGTAGTTTCTTGAAAGAGGTTCTCACAAGCCTGCTCTTCCAAAGTGAAACAGCTCTGATTTGATACAGAGTCAAGTTCCCAAAAGCGAGTTAGTTGTTCGCTTTCCCCACTTGACAGAAAATGACACAAAGATGAACGTTGATGAGGTCGAGACTGGTATACACAACCAGAAATAAGCCAACCTAATTTTGATGATTGTAACTTAGGCTGATTTTTGCCTAAATTTATTGAATCGGAACCTAAGACGTCCCAGAACACTTCAGCACCAACAAGAATGTCAATCGCTGAAGGTATATTAAAGGTAGGGTCTGCCAGCTGAAGGCCTACAGGGATAGAAAGATGTTTCTTATCTATGTAGCTGCTAGGCAGTGAATGTGTTATCTTTGGTAGAATAAGACAGTCTACGCTCACCTTATAGCCACCATAACAAGATTGTATAATAAGATTGCAACTTTCAGAGGTACTAGAAACTTGACCGTTAATACCTGAGATGGTTGAAATAGTGCTTTTCTTTACCAGACCGAGCTTTCCACAGAGGTCCTGGGTGATGAAATTGGAGGTACTGCCATTGTCGAGTAGAAGTCTGGCAGGATGAAGCCTCCCATTGACATCGGTCACCTTTGCCATAGCTGTGGATAATATTACAAGAGCCTGATTATTTTTTGCTTCTGTGTTGGTAACAATATTACTAGACAATGCGATATTGTCACTTGATTTAAGATCTGTTTGAGATTCCCTATGTAAGAGGGTGTTGTGCTTCAATTTGCAATACTTGCAATGTGAGAGTTTGCAGCGTTTGTCAGTATGACCAGGACGAAGGCAATTCATACAAATATTGCTTTCAGAAGCTTTTTTGATTCTCGAATCAACATCGAGATCTCTATAGGATTGACAACTAAATAGGAAGTGATTTTGAGAACACATAGGACATGATGTAAATTTTTCTGATTTAGTATTTGTAGTTGTTAAATAATTTGTATTTTTATTAGTTTCATAAGTTTGTTTAGTGTTAATTGTTTGTTTGTGATGAATGTAATTAGATTTTAAGTTTTTATTATCATATAGGCTATTTTTATTATCATATAAGGTTTCTAGCAAATCAGCTCTGTTAGATAAAAATTTGGTGTAATTTTTTAAATTTGGAAAATTATCTAAACTATTTTTATGCTCTTCCCACTCACGGTAGGTGACAGAATCTAATTTTTTCGACATAATGTAAATAATTAACGTGTCCCAATGCTGTGTGGGCTGTCCGAGAGCTTCAAGTGCTCTTAAATTTTTATTGATGATGTCTATCATGCTTCGTAACGAATGGCACGATTCTTTTTGTATGGGTATGAAGTTAAATAACGCTTGGACGTGATTGTTGACGAGCAACCTTTCATTGTTGTACCGATCCAACAATAATTGCCATGCTATGGCATAGTTGTCGGCCTTGAAATCTATACTTTTGATAACTAAAGATGCGCTGCCAGTTAAGGCGGCACGCAAATAATGGAACTTATTAATGGATTGTATACTATTGTTATCATGAATTAAGGAAATATACGTATCTCGGAACTCAAGCCAGTGCTGATAGTCGTCGTTGAAATGGGGCAAGTCTATTTTCGGCAGTCGAACGAAGTCATGTTTGCAGCCAGGTCCGTGATGATCACTGCTGTCTGATATCGCGGAGGCGAGCGCTGGTGAAGAAGCACGCGCGGGAGCAAGCATTGCCCTAGCGCGGCCGACCTGCGCATAGTATTGCATCTCGAATTGTTCCCGCTCAGCGTACATGGCGTCTGTATCGTCCGACAACAGTTCCAACTCCGTCTGTAATACGTCGAAATCCTTATATAAAATATGCATTTGATCCAAGCGACATTGAAGTTCAGCTGATTGAAAGCTATCTAGATCAAGGCTCGGTAAAAATCTAAGGAAATTGCTAAATGACGTTAATTTAGCCTTAAAGCTGCCACGCTTCCTCACAAGATCTTTAATTTTTGCGTCAGACATATTAAAATGAAGATGACTGAGATTAAAGTGCAAGAAAAGCGATAGAAATAAGCAAAATTATTAATATGCGTAAAGCAAATTATAACTGTACAAAACAGCTGTTCAAAGTTGCAATGAATAGAAGCAAGAACAAAAGGCTTATCGCAAACCGGTCGTTCGACACAAAAGAGTCTAATGACGGGCAATAAAAAATATGAATGCAATTTTATTATTTTATGGCTATACGCACAAAGTAAACAAGATGACTAAGCGCACTACGATGTCAATGATTTTATGCAATATTTAAAGAAAAACAAATTTACGAAATTATAATAATTGTTTATTATAATTTGCAAGAAAAAAAAATTATAGCTATTAAAATATTATAGCTATTAAAATATGCTAGCTAGAATAGAATATGCAGAGATCAATTTGCCTGATCCACAATAGCACTATCCTAAATTTCGGGAAAGAAGCTAGAAAAGATGGGAAATAAAGGATAATATGGAACGGACTCACTCGATAAAAATATTCCTCCTCGTGGTAGACTGTCCTCTAAGTGTCCTTAGCGGCTCGGCGCGAACGGGCGATGGGCGGACAGTCCAAAGTCCACAGGTTCAGTGCACAGCAATAAGACGGCTATCTTTTTTCTTCGAAGGACCATATGTTGAATGACAAGCTCCAAACTTATTGTTGGTGGTCTTGACTAAATAAAACACTTTTCGAGATAAAAATGGACTGTATTATCGCTGGTTGTAAAGATAACTGAATGTGTCTGTGCACGGCGAGAGGCGGCGAGCGAGTCCCGATGGCGGGGCTCGGCGCAGCGCGGGAGTGGTGGTCACGGAACCGGTTCGACCGCTCGTTGCTGGCGCGCCTCGATGTGACGTAGGAACATATGACATTCAAAGTTTATAAAAGTTTTACCCCTAAGGAATACATAAAAATAGGGAATAAAGGATGAAAGTTTGTATGGAAATATGTAAGGTTTATGTGAACGTTTTACACGCGGGCGATGCCACTGGCAAAAGCTAGTTAGTTTTATTCTGGAAATTTATGAGTAGATAACTTTTAATGTTCGATGTTAAACTAAATCTTTTTACTTTTAACGACATGTCCTTTAGTTACTTAAAGACACTTCATTGATACTACGATCTAGAAAGACTAATAAGTAATTTAAATCTAACATAAATTGCTAAGTAGAGTAAATCTAAGAATGTGTCCATCAACACTTTTCTTACTGTCTCTATTAAGGGGAAGGCACTTTATTCTTGTCTTTATATAAAACTAAATCTGATTTTGTGTGTTTGCAGAAAACGCATATACTTTCATCACGACACCACCAAAATCCTTTACAACTGGAGACATAAACCAGTACATCATCAGACCCCTTAATATGGAAGCCAGTTCTCATGGCTATGAAGAAAATGTCTGCCATGGTACTGTCTGCTGTCAGTTCTATGTGAAAACCAGCTATTTTGGTAAGTGTACATGATTATGATGTCGTCTTAGATAAATATATCAACTCTCAACACTCAACAACAGACGGCCCGACTCCGCGTGTGTCGCGGGTTCGATCCTGAACCCCTTGGGCTATTGTCGTACTCACTCCTAGCGCAAGCTTTGAAAAAAAATATTGCTAATATTCTTAAAAAAAATGTGTGACGTAATTTTTGGATTGCTTTTTTTTTTTTTTTATGTTAGAAGTTGGCAAACAAGCATACGGCCCACCTGATGGTAAGTGGCTGCGGCAGCCTATGAGCGCTTGCAGCAACATTAGTAGGTGCCACTCGCGCGTTGCCAACGAGAGATATTAGTTCTTAAATCTCGTTCGCCCAGTAATTTCACTAGCGTACAGTGCCCTTCAAACCGGAACATAGTAGTGCCTAAACACTACTATTTGGCGGCAGAATATTGGACACTGCGGTGGTACCTACCTAGCCGGCCTCTTGCAACAAAAGACCTACCACCAGTGTATTGCTTCTGAAACGAAGTTCTTTAACGCGGCTTTCGGGTATTGCGCTTTAGTAGAAATCGTCACGTAACGAAATGCCGTATGCAGTGTGCAGGCCTGTGTGTATCGAGCATACAAGCAAATGAGCACACGAGCAAGTGAGTGCGCAGCCCGATGCGCTGCAAGCTCTCTCTCTGTCTTTATCATATAACCTACTGAAATATACAGATTTCATTTCGAATTACATTCGGAGTTAATTCGGAGTGTTAATTTTCAGGCTCGAAACCACAAGATGTTAATTATAGTCTAGTGGTATTCGATGGTGTCCAAAATTTGGACAACAACAACATTGGCGTACAAACTTGCTCTGTCGTTGCGTGCGCGGGGTTGTACAAACGATCTTGCTTTGTTGGGTAAGATATTTGTTTTAGATTTTTTAAATTATTTTTCAGCCCTTTGCCGAAGCCTTATATCTTCTAATTCAGGCCTTCCCCAACTCGGTGACGCTGTCAAGGCCAGTAAGGCCAACATTAATACACATTAAGAAAAGTCTAAAATAATAACTCTTTTAGAATGCGTTATTTTAATGGTTTTTTGATCAGGATAGTTCATAATCTTTTTCTTTTTAATAAAAATGAAAAAGTAACCATAGCTTGGAATTGAATTGAATTCTTTCCATAACAGAAACTTTTTCGCATTTTATGTAATACCTACGTTTTTTTTTTCAGATCTGAAAACAACACGAACGTTCTATTTAACAAAATTTCAATCAAAACCACAATTACCAACAAGAACGCCGCTCACTACCCCACAATATTAACAACAACACAAAAAACTTTCAACAAACAAAATTTTAAATTTGTACGAAATGAAAACTCGAAATATATCACGGCAGAATTATATAACACAAATAATATACTAACTTTCGGTATATTTGGTAGAGATTACTCTAAAGATTACGAAACTTCCGAATTTGGTAGTGTTAACAATACAGATAATATAATATTCAATGAATATATTTCGAGTGAAAATATAAAAGATTTCTTTGATTATCTGTGGATAAGAATAAGGGTTGTGATTTTTATCGTTTCGATTTACGTTTTGGAGATGATGTAATTTTTTTAATAGCTTTCGAACAAGGTATTAAAATAAACAACCGTTGTAAACATGGCCGGATTTAGGGAGGGTAATTGGGGCGTTAGGCCCGGGGCCTCCACAAAAAGGGCCCCCAAATTGAGAATTCGAATAAAAATCGTTCATAACCATAAACAAAAAACATTTTCTTTTATTTTTTTCGCCGTTTTACCTTTACCTACTCAATTTTAATTTCAGATAATTCTTGTTTCCGGTTATATTTATAATGTTTCTTAAATACTAAAAGAATCTACTTGGTTGCACAATAAATTACTTATTGAAGAAAATTCTTCAGTTTATTTGGAAAATAATTTGGGGCCACGGGGGCCTCCACTCTTTTGCTGCCCCGAGGCCTCCAGACCAATAAATTCGGCCCTGGTTGTAAGTTAAAATAAAACTGAAATGTAAATGAAATTGCATATGTAATACGGGAATTTTTTATATGTTTTTATTTTTTAATTAAAACAAAATTAAATGCTTAAATGAGCCTTTAAAAAAAATGTTTCCAGCTTGTCACTTTCTGAGACACCTATATTTTTTATTGGAGTTTTAATAACTTCTTAGAATAGTGAACTTAATACGTATATTTTAGTATATTAATTTATATTATATATTAAGTTATTATCTAACTTAAGGTTTATCTTTTTAAAACTTTCGTGAGGGCTTACCATTAGTTTTTAGTAAAAATTCTATTTCGATCCAATTAAATTCTGACAGTAAATCGACTCAGATTTTATATGACGTATATATATGTCATGGTACGAAATAGCGATGTCGCTCAGTTTTTGGTCGACATTTCAATCGCAATAAGAGTAAATGGTAAGCCCCCTGCTGTTCTCTGGATTTTAAATTACGTTCCTTTTGATATTCATTGAAATAATCTTTATTTGGTATAAAAATAATTAATTGTATATTAAGATTACAATAATGTTTTTATAAATAATGATAAATAATAGTTTTATGTTAATTATACTTATATATGTATCGTTTTCAATTGTAATTTTTTTACCATTTTTGAAGTACGAAATATGACTGAACTCTGTGATATTAGAAATATGCGTGGGTGATAATAAAAACAATTTTTCAATGATTTTGTTATGTTATTTATTGTGCCATGTTTCAGAGGGTATGGCAGTGCCACCCCAAGTCGATTACAACCCTAACATCCTTTCCTCGTAGTAACTAAAGACACTTTTGACCTGCTGTAATTTTGTTGTGGATTAAGGAAGAAGCTAAAGTGCAAATATACCTTATAACTATGTACTATCATCAATAATTTAAGGTTCCATAAAATAAATACAAATATTGAATTTAGTTAGAATTTAGCTTATAAGAGAAGAAAAAAAAAGGATGACCTACAAAAAGATATGAGATCTCATCAAAAACATAATAATATGTAAAAAACAAGCCTCGCAACGCAGTTCTTTTGACAGTAATTCTACAAATTAAAATACATTAGTTTTATTTTAGAAAAATAATTATAGTTCTGAATATAAAAAAAAATAAACATGACTGCTGTAGACCTCGCAAGAGCGAGCACAGCTACTGATCGATAAAATCTAAAGGGTATAAATACTATCTACCAGTCAAGCATTGTAATTTAAACTTAACCCATTCTCTGTTCAGATAGTAGACACAATAGTTATACAATTGAACTGAGCCATATTATGTGGTTCAGCAGACAGGGAACATGTTAACAGCATCTTTGATAATTATGATTAATTATGATCGTAGTAGTCAAAAGTTGGGGGTAAAAGTTACAAAACTATAGGTGAAATTACGATTTCTATGGGTATGATAAAATTATTAATGGCTATTTGTTTTTCTGTTTCTATGGTGGATGAAATGTACGTGATCTTTGTCGTCTTCATAAAGCGTTTTCTCTATCCAATCCATGAAGGATTCGACCTGTAAATAAAATAAGTTTTTTTTTTTTTTTTTATGTTAGAAGTTGGCAAACAAGCATACGGTCCACCTGATGGTAAGTGGCTGCGGCAGCCTATGAGCGCTTGCAGCATCATTAGTAGATGCCACTCGCGCGTTGCCAACCTCGAGATATTAGTTCTTAAATCTCGTTCGCCCAGTAATTTCACTAGCGTACAATGCCCTTCAAACCGGAACACAGTAGTGCCTAAGCACTACTATTTGGCGGTAGAATATTGGACACTGCGGTGGTACCTACCTAGCCGGCCTCTTGCAACAAAAGACCTACCAGTGTGACTGATTGCACTGGTGGAATAATCTCTGTTGTGACAGAGGTTATCCCAACAGCGGGCGATGGGGTCGTCACATCCCGACGCCTAAAAAGTCTATGTATTACTACGTGAATAGAAAATATGTCATACTTTTCCCAGCCCAAATGGTCCGGTTCGACCGGGGAAGTACTACCCTCTCATAGAAAAAGTAATAGAGTACTGTTGCGTTTCGTACGATGAGTCCTGGGCTGGGCTGGAGGTCCAATTTCCCACCCCCTCCGTTTCTTTCCTTTCTTCTTCTATCCCTTGAGTTGGCAGCGGGCATCTGATACTTAAAAAATCGTGCGCGTTCATAGGTTGCCGTGACTGCTTACCATCAGGTGACATTAGATCAGATTTCAAAAGCCATCTACATCTTGACTTACTATAAAATAAGGACCGGCCCATCAGCATTATACCGTATGAATAAATAATATTTAATGTATTACCTTTGTGTATACGTCTGGTTTCCCTCTAGCGCATGGGATACCCCAAGAAACGACACCCACTTGCCGTCCTTCCCTCACTAATGGCCCTCCAGAATCACCCTGAAAAATTACCGCTAAGTAGATTAACAAATTGAAATACATATAGTTATATTAAAAAATGCTTTTAAGCCATACACGTATAAACATAAACGCTACACACTCAACGGCCCCCATTAGGATAATTATATCCTGTGTCCGGGGTCCGGAAACATTCACAATGACAAGGACAAACACAACCAGACCGGAAAACATGCCTGTACGGTTAATGCAAACATCTGCTCCGAGCGGGAATCGAACCTGCAACCGTCGAGGCTTAAGGCATACCCACAACGCCACAACGGTGTATAAGAATAGTCTTCTTCTTCCTAGCATTAATCCCGGCACTTTACCCAGGGTCTGCTAATTACTCTAATCCAAATTTGATAGGTTACTGTTACTGTGAACCACTCCAACCAGTAACTCATTTGGATAAGAGCAAATTGTTATGATAAAATCCGGGGCCGGCAGTTTACCGCGCTCTCCGAGGTACGGTGGGGGTCCCTCAAGAAAAAACGCCCAGACCGAGACAGATATTTGGAACAATAATATAAATATCTGCTCCGTGCGGGAATCGAGCCCGCGACCGTCGAGACTTAGGACAGGCTCGCTACCTACACGCCACAACGGTCGTTGAGAGATATAAGAATAATATACAATTTTATCGTCAGAGCCTCTTAGGTCCTATATCGAAAATGTATGGTGGTAGTTATATTATTACAAGAGGCCGAGGCTAGGTAGGTACCACCGAAATGGCAAAAAAAATCTACGGCGAAGCAGTAGAGTCTTTTGTATTACTGTGTTTCGGTCTTAAGGGCACTGTAGGCTAGAGAAATTACTGGACAAATGAGATTTAAGAACTAATATCCCGAGGTTGACAACGTGAGTGGCATCTACTAATGGTTTTGCAAGCGCACATAGGCTACAGCAACTACTTACCATCAGGTGGGCTGTATGCTTGCTTGCCAACTTAGTAACATAAAAAAAATTTAGAATTTGACGACGTTGCGCCGCAGCGGTAGCGAACCTGTCTTATGCGCCACAGGTCGCGGGTTGATCCCCGATACAGGCACGTGTTTCGGTCTGGTTGTGTTTGTCCTTGTCCTTGTGCATGTTTCCGGACCCCCGACACAGGATACTTATATCCTAATAGAAGCCATTGAGTGTGTAGGGTTTATTTATTATTACTTATAAATTTTTATCAATTGTAATCTCTCATTTATGTTTTAACGTACATGACAAGCCCCTTCTCCAGCCTTCGTAAGAGCACATATCTGTGTATCGAAAACGGCGTTGACACTCTTGTGGGCTTCCTTACACTCTTCGTAACTGACCGCTTTCAGTTCGAGCTGCATCAGATCATTTGGTAGATGACCTGGGTACTGTAAAGTGGGAGAAGAATTAATGGCTGGTCATTACAAAGGAATTCTTAAATGTTTGTGTTATTTGGTAATACATCATGTAGATCCTATTTACCTCTCTCTGAGAATACCACTTAAAAAGTACTGAATCGCTTATTAGTTGAAGAAATTTGATTTTAAAATAAAAACGTAAAAATTAGAATACAGTTAAATAACATACTTTTGGCGGAATTAGTACTGAAATGACGTAAAGGGTTATTACGCGATTTTAAAACTATGAAATTCATGGCGTGAAGGCACTTAGTTGTTTTAAAAATTAATTTGAAACTTTAAAATTAAAATTTATCTCTTAAGATTATTGCAAAATAACATTAAAATAATAATATTGTTTTGGAAAGAAGTATCGAATTAATAAAATACATATGCATTTTCAAAAACCGTATTATTTACAGCTTATACTGACATTTTTTACTGTAATCTATACTAATATTATAAAGTTAATGCAGTGTATTAAACAACTGTCAATGTTAAGTTTTTGGGTCTGTCAAATTTTGACAGATCTATCTAGATACATCTATCTCTCTCTCGACCTCTCGACTCTGTGACGAACACCACACATTGTAATTTTAATCAAAATTAATAAAGTAATTTACAAGGCGTTTTACTTTTATTACATAATATATCGGAAGGCCCGATATATAACAGTTGAAGAGTTTGTTTGTTTGGTTGCCCGTTGAACTCTAGAACTACTGAACGGATTTGAAAAATTATTTTTGCATTTGATAGCACATTTCTTTTAGGTATTTTGAACGATTTATTTAATGATTATTGCAGAAAATAGTTAGCCAAAACGCGCTAAAATAAGATCTGCCCCCCTCTCCTAGGCCAAAAGCTGGCTACGCACATGCGTGTGCTATTGTTTCGCGTCAATATTTGACAAGAACACTTGTCAATACACAACACAACTAGAAGCATAGCTCACTCGCCCTCGGATACAACTATAATTATTGCTTATATATTAAACACTATTATGTATTTAATTATTTAGTAATGAAACGCCTGTCAATATTTAAGATCGATGTATCTTAAAAGGGACTTTGCTATAATAAACTTTCTTTTGCTAACAATTCAATGATTACATATTTTATTGTACTATCAGTGTCGGGACGTGACGGTCCCATCGCCCGCTGTTGGGATAATCTGTATGTTCTGCGAGAGTTCCCGTAACCTGACAAACACACTGAGGTAGGCCACCGAGGAGGTTTCAGTGGGTCCCCATGACGTTTCCACCTTGTCGTGGAACCTCACATAACCCGGTTGGCCTCCCCAAGACGCCGGGTATCTAGTAGTAGATTTCCTCCCCGACACCAAAAAAAAAAAAAAAAAGTGTCACAACAGAGATTATTCCACTAGTGCAGTCACACTGGTAGATCTTTTGTTGCAATAGTCCATCTAGGTAGGTACCACCGCAGTGTCAAATATTCTACCGTCAAGCAGAACAAAACTGAATAATAACTACTACTGATCTTATTAACAACCAAAATGAAACAGCATTATACTTATTTGTTGAACGACAGATTCTCCCACCGTATACCGTTATCACCACTGCTTAGGCCCAATCTCCTACCTCTCTGTTCCCTTCCTTTTATCTCTTCCCATCGCTTCTCTCCTACCCCTACGTTCATAGATAGATAGATACTCTTTTATTGCACATCACACAGAAAGAAATAAACACTTAAAATATAAAAGGAAATAAAAATAAAAACATGATTGTACAATAAGGCGGTATTATCGCTTAATAGCGATTTCTTCCAGACAACCTTTGTGTTGAAGATATTGAGCAAGGAGATTGAGAAGTGAGGCTAAAAGAGAATATAATAATGTAAATATAACGCTAAATATATAAACAACAAACTAAATAAATATTCAATATACATACATACATATACACAAATATACATACTTAAACTATTATATTATTATATTTAAACTTTATATAATAAATACATAAATGAAAACAATAATTATAGGCGTCGTCATTCGAATGTAAGGTAATGCGCTTTTACCCGTTCTTTAAAAACGTCAATGGATGGAGATTGGCGTATATTGGCAGGGAGAGCATTCCACAGAGTAGTTGCACGGACTGTAAAAGAACCACGGTAGAACTTTGAATGGTGCACAGGCAGTGTTAGTGTAAGGTTTACAGAGGAACGCAACACTGTAATTCATATGCTGCGGGATTTACCACTAGCCGGACCGTGTGCTTGTTTGCCAACCGTGATGACATATAAAAATTCTTATACTATTACTTACAGAACTACAAACTGTTTTGGATTTTGTTGTTATTGTTTTAGAAATCAAACATAAAAGGCAACGTACATTCTCATAGTCTACAATTTAATTCAATGACATAATGTCACAATGATAACACCAGCTTCGACACCGTTGTGGCGTTGTGGGTAGCGAGTCTGCCTTTAGTCTCGACGGTTGCGGGTTCGATTCCCGCTCGGGCAGATGTTTGTTAAAAATTTCTGTCCCGGTCTGGGCGTTGTCCGTGTGGGTCTCCCCACCGTGCCTCGGAGAGCACGTTAAGCTGTCGGTCCCGGTTATCATCAATATCATCTGATAATAATCGTTAACTCTTGATAATAAATTGCTCTTATCCAATGAGTTACTGGTTCGCCCTTAGGGTTGCGGAGGTCAGATGGCAATCGCTCCGTGTAAAAACTAGTAACCTGTCAAATCCGGATAAGAGTAATAAGCAGACCCTGGGTACATAAAATACCGGGAATAATGCTAGGATGAAGACTATTACTTACAGAAGTTGCCCCCCATCCAGTAAGAAGCAGTTCCTCCCCATCTTCAACAGGCTCATAATTCAATTCTACAGAGTTGACTGTGCTACTAAATTCTACTTCTTTCTCAGTAAATATAATTGCTATATCGTTCTTGATAACTTCATCATCATACTCCTCGTGCTGGACCACTTTACGGATGTCGTAAGCTGTTCCACCGGCACGGAGCTGGTTGGTACCGACGATAGCTTTGAAGTACTGAGGTTTTAATCTGAAAATTGTACATTTTAGCTTTTAACTTCGAGGCTAATATTGACGACGTTGTGGCGCAGCAGTAGCGGACCTGCCTTGAACGCCACAGGTCGCGGGTTCGATGCCCGCTTGGAGCAGATGTTTGTATTGTCCACACAGGCATGTTTTTCCGTCTGGCCGTATCTTTTCTTGTCGTTTCCGGACCCCCGACACAGGATATTACTATACTAATGAAGGCTGTTGAGTGTGCGGCGTTTATGATTTTATTTTATTTATTTAATATTATAAGTGTTAACGATTATAATTGGACGCAAATAAGCAATACCATGTCAACCCACACGAATGTCATTTCTTGAAAAGCGCGTTTGAAAATTTTGAACAACTTGCTTTATATGATTTTTTTAATGCATTGGTCAAGTTTTTCGGCAATTTCAGATTTATGTTATTAGAGTTATATGTTATTATTATTAGAGTTATTTTACTTATTTTCAAAAAATAAGTATACAAACTTCATATTTCGTATATAATATAACCCAAAACGTTTAACATAATACATAAATAGCATGATTAAAAAATGGGTTTTTTTGAAGTTTTAAAGCTTAAAACCCTACAAATATTAAAGAACAATGTTCTTCAGCCATTTACCAACACTTCTGCATATATAACTCAATTTTTTCAATTTTGTGGGTTGACATGGTATTGCTTATTTGCGTCCAATTATTATCAGATGTTATGATAACAACAATTCTCCGAGCCTCGATGAGGAGACCCATTAAGACAAACAGCCAGACTAAAAAAGGTTATAACTGCTCCAAGCGTTTCAGAACCTGCGAACGTCGAAGCTCAAAGCTCAGGCTCATTACCAACACGCCACACCGGTCGTCACTATACCTATATATAAGTTCTCAAACCTGTCAACACAGTGTGCAGCAGTAAGGATGACTCTTGGTGTGATCAGTGACGCTCCGCAGAAGTGTCTCACCCCCCATATCCGTAGAGACACCTGGTAGGGTACAGAGCCGTTGGGTGCTTTCGTACCCCCCACTATACGTTCCCAGTCTTCCCGACTCTCCTCCGATGAGTAGAGCTCGGGTGTGACTGAAAAAAATTATCTAAATATATTATATAATAATTTATGTATTGTTTTAAATTGGTTAAAAAAATCTTAATTTAAGTAATTATCATTTTTATATGAAAGGTAAAAATACTTATATTATGATAGTTCAAATTAATAACAGGTAAAAAAAACTCAAATAGATGCTCTTATAGAAAATCCAATTAATGAAAATAAAAAAAAATTATATTAAAAAAATTAAAAATAGTATAAATAAGAAAGGAAATATTTTATTGCAAAAAAGCGTGAAATGCATGCTGTCAGAAGCATTAATTTAATAATTAATCATTATACAAGCGGGAAAAGCCGCCGGCAAAAGTTAGTAATTATATAATGGAACTCATTTTATTTTTGACTATATACGAACATTATATTTACATAAGAATGAAATATTTATCGGTTAAAAAATAATTAACAAATAAAATAATGTCAAAAAAGCTATTGTCAGAAGTGGGATTCGAACCCACGCCCACAGAAGTGGACTGCGACCTGAACGCAGCGCCTTAGACCGCTCGGCCATCCTGACATATTAAAATTGCTTGAAATTACGCTTTGTTATCTCGTGATATATTGCAACTATGACGTCTTTCATAGTAGTGCATCTCTTTGGAACCTTGCCTAATTAATCACCTCCATTATTAAAATAGAACTGAGTAGAACTATCAAATCAGACTTATAACGACATGGTTCTATATACAACTGTCGTTGTTCTATAAATAGATGGACTTTAAACAGACGCAATTGAAGTGAAAATGCTTTACAAATTGTAATACTCTATCTCTAATTTAGTATATTAAAAAAAAACATTAACCGATTTCAAATAAGAGCAGTAGTTACACGAAATACAATATGATTGCCGTTGCCGCAATTTTTTCTGGCCTTAAATTAATTTTACCGATTTCGACCGCCAGAACAGATACATAGTACAGATTCATACAATTAGCGTACATGGGCGTAGCCAGCTTTTGGCCTAGGGGAGGGCGAAATCTTAATTTAGGGTCCAGAGAGGGGGCAAAATGAATATTTTCTTCAATAGTTGTTAGTTAAATTAGTAAGGTCTGGGGTCTAATGTCGCTTAACTCATTGTACGTTTACCAGCTAGTGACTATGAGCGTCTCTTAATTTAATTCAGATTAACAACTATTACAAAACGAATCTAGGATCAAAGTTTATTCTAATTCTCCTACAAATTAACCAGAATACAAAAATTAGCCGGTAAGCTGGTTAGCCGTTAGCTTATTAGCTAAGCTAAGCTAAGTTAGCCGGCTAAGTCGGCTAAATTGCCGGCTAGTCAGCCAAGCTAATGTAGCTAGCGAATATATCTCGAATATCGAATTCGATAATAAATAATCGATATGATAAAAATAATGATTATCGATTTATCGTTTTTTTTCATTTGCCCATCTCTAACATGCCAGATCTTAAGATCTCATAATAATAGTTAGCCTTCGATAGGTAATTTGCTCTTAACCAATGAGTTACTTCGCGGAGTTCAGATTGCAATCGCTCTGTGTAAAAACTAGTAACCCATCAAATCCGTAAAATACCGGAAATATTGGAAGGAAGGTAGAAGATTAATAGTTTTTAAAATTAGTTAAAAATAAAACATTGAAACAATACCATATTTAGTTAATGTTCCTATAACTATGGCACAATACACAAGTTTAAACATTTTTATAACTTAATTGTGTTTTTACAAAATAGCTCTTTTATACCCTAGTAAGTACTTAATATATAATGCATTTTTATGTTAATTGAGTTCAAGAGCTATTTGATCCAAATAACTCTGATAGTACCCCTATGTTGAGGTCTGTTATTATCATTCAATACGTGACTTGGAAGAAAATATGTCTTTAATACAAGCTTCGGTTTGCGGATTCATCTGTGACTTGATGGTGAAAATGAAAATGAAAATAAAATCCGGGTATGGTCTTGTGTTGAGTATTACTCGCACCTCTGAGATAGCTCTGTAAGTAGCCGTTTTCCCGGCGTCGGGATATGACGACCCCATCGCCCGCTGTTGGGATAACCTATGTCACAGCAGAGATTATTCTACCAGTGCAATCAGTCACACTGGTGGTAGGTCTTTTGTTGAAAGAGGCCGGCTAGGTAGGTACCACCGCAGTGTGAAATATTCTGCTGCCAAATAGTAGTGCTTAGGTATTACTGTGTTTCGGTTTGAATGGCACTGTACGCTAGGGAAATTACTGGGTAGAAGAGATTTAAGAACGAATATCTTGAGGTTGGCAACGCGTGAGTGGCACCTACTTATGGTGCTGCAAGCGCTCATAGGCTGCGGCAACTACTTACCATCTGGTGGGCCGTATGCTTGTTTGCCAACTTGTAACATAAAAAAACTAGCTCGAAGTTATGGATCGGTTACAGCGACGAGTGATTCGCGTCATTAACTGCGTCGTGAGAATTTTTTTTTAAAACAATATTGGCAATGCCTTTTGCCAGGTATTACTAATATTCCTATTGCCCCTCCAAATAAGCTCAAAGCTTGCGCTAGGAGTGGGAACGACAATAGCCCAAAGGGGTCAGAATCGAACCAGCAACTCTCTCGTTAACGGAGCGGAGTCAGCCCATCTACTGTCGAGCTATTGAGGCTTTATTGAGCTATTATTACCATCCTCAGCGCATTCTAACGACTGCATTTCAGCGAGTGTTCAGAGGAATTATTCTTACTCATACCTCTCTACTACTGCTAACTGTGGCATCGTTTGCGCAAACAAAGAAGTTTGCCAATTCTTTTCATTATCATACCTCTAAAAGTAGAGCTCATTGTCGGAACACGTATTCCCTTCTTGTTATAATCTCGGCTCGCGAAGAAAACGCGAAAGCGGACAGTACCGTTGCAGAAGGCGGGCTGAACTACCCTTTGCCCTGCCTACCCGCAAGATGTACCATAAGCAGTCTCTTCACTAGTTTGTCACCAACGTTGGTAGCCAACCAGGCGGGCATTTAAGACCTACCACCAACAATGGAACACAATAGGATTGGTCGATATAATTATATACGTCTTAGACTTTCTTCTAAGATACGCAGGTTTCCTCACAATAGTTTCTTTCCCCGCTACCCACGACTTCGAAAAACAGATTAAGCACTTGGAAACAGAGGTGCTTGCGAGGATTCGAACCCACGACCTTTGGTGTAAGTCTATGTTGTCCATCCATTGGGCTATCTTATTACTAATTATATCATAGCTCTTTGAGAGACTTTAGTATTTGCTAAGTTGAAGGAGACGGAAATGAGTTCACCTGACCGTTTATTCCTTATACATCGATGACTATCTTCTTCTTCATCCTAGCATTATAGCCGGTATTTTACGTACCCACCCTGCTTATTACTCTTATCCGGATTTGACAGGTTACTAGTTTTTACACAGAGCGATTGCCATCTGACCTCCGCTACCATAAGGGCGAACCAGTAACTCAATGGATAAGAGCAATTTACTTATCAAGAGTTAACGATTATTATCAGATGTTATTGACAATAACCGGGACCGATAGCTTAACGTGCTCTCCGGGGCACGGTGGGGAGACCACGGACAAACGCCCAGACCGAGACAGAAATTTTAACAAACATCTGCCCGAGCGGGAATCGAACCCGCAACCGTCGAGACCAAAGGCAGACTCGCTACCCACAACGCCACAACGGTGTCATTTAAATATGGATGAGTATACTATTACAATAAAACTTACGGGCCCGACAGACGCTGTCCTGCCCCGAAAAATCAGGGACCCGATAGCCGCTCCCCCTACCCGAATCTAATTGTGAACAGAAATGACACCGGCGAAAATTATTGAATTACTAATATCGCTATTAAAAAATAGGGGTTGATGGTAGAAGGTTAAAAATTTAGAGTTGTATGAATTTTTTAGTGCCGAATATTCTCAGACCAGTAGGACAGTAGAATATATATATAAAATTTCATAAAAATCGCTCAAGCGGTTTCGGAGCAGTATGGTAACTAAAGCTGTGACATGAGAATTTTACATATTAGATATACAAGTTTCAACGATTTTGGTTTCAAAATCTTATCCCATAGAAGTTCATGTACATGTGGGCACATATGGTCGCAAATAAGCAATACCATGTCAACCCACAAAATTGAAAAAACTGAATTATATATGCAGAAGTGTTGGTAAATGGCTGAAGAACATTTTTCTTTAATATTTGTAGGGTTTTAAGCTTTAAAACTTCAAAAAGCCATTTTTTCAATCATGCAATTTTTGTATTTTTAAACGTTTTGGGTTATATTATATACGAAATATGCAGTTTTTGTACTTATTTTTTGTGAAAATAAGTAAAATAACTTACATAAATCTGAAATTGCCAAAAACTTGACCAATACATAAAAAAATCATATAAAGCAAGTTGTTCAAAATTTTCAAACGCGTTTTTCTCGAAATTACATTCGTATGGGTTGACATGGTATTGCTTATTTGCGTCCATTATGTAATAGACACCGTTACGTGAATTGACTATGCAAATTACAATAGTGTCATGTCTTTGAGCGGATGTTAGCGATTTGGTGTAGACGTTTGTTTGACGTGCGCTATGCAGATTTACAGCTGTGTTACGTAGTATTAGAGCTACGAAAATCAATAATATTTTAAAGAAATTCACAATAAAAACTTTCGACTTTAATTCTGAAAGTTCTTGTCCTTTTCAATTCCAAACCCCACTGTAATTTAGAGGTCTTTTTTGTGTGTATTTGAATTAATATCTTCATCGTTCATGAACTATTTTTATTCAATTATTTATTTCTTAGAATATAGTTATAGTAGAATATAGTTAGAGTAGAATATAGATATAATTGCTTACAATTTGTTTTATATTATAATCTCACAAAACCAGACAATTATTATGATGTTTTCTTTTGCAAAGTGTATCTTAAAGTGGTTTGTGATGGTATGATCAAGAATTCTGGAGATAAATGAAAAAAATATCGAAAGTCCAGCGATCACTCTCCAGATATATTTTATGATTTTTTTTATAAAAACGTATTTTTCAAGAGCCGTTTTGTGTAATTCGAAATGTTTGTATAATCCATTTCTTTGATTTCTCACTGTCAAAGATATCGATACTGAATTTAGGAATGATATAGGCTTGTAAAACTACGTACTCGTGTTAATAAAGCTTTTTTTTGATAACCCTACGGGTGCCCATCAGTTTGCGGACATAAGAAGTATCATATGTGTTAATAAGCAATGTATATCCCAATTTTTTTCCGTGAAAGTCAAATAAATAAATAAATTCTACACACTCTGCGGCTCTCAATAGGATAGTGATATCTTGTGTCGGGGATCCGGAAACATACACATGGACAAGGACAAACACACCCACACCAGAAAACATGCCTTTATGGTCGACACAAACATCTGCTCCGAGCGGGAATCGAACCCGCGACCTGTGACGCTTAAGGCAGGTTCGCTACCACACCACAACATACGTAGAATGATATTTTTTTACAAAATATGTTACGTAGTTTTTTCGTGGCACCGTCGATATGCCGCATCCAATCTGTAGGCAATTTTACTCATAAGTTTAACCTGGTGTCTGTGGCGCCAAGGTGACAATAATTGTGGTGGGTGTCGCGCGTGAAATAATTCAAGATAGATTATGTCAACAGTGTATCTGCATCTTACTTTACTCGTTTGATTTTAGTCTTTATTTTAATTTTATAACGACGATGAATTATTGACGAGGTTGTGGCGCAGCGGTAGCGAACATGCCTTAAAGGCCACAGGTTTCGATCCCGGCTCGGAGCAGATGCTTGTATTCATCATACAGGCACCATTTTCCGATGTGTGTGTGTGTTTGTCCTCGTCTTTTTTTCAATTATGTAATATCTATTTTCATAGATGTAAAACCATTAAAATAAAAATCAATCGTGTTGATCATATGTTGTATACAACTTGTGTATTATATCAAATCGTAAATAGTAAACGCTGCACACTCAACGAAATTTTAAGGCATTATTTTCAGTATTTTCTTATATTGTATGCTTAAAGGCTTGGTCTCAGCTGTTATCAATTTCTTAAGTAAAAACAGAACCGCAACAAAACAGCTTTGACCACACGACAAACTAGTAAAAAGCCTCAATAGCTAAACGGTAGACTATGCTACGGTTTTTTTTTATTTGAGAGGGGGCAAACGGGCAGGAGGCTCACCTGATGTTAACTGATCCCCGCCGGGCATGAATATTTGCAACACCAGAAGGCATGCAAGCGCTTTACCGACCTTTAAGGAAAGAATACGCTTTCCTCTTGTTCCCAGGTAGTATCGGTTCGTAACGACCGCCGGCGGAATTAGGTTGCGGATTTGATCCTAACCTCCTTGAGCTATTTTCGTACCCACTCTTAGGGCAAGCTACAAGCTTATTTGGTAGGGCAAAAGGAACATTAGTAATGACTTGAAAAAGCATTGCCAATAACCTTTAAAAAAAGAATTAATTTTCGTAATATCCTTTTGAAATTAATTATCTAATGTAAATTATGACGACGTTGTGACGCAGCGGTAATGAACCTGCGTTTAGTGCTTCAGGTTGCAGGTTCGATTCCCGCTCGGAGCATAATATATTTGTATTAACCATACAGGCATGTTTTCCGGTTTGGTTATATTTGTCCTTGTCATTGTGTATGTTTCAGGATATAACAATCCTAATGGGGGCCGTTGAGTGTGTAGTGTTTATTATTAATATTAATTATACCTACTCCAGTTCTAGTATTACTTTTATTTTGATACATAAATAGCTTCCTCAATATAACGGACAGACGCTGTTGTATATATTGACTCTTGAATTATGTATATAGCAGATTGCTTTAATACTTAAGAAAGCAATCACGACTTCCTCTCGATGTGTCGGCATGTCAATTGTTTTTGATATAGGTTAGTAAAGTGACAACCTGTTTGGAGTGATTGATCGTTTTAACCGTATTATAAAATTGTGAGAAAATTAAATTGTCTTTCTCTTGTTTCTTGGATTTGGTAATAAAGTTATAAAGTAATTACTATTACTGGTTTATTGGAACGAAGTTCCTTAACGCGGCTTACTGGTAGTATGATTTAGTAGAAATCGTCAAGTAACGAAATCACGTATGTCGTGTGTCGGTGTGTGTATCGAGCCTACTACAAGTAAAAGAGTACATGAGCAAGTGAGTGTGCAACTCTCTCTCTGTCGCCGTCTCTTTATATCATCTTATTGAAATATACAGATTTCATTTCGAATTACATTCGGAGTTGAAGGAAAAACGTAAGAACTTAGTTCCTGGCGAAAGTACGTAGTTTTGCGTTTCGTGCGATGAGTGAGAGCGCTGTGAGCCAACCACCCCTCTCTCTCCACCACTTCTTTTTCCCTTTTATACCTTCTCTCCGATCCCTTTGGTTGCGTTCATAGATTGCAGTGACTGCTTACCATCAGGTGGGGTTTATATTTGTTTGTCAACTGTCATAAAGAATATTAATTTTTGACCCTGGCGACTTTTTGAAAAAAAAAGTATTTTCTTTAATTGCGAGGTCTACTTAGTCGATTGAAATTTAAATGTTCTGGTGGCCTACCATGAACTCTTATTGTGATTCAAATCACAGCTAAACTGAGCTACATCGCTATTTCATTCCATGACATATACGTTTTACTACCTAAATTAAATTGGATCGCCATAGAATTTTTACTAAAAGTTCATGGTAGACCTCCTAAGTGGGCTTCCTGAAGGTTGGCAGTGTCGAATGTTTTGTAACAAAGAGCCTGTTTATGTCAAAGAATTTTGTAGTAAAATATCATTGACGTTCAGTATTAGTGTCGTGCCAGCTGCCATTCTCGCGCCAAAGAAAAGCACATATTTACTTATAAGTCCACCCACATACAAATAATTTCAAAAAATGCTAAAATTTTGACGTTATGGCGCAGCGGTAGCGAACCTTTCTTAAACACCACAGGTCACGGGTTAGATTCCCGCTCGAGCATAATATGTTTGTATTGACCATGCAAGCATATTTTCCAGTCTGGGTGTAGTTATCCTTGTATAAATAAATAAATAAAAGTTGCACACTCAACGGCCCCCATTAGGGTAGTAATATCCTGTGTCGGGGTTTAGAAACATTCACAATGACATGGTATGTGTTTCCGGACCCCCCACACAGGATATCACTATCCTAATGGAGGCCGTTGAGTGTGCAACGGTTGGTAGATAGATGAAACATTAAGTATCTATTATCCATAGATAATCTACATGTAAATTTAAATACCGAGATATTTATTTCCGAGATACTATGCCGATAGATAAGAAAGTTGTTTAAATCTGGCATATTTATTATCGATAATCTTAAACAGATTGTTGTGGTGTTGTGGGTAGCGAGTCTGCCTTTAGTCTCGACAGTTGCGGGTTCGATTCCCGCTCAGATGTTTGTTAAAATTTCTGTCTCGGTCTGGGCGTTAGTCCGTGTGGGTCTCCCCACCGTGCCTCGGAGAGCACGTTAAGCTGTCGGTCCCGGTTATTATCAATAACATCAGATAATAATCGTTAACTCTTGATAAGTAAATTGCTCTTATCCAATGAGTTACTGGTTCGCCCTTAGGGTTGCGGAGGTCAGATGGCAATCGCTCCGTGTAAAAACCTGTCAAATCCGGATAAGAGTAATAAGCAGACCCTGAGTACATAAAAATACCGGGAATAATGCTAGGATGTAGAAGAAGAATCTGAAACAGATTGTAAGGCGGTGTTTAAATTATTCACTTCTACGCTCAGATTTAGAAACACCTACTGGTTGGTAAACGATCAGTGAGCTAATCAGCTATAGGAATAGTAATTCTATGGATGGGAACGCATCTTGATCCCATGATGGTATTACAACTGAACTTCTTCGTGGTTCGGAGAGTACATAATATGGTGGTCATTGCTCAATTTGTCTTGTGGGAGATGAACTCTCTTATTACGTATATACGTATACCTCATGGCCATAGAAAATGTGAATCGTTTTACTACCAGAATGGAATTGCATCGTAATAGACTAAAAGTTTATTGTAGATCCCTTGATCCATTCTCTCACACAGACAGGGAGTGTCCATTAACTACGTGACCCCGTTTGGGGATTTTTTTTTGTTTTTATTGTATGGTGTTACAAAATATTTACTTAAAGTCATGCCAAGTTGCGACCTTGTGGTGCAGCGGTAGCGAACATGCCTGAAGCGCCACAGGTTGTGTGTTTGTGTTTGTGTTGATCATACAGGCATATTTTCTGGTCTGGGTGTTTTCTCCTTGTCATTATGTATGTTTCCGGAGCCGCGACACAGGATATAATACATATCCTAATGAGAGCCACTGAGTGTGTAGCGTTTATAAAAAAATATATTATTTGTTATTATAGCATCATTAGAATTACATATGTAAAGATTTTTTTTCATATTTTATGCCATGGTGGTTTAAAATCCTTAATTGAAAGTCATCAAAAAAAAATTAAACGCGTATGCTAGCAGCCTAAACTAAGCATTCTTTGGAGCAAACAAAAAAAGGTAAACAAATTTCAAAGAATAACCACAAAGCATTTGTTGACTGTAAGCTTTACGAATGTGGCGCGTCGTGTCCGCGTTAATACTTAGTGGTGAGCTCTAATTAGTTTTACACGTAATTAGCTTAGAAAACTTGTCTTTCTGACTTTCTTTTGACAAGTCTGTCTTTGAAGTATATGTTTTTACTTCGTGCCGGTTGGCAAACAAGCATACGGTCCGCCTGATGGTACGCAGTCATAACAACCTATGAACGCGCGTGATACTTGAAATACTTACGCGTTGCCAACCCAAGGGACAGGAGAGAAGGAATTAGAAGGCAAAAAGGGAGGGAAAAGAGTCGGTGAATGATTGTGCCTCCGGCGCTCTCACTTGTACAAAACGCAACAGTACCTACTGTTGAGGAGGCACAATCTTTAAATAAAATAATAAACGCTACACACTCAACGGCCCCCATTAGGATAGTGATATCCTGTGTCGGGGGTCCGGAAACATTCACAATGAATGTCAACCCACAAAATTGAAAAAACTGAGTTATATATACAAAAGAATTGGTAAATGGTTGAAGAACATTTTTCTTTAATATTTGTAAGGTTTTAAGCTTTAAAACTTCTAAAAGCAATATTTTCAATCATGCAATTTATGTATTTTTAAACGTTTTGGGTTATATTATATACGAAATATGCAGTTTGTATACTTATTTTTTGTGAAAATACGTAAAATAAATTACATAAATCTGAAATTGCCAAAAACTTGACCAATAAATAAAAAAAAACATATAAAGCAAGTTGTTCAAAATTTTCAAACGCGTTTTTTCGAAATGACATTCGTGTGGGTTGACATGGTATTGCTTATATGCGTCCATTTATAGAGCTTTATATTACGCGCTTATGTTTCTTAAGTTGTACAATATGTAATACACCACAGCTTGCACTGCTTGTACGAGCTGTGGTTAGAAACTTGATTTTTGAATTTTTGCTATATCTCATAATTTTTTTTTTATATATCTACAAATCAAATATATTTTCAGGGTTCGTAAACTGTCAGTTCTTTGACTGCCACGATGACCCTCTATTCGATCCGGATGAGGGACCACTCAATGAACTTCAATTTACATGGCTTGGTGCTCTGCAGTACATACATGGTAAGACATAAGGAGAATTAGTCTTAAAGTAAGCATTTGTAAAAACATTAGCTATTAAATGGTATTATATTTCCCTTTATAAGTATATATATATATATTATTTTGAGGATTCTCTACAGAAAGAAAGTATGTGGTGAGAAGTAACTAAGCAAAAGTTCGACGACTTACACACACGTACGACAGATGTTTGTATTCATTATACAGGTATGTGTTCCGGTGTGGGTGTGTTTGGCCATGCCCTTGTGTGTTTTTCCGTACCCCTGACACAGGATATCCTAATGGGGGCCGTTGAGTTTGTAGCGGTTATTATAAAAAACATATTGAAGCTTGCCATTTAGTAGTCGAGTTTTGTTGTTAAATGACCTGGTTTCACCAGTGAGTACAACCCGTACTCCCTGGGAGTAAAATTCCATCCTAAGGTCCAAAACTCCATCTCCTCAGCTTCTGAGCTGAGTCTTGACATCCCGGTGTGAAAAAAAAGGGTTAGTCTTCGCGGATTCTTAAGTCGAACTCGAACCAAACAGACTAACAATTTCTCTCTATGATATATCATTTGATAGCGGTCTGTATTTTTTCTACAGTTAAAAATGGTACACCACATTACTTCCGAGTTCCGAGGGTCGTCCTCATCAGCCGGCAGTTCACGCTCTGCACAGCGTTGGACGCTGCACATATCCCTGAAGGCTACGCTCTGTTAGTATGATAAATTGCTCGATGCTCATTTGAGATCTGCTGTCTTTAATATAGCGGAAATTTAACTCAGCGCTACATTTTAAGGTAGCTTCACCAGTTGCAACATCAGTTGTGATATTGGTTCTTCAATCTCCTTTTCCCAGTAATTTCACTACCTCCAGTGTCCTTCAAACCGAAACACAGTAATACAAAACACACTACTGCTTTGCGGTAGAGTATCTGACACTGCGGTGGTATCTTCCTAGCCAACCTCTTGCAATTATAGAACACCACTGAATACATTGTCAATTATATTTGACAATCACTAAAGCTAATTAAGATGTTAGAAAGTTGTTAGATGATCTCAGAAAAAGTAAAAGAATTGATTGAAATATTTTATAAGTATTAAGTATGTTTATAAGTATGTTTATATTTTATAAGTATGTTTGTATATATCAGGGTGACATGATCACTATGTGATCAAACCCTTTAAAAATAAAGATTTAAAAAAATAGTCGTTTTTAAAAATTTCAAAATTTTTAGTGTTTTTTTCACAGAGGAAATGTAGTCTTCGGGGATTACGAACGCGATGAATACGAGTGCAGGTTGTCAGTTGAAGATATAGCCCATGGTTTGGAGTGCCAACCAGCAGTACTGCTGATGCCAATAGCCGACGTACTGCTGCATCCTGAATACAAACATTTCGGTGTCAAAAACAGCATCGCCTTGTTGAAGCTCATTACGACAGTGAAATCTAGTAAGTGTGGAATTAGTTTTGAAGTCCTTGATAATAAAGCTGATCAGATATCTCGGAAATTAAGTAAATTTTGTATTACTTACAGAATAGGAACCTAATCTTTGATTTCTTGAATATAAACGATCCCAAAAGTTCATAAAAAATATAAAGTAGGCTTCATTTACTGTCATTGTATGCCACCTCTTTAATTGTACAAATTAGTTAATGTAATATTTATAAATGTTTATGGCGAATTTACGCGTAAGAATTACCTCTATCGGTGCTTGACGTGACAGTCAGGTTGCACTGACCGTGGTCACAAGCAGACTGTCTGCTCTGTCTGCTTGTATTGCGTTTATTCCCAATAAGTATTTATAAATATTAATATGAAACGCGATAGCTTAAAATATAATAATAGTTATTGTAAATTTTTAAATTGTGTAACTTATATGAAACTCATTGGTTCCCTATGAACATTAAAGTAATATCCTTATATCTTTGCACGATTTTATATTCTACTAGAGTAACAAATAGATATCCTAGGAAATAAAAACACTAAATATCATTTAAAGGCGTCGGGATGTGACGACCCCATCGCCCGCTGTGCTTAGGCACTACTGTGTTCCGGTTTGAAGGGCACTGTACGCTAGTGAAATTACTGGGCGAACGAGATTTAAGAACTAATATCTCGAGGTTGGCAACGCGCGAGTGGCACCTACTAATGGTGCTGCAAGCGCTCATAGGCTGCGGCAGCCACTTACCATCAGGTGGGCCGTATGCTTGTTTGCCAGCTTCTAACAAAAAAAAAAAAAAATCGTAAAGTAAAAATGTACGTGTTAATTGTCTGAAGGTTTAAGATCACAGCTGTCTAGGCGACGTCTTAACCGCGCTGTACTGGCTCGAATTTGCCGAAGATATTTATATTAATGAAAGTTAAAATATTTTGCAGAATATATGGTGCCAGCTTGCTTACCGTTTAAGAATTTTTAATGGATAAAAGCGGAAAATTGACGAGTGATAGGGTCTACCACATTGATTTTGTAAGCGGTAAGTAAAAAATCCTAACTTTGCATATAAAAACATTCACACATATAAAAAAAATCGATGTTGCAGATGTGCCTAGAGATTTTCTGGAGGAAGAAAAAGAAGTATCAAGATTAAGCTTACTACCAAGAGAGCTATGTTTTTTGTATGATAATCCCGGGGTAAGAATTTTTAATCAACTCAATAAAATTCACCTTACACAAAGGCAAGCGAGAGATCAGCTCGCTTAATGGTAAGTAATTACCGTTATAGCTCATCCGTACTTGTAATACCGGAAACTATGAGTAAAATAACAAGCATTATATGTTCAGCCGACCCTATAGAAGGAGACACAGAAGGATAAACTGATCCACAGAAGTGATATAAAAGGCAAGGATAAGAACGGACTCTGCCAATAGAAATTGATCGATATTCTATAAGAAGATAGTACTACCCGGAAGAGCTGGCCCATTTATGTTGGAAACAGCAACACTGTACTACAACAAAAAACTAACTTTCTCTATATTAACGAGAAACAGAAGTCTATTGGAGAGCGTAAAACCTTTATATTATTTGGACGCAAATAAGCAATACCATGTCAACCCACAAAATTAAAAAAACTGAGTTATATATGCAGAAGTGTTGGTAAATGGCTGAAGAACATTTTTCTTTAATATGTGCAGGGTTTTAAGCTTTATAAATTCTAAAAATGCAATTTTTTAGTCATGCAATTTATGTATTATATTGAAGGTTTTGGGTTATATTATATACGAAATATGAAGTTTGTATACTTATTTTTGTGAAAATAAGTAAAACAACTTACATAAATCTGAAATTGGCCAAAACATGACCAATACATTAAAAAAAATCATATAAAGCAAGTTGTTAAAAATTTTCAAAACGCGTTTTTCTCGAAATGACATTCGTGTGGGTTGACATGGTATTGCTTATTTGCGTCCATTTATTGTATTAAAATTCTTGCTTTGTCTTTAATCCAGAACATGTCGAGTAGCACAAAAGATCGAATGGCTTGTACAACCGGTTGCGGGTTTCACTCAGGGTCTCCAAGTTTAGTTCACGAGCATACTGGTCACTGGTCAATTGTTTCTTTATCGCAAGGTAAGATAAAGATTCCATTGTCTTTCTGTTATTGTGGTAAAGCTGTAATAGAAGTGTATATAATATAAAGTGATTTTATGAAGTTTAGATATTCCTGACACCAATTAATTCCTTAAACGTGATATCATTTCCTTTGGACTTATGACGACCTTATCAGAAGAAAAAAACTAAACTCTTAACTAATTGCAATATTACAACATATTTACAATTAAATAATTTAACTTAATGTAAAATTTGAAACTGCTAAAACTCACGTTCAATCGGTTTAGGTGCCGATTAGTTTCGGACCCATCGAAGAAGGTCTTTCACCTGGGTGAATGGGCTACGTTCGAGGTCGTGACCCGTCTCGCACTTTATTATTTACAATTCAATATGTACTAACAATTTAAAAATAATTACAACTGTACACATCATGTCCACGGGGAATGGTGGCAAGAATGTTATCTGCATTGCCCCGCTGAATCGCAATCCCGATTCTTTGGGCGAAAAATTAACCAGTCCTCCCGTCACCTGTGGAGGCAATGAGTCGGGGTGTAGTGTCTTTTACAAATTGTTTAACACTGACATTCCATGGCCCAAGTGTTTCTACTGTAAGTACTTTAACTTCGATATTCTGACAAGGATTAATTTATGATTCATTTTTATATATTCTGAGATAAATTCATGATGGTCACCAATCACCAAAAACATCATCAGTCTACAAATAAAAAATCGCACTGTGCTATCAAAACCGTGAATATTATTGGCCAAAATAAGAAAGCTTCACAAATATAATTTTCCAGGTGGTTCTCCTTGTCCAGACCCATTACGTACCCGCCGTCCACCATCACCACCTCGTCATACCCTTCTGCATCCTTATGTGCCGTGGATCACAGCTGCCATCACTGGGAAAGCGGTCGGTGCTTTCGCTAAAGATGACCCTTTCGGTGAGCTATTGCTTCAAGATCCAAAACAATAAGTTTCATCACGGCCGTTTGACCAGAGTGTCGCATACAGGTCTGCCCGTATGTCATAGTCATTTTCGTCTCCCCACTGTACGTGGTCAACCATGAACTTAGCCTGTATTTATATTATGTTTGGGGTAAATAGAAATTTGATATTTTAATAGTACATTATACACCTAGGGAGAAAAGTAGGTCATTCTCACCCGCGGATTCGCGGGTGGTAATGTTTTACTTGTCTCCCGTGGTGCGTATACGGTTTTTTTTCCTACGATGAAAAGTTTGGCAACTAAATGTCGCTGTTACGGGGTATAAACATACGGCTGCTAGGTCCCTCGTACAATGGACCAAAAGCGAACGAGGTAGGAAAATAAGTATATTATCATAGAAAATTCGAAGGTTTTATTTAGGCCCAGAAAGTTGGTAGATTAACCACTTAAAATTGGAACCACCATTCTTTTAAATTGTGGTCATTTCATGAACCATACAGATATGTACTTGTATAATACATGTTGGCGCATGGCGAAGTATAGAACCTATTTAATATGTTGGATTAAAAGACAATATTTGAAAAAGATGTCATTGTAACGGTTGCCTCAATGACGGTTACTTCAATATTTCATCATGTAGAAAATTAGTGTCGTACCGCATATAAAAGGACAAATCGTTTTTATCCGACGTAGTAGTTACAGTGCTGTGCAACTTATTCTGTTATCTAGTAAAGGGATTAAAAGCATTGTTGGTTACAATAAGTTGTTTATAATGTTAACCTACTTGGATGAAATTGATAAATTGATGATTGATGATGTGGCTTAGCTTAGTTTGATTGATGTTTGATTCAAAAATTGAATACTGATAAAACCATAGGCGTGGTTTTATATATTGTTACGGGCTGGGGTTCGCAGATTTAGAAACAAACACCTGCTGGCTCTAAGTAAGACTTTATTGAGGTCTAGATTACACAACAGAACTTCACAAATCACAGGTCCAAATCACAGGTCCAAAACGCAGGTCAATCACAGTCCAAAATAATAGCCGAGGTCACTAATTATCGCACTTGTTCACTGGTATCACTTGTAGTTTCTTTGCTTGTTGCTCAGAACTGAATGAACCAGTCGACGCGCCGGGCCGCTTATATAACGCGGAACACGGGTTCGAGAGAGTTCTATCCACGGAATGCTATTCTGCATGTTTCGAGAATACATCTTTCTAGAACCCGCGCGACGGTCGAGGAAATAAACAAAGAGAGTAGCAAGCGATTTTGAACCTTATGCCCCTGTGATAAGGTTCTCCGTAACAATATAATAATGGTTCTACTATTCACAGGCTATGTAATGCCACGTGCCTCTATCTTCGACCTCATCGGTCATGGCTGGGTTGGACATTGGTGGATGGGAGGGCTCCGTTGCTATGACAGAGGAGAATCTGCTGATGACATATTCAGGTTTTACCATGAAGTGTTTCAAGTGAAACCGGCGACTTTCACCTACCTGACGTATTACTTAGAGGTATGTATTTAATTATATTTTGCAGAGTAGTAATACAATTTCACACAAAAATATAGCCTAAATATTAAATGTTATTATAACCTTTTTGAACCACTTGTTTTTTTTCCACTAATTGAAGCCGATTGTATTTGGGTCTACGCTAAAATAAGTTATTTGTTTAGATCAAGCTGAAAACCTTCTTCTTATCATTATTCCCGGTATTATACGAGTATTTACCCAAGGTCTGGTTATTACTCTTGTCCGGATTTGACGGATTACTAGTTTTTGTACAGTGCGATTGCCATCTGAACTCCGTAACCCTAAGAGCGAACCAGTAACTCATTAGATAACAGCAATTTACTTATCAGCAGTTAACTATTATTATCTGATGTTATGTGATAGCAACCGGGACCGACAGTGTAACGTACTCTCCGAGGCACGGTGGACAGTGGAGGCACCCACAAGGATAAACGCCCGGAACGACATATTTGTAAGATCAATGCAAACATCGTGCCCGAGCGGGAATCGAACCCACAACCATCGAGGGTAAAGGCAGACTAGCTACCCACATCGCCGCAACGGTGTAGATCGAGCTGAAAACCAGCCAATCCAATGGGGACAGCCACGCGTCCATTTGTAGTTCTTTTAATGGTTCTTCTAGTTTTTTTTAAATTTTTATTCATTCTTTTTCTTAGTACATAATATATATTTGATAACATAGTACAAAAACTCTTTGATAAGCTCATGCAATACATAATATGTATGTTAAGTTATGATAGCAATGCTTTTTCAAGTCATTACTAATATACCTATTGCCCCTCTAAATAAGCTCTGCGCTTGCGCTAGAAGTGGGTATGATAATACCCCAAGGGGGTCAGGATTGAACTCTTTCGCGTTAATGCAGTGGAGTCGACCCTTCTACCATTGATCTGTTGAGGCACATTTGAAGCAATAGAGATTACTATTACAGATATCTGGTGCTCACGATACGATGATAATCTGCGTGAAGGTTGGGATGCCTTATCGACTCGGACAACCTAAAGTATGGCAGCTTGATACACCGGAAGTAAAGGTATTGCTTTTTGAACTGTATTACGGAAGACGAGTATCCCTACGCAGAGATGACACGCAAAATCGGGACATCGGGATTCACGCTCGGAGCGGATATTTGTATTGGTCTTATAAATATCTGTCTCGGTCTAGGTCCTTGTGGGTCTCTCCACCGTCCCTCGGAAAGCACGTTAAGCTGTCGGTCCCGATTGTTATCGTAACATCTGGTAATAATTTTTAACTTAAGATTAATTAATTGCTCTTATCGAATGAGTTACTAGTTCGCTTTAAGGTTGCGGAGGTCAGATGTTAAACGTTCTGTGTAAAAACTAGTAACCTGTCATATCCGGATAAGAGTAATAAGTAACTGTACAAGACCTGGATAAATTGGGCTTACTTTTAAAAAAAAGGTTTATCTGGGTGTTAAAATTGTAAAGTTTTTCTTTTTTCTTTTCCATTAGAGTTTTAAATTTACAACAGAATGATGGTTTTGATTTGTTAATGACATAAAAGTAACGCGCCATAATTGTAAACATTAATTTAAAAGCATATTTAAATCATTGTAGTATTGTATTTTGAGATTTTTAAATATTCATTTGCGAGTAATAAAGACATATCATTATCTATATACAAATAAATTAAATTTGTGTGTCTGTTGGTAATTTGAAACTTTTCAATAAATGCATTTGAAAGTAGAAGAAGAATAATTGTCCTATTACATAATTTTGTACATAAATTTTTAAGAGGCCGGCTAGGTTAGGTACCACCGCTACCAGGCATAGGCATCACTGTGTTTTGGTTAGAAGGGCACTGTAAGTTAGTGAAATTACAAAGATGATATAAGAACCAATATCTCGAGGTTAGCAACGCGTGAGTGACACCTACTTATGGTGTTGCAACAAGGTGGGCCGTATGCTTGCTTGCCTATTTGTAACATAAAAACTGTTTTCAGGTGGCAGTACCTTTAGTAACATTCTCCAGTTTGTATAAGTTCCAAGTTGAAGCTTGGGCGTACAATTCGACAGGATCAGAATCGTCAACACTGTCATCATCAACTATAGAATCTGGTACTAATGAAGAAAAAGAAGGGGGCAATAACTAGCCGCAAGACTTCGTCAGTAATGAACGGAGAATTGGTACCACGGGCAATGAGATATTTGTATTTAATAATGTTCCACAAGACATATCTATAATTAGTTTCAAGTGAATAAGTCCAAAAGCCTGTTGGATAATCACAGAAGATCTGAATATTTTTCTGGATAAAAATTATCCTATGTATTTATGCAGATAAAAACCCTCTGTGTGCTAAATTTCATCCAAATTCACAATTCCAAGCGTATACGCTCTGTAGCTCTTAAGGCCTGAATTACAGACATCAGCATTCTCGTAGAAAATAGCTATTTTGTAAGAAGAAGCGTACGCATTTTTCCGTTTTAAATGCTTATAAATAAAACACTCGATATAACACGTTAAAGTACTAAACAAGCGTTAAAGTATGCTAAAGTATGCGTACGCATGCTTACGGATGCTGAGGCATGTTTAAGCGTGCTTAGGGATGCTTAAGCATGCGATGCTCTTAAGTGTGTTAAAAACCCTCCAGCTAAATGTTGGTCGATGCTTATAAATGTAATTCATACCTTAAGAGCATCACACAAGGCTAAAATACCGAACACCACAATAATATTTTATGTTAAGGTAAATATCGCTCACTATACTATTTGTATGAACCACACAAAGCTAAGATATTTTACATACATACATACATATATTTTCATATTATTATATTATCTTAAGCTATGGAACGATTTGGAAATTGTATATTAAGATGTTACGCGATGCGATGATGTATATACGTGTGGCCTCTAAGCCAAGCCAAGCTACATTTTTTCTTTGTGACTGGGTGGAATTCTGGTAGCAGATACCCGGCTTTCTGTGGAGGAGAACCGTTATAGGAACCCACTAAAACCTCCTCTGTGTCCGACCTCAGCGCGTTTGTCAGGTTAGGGAACTCTTACAGAATAAACCAACGCAGATAATCACTGTACTGCGATGGCTAGCGGAGCTCGGTCCCGGGGGCTCGGCCGTCACGGCAGCCAGAACAGTGTGCAGTACCTAAGATACCAAAGAATGTAATATCCAGGCATTTTTACATACAATATTATATTACCTTCGCCGTGTGTGAAGCCTCTTATATAATTTATTTATTTAATAATATATTACTATATTCCAAACTTTCTAGTTTTTATTACTGTTGGCAGCCCCTATGAGTGCCTATTTATTTTTCATGTAATATTTTTATTTATACGAGTTGTAGTTAGAGTATGCTTGTAAGGTTTAAATAAAGATATTTGTATCTATCACGATTTCTGTGATTATTCCATCCGTTAATCTGGAGGGCGTGTCTAATAAATCGTTTTGCTAACTAGCTCTTAGCGTATGCACGATTGAGTACGGACAGAAAAAAAGATTTTAAATTTCATATTTCATGAAATTAATAGCACCATTTTTAAAAAAATTATTACATCAATTTTTTTTGTTATTTTTTGATCCTATGTTAAAACGAATGGAGAAGATTCAGGGGCTTGTATTAAATCGACAATTCGGAGTTACGTTATAAATCGAAAGTCACTGTCTGTCTGTAACATTTACGTATCTAAATTGATATTGATGAATTTTACTAAAGAAATAAATGGGACCATATTGGATTGGAAATGGACTGGTTTTAAAATCAAAGATGAAAATTTGTGAAGAAAACTATTCATTTTTATTGCCATAACAATATTAATTGGCAATAACAGTTAGATAGTATATGATTGTTTAGAAAATTCAGATTTTTATTGGCAAATTAGCAAAATATTTTTTTTGTCGTCGGTACTATAACTTCGCTATTTATACAATAAACAAGGAGTAGGGTGCATAGATCTTACTTCAAATTAAGTTGTTTTGATAAGCGGAATATTACGAATGTTATAAGTTTAATTGTACAAATAAGCGGAAAAGCTATTGTTTATACGAATATATAAAAATAAATATTATTTTGTCTGTTTGACTGTACATAAATCTAAATTCAAGTAGTATTTAGATTTATGTATAGAAATTAGAGATTTGAAAATCGATGTAGGTGTAATCATATTTTTTATAGCATAGGTTACTTTATTCCCTATATAAATGATTACATTGCGTTAAGCAGACTTGCATAATATACGAGTTAATTTTATCGCCAAAGGTTTTAGAATTTCAGATATTTATAAAAGAGTATTTTAATTAAATGATAAATAGTCATAAAAATGTGGTTTAAATTCTTCTTTACCACTTGAGTTCCTGACTGTACATTTAAGGGAAATGCAAGTATCCAAAGATAGCAATTCATTTATCGTGGATCGCGTTGTACGATTCACGCAATACACATATTTTAATAAAACGTACACGCTAATATAGTTATAATTTTATGAGATATAAAACATAAATTTGCTTGAAGGAATTAATTTTGCGAATGTACTTTATGAATCACAACCATGTACAGTCCTTACAAGTATATTTCAAAAGGTAATAAATATATTGAAGCGGCTATACGCCTTATTACTTTACAAATAAGAAATACTATTGCCTGAATTGATTGTTACATTAAGTTGCTATTGATTATATTATGGTTTGGTACTGAGCAGTGAGTAATGGAGATTTCCTCGTTTTGAGAGCAGTAAATATGATATCAAAACGGACATGTTTACACGGTATGAAGTTTGCATTAAAATCAGGTGTACAAGTTAATTTATTAGATCATTCGAGAATAATAAAATTTATAGAAGTTTTAATGAAATTAATTCCATCCGTATATCTTTCTTTGTTTATAGATTTTCAGTGTAGAGCATAGAAATCTTAATAATAAGATACTAGAAGGTCGGCAACGCGCCTGCATGCCTTCTGGTGTTGCAGATGTTCATGGGCGGCGGTGATTGCTTAACATCAGGTAAGCCTCCTGCCCGTTTGCCCCTCTTACATAAAAAAAAAAAAAAAAAAAAATAGAAGTCGCATATTCGCGCGCCGCAATTGTGACTTTTGAGCCACGAGTCGTGTAAGGTGCAAGTATGCTTTAAAGTCGTTTATTCACTTTGCTTACCATGGCTGTATAAGCTATGCAATACCCGGAGCGGTACAAGCCCACGTAGTAATGTCATGTGAAATTTACGATATAGTCGTGCTTTGCGTATTTAGTGAAGTCCTCGTAGTCGTATTCGACCATGGCGACTCGTTCTGGCTGTTGTTCTAAAAGTGGCTGTTGGTGGTTGACATAACCAATCTTTGCAGTGAAAGTGCAAACACATTCACTGCATGTCAGCCCTCCAATGCCAGAAATAATATGAACAGTCATATGCGCAGGAGATATTATAGTGCGCAAAAGACATGTACACTCTCTCGTCTTCTCCTCCTTATCTCCGATGGAACGAAGTATAGTTACAATCAGACAGAGGTTTGGATGTAGTATCTGGCCAGTGCCTTCTACTGACCGCTAACACCGTCCTGAGCCTTTCAACAGGCTTTGCTAACTTGCCGTTTCCAACAATAGCTTTTGCTTATGAGAGTTGATTTACCTTCAACGCCAAGCTAGGCTTTGTAGCCTTAGCAGGAGGTATCCATTTAAGACCCGCAGCAACCCTGACCATGTGCAGGTTCCTCTCAACCAGATTTTGCCCGATGCGCTGTACCAAGATGTGGTCGCTGTGAGTACGACAGCTTCTTGGAGCCACTGGTAAAACAGTTTAAGAGTGCTTGCTAATAAGTTTGAATCCGTCCCTCTGTCTGCTGTAGTATCATGCACTCTACTACACTCTGCGTATGTATTAGTGACAGCATGGGTCAGAGAAACATAGTGGTATGGTAAGGTTTACCTTATTTGAACTATTAGTTAAAAAACGATCAAATATTTTAAATACTAACACGCTTGAACAAGTCACAAACAAAATAGCCGACGTGCTCAGACGTACGTTCAAAGTTTTTGTAGCATTTTTTACAAAGGTAGATAAGTTTTTATATGACCACAAATTCCTTAACATTCTAACAAAGTCCAAATAAATCAAACTTTTAACTTGTGATAATTTGAAAGCACTGTTATTCAAACTTTAGTTAGAAAGTAGAAACCCACGAGGTCTTTCTGTGCCCGCAGTTCTGTTTGAATGGTCTACAGATTTATTGTTTGATTTCGTTTTTTTTTTAATACGAAAAAGGATTAAAGGCAGCCGCGTTTTTTGAGATCGCGCTATATGGTCCGCCCGCTCCGTGGAAGTAGCCTTTCAAGGCAGACATTTAAAATTGGATTTTACTACATGTCTCGTATATTCTTTCCTATGCATTTAGTAAGAATTTGTTATGATGAGAGTGGCCCGGGTATCACAGAGCACCCTCTCCCGCCCTGATGACATGCGGAGGAGCTAAATGCATCCTCTGCCGAAGCTCTTATAGAGTAGAGGAAGCAGGCGCGCAAAGTGACGTCTCAAGGTCTCCGTCTTCGGATCGGGTCCACGTGGAGATCACCCTCGCGAACCCTCTCCACTGCTTCCTCAGTGAAATGTCTCATCTCGTGAGAGGTCTCGCAGAAGGAGACCGTGGCAGACCAAGAACCCCCACAACGCTCGGCAGCATTACTTCGACCGGGTGTCTCTTTGTTTTACTAAAGGACACGTAAAAAATCGGCTTCAATTATCAATTTCATACTCGATAAGTCAAGTTAGAATTTACTTGGTCAGTAACCACTACAAGCACGCACGCACCACCTGCGTAATATTATCGCAGGAGGTCCAGTTGATAAAGTTTGAAAGCCACAGTCGTAGTATATTAAAGAAAACGTTGACATATTTCAATGTAATCTTATCTAATATTTTTTTAAATAAAACCCACACTTGACCAATTTAGAAATACAATATTTCGAGTAAAAAACAAGTCGGTTCCCTCTTATCTTTCGGAACAGTATTTCTTTATACCGCCACTTAGAAACAAAAACTGTATCGTCTTACATTTGATATTTGAGATTATAATTAACAGTTGAACAACAATGACAAATGTTCCTTGTCGTATTTAGGTATATGGAAGTATGTACTATAATTTGTGTTATTGTTTTCATACCGTATGTCAGTTACCGTAAGACATTTTGAAGTTTTTTTTTAATTGTAATGCAAGCTAGTCAAATCAACTCCAAATCTGTGAGTCAACCTTGAAGGTTGTCATGATGGTAAGCAGTCACCGCAACCTATGAACGCTTGCGATACTTGAAGTATTACATGCGCGTTACCAACTCAAGGGATACGAAGGGAAATATAGGAAAATGTACAGAGGGATTGGGAAATTGGGGCTCCGGCGCTTTCACTCATCGCACGAAACGCAACAGTACTGATACTGTTACTTTACGTAATTTTTCTGTGAAAGGGTACTTCACCCATCGAGCCGGGTTATATGTGCTGGGAGCAGCATGGCTCTACTATTTTTAACATTATTTAGGTATGCCTATTTGCCACCGTTGTTACATACTAAAAATATTGACTACGAAATTTTTGATAAGTTAGAATAATTGTTTCGAAGTTAGAATAATTAATAAACCAAGAAAAAGTAACAATTTCTTTGCACTTTTTACGTCTCTTTACCTCTCGAGCAATAAACCAAATGGACAGACAGACAAACAGACAGACACATTGTTTTCTATAATATGTAATTAAGATCGTCGATAATTTATACAAAGTATTGTTTGAAGTAGAATATAAATAACATTAGTTGTAAATATTATGAATAAAGCTAACATATTATATTACTGTTTAATATACACTTAAGTTGAAGGTCTCGGCTTGTAAGCTAAGTGATGTTTGATTAAGTTACATAAAATGTATTCATATTTAGATGTTTCTCTATGATTCATTATTTAAATTAGAATCAGTGTTGTATTCTATACCTATATCTAATCCTGTGGCGTTTTCAAGACAATCCTATTTCCCCTCCAACTGATCGTGTAGCTAGTCCTAGGAGTGGGTACGACAAAAGTCCATGAGCCAAGTTGGTCAAAATACTGTTGAGTTATTGAGACTTGATATTACAGTATTGGCAGATATAAGTGTTAGCTTGATGAAAAATCATGTTTTGATTTTATAGAAATATTGTGTATTTTCTAGATTTATTCGTTCATATTTATTAAAACTATTTGATTATTACGGAAGTTTGATAAAAATATAATTTTAGTTATTATTCACTTTATTTCACAACTTGTTGATTTTAGTTTATGATCTCTTAGAGTGTATTTGTATATTTCGTATTTTTATGAATTATTAGAAATCAGCGTTAACTTCCGGTAGTTTTAATCAAATGGCATTAATAAGTCAATTGACGATTTGTTATATTAGTAAATCATTGTGTTGTCAAAAGGGTGAGATATTGTCAGTGATCGACGAACTGTTAAGCAAGTCGGTTGTTTAATAGTAGACGTGTAAAAGTTGTCTATAATAAAGATTGTACAGAAGAAGTGTGTTCTTTTAATATTTGAATCCAAAGAAATTTTACAATTCAGAAGTGGGATCGCACTGAAGATTCTGGTATATTGCTTACCGCTTTGGTGTGATCATACGCCCGTTATAAGGTATGTTAAAACTATGATACTGATTGATTTTCTGTTAGATTAGAATTTGGAAATTTTAACTGAAATTGCAATGAAATGCTTTTGGAATTATGTTTATTTAGTATAAACCAAAGTAGCAGATAATTTTAATTAAAAGTGAATCAAAGAATATAAGTCGTTAACTTATATTAAGTGATTTTAGTGGAGTTTTTGATAAGTCTTACTTACAAAATATGTGATTATATGAAATAGATACTCGCTCGTTTTAAAAAAAATTTCAGAACCGTGGAATTGGTACAACTATTGAAGATGCCCAGTCAACGGTCCGAGAGCAGACGGTCTAATGAGAGACGTTGCAGTATTGTGTTGGGAGGACCTTCGAGACGCAGCCGATCTCGAGCACGTGGTCGAGGCTCAAGGCAAGATCATCGTTCCCCAGCAGTGCAGGCGTCCCGCTCCGGAAGTCGTGATTCCGAGCGGCACAGGTCCAGAAGATCACCTCGGAAGATTGAGTCACAGGCAAGAAGCCGACACAGGTCAGTGGTCACATCACTATTACAACGTCGCACATCACGTGTGTCAGTGACGGACATGCAAGGACCAACAAACACGTCATTAGATCGTAGTCGAAGCAGACTTAGGCATCACACATTACAGACCCCTCTTAGAGAATGCGGAGCTAGGTCGCGTAGTCCGATGCGCCGTTCTAGTAAAATAGCTAAATCTAAAACACCACAGCCACCATCTGTTGATGTGGTTAATATTGAGTTACTTAAATGTATCAAAGAATCCTTGCAATCTATCTCCGCTGTAAACCCGCAGAGTAAAGAAAGATTTGCTAATATTAATGTAGTACCTGAGTTCGATCCTAAATTGAAAAATCAAACAATTGATACCTGGTTAAATAAAGTAAAAGAATGCGCTGAGATTTATGGTTGGGATAGTAAACAGACCGCTCACTACGCTCTTCCAAAGTTAGTTGGTACTGCGAAAAGATGGTACGAAGGACAACAATCAGTATTGCTTACATGGGACGAATGGGTCGCGAAATTAATATCTGCATTTCCATCGTACGAAAATTACGGGCATTTACTTACGGAAATGTTAGCAAAAAGGGCGAAACTTGGAGATGATTTAGAGGATTATTATTATGAAAAATTAACAGCCTTGAATCGGTGCGGCATAGTGGGAAGAAATGCTGTAGATTGTATTGTTTACGGGATAGATGATAGGTCGATTCGTTATGGAGCTGAGGCAGTTGGTTTCGATGATGCCGATAAATTGTTAGGTTATCTAAGGGGCGTTAAGCATGAACGATTAGATAAGTTTAATAAGACACCGTTCCGTTCTTTAACTGAAAATTATCTAAAACCCGTCAAGAGTGATTCAAGTCGGATTTTGAGATGCTTTAACTGTCGCGAAACAGGTCATGTTGTATCGGGATGTAAAAAGCCTATTGTTAAATGCCAAAAGTGTAAACGTATTGGTCATGATGACCCGGAATGCAATAGAACTGTTTCGATAGATAAAGCCGAAGTTAAAACATTATGACTAGAGAACATAACGGACTCAAGATTAAATGATAAATTTATTAAAAATGTACACGTTAATAATGTGCAATTAAAAGGATACGTAGATTTTGGTAGCGAATGTACTTTAATAAAGGAGTCAGTTATGAAAGAAATTGTACCGCGTGAAATGTGGCAGATGAATAATTTACCAGCTCTCAAAGGTTTCGGTAATACATATGTGAGTGCTTTAGGTAAAACTAAAATTTCATTAGTTATTGACAATGTCAAACTTTACCTAGAAGCAATTGTTGTTCCTGATAGTTATCTGAATTATGACATACTTATAGGACAGACTGCTACGGAGCAACCACACATATGGGTATTTAAATCTGATAAAAATTTGTTGATCACTGATAAATGGACGTCTGGTGATATACGATTGGCTTTAAAATCCTTTACTACTGTTTCGGCAGAAGGTTGTATTTCTGTAAAAGTGTGTACCAATACAAATTTTAGTGGAATTATTTTTGTTGAAAATGGTCATCGTTTAAACTTTAGTGTAGAAATCGGTAATTTTTCAAAAACGGCATTGGTTATTTAACTATTCTGAATTACGATAACAAATGGATTCAATTTAAAGAAGGTCAAATCTTAGCACGTGCTTTTACTGTCAAAACTAAAAATAATGTTATGGGCATTCATAGAATACAAGAGGTTAATAATCATGGCGGTAAATCACCACTTAAGATGGACGATTTTAATATTGATGAAAACTTAGAAAACAGTCAGAAACTTCAATTGTTCAAAACTTTAAATCAATACCGCGATTGTTTTGCCAAAGACTTGTCAGAATTAGGCCAGACAACAATTGCAGAAATGAATATTCAATTATTAGATTCAGAACCAGTCGTTTATCGGCCATATAAATTGAGTCATTCTGAACGTGAAGAAGTTAGAATTATGATTGAAGAACTATTAAAATATGATATTATACGAGAATCTCAATCTCCATACGCGAGTCCCGTACTGTTAGTAAAAAAGAAAACTGGTGATAAACGGCTTTGTGTAGATTATCGCGCTTTAAATAGAAAAACAATTAAGCAGCATTACCCGCTACCTCGTATTGAGGATCAGATCGATCGTTTGGCTGGAAATCGGTATTTTAGTGCTTTGGATTTGGCATCTGGCTATTATCAGATTCCTTTGAGTGAACAAAGTAAGAGTAAAAGTTCTTTTGTAACGCCTGATGGACAATTTGAGTTTAATAGGATGCCCTTTGGGCTAGCCAATGCACCTGCTGTTTTCCAGCGAACTATCAATCTGGTTCTAGGCAATTTACGTTATAATATAGCATTAGCTTATATGGATGACGTTTTAGTAGCAAGTAGGTCGTTTCAAGAGGGTATTAAAAGATTAGAGATCGTACTTCAAAGGTTTAGGGAGGCTGGATTAACTTTAAAACCCCAAAAATGTTATTTTTTTCAAAGTTCTGTTGATTATCTTGGTTTTGAAGTTTCTAGGGAAGGTATAAGACCGGGTAATAAGAAAATTGAATCTGTCAAAAATTTTCCCAAGCCCAAAGACGTACATAATGTTCGACAGTTTATTGGCCTAGCTAATTTTTTTCGGCGTTTTATCAGAGGTTTTGGAGAAATAGCTCGTCCCCTTACAAAATTATTAAAGAAAAACTCTGTTTGGATTTGGTCCCAGGCCCAAGAAGAAGCGTTTGATAAATTGAAAACTGCTCTTATCTCGAGACCAGTACTAGCATTGTATGATCCCAAACTCGAAACACAAAATCACGGTAAAGACGAAAGACTTTGGGATGATAGACTATTACAGGTACAATGGGGACTAAATAATACCGTTAATAAAGGTACAGGTAAAACTCCTTCCGAAGTTTTGTTTGGCTTAAGGCTTACTGGGGTTAATGAAGGTAGCTTAGTTTCGGAAATAAATGATGATATAATAGAAAGCAATCCTAATGAAAAAGAAGTAGGCACCGAATATAATAGATTACGTAAAATTAGGGACGAAGTAAATGAACATACAAAAAAGTCACAAGAAAAACAAAAGAATAGATATGATAAAAAAAGAAAAGATCCGTTAAAATTCAAAGTTGGGGATTTAGTGAGAGTAGAAAGAGCAATGCATTCTGTAGGTAAAAGTAGAAAACTGTTAGCGAAGTGTTCAGGGCCATATAGAATTACTAAGGTTTTAGATCACGATAGATATGAGGTAGCAGATACTCCTATTACGAAGAAAGGGGCATCAAAGTATAAGGGTGTATTCTCTGTCGACAAAATATATCCCTGGCTTTGCTTTAGTAGCAAAGGTAGTGAATCACCTAGTAGCGAGGGTACTAATGATTGATTTGTTGTATTTATGTCGTTTTGTTTGTATAATAATGATTTATTTTTTCATAGATGGTCGATAATACGTAAATAAAAGTTAAAATATGTATACAATGGTTTAATACAAAAATACATTATTAATTGTTCATATGAAAATTTTACTATGATGAGATTACAAAGTACAAAGTTAATTGCTAAGTAAAAGAATTATAAAACTACACTGCTATGAGCGTAAGTGTAGATAACTACTTGCAGTGCAAAGTGCACGTGTTAATGTTAAGTTGCTATGAGCGAAAACAAATTTTGAAGTGCAAGGTGCACATAATCAAATGATTCGCTATGAGCGAATATTATTTTAAAGTGCAACGTGCACATACTAAAACTAATCGCTATGAGCGAATGTTATTTTGAAGTGCAACGTGCACATACTAAAACTAGTCGCTATGAGCGAGCTTTATTGAAGAGCAGTATAAGAGCGCAGGTATAACATATTATAATATTGATGTGCAACGTGCATAGTAAAAATAGAATTGAGTGATTTAAGAATAATGATTGTTATCTTTGAAATGAAATTATATATGTTGTGGAAATTCAATTATCTAATAAGAGTATCTATTAGTATATTCTAGAAAATACGTAGTTAAAATATGATGTCGAATATAATTATGCAATTTTTACAATCTTTGATTTTATTTTTATGTTGTATTGTAGCATTGTATTCATATACTTAACTTTACCGAAATGTGTTACCGAACTTTTCGCGGGGACGCGAAATTTATCAGGATGGACGAATTGTTAGCTTGATGAAAAATCATGTTTTGATTTTATAGAAATATTGTGTATTTTCTAGATTTATTCGTTCATATTTATTAAAACTATTTGATTATTACGGAAGTTTGATAAAAATATAATTTTAGTTATTATTCACTTTATTTCACAACTTGTTGATTTTAGTTTATGATCTCTTAGAGTGTATTTGTATATTTCGTATTTTTATGAATTATTAGAAATCAGCGTTAACTTCCGGTAGTTTTAATCAAATGGCATTAATAAGTCAATTGACGGTTTGTTATATTAGTAAATCATTGTGTTGTCAAAAGGGTGAGATATTGTCAGTGATCGACGAACTGTTAAGCAAGTCGGTTGTTTAATAGTAGACGAGTAAAAGTATTAGAATCCAAAGAAATTTTACATAAGAAAGGCCCACTTGAAGACCGGTCATTATATCCTGACCTATGCGGGATAGGTCAGGCTATAGTGCTTTTTTATTTTTATTTTTTTAAACCAGATATGACAAATAACAATATATATTATATATATATATATTATGTATATATGCCTATAAACGCCATCAATAACTCAAGAACAAATACTCATGAGGAACAAGGAGAGAGACAATGGAAATAAAAAGGATAATCGTGGTTGTAAAACTGGTGGCAGGTTTAATTGCAAGAGGCCAGCTAGGCAAGTACCACCTCAGTGTCAAATACTCTATCGTAAAGTAGTAGTATGCTTTGCATTACTGTGATTCGGTTTGAAGGACACTGTACCTAGCGAAATTACTGGACAAAGGAGATTTAAGTACTAATATCTCGAGGTTGGCAATGTGTCAGTGACACCTTCGAACGAATGCGGTTCATAGTGTAAGACAACCACTTACTATAAGGTGGGTCGTATGCTTGTCAACTTATTCATATAAGTAACAGTTAAATAAATAGCTTATTACTTTCCAGTAAAAGCATTTCAGCTTAAAATGTTTTTGTAAAATGAATCATTTCAGTATGACAATGTTATGACTTTGCCAATTAAAACATGTTTTTCATGTGTTTATTTTAATAATACAAGTGTTCATGTAGCGTTTTGAGGGCACCAGATGTTTTAGAGATGTGTTGAAATTTTAAAAGCTAACGCTTTTGTCGAATGATTCGCAAGCGTTCAAAGAAATATGCTTTGATTTTGTTTTAAACGGACTTTATATATCTGGTCTATTGAAAAAGAGATAATATTAAAGAAAGAAAGGGAGTGAGAAGGCACGAGAAGGCTTGATGGAGGTGGTCGCTCGAACTTCGAGGTCTAGTGCAAAGAAACACAACAGTTATAATATCACAACTTCACGTCTTTAGCAGAGGATATTATTCTCTTCTATAGAGAATAAAGACAGTAACTCTTGCGCACAACGATTTTATATATCATATACAAAATTTTTATGACTTTAAGAGCTTCTATCTCAACAACTTTATCAAAACAATCAAAAATTTGGTTTCGGAACCAAAAAAACACAAAATGCGAGCACAATTTATAAAATTAGTCTCTATTTAACCTATCCAAACAAAATACAGTTCCATCAAATGTTATTGACTGCAACAAAATCCGAATTAATTCTATTGTATAACGTTATAAATAATAAAAAAAAAACTTTAATAAAAGGCACGCGAGCGCCAGGTGCAGACGTCATTGTGACTAGCTTACTTTCGGAGAATCCCTCGAAAGGGTGACCATATCAAATCAAATCAAATCAAATATTTTTAGTCAACGTAAAAAGCATATAACTTACTTGTTGAAAGTCAAGATTCTACTACCGGCTCCAAAATTAAACCTCTACCCGAGAAGAACCGGCGAAACAAACTCGTGGGGTTATATCTTTTTTAATATATTATTATTTTTTAAATGTCCAAGTAATTTACATATTATGATGACTAAAAAGCCTTGAGTGACTGTCTCATTCCCAAGGTGTGTGTCCTCAAGGTATTCATTTATTTTATAATCACCCATACCACACAAACGTGTCTTGGCTTTTATTTTAAATTTATTAATAGAAAGTTTCTGACCGCTTTCTGGGATCCTATTGTAAAACCGTATACAGTTACCTTTAAAAAGAGTTACTAATTTTATGCAGTCTAGTAACTGGTATTGTAAATTTATGTTTGTTCCTAGTGTTAATGTTATGATTATTACTACATTTTGTAAATTCATTAATATTCTTACGTACATACACAACATTTTCAAAAATGTATTGAGAAGCGACAGTCAATACATTAATTTCTTTAAATTTTTCCTTCAACGAATCTTTACACCCTAGATTGTAGATTGCATGAATAGCTCGCTTTTGCAGCACAAAAATAGTATTTACATCAGCCGCGTTACCCCAAAGTAAAATTCCATATGACATAATGCTGTGGAAGTAACTAAAGTAAACAAGTTTGGCTGTTTCTATATCAGTAAATTGTCTAATTTTTCTAGCAGCGAATGCTGCCGAGCTAAGTCTATTCGCCAACATACATTTTCTCATTTATAATGTTAGTAGGATGTGAAATTATATATGTTTCTTACTCAATCACGCAAATACGGCTTAACGGATTTAGATTAAATTCACTTCAAAACTATAAAGCAAAAAATCTACAAAAGAAGTCAGGGCTATGTGGCTACAGGCATAAAAGGCACCAACTTGTCCACAAAGACAAGATCGAACCAGATAACTCTGTCCAGATAAATCTGTATGATCAATATGGACATATCATCAATGATCAAGGATTAAGCCAGACGCGTTACTACCACTCAGTAACGGCCATTTGCGACTGTTAAATTATTAAGTGAAGTTCAGTTCCCCGGTCTGAGTGTGTTTGTGCTTGTCATTGTGTGTGTTGCCAGACCCATAATATTAATATCCTAAGGGGGCTGTAGCGTTTGTTTATTTATTTATTATAATAAGTTTAAATCACACACCCATGGACACCCTACTTGTAGGTTAGGGTGAGTCTACAATAGTGTTATTTTAGCGTAAGTGGTTAGGAGGGTTACTAATTGTTATTACTCGCCTGCTTGTGTAGTCGAGAGCATACCTTTTGTTGAGCCTTATGCAGATATTTATTTCAAATAGTTTTTTTATTGCAGTTGTCAGCTTTAAGGGATGTAAGGGATTATAGATAGAGTTCTTATTTATATCATTTAATAGATATTTTGCAAATCCGTTCCGGTTTTTGAACAATGTCAAGTAATCGTACTTTCTATTTTAATATTTTATTTATGTGTTTGTTTGTCCAAGACGATCTCTGTATCAGCCGTTAGATACATAATTTTGTATATATTTCATTTCGCTATTATGATGTCAGGGGCGTTAACTAATATAATTTTTATGTGATTGAGTTACAAACACCTTAACCTACAAAGTCACAAATCTATATACACACTCTTATATAAAAGGAGAAGTCCTGAATAACAAATCAAGGCCCAGCCTAAACCCTTGCACCTACAAAGCAGAAATTTTTCACAGGGGTTGGTTTTAAAACGTAAAGGTGCACTAAGAAAGGATTTTTCGCAATTCAACCCCTAAAGTGGTGAAAAGGGGGTTTAAAGTTTGTATGGAATTTTCGTCATTTTTGAAATTATAATCATGAAACTGTATTTTGGCGAAGAGTTAAAGATAAAGGAACAGGTGTTTTAACATTTCCTAATTCCACCTCCGGTGGGGTGAAAAGAGGGTTTAAAGTTTGTATTAAAATCTTTGCTCACGCGGGTGAACACTGACAGAAGCTAGTTTATAATGTTACAGTAGGATTAACTAATATAATCACTTAAAAACACATTAACAAAAGTTCAGTAACAGACAAAAATAGTTATAAAACAATATATAACAATAAACATCAATCATAACACCTCTCTCCTCAATCAGTTATCTGGCTTGACCTATATATAACGGCCTTTGCAACCGTCTCAAGCCAAGGTACCGCCAATGTCAGATTGATATGTTTGAAATTGCACATTGAGGTCAGGCGGAAGAAAAGCATAAAATTTATATAAGGGCCCCCATTTTATGCCCCTTTTAAATAATAAAATGAAACATCGTTACAGATTTTATCATTCTTTTATTTGATACAGAAATCAATTTAGCTTGATTTATTGAAAGCTTTTCAAAATATCAAGCTAAGGTCGGGTAATTTGGGGTAATAATGTGTTATTGGGTTTTAGTCGACTTCGAAAATGAGGTTAACGATTTGCATGTTTTTTTTGTATGTTACGCGATATTTTTGGCGTTGTTATTTCTTTCTTTTCTGGTGATCATATGGTCGTATGTGTCATAGTAAGAATAGGGAATAGACATAGCTCTGCAAATTAAGAGCGTTATTTTTATTTTACAAGTTGGCAAACAAGCATACGGCCCACTGATGGTAAGTGGTTGCCGTAGCCTATGAGATATTGTTTCTTGCAGCACCCTCGAGATATTGTTTCTTAAATCTCCTCTGCCCAGTAATTTCACTAGCGTACAGTGCCCTTCAAACCGGAACATTGCCTAAGGACTACTATTTGGCGGCAGAATATTTGATACTGCGGTGGTACCTACCTAGCCGGCCTCTTGCAACAAAAGACCTACCACCAGTGTGACTGATTGCGCTGGTGGAATAATCTCTGCTGTGACAGAGGTTATCCCAGATGCGGGCAATGAGGTCATCACATCACGATGCCAACACTCAACGGCCCCCATTAGGATAGTGATATCCTGTGTCTGGGGTACGGAATCATTCACAATTTTATTTATAGGGATATCCCTTTCGGATTTGCTATGGCTGTTTATATGCGTATTAATTGTGTAATATTTCTCATTATGAATATATGTTTAATCATTTTACTCTCTCGTCTATTGCCGAATATCGAATGAGACGAAATAAGGAGAGATCGTTCCCATTTCCAACGGATACCGCGAAAGTGGGCCGCTAATATTCGGGACACAGTTCGCACCCCTTTTTGTGATCGACAAGGCAATTTCAATTCTATTTTATTATCTATAAAGTTCAAAATTCTATAACCCGTTATAACATTTCGGCAGTTTGTCGTTTGCAAATAAATATAGACCTAATAGCAAAGGTGTCAAGTTGGAAATTGATATGCTTTTAAAGAATTAGGCACTATTTCCGTTTCACAGTCTAGCCTGAAATGTTTTGATTCATTCATTCGTTCATCAATTATATAATATTTTGCATATCCCCCCGTCTGACCTGATATTTTTTGGCGGGATGTGTATAGATTTGACCCTGTCGTTTGTCTGTGTGATACAATACAATCTGATCGTTATTACGAGTATTACAGCATAGATTATATTGTTGTTGACTGGTTTGTGGTATTGGTGGATAGTAGTTATAATTATAAAACAAACGCTGCACACTCAACGGCCCCCATTAGGACAATAATATCCTGTGTCGGGGTCCGGAAACATTCACAATGACAAGGACAAATACATCCAGACCGGAAAATATATATATATTTTTTTATGTTAGAAGTTGGCAAACAAGCATACGGCCCACCTGATGGTAAGTGGCTGCCGCAGCCTATGAGCGCTTGCAGCACCATTAGTAGGTGCCACTCACGCGTTGCCAACCTCGAGATATTAGTTCTTAAATCTCGTTCGCCCAGTAATTTCACTAGCGTACAATGCCCTTCAAACCGGAACACAGTAGTGCTTAAACACTACTATTTGGCGGCAGAATATTGGACACTGCGGTGGTACCTACCTAGCCGGCCTCTTGCAACAAAAGACCTACCACCAGTGTGACTGATTGCACTGGTGGAATAATCTCTGTTGTGACAGAGGTTATCCCAACAGCGGGCGATGGGGTCGTCACATCCCGACGCCTTTAACGCCTTGCATGGTCAATATAAACATATTATGCTCCGAGCGGGAATCGAAACCGCGACCTGTGGCGTTTAAGGCAGGTTTGCTACCGCTGCGCCACAACGTCGTCAAGTTATATCATGTCGAACAACAACACTACTATACTTTAGTAGAGCCATGCTTTTCCCTGCATAATTGGACCGGCTCTACCAGGGAAGTACTACCCCGTCGAAGAAAGTCGATGTAAAGTAAGAGTATCAGTAGGCGTTGCGTTTCGTGCGATGTGTGAGAGCGAGGCAGACCTAATCTCCCATGCCCTCTGTACCCTTTTCAGCCCTTCCCTCCTGTTCCTTGGGTTGGCAGCGTGCATGTGATACTTCAAGTATTACAAGTGTTCATTGCTGCGGTGGCTGCTTACCATCAGGTGGACTGTATACTTGTTTGCCAGTTTTGCTAACCGTCATGACATTAACAACAAAAGCATATTGGAACGAAGTTCCTTATCGCGCGTTACATGCTCTGAGTTTGAGCGAAACCGAAGTTATTAAATATTACATATAATTATGACAAGACAGGTACAAAGAGGTCTTTCTAAAATGGTAACAACCGATTTTGATGAATTTTGGTAAATAAATAAGTGATGAAAGCTTGCAGGGCACCATACAACTAGTATTGCAATAAAGTAGGCTTATTAAAAAAACATTTTTCATGCTGGTAAAGCCGTGGGCAGATGATAATCATTAATAAATCGATAATTAGTTTTGCATATTTTGTGACTAACTATTTATGTTATTATTAGGTTAGATGGTTATCTCACTCAAACTAAAAAGGCTGTTTGAACATATCTTAGTTATATATCAGCCTGCTTGCCAATCTGGTAGTATAAAAAATAAATTAACTATTTATAATATTCAAAAAAATTCTCTTATACCGACAAAGTATATTTTGAGTGATGGTGTTAAATAAACAAGGAGTGTATGTATTTAAATAAATATAACACAAATAGAATTATCTCGGCCTGTCCGTCTGTTTGTTTTGGATTCAGTGACAAATTGCTCTCCCGCTGAGGGGTGAAATGTTTTTATATGCTACAGGGTAAAAGGTAATATGATTCTTCTAGTTCCTTTAAGATTGAATCGAGATTTATTGTTCCTCAAAATTGTATTGAAAATACTGACTAAAATATAAAAAAAATATTTTCTACGGAATATTTTTTTCAGATGAACCACCGTTGTGGTGGTGGTGCTTGCTTTTAGCTTTTATAGTCTTCGTTCTTTTCCCGCTTGGAACTGATTTTCTTATCATATAGATTTCTTTTTCATTTCTTGACGGATGGCAAACAATCATATGGTCTACCTGATGGTAAGCTGCCACCACAACCTATGAACGCCATCGATATTTAAGGTAACACATGCGCGTTGCCAACCCAAGGAACAAAGGAAGGGAACGTGGGTGTTTGGGCCTCCGGTGCTCTAACTCATCGCACAAAACGCAACAGTACCTAATAATATTGTTATTTGACGCCGATTTTCTGTGAGAGGGTAGTACTTCCCCTGTCGAGCCAGCCCTTTTGTGCTGTGAGAAGCACGGCTCTACTACCGCTAAAACATAATAACCGATAAAACATCCAAACAAACTAACTTTTACATTTATAATATTACGTGGCCCAGGTCGCGAATTCGATTCGCGGTGTCACTGTCCTTGTAATTGTGCATGTTTCCGGACTCCAGACACAGGATATAGCTATCCTAATGAAGACTATTGAGTGTGTAGCGTTTATTATTATTATTGATAATTTTTTTAGAAGTGTATGAAAATCTGTTTTAGTTGACTTTTGACGTCAATACATCTGCAAGAATACATCTGCATTTCAATGATATCATCGTTAAATAAACAGACTTACGATCCGGTCTAGAAATTCTTTGTCTATTCCCTTCAATAGCTTGGTCGCATATGTGACACTGTTGTGGCATTGTGGCGAGTCTGCCTTTAGCCTTGACGGTGGCGGGCTCGATTCCCGCTCGGACAGATGTTTGCATTAATGTTACAAATATCTGATTGGGTCGGGTCTCCGTTACCGTGCTTCGGAGAGCACGTTAAGCTGTCGATCCCGGTTGTTATCTCATAACATCTGATAATAATCGTTAACACTTGATAAGTAAATTGCTCTTATCCAAATGAGTTACTGGTTTGCCCTTAGGGTTTCGGAGGTTAGATGGCAATCACTCCGCTCGCAAAACTAGTAACCTGTCAAATCCGAAGAGTAATGGGAATAATGCTAAGAAGAAGAAGATGAAGTCTGGTCGCATTTGTACAAAAAAATCTATTGACTAATTAAAGAAGTATTATTTTGTTACTTGTCAAAGAACAAAATTGATTTCCAGACAAGAACCCAATAATGTCAATTGTCTCTCTTTCCTTCCTTTTTTTCCCTTTTCATCTCTTCCGTTCTATCCTTTGGGTGGACAACGCGCTTACAATACTTCAAGTATCGCAAGCGTTCATAGGTTTCGGTAACTTACCATCAGGCGAACAGTAATCTTTGTTTACCGACCGTTATGAAATAAAAAAAATTAAATAATTATTAATGGTCACAATAATAATTATACAATCTCAATATACGTGTGACTGAAAGAATAAGTTTAAAAATACATTATTAATTATCAGTCAAGTGCGTTGTGGACCACGCACAGTCGAAACTAAAGGATTCCGTAGCTTGATGATGAACAATCTTAAGGACTTTAAAAATAATAGCGAATTAAAATCGACGGCAAAAATAAGTTTCATAGTAATTATTATGTGAAAAATAAAGTTATGGAAACAACTTATATATCAAATTTGGTTGAAAGTTCATTTGATGATCTACAACCTCAAATTTTTCCAGAAATTTAAATCCCATAGTTCAAAAGTGAAGTTAGAGGGAGGGGGGAATCTCCGTGTAAAATGACTGTGACATACGGACGGACGGACAGACGGACATGACAAAATTATAAAGGTTCCGGTTTTGCCATGTAGATACGGAACCCTAATAAAAATGTCATGTTATTTCACTATGGATTTGCCTGATATAATAATAATTATTACCAAAATTTCGGTTACGTGGTTTACCCAATTATTTCTCAGTATAACTGCTCACGCGCTGACGCGTGACGCAGTGCGCGGCGGTATGCCATTGTTTTGACATGTGAGATCATAGTTTGTATTAAGAGGCCTATGATCTATTTTTGAATGATAAATGACTACAAAACATATTAAATCTTTGTGTACTAACCACAGGTTTGAAAGGTTTGAAATAAAAATTATAATCTTGACTATATAAATAAAAAGAGATGACCTGACTGATAAATTAACGCTCAGTATAAACCATTGGATCTATAAAGCTGATTTTTATTACTAGTGTTGTTTTTAAAACGAAAACGAGTTCTATGAAAGGACTTTTTGAAATTCCACTCTTAAGGGGGTTGATTTTTGAAATATGAGGCATGAAACTTTTTTTCCAAATAATAATAGATAGAGAAACAAGTGTTTTAACATTTTCTAAAACTTAACCTCTGAAGCGGGTTATGCAGCGGGCGAAGCCGCGGTTATGCCTTAAGGCCACATTATCGTATGATATAGACTTGTACAGAATATAATATGGAAGTTACATTAACTAACGAGCAATAAAAACGAATAAAAAGTGGAAACGAAAAGGAATAAACATAATGTGGCTCTGTGTCTCGGGCGTCCATATTACTTAAAGTAACAAACGCAGAAGTATCGACTTCACAACGATATTTCGAAAGGGAATAAGTTCTTCATGATGAAAGCAAGGAGGCTCAATATTCTGAAAATTAAAAGTTTGTTTTTTTAGGAATGGTGTTTTTTGACTACAAAGTCTCTTAAACCTTTATAAACAAATTAATATTATACTTTACGTAATATTAGAGTTATTATTACTGTTCAAGTAATATGTACAAAACAATTTATTTGTTGATATTGCGTTGGCTGTCATCTTAAATATTGGTTTTTGTACACGGACAGCCCATTGACGTATTTCATATAGGGTTGTACATTTACAATTGTACCTAGCGATAAACTTTATTTACGTTTTAGTGCGTTGTTTTAACGGCGCAGTGATTTTATTAATGGAGTTTATTTTCTTGGCGCCTTCTTAAATAAGATAGGTATGTCTCTTTTTCGCTAATTGACAAAAGCTGGAATACATTTTTTTTTTTAAATGTATAGGCCAGCGCTTGGCTGTTATCATACCTGATGTTTAGTGGTGATACAGCCTAAGGTGGAGCGCGCTTGCCTAGAAGATGCCTATTCACTCTAGATTTGAAGGTACCTATATTGTAGGTGGTTGGGAAGACCGAGGTCGGCATTATTGACATTTTTATAGTTTTCCGAGTCAGATCTTTAAAATGTTGTAATTTGATTAATTATTAAATAAAACTTTTTAGTTTCTTAAATGTGATAAAAATATAAGTTTTTTTAAGTCTATGGTGGCTTTTCCAATTCTCTCACTCGTCTTCAGTCAATTAAGACTATTATTCTTGTCGATCTATTAAATAACCTTCAGGTCTAGGTCACCAAGTTATATATAGTTATATTTTAAGATAATTGACACCGTTGTGGCGTTGTGGGTAGCGAGTCTGCCTTTAGTCTCGACGGTTGCGGGTTCGATTCCCGCTCGGGGAGATATTTGTTAAAATTTCTGTCTCGGTCTGGGCGTTTGTCCGTGTGGGTCTCCCCACCGTGCCTCGGAGAGCATGTTAAGCTGTCGGTCCCGGTTATTATTCTGATAATAATCGTTAACTCTTGATAAGTAAATTGCTCTTATCCAATGAGTTACTGGTTCGCTCTTAGGGCTGCGGAGGTCAGATGGCAATCGCTCTGTCTAAAAACTAGTAACCTGTCAAATCCGGATAAGAGTAATAAGCAGACCCTGGGTACATAAAAATACCGGGAATAATGCTAGGATGAAGATATTTTAAGATAATTGATTACTATGTGGACGAGTATTTTTTCGATATTAATTATATTATTAAAAATTTCGTGTGAATATTATTAATTATGTTAGGCCTGCTTTGAATAGGTCAACTCGACCGTAGAAATACTATGCTACAACATCTCGACATGTGTACTACATTCTAGAAAATGCTAGTTGTATCCTTAATAAAATATAAAGTATCGATAGCCACATTATACGCACTAGCACATCACTATTACTATATGCGTCGAGCTGCCAATAAATTTACACGTTCTCTCTTGCAACTTGAAGTAACTTGACGACAAATTGTTGTTTTAGCTTCATTTTAGAACCACTTTGTTATTTCCTTACTGCACGGAAACCAAATATCCTCTATCTTAGGGTTGAAAAATTTTCAAAGTGCCTGTTCGCCAACCGCTTTTCATGGTCTCGATGTCTCGACGTATACTGAGTGGGCCTCCGATTGGCGTCAAATGCAATGCTACATTTCTTTTTTTTTAATGTATTTAATTTTATTATACGAGGTTAATAATTTTTTTTTATTTATTATTGTATTCATGCTATTTAACTTTTGATAGTTTTAAACGTCATTCCTATATACTTGTTTTTTTTTTTTATGTTACAAGTTGCCAAGCAAGCATACGGCCCACCTGATGGTAAGCGGTTGCCGTAGTCTATGAGCGCGCGCAGCATCATTAGTAGGTGCCAGTCACGCGTTGCCAACCTCGAGATATTGGTTCTTAAATCTTCTTTGACCAGTAATTTCACTAGCCTACAGTGCCCTTCAAACTGGAACACCTAATGCCTAAGCACTATTATTTGGCGGTATAGTATTTGACACTTCTGTGGTACCTACCTAGCTGGCCTCTTGCAACAGAAGATCTACCACCAGTGTGACTGACTGCACTGGTGGAATAATCTCTGCTGTGACAGAGATTATCCTAACATTATTATTATTATTGGTTGCCAATAAAAATATTATTATAAAAGTTCAAAATTTTCTAGTAGTCGGAATTACATACATTTTATTTTTATACAGTATTTACTTCCCGGTTCGAAGAATGCCACGTGACTTGCACATGTTAAAGGATACGGTTCTCTGCTATTCTTATAACTATGACCTTAGTGTATGTAACATTTTGGAAATGATATCGAAGTGTGAACCTTATTGTGAAAGGCATCTTTTTTAAGTCCCTTCACTGTGCTTAGGAAACAATCTTAACGTGTCAGTACCATTAGATAATCTAATACAATTAATAACTCTCGGTAGACATTGTAGATTATGTGTATGTATCTAGTAAAAAATAGTTAATCTTCAAATATAAATAGATGTAAGTAAGCTGAAAAAAATTATACATGTGGCATTTCTGTTACAGGATGTTCTGTGGTAATTCCAATACAAAATAAACGATATTTGATTGGGCTATTTTTGATTCACTTACGCAATGACTTTTGTTGTAAATAAATAGAGAAATACTTTCTTCGGTATGTTTAAATTATATACGTACATGTTTTTCTTTTTCTTTCTAATTATGAACTAAATTTAAGTCTTTTTTAATTAAAGATAAACATTATATTTATTTTTGATATAAAAAAAAATAAATAAAAAATAAACGCTACACACTCAACGGCCCCCATTAGGATAATTATATCCTGTGTCGGGGGTCCGGAAACATTCACAATGACAAGGACAAACACAACCAGACCGGAAAACATGCCTGTACGATTAATACAAACATCTGCTCCGAACGGGAATCGAACCCGCAACCGTCGAGGCTTAAAGCAGATTCGCTACCCACAACGCCACAACGGTGTCAACGGACATAATTTATTGTGTTTTGATCAACAAATCCCACTAAGTATCCCAGTAAAAAAAATGATCTCAAATGATCTCAAATCGTAAGTATAACGGAATTGCTATGGTGACGAAATTTTTTAACGTTGTACGACGAGCAGTCGGTAGCTGCCTTATCAATTGTCGCGGGTATGATTCCCGTTCGGGACAGATGTTTGTTTTATATATACACTCTATACTATATACTAAAGGGGGCAAAAAGGGAGGAGACTTACCTGATGTTAAGCGATTACCGTCGCCCATAAACATCCGCAACACCAGAGGGCATGAAGGTACATTGCCAACCTTTTAGAAAGGAATACGCTTTTTGGGGCAGTCAAATTTCATCATGCAGAAAACTATCGTTAAAGTGCTGTTCAATTTATTTATTGTCTTATCTAGTAAAGTTAAAAGCATTTTTGATTATATTAAGTTTTTTTTATGTTAGAAGTTGGCAAACAAGCATACGGCCCACCTGATGGTAAGTGACTGCCGCAGCCTATGAGCGCTTGCAGCACCATTAGTAGGTGCCACTCACGCGTTGCCAACCTCGAGATATTAGTTCTTAAATCTCGTTCGCCCAGTAATTTCACTAGCGTAAAATTCCCTTCAAACCGGAACACAGTAGTGCCTAAACACTACTATTTGGCGGCAGAATATTGGACACTGCAGTGGTACCTACCTAGCCGGCCTCTTGCAACAAAAGACCTACCACCAGTGTGACTGATTGCACTGGTGGAATAATCTCTGTTATGACAGAGGTTATCCCAACAGCGGGCGATGGGGTCGTCACATTCCGACGCCTTTAAGTGGTCCATAAAGTTAACCTACTTAATCCTACAGAAATGGTGGATGAAATTGATACGGGCCATCTTGAGCTGGAATTATTTTGGGCTCTTTTCTTGAAAGTTTATATGGAAGGTTCATATAGTATCAGTTTGGAAAGACCACCGGCGAGAAGGTTCCAGAAATTCCAATGTTATTTTGGATGAGTCAACGCTGCAGTAGGAGATCAAAGAACTCTTCAATTCATGGGTCAATTCACAAATGATTTTAACATACAATTTGCCAAACGAATATTGAATAGTTTAACCCATATATGTAGCCGCTGTCAAGAACAATAAAACATCTATTATTTCTAATTCGGACCCCATTCGTGAATCACATTCTAAGTAGTTACCAAACATCCATACTTTTATATTCACATCTGGTATGCTCAATGTGACCATATTTTTATGTTATTATGCAGTCGTCCCATGACTGCTTTTAAGGAGTATGGGGTTAACATTAATAAGAAACCCTTTTATTCCTTTCAAGAAAATGGGGCTTTTTTATTTTTAGTGATTGCGGTATCTAGATGACCCATCTTTTGGATTATCCGCGGTGCCAAAACAGCTATGATGGTCTACTTTTTCAAGCAAAGGAAGACGCCATTTCAGTGGTAGTTTTCTATGCCCAGTAGATTTCTATGCCCACCATTTAGAATTAAACCATTGACTCGATTGTCGAAGATTGAAAATTCTTTTTGTGAAGTTGTATGCATTATTTAGTAAATATATTTAATAAAAAAAAAACGCACGTTGGCTTATTTGATAAAACTACAAATATAACATACCTGTGTTTCTTTTCACAAATAAAACAAATGATACTTACAAATTTATAAAAAAATGGTCTACAATTCAAAAACTAAAATATATAATTATAAGATATTTTATAACAGGATATCTGGAGATTACCATGCAGGACTGTCCTATGACTTCGTGATGTATGCTCGTATGAGTTATGGTATTGTCAGGCGGACTGTTTGAAGAATTTGATGTGTGATCCGATACGTATATTGAAAACTGTGTCGATATTTGTGATAAACTGTTTGTTTTGTAATATTTGGAATTTATTTGTACTTTCTATACTCCTTGACGGTTGCGGGTTTGATTTCCGCTCGGGCAGATGTTTGCTGCTGTTCCCGGTTGTTGTCACATAACATCTGATAACAATAGTTAATTCTTGATAACGAAAAATCGAGGAAACTCTTCAAATTTTGTAGGTTTGCACACCCATTGCGGTTTGGGTATATTTTAAAGAAACTGGTTTTTGTTGATGCGGAACTGCTGATGATGACCACAAATGGCTCCCATAACTACACGAAACTTAAAAATATTTCGCGGGTTGCGACGAAATTAGTTTAATATGGTTGACCAATATACTTCCTAGCTGAAAGATGTTAAATAATTTTTTATTTTGAAAAAAAAATCGCATTCATAATTTTTGATTTTTGCTTTTTCGTGACCCGCCAAGTTAAGGGGATCTTTGTGGCGCAACCTTAAACACCATTTGTCGCAATGATCGGTTCGATTCCCGTCCAGGGCAGATGTTTCTATTTATGATTGTGTGTGTGACCCCCAATTCAATATTCTGTGTGAGGGTGGTCTTTCAATGAGTAAGTCCATTTATGTCAAAAACGACAAGGCTTCCACTACACATGGAATATTAATAAGTAATTCAGCGCATCTATTTGTCAGTATGTTAGTCACAAATCATTAATCTCATCACGTCCATTTCTCATAACACGACAATATGACACTCAAAATTGTATTTTGTGTTTTTGAAATCCATACAGTCATAATTCTAGCGAAATTATTTGTATGTGTTGAGAATTTTTATAGTTTAAAATTGTTATATAGTTCATTGAAAGGTACATAGAAACGTACATTTGTGGTCGCAAAAGTTAAGAGGACGGCAAGAATTTTAGCCATGATTTTTCAAGTTATTACTAACACTCTTCTTGCTTCTTATAAACCTTTTTGCATTTTTTTGTTATGTTAGAAGTTGGCAAACAAGCATACGGCCCACCTGATGGTAAGTGGTTGCCGTACCTTATGAGCGCTTGCAGCACCATTAGTAGGTGCCACTCACGCGTTGCCAACCTCGAGATATTAGTTCTTAAATCTCGTATTTATTTATTTATTTTATTTATTTTATGTAAGAGGGGGCAAACGAGCAGGAGGCTCACCTGATGTTAAGTGATCACCGCCGCCCATGAACATCTGCAACACCAGAAGGCATGCAGGCGCGTTGCCGACCTTTAAGGAAAGAATACGCTCTTCTCTTGAAGGTTCCCAAGTCGTATCGGTTCGGGAAGACCGTCGGCGGAAGTTGATTCCACAGAGTGGTTGTGCGAGGAAGAAAATGTCTTCTAAATCGCGCTGTTGTGGATTTCCAGACATCGAGGTGGTAGGGATGGAATTTAGAGTTTTGTTTTGTCCGCCCAGTAATTTCACTAGCGTACAGTGCCCTTCAAACCGGAACACAGTAGTGCTAAGCACTACTATTTGGCGGCAGAATATTTGACACTGCGGTGGTACCTACCTAGCCGGCCTCTTGCAACAAAAGACCTACCACCAGTGTGACTGATTGCGCTGGTGGAGTAATCTCTGCTGTGACTGAGGTTATCCCAACAGCGGGCATCCCGACGCCGAGAAAATTGATTTTATAAACATTTTTTTAAATTTAAGAATTTGAACTATGGGCTATAAGGCTTTCGGACGCGATTTCAGAGTTCATGGCCAATTAGTAGTAAAGATAAGTTTGTGTAATTAGCCTTGATAATATGTTCCGAGAAGAGAGCTGTATGAGGAAAATTATTTTTGATAGTCATCGTGAAGTAGTATAGCTTTATGGTTCATTGTAAAATAAATGTGTGCACTAAGACGTAGTTGTGTGACTCTTAATTGTTGATACGGAGTTTGTAATGAGAATGAAAAATGTGAGGGGGTCTGTTTAAAATTGGGGAAGCGGATGAAGACTTCAATAATTTTTAATTCAAAATCTATTGCCAAATCTTTTTTTTTTCTTGACAACGTCGTCAAACGATTTGATTCCTGCTCGGAGCAGATGCGATACACACATTTTTCCGGTCAGGGTGTGTTTGTCCTTGTCGTTGTGTACGCTTCCGGACCCCCGACCACAGGATATATATATCCTAATGGGGGCCGTCGAGTGTGTACCGTTTAACACAATATTATTATATATTTCTATAAAAACATACATATCTAGCTACAAACGTATATATTAACAGTACATTTCCAGTATCATCGTCAGTATAGACGATTAATTTATTACTAACTAGCGGCCCGCTCCGGCTTCGCACGGGTATAAAATATATAGCCTATGTCATTCATTGAAAAAATGATTAAAATCGATCCAGTGGTTTGGATTTATTCATTACTGCCCGTGGCCCGCACGCGTTAAATGTAATTATTTACGACATCACATAAGAAACCTCAAAAATAACAGTATTTCTCCACTATTTAATGGATGTTATTATACATATAAACCTTCCTCTTCAATCACTCTATCTATCAAAAAACCACTTCAAAATTCGTTGCGTAGTTTTAAAGGTTTAAGCATATATAGGGATATAGGGACAGAGAAAGCGACTTTGTTTTATACTATGTAGTGTTATGGATCTCTCTTTTAAAGACTTAATTAGGATGTGTAACAAGAAGTTGTTGAATAATGGAACGATATTATGTTTTTTAAATGCCATAAATTAATATGCTGTTCTTTCTTTGTATGTAAAATAAAAAAATATATTTCTCACCACCCACAGAAAATCACGGCTGTATAATTATATAAATGACTTGACTTTCACATCGAATTTCGACGCTAAATCTCTTTATTAACGAAAATTAGGCTCGGTGTGAAGTAGTGCTGCCCTATTGAAAAGCGGGACATTACAAAGTTGAAATTAAAAATATCGGGATTCGTTAACATAATACGGGACTTTCGCCAAAGAACTAAAAATTACTACTATCGCATCGCGTGAGCAGAGTCGCGTTATTTTGCGAAGAAGTAAGTGAAGTATGAGTGAAAGGACGGAGCACCAACAAATTTGGCATTTTTTCTATATGGAAGAGTTGTTTCTTAGTTTATCGGGTCAATGACTCGGCCATACATTTTAAGTTTTCTAGGAAAAAAATATGGAATCATTTATTTCATATTTGCTATGCAGAAGCGTAATTATTTTACATATTATTTAAAAAGCCTCAATAACTCAACGGTAGAAGGGTTAATAACTCCATTAACGCGAGAGTTTCGGGTGCGTCCTGACCCCTTTGGGCTATTGTACTCCTAGCGTAATCTGCGAGCTTGTTTGGAGAGGCAATAGGAATATTAGTATTGTCTTGAAAAAGAGCATTAATGATATTAAAAAAAAATGTGCAGAATTTTCGAAATGTCAAAATCGTGACGTCCCTACAAATGTCTAACAACACTAGTGTTGAGGCTTGCGGGTTTTTTAAATTACACCTGTCAAAGGTTCTGACATGCGATCCGTGTTGTGTGGTCTTAATATAAGAGTACAGTGGGGCCAACAATAACTTTACACAGAGATTTTAATTAATATTAAATATACAACAGATTATGTTGGACACCGTTGTGGCGTTGTGGGTGGCGAGTCTGTTTAGTCTCGACGGTTGCGGGTTCGATTTCCGCTCGGGCAGATGTTTGTTAAAATTTCTGTTTTGGTCGGGGCGTTTGTCCGTGTGGGTCTCCCCACCGTGTCTCGGAGAGCACGTTAAGCTGTCGGTTCCGTTTGTTATCATATAACATCTGATAATAATCGTTAACTCTACTTATCAAGAGTAATTTTTGTACGGTCTCAACGGGATCAGGAAGTTTTTATGTAATTTTTTTTATTTCCTATTGTTTGTATGCAGGTAGGAAGTTTATATGTAGGAGACCGGAGAACGGGATTTAAACTCCCACGGTAACGGGATCAACGTTATAAAATTTGACTATTTTCCCGGATGAAATCGGGGTACGCCACTAGTATTATAATCAAAAAATCAAAATCAAAATTATTTTTATTCAAGTAGACTTTTAAAAGTACTTTTGAATAGTCAAACGCTACCGACGGTTCGGAAGGTTGATTCTATCGAGAAGAACCGACAAGAAACTCGACAGTTACTCTTTTCAAATATATGTTTTTACAATTGTATTCTTTCATATAAAATTTGGTTCTTGAATGAGATCCAGCAATATTAAGAGTCTCAAGCATTTTTATCAGAGAAATATTCCTCTAACGAATAATAGGCTTTATTGATAAGTTTATTAGTTTATGCACATTTGGAACTTGCTTACTGGCAGTTCCAATAAGTAATCTGGAATTTTGTTAAAAATGCTTAAAAGAATTACTGACTTTAAGCAGACGAAACCTAGGATTACAAAGTTTATTTTTGTTTCTAGTGTTAACTGAATGTATATCACTATTTTTGCTAAAAGCCTTTAAATTATTCCTAATATATAAGAGGTTAGAATAAATAAATTGTGACACCACAGTCATTATACCTATATCCTTAAAAACATCTCTTAGAGAGGCTTGTGCGACTAAATTATAAATTGCCCGAATTACCCTTTTTGAAGAATAAAAATAGTATTAATGTCAGCCGCCTTTCCCCAAAGAAGGATACCGTATGACATAATACTATGAAAATAACTGAAATATACGATTTTCGCTGTTTCTACGTCAGTTAGTTGTCTGACCATCCTTATAGCATACGCAGCGGAGCTGAGCCTACCCGCTAGAGATGACAAATGAGCGTTCCACTGGAGCTTGGAATCCAAAGTTATGCCTAGAAATTTAGTTGTGTCAACTAGAGTTAAGCTTTCACTGTTCATTTTCAAATTTGGACTAATTTTTTAACTCTAGGCTAATATCATTCCTCTGTACTTGTCACTGAGCTCTCTTGAATGGCTGGACTGAGTTTTTGTTTGCAAACAAGCATACGATACGTCTGATGTTGTGCAGTGACCGCAACTTATGAACGCTCGCTTGAAAGAGGAAAAGAATGAGAAGGGGAAAAAAGGGGGAAAAGGGGGAAAGAAGGGAACAGGGAGGTGGGAGATTTGGTCTCCAGTGCCCTCACTTATCGAACGAACAGGAAGAGTACTGCTACTTTAGCCGATATTCTTTGAGAGGACAGTACTACCCCGGTCGAGCGGTCCCATTTGTGCTGGGATAAGCATGACTCTACAAAAACTGTTGTTGTAAAACTATCGTTGTATAACTACAAACAGCATCTGATAAAATCAACATGCGTCAAATGATTCAACGTTAAAATCATCTCTATTAAGGTTAAATGTATCACAAAGCAAACAAAAGCGTTAAAACAATTCATTCAAGTGAATCGTGATGAGTAAGATAGGCATCGACGTACGTTCCCGTGACGTCGGTCTTGAGAATGGGAATTTTTTGCTGGGAATTCCATTACGTCGCATTTTAATGGTAACATTTAATTCCTGCGATACAATTAGGGAATTTAGTGTCTTAATTAATGAGTTGTTCTCTTGGAATTCTTATTTTCGCGTTTCATTTTACTTAATATCTTCTTCTTTCTGGCATTATTCCCGGTAGTGTACGATTTACCCAGGGTCTGCTTATTACTCTTGTATTTTGACAGGTTACTAGTTTTTACACAGAGCTATTGGCATCTGACTTCACAACTCTAGGGGCGAACTAGTAACTCATTGGATAAGAGGAATTTACTTATTAAGAGTTAATGATTATTATCAGATGTTTTGAGACCCACAAGGACAAACGCCCAGAACGAAACAGATATTTGTAAGATCAATGCAAACATCTGCCCGAGCGGGTATCAAACCCGCAATCGTCGAAGCTATAGGCAGACTTGGTACCCACAACGTCATAACGGTTTAAAAAAAATTACACTGAATAGATTATATACTGCACAAGATTGCATTAATTAATAGTGTAAATGTGTATATATCCCGATGCTGAGTTACTATGAGATATTATTGGAGCAGCGTAGGAGGTGGTGGCACCAAGCTACGCTGCCGTAGTGGGTGGCCTGTAGACGAATGTTGCTGGGGCGACAGACATCCGCATTGCACAGGCCCCCCGCGAGGATGAGAGCGAGCCTTATGGGTTTCTGCTCTCTCTCATGCCCAACAGGGCGAGGAGGGTCTGCGTCCGCTCTTGACGCAGACAACGCTGCGACGGTCAGACGGGGTCAAGTGTACAGCACGAATGCCCCCGGCCGTCGCCCGGCGTAGAGACGAAACCTGGTGGAGTTTTAGTGAGTAGGAGTCTCACATAACCCCGGCAGCCCCAGCTCCGGGGTATCCGTGAGGATTTCTCCACCTAAAAAAAAAAAACTATGAGATATTATGAAGACCAGTAGGACCACTGCGGAGACATAATTAAATTCGCATTTTACAAAACGCTGATATGTACATTATATGTAATACAATAACAGTGAGAATAGATATAAAGCTGTAATACGATATATAGATTTTATTATAATAATTACGAGTCAAGTACGTTGTGGACCGTCAAAACTAAAGGGTTCCGCAGCTTCATGATCTTCTTCTTTGCGTTTCGTTGGCAAACACCTATATTGTTGTGGCCCAAAACGCAGCCACATTGACTGCGTTGTCGGAAGCTGCCATCAGATCTTCCCGCGTGCAGGTGTTAGGGCACGCAGGGCACGATGTAAGGTGGGACATCGTTTGCTTTACACCGCACAAACAGTCTGGGTTACTACCATCCGTGAATCTCCACCTAAACATATTGTCCTTGCTTCGGCCAATCTGGGTCCGAAGTCTGTTTAGGGACTTCCAGACATGCCATGGCAAATTATGCCCAGGTGGAAGACTCATGATGAAAAATCTTAAGGACTTTATACGAATTAAAATCGATCGCAAAATGAGTTGGTAATTTCATAGTAATTATTAAATGTAATATGAAAAACTAAGTCATGGCAAAAACTTATACATCTCTAAAATTTTTAAAACGATCTTCTTCAAATAAATGCGGTTGAAATTTCTATTGAAGTTCTATAACCTCAGTTTTTTCAGATTTTTAAATCCCATAGTTCAAAAGTTAGAGGGGGACACAATTTTTATGACTTTAGGAGCTAATATCTCAACAACTACTGACTTAATGAAAAAGTGCAAACAAAACCTATATTTAACACCTATCCAATGATACCTCACACGTTTCCAAAAGATGAATTTTTTTTCAACCTTTTTTTTTTTTTATATTAGAAGTTGGCAAACAAGCATACGGCCCACCTGATGGTAAGTGGTTGCCGTAGCCTATGAGCGCTTGCAGCACCATTAGTAGGTGCCACTCACGCGTTGCCAACCTCGAGATATTAGTTCTTAAATCTCGTTCGCCCAGTAATTTCTCTAGCGTACAATGCCCTTCAAACTGGAACACAGTAGTGCCTAAGCACTACTATTTGGCGGCAGAATATTGGACACTGCGGTGGTACCTACCTAGCCGGCCTCTTGCAACAAAGACCTACCACCAGTGTGACTGATTGCACTGGTGGAATAATCTCTGTTGTGACAGAGATTATCCCAACAGCGGGCGATGGGGTCGTCATATTCCGACGCCTTTAAAAGTTAACCTTCAGTTACATGTATGGTTACAGTTATATGACTGTGACATACGGACGGACGGACAGACGGACGAAATTATATTACTATAGTTTTATATGATTACTACACATCCTAGTTTCAAGTTAACCAAACCTATTTAGTTAAATTAGAAAGATAATATAATGACGACGTTGTGCCACAATCGCCGGTTCGATTCCCGCTCGGAGCAGATGTTTGTATTGACCATACAGGCATGTGTTCCGGTCTGGGTGTGTTTGAACTTGTCGTTGGGTATGGTTTTGGACCCCGACACAGGATATAATTATTCTAATGGGGGCCGTTGAGTGTGTAGTCTTTAGTTATTTTATTTAAGAACTAGTGGCCCGCTCCGGCTTCGCACGGGTATAAAATATATAGCCTATGTCATTCACTGAAAAAATATTAAAATCGATCCAGTACTTTTGACTTATTCATTACTGCCCGTGGCCCGCACGCGTTAAATGTAATTATTTACGATATCACATTAGAAACCTCAATTTTTTTCTCCACTATTTAATGGATGTTATTATACATATAAACCTTCCTCTTCAATCACTCTATCTATTAAAAACCGCATCAAAATCCGTTGCGTAGTTTTAAAGATTTAAGCATACATAGGGACAGAGAAAGCGACTTTGTTTTATACTATGTAGTGATAGTTCCTAAAGGCATTTATTGGGTCCTTCCTTATCGATTGGTTAGTGGTCAACCTAGTGTCAGAGTTGTTCAGGTCGCCCGTAGGCCTCTGACTTGACTTATCGACTGTTGTCTAATTGTCAACAGCCGGGACCGACTTTTTACGTGCCCTCCGAAGCACGGAGACGCTCGGTTGAAGTACCACTATGCGATCACCCATCTAGTGACTGACCGCGCCTAAAGTTGCTTAACCTACCGATCGTTTACCGATCAGCGGGTGCACTCGGCTATGAGCGTCTCATTTATTGGGTGATTTTACGGTTTCCGTACTCAAAAGGTGGCAACGCTGATCCTCTTCTGTTCCTCAGTCCTTCAGCGGGTTGAACCGCACGTAATTAGTAGAGAGTTAAAATTTTCACAGAATTTCTGTTAAAATATAAATTGACAGTCTTTGGTGGTACGGAACCCTTTATGTACGAGGCCGACCTGCACTTGACTGCGTTTTTAGTTAGACACACTGTCTACAGAAAACTACATATTATAATTCACCTATGCAAATATTTGTATACCTGACACAGGTATGACCTAGATAAAATAAAGCCATGTGCCACGAAGCTATTTTAAAATAAAATAAAAAATAAAACATACAAATAAAAAATAAAAACTTTTGCAAGAACGCATGTTCTTGCAAAAGTGTGCGTTAACCGGGAATCGAACCCGGATCAACTGCTTGGAAGGCAACTATGCTGACCATTACACCACCAACGCCGTTGAACTCTGAAACGAAAATAAACATTCAGTTAAGATAGTGTTCTTGATTATGTAATGACGTCATCATCACGCGATAAAAATTATAATAATAAATCTGGGGGCACGGCAGTGCCCCCGCCAAGTCGAGCAAAAAGCGGCACGGCCGTACTATCCTTTTCTCGAAGCACTTCAGGCCATTTTCGACGCTCTATAACTTCGTTGTGGATAAAGCTATAAGCCTGAATTTTCAGTAACCGAGCAAGCATTGTATAGACACGGTAAATTTTAAATTTCATTCAATTTGAACCAGTAGTTTTAGAATTATAACTAGTCAAATTTCTTAATTTTGTCACTCACTGACTGACCGATCATCAAAACTCTAAGGCACTTCTAGCGGACATGGAAGCTTCAAGTTTAGAATATAATTAGTGTTTAGTGTATAAGTAAAGGAAAAATTAAAATATTTTGTAATTTCGCTCTAGTTTACTAGATACACCAACTGCATAAATAACTTTGTAATCGCCTATAAATGTATAGGATTACAAAGTTACATTTGCAGTCAGATACGTACTTACATAATTTTCAACCTCTTATAACTTCGTTGTTGCTAAAACTAAAAGCCTGAATTTTCAGTAACCAATTAGGCATTGTATAAACACGGTGTATATCAAATTTCATTCAATTTGAAAAAGTAGTTTAAGAATTATAACTAGTCAAAATTTCTTAATTTTGTTACTCGCTGACTGACCGGTCATCAAAACTCTAAGGCACTTCTAGCACACATGGAAGCTTCAAATTTAGAGTATATTTAGTGTTTAGTGTATAAATCAAGGAAAAACTAAAATATTTTATAATTTCGGTCCAGTTTTCTAGATACACCAACTGCATAAATAACTTTGTAATCCTATATAAATGTATAAAATTACAAAGTTACATTTACAGATAATCAATCAGTGTACCTGTATAGTATACACATAAAATAATGGAATAATAGGTGTAGGTGGGTACCTAGATAATATATATGGGCGCCGATTTTATTTTAAGGTGAATTTAGAATTATAATAATAATAATTTATGTTTTGATACATTTATTTGAATTTCTGTTTATAGTTAAGTGTTGATTTTTTTAATTTAAAGTTAAGTGTAATGTCAACACCTTCTTGACAACTTCCGGTAACGTTAATTTAAACTGTTAAGTCCGTATGTTAAAATATTTGTATGTTTAAATATTGTTTTAAATTATTTTGTGATTTAAAAAAAAATACTTACATGCTTTTTGTAATGAAAATTAATTATTTTGCTAATATTGTTACCCACTTGATTTTAGTATAAAAGGCGGTTGTTGTGCCTTGTCGAGTTAGTTCTCCGATATCTCTCGTAGAGCAAACAGTTACAATAAAGTTAGTTGTGTGTTACTCTGTTGGTTTTTCTCCTGTAACATGGACCCTGAATACCGATATGATGAAGCCACGCCGACAGCAGCGGTGGGATCCAAATCCCCTATTTTGAACACCGCACGACCCTCCAAAAGGGCAGAACCGACCTTCACTATGAAAGAGATGGTGAGCTTAGTTTCTTCAGTTTCAAAACAAGCAGCGGCAAGTGCTGTGGCCGCCGCTTTGAACGTCGCACCTTTATCAACGACAATACGGGATCGAGGAAATTTTTATCTCCCGCCCTTCGATCCAGATGTTCGTGCGCACGATATTCGAGACAGGTGCGCGAATGTGGACGAAACCATATCCACATTCGGCATCCCACCACAAGAAGCAAGGATGAAGGCGATACTTCAGCTCAAAGGCAGGGCGAAAACTTGGGCTGACACCTGGTCTCTTCAATCTACCACGTGGGAAGAAGTTAAAGAAGACCTTATCCAGACCTTCGGGAAGGAGTTTCGGTACGCGGATGACGTGGAGAAGTGGCGAAACTTCACATCGGATCAAGCCAGCAGCTACGCTGAATACGCTACAACGGGCTGGACTTTGTTCAAGCGAGTCCGGCCAGAAGCTAGCGAGGCAGAGGTTATCGACGCACTTCTCACAGGTATTTATCCAGAATATATTAGATCTGAGTTACTAAGAAATACGCCTGACTCTTTGCCAAAGCTAATTTCTTTTTTGAAAACATACCGCAAACGCAAATATGATTGGAACGCCCAAGGAATTAACAACCAAATTAAAAAACCTCGATTTGGCGAGATAACCTACAAAAATAATTGTTTTTTGTAGGTTAACTGTAATAAACCGGGCCATTATGCTCGCCATTGTCATGAGAAGTCTAACGTTGCCACTTCTGAAGAACCTTCATCGTCTGGGGTTCAAAAAGCGGTTATAACGGTTAAATCTGTGGAATGTCATTATTGTCATAGGAAAGGTCATATTGAAAAAGATTGTTTTCTTAAACAAAACAATGAACGGTTAAAATTAACGAATAATCAGTCTGTTATTACCTGTACCACCCCTACCGATCGTAGCGTGACCAAAATTAAAATAGGTCCTAATATCTATTTGTGCTTATTCGACACAGGCGCGGATTGTTCTCTAGTTAGAAATAAGCTTGCCGGTTCAATACCTGGTAAAAGGAAAATGGTCAACGTTTCTTTCTCTGGCATAGGCGGATGTCCCGTTAATTCTACAGAAAGCATCACAACTCAAGTAGAAATTAAATAATATTTGTGTTGAAGTAGAGTTTTACGTAGTTGGAGATTTTCAAACTCAATTTGATTTTCTGATTGGTTATGATGTTTTAAAGACCCCTGGGCTTAGTATAACTTTTAGTAAACGGGGTATATTGGTTAAACACGAATTGCTTATTAATGAATGTGTAGTTTTAAATAATCTAGACAACTTTAACTTAAATAGTGATCTCGATAATCCAGTACTAACAAATAAATTAAGATCTATCATTGAAAAGTATAAAGATAATTTTACGTCTGGCAATCGCGTTTCTGAAGTTAAAAGTGGTGAACTGAATATTAAACTTAAGAACCCCGACAAGATTGTTCAACGCCGACCCTATCGATTATCACCGCTTGAACGAGAAAAAGTAAGACATTATTGATGACCTCAAGAAAAATAAAATAATTCGCGATAGTTCCTCCCCTTTTAGCAGTCCAATTTTGCTAGTTAAGAAAAAAGACGGCTCAGACAGACTTTGTGTAGACTTCCGAGAACTAAACGCCAATACTGTCAGAGACAACTACCCACTACCACTCATTGCTGATCAACTAGACAGACTAGGAAAAGCGCGTTACTTTACATGTTTGGATATGGCGGCAGGGTTTCATGGAATTCCAATTGCGAAGGATTCGATTGAAAAGACAGCATTTGTGACCCCTGATGGCCAATTCGAATATTTGCGTATGCCTTTTGGCCTATGCAACGCCCCGTCAGTTTACCAACGTGCAATAAATAAAGCATTAGGTGACTATAAAGATAGAATCGCTTTAGTTTATATCGATGATATTATGATTATGTCTGAAACTATAACAGAAGGCCTTAATAACCTTGATTTAGTTTTAAAAAGCCTTACTGATGCTGGTTTTTCTCTTAATATCTCCAAATGCTCATTTCTTAAAACTAGTGTAGAATATTTAGGGAATGTTATACAAAATGGAACTATTAAACCAAGCCCTAGAAAGGTTTCTGCCTTATCAAGGTCACAAGTTCCTCGAAATATTAAAGAATTAAGACAATTTAATGGTTTAGCTGGCTACTTTCGGAAGTTCGTGCCAAATTTATCGCGAATAATGGCCCCTTTATATGAGCTTACTAAAATAAATGTTCCTTGGAGATGGACAGACCACCACGATAAAGCCAGGAAAACGATTATTGCGTTATTGACCACTTAACGTCATCACCCTTATTGACAATATTTGATCAAAATTTACCCACGGAACTACATACAGACGCTAGTGCTTTAGGTTTTGGCGGTGTTTTAATACAAAAACTTAATTCAAATGCCCATGTAATTGGATATTTTAGTATGCGAACAACTAATGTCGAAAGTAAATATCATTCATACGAACTGGAAACACTAGCTGTCGTCAAAGCTATTAAACATTTTCGTCACTTTTTACATGGCCGATCATTTAAAGTCGTAACCGATTGCAATTCTTTAAAAGCATCTAAACATAAAAAAGAACTTACACCTAGAGTGCATAGATGGTGGGCTTTTCTGCAAAACTTTCAATTTGAAATAGAGTACCGAAAAGGAGAACGATTAGCACATGCCGATTTCTTTAGTCGTAACCCTATCAAACTAAACGATATTACTGTAGATAAAAACCTCATCTGTAAAACCCTACATTTTTCTGTAAATACTTCAACTCTTGACCATAATTGGCTCTTAATTGAACAAAAACGTGACCCGATTCTAAAAAATATTGTAGACCAGTTAAAATCCGATTCCATTCCTCCAACAATAGCAGATACATATGTTATTTTAAAAGACAAATTGTTAAGACGTAAAATTCAAATAGATAGTAAAACAAAAAAATTAGTAATTGTGCCGCGTAATTATCGATGGAACTTAATAAGCCACTATCATGATACATTACAGCATTTTAGTTGGGAGAAAGTATTAGCAAAAATCAGAGAACAGTATTGGTTTCCCAATATGTCAAAACTAGTTCGAAAATTCGTAGAAAATTGTGTCAGTTGTAGAGTACGAAAAGGTACGTCAGGAGCTAAACAAGTTACGCTTCATCCGATAGATAAAATTGCGATACCATTTCATACCATCCATGCAGATATAACTGGCTGCATGAATGGCAAACGTAATCGGCCCGAATATGCTTTTGTTTTTATTGATAGCTTTACAAAATATGTCCATTTAGTTTATACTAATGACCGTACAACACAATCGGCCATAAGATGTCTCCGAGAAGTAATTACCATCTTTGGTACCCCTACTCGATTTATAACCGACCAAGATAAAAGTATGACTTCCACAGAATTTAAAAAGTTTTGTAATGATTTCGGCTTTGAGTATCACGTTGTGGCCAAGGGCGCTAGTAGGGCAAATGGTCAGGTAGAGCGTATCATGAAAATTATTAAAGACAATATGTCTGTTGTTGAGCTTGATAAGCCATGGCATTTAGCTATACAGGACCTACAATTGGCCATAAATTGTACCGTATCTAAAAGCACTGGCAAAAGCCCTATGGAATTACTATTTGGAAAAAATGTTCGCCACCGCTTATCAAGCTCCTTCAGGTTGATGATGATGAACCTACCAATGACTTAGTATCTGTAAGATCAGGTTGTAAAGAAAGGATGGACGAGCGATCTTCTCAAGATAAAATCAGGTTCGATAAGGGTAAAGCCAAAATCAAACCTTTTCGGGTGGGTGACTTTGTTCTCATGCGCCGCCATGAGCGACATACTACCAAACTTGGCCCAAAATTCGAAGACCCAATGGAGGTTTTAGAGGTTTTACCCAACGACCGTTACAAGGTTAAACATGTAAACCTTTGCGGTTGTAGTGAAAAGATCGCTAGTCACGATTTTTTAAGACTAGCACCTGCTGCACAGGAAGATCCTTTCCTGGGCAGTAATGATGACGAAGATGATGATAATATCGCCGTATGGGCGAATGATGAATGAACTGTATTTTGTTGTAACGTTAATTACATTTCTTTTGATGAATTCCGACCTTTTTCTTATCCTTCCTTAAACACTGGCTGGCCGCCACGCGTATCCCAGTGTCCTGGTCTTAGAGGCTAGATCCTGTGATGGTGATGCCTATGTTGTGGCTAGATCCTGTGATGGTGATGCCTATGTGTTGGCTAGATCCTGTGATGGTGATGCCTATGTGTTGGCTAGATCCTGTGATGGTGATGCCTATGTGATGGCTAGATCCTGTGAAGGTGATGCCTAAAGTGTATGGGCTAGATCTTTTGTGGTGATGCCCAAATGTGATGTGTTTAGAGCCATGATGTTTGATGTCATGTCCGGGGGAATTGTTGCGCAGGGAGCGCGCTGAATCAGAATGGCCGTATGGGCGCCGATTTTATTTTAAGGTGAATTTAGAATTATAATAATAATAATTTATGTTTTGATACATTTATTTGAATTTCTGTTTATAGTTAAGTGTTGATTTTTTTAAATTTAAAGTTAAGTGTAATGTCAACACCTTCTTGACAACTTCCGGTAACGTTAATTTAAACTGTTAAGTCCGTATGTTAAAATATTTGTATGTTTAAATATTGTTTTAAATTATTTTGTGATTTAAAAAAAAATACTTACATGCTTTTTGTAATGAAAATTAATTATTTTGCTAATATTGTCACCCACTTGATTTTAGTATAAAAGGCGGTTGTTGTGCCTTGTCGAGTTAGTTCTCCGATATCTCTCGTAGAGCAAACAGTTACAATAAAGTTAGTTGTGTGTTACTCTGTTGGTTTTTCTCCTGTAACATGGACCCTGAATACCGATATGATGAAGCCACGCCGACATATACGATTACATTCAAGAAGTGGGTAGAAAAAGTAGGACTTTCTACAAAAAGATATGAGATCCCATAAAAAACATAAAAACTAAAAAAATTGCCAGTCTCGCAAAGCAGTACTTTTACTACAAAAAGTGGTGAGATCTCATGTATAACTACGCCTTTTTACGAATCTAAAAGTATTTGTATGAGTAGAATAAGTTGCCGTACAACTGGCAAGCAAGGATTAGACGGGAGTTTTATTAGCAGTTTTTTTTTTTTTTTTTATGTTAGAAGTTGGCAAACAAGCATGCGGCCCACCTGATGGTAAGTGGCTGCCGCAGCCTATGAGCGCTTGCAGCACCATTAGTAGGTGCTCGCGCGTTGCCAACCTCGAGATATTAGTTCTTAAATCTCGCTCGCCCAGTAATTTCACTAGGGTACAATGCCCTTCAAACCGGAACACAGTAGTGCCTAAGCACTACTATTTGGCGGCAGAATATTGGACACTGCGGTGGTACCTACCTAACCGGCCTCTTGCAACAAAAGACCTACCACCAGTGTGACTGATTACCACCAGTGTGACTGATTGCACTGGTGGAATAATCTCTGCTGTGACAGAGGTTATCCCAACAGCGGGCGATGGGGTCGTCACATCCCGACGCCGGTTGACAGGAATTATAGCACGTCGCTCAAAACCGTCAACCATATTTTCAGATAATGGGCACTCAACGCACTCAATTTGTGGCCACTAAAAATGATATATATAAATTTCTTAAACAAAATTCTTCCGTATTATGTGAAAATCTGGGTCACGAAAGCATTAATTTCAAATTTATTCCAGCTAGGATCCCCCACTTCGGCGGATTGTGGGAGGCCGGAGTAAAATCTGTAAAACCTCATTTGTATAGAATATTAGGAAACGCACAACTGACATTCGAAGAATTCTACACGACCCTAGGACAAATAGAATCCATTTTGAAATCTCGTCCATTAACACCCATTTATTCCGATTCAAACGACCTCACCCCGCTCACTCTAGGTCATTTCCTCGTGGGACAGCCAGTGACAGCACTACCTTGTCCGAATATCGTTGATATGAATCCAAACTTATGAGGCTTCAACGGTGGCAACGAGTTAAACAAATAAGACAAAATTTTTGGGTGCGTTGGCATAAGGAGTTTGTGTCGGAGCTTCAGAAAAAAATCAAGTGGAGATCTTCCAAAGGCATTCTTCAAAAAGAAACTATGGTTTTAATTAAAGAAGATGGTTTGCTGCCAAAAAATTGGAGCATGGGACGATTTTAACGCATATATGGTGTAAGCAGAGTAGCAGACATATTAATTAGTGAGGGAGCCATCAGGCGGGCGTTCAATAACATATGCCCACTACCTCTTGAGAAGCTAGTTGAAACCAATGTTTTCAACTTCGGGAGGCATAATGTTTTCATTTATCCATCTTTCATTGCACTCCACTCGGCAAACATAAAGTCATACACACGCATTCTCCTAAATACTCGTGGAACAGGTTTGTGGAATAAGTATTTTTGTGTACTCGTACTTGCAAGACTTAGTACCTATTTTACCGAGTACGCCTCATCCCTAATAATAACTTCATAAGTCATAACTGGTTCATCGTTATACTTATACGATTAATAATTCTACAATTCTAATTTTATAATTGTCATTTCTTAAGTTCAAATTAATAAATACAAGACACCCTAAATAAAAGGCGTCTCTTCAAAAATTCTGAACCTGCGAATTTGGGAATCTGAAGACGAATAATGATCTGAGGGTAAAGTATATATGGCTTACGAGAGGGAACACCGTTAGCGCGATCTAAGTACGTTCAGCGCCATCTAGCCACAATCGACAGAAATGTAATGCTCATTGAATTTGGTATTTCTGTAAAACGAGACCATTCCTTGAAATATTATTACAGCCTTTAGAAAAAAACTATTTAGATTTTAGATAAAAACGTGTTAGAAAGTTTTAATTATTATTAATAATTTAATGCATTAATTAATGAATGAATGAATGAATAAAAATATCGAAACAATTTTATTAAGCCTTCACATTTATTATATAATACAGATATATACAAACCTATGATCTGTGGCGCTTAAGGCATGGTCGCTACCACTGCGCCACAAAATCTTTTGTTCAGGTATCAGAATATTATAATATTATTCTATACAAGAGCCGCGGGCACAGCGAGCTAAGGAATACAGTTGTAGTTTTCATTTATTTAAAAATCCTTCGGTATAAAATTTTGACTTTATACTAACCATTTCCAATTGAAACACTATTTTTTTCATATAACAATATTATTAGGACTAATAAGAGAAACTATTGTAAGGCCTATAAACATAACATGCACGCGACCGTCAATTAAAAAAGACGCGCTAGAAATAAAGCGAATTTAAACAGGAAAAATATATTTATAGTGTGCGAGAGGGACAGTATATATGTCGCGCACCTGTTCTATTCTAACAATTTTATCATTCACTCAGTTTTCTTTCCCTAATAATGATTGGTCGAAAAGTAGATATTTTTATTTGTGTATAAATTACAAAAATAGTTTTAATTTTAATGTAGTCATTTTTATTGGTTAAGGCTATTTGTAAAAATTGTATATATACCACTGTCTACGGCAAAATAAATTATTCCATCACAACAAGTGTTCTTATTATCAAGAAGAAAGTTATTAGTTAGGCAAAGTACCCCTACATTGGTGACCTACCGACTTTGCAAAAAAAGAAAATGGAGCAAGATAATGCTGCTCAAGACTGCAAAATCCCTGCTGAGATGGACCTCGCAGCTATATCGGTCCAGTCAAGGATACTGCCATTTTGTAGGGACCTTCCACGAGCCTGGTTCATACAATTTGAAGCCGTCGTCGATCCTCTGAAGACATCTGATGACCAGAAGTTTCGATATGCTTTTTTATGTTTATGTTTAGTTTCTTACTATTGTGTCCCAATAAATGAATTCTTTCTTTCTTTCTTTCTTTCTTTCTTTCTTTTTCGCATAAGGCGTTGACCGGGGTTTGGAGGCGGGGTTTGGACCTCTTATAACTCCGTAGTCAAAAATTTCTTAATTTTGTTATACATTGGCTGACCGTCATCAAAACTTTAAAGCACTTCTAGGAGACATGGAAGCTTCAGATTTAGAATATAATTAGTGTTTAGTGTATAAGTAAAGGAAAAATTAAAATATTTTGTAATTTTCGTCCAGTTTACTAGATACACCAACTGCATATACCAATTTGTATTAAGTGACAGTTTGGGTCAAGGGTTTGGTTCCCTCCTAAATAACCATGCAAATAATGTTTTTAACACATGTACACCTGGAGCATCTTACCAGTATCATATAAATAAAATAAATTCTATGCATCTAGATGAAAGCAGTGTGATTTTCATAATGCACGGTGACAGTCTATCATTAACAAAAACACAATTAATAAAGAATATAGAAAACTTAACAGTTATACAGAATAAAACAAATTGTAAATTTATAATTAGTGCATTTCCTTATTCACACAGTTTATCAGATGCACAGAATAAAAAAATATATAATTTAAATTTATGTTTATATAACATGACATTCCATCATAGTGATGGCTTTTTATTTTTTGACATTAATAAGTTTATATATAGATTTAAGTTGACAAAGGATACAATGTACCTGCCCTTAAAATATAAAAAACAAATTGCTACTTTAGTAGCATATAATATATTAAACCCCGTTATATGCAATATAACGCAGGTAAACTCTGTAATTATAAATAATAATAATAATAATATTGACATTATTAATAATTTAAACTAGTCAATGAGACAAAACCTAAGCTCCCTAACATTACTATTGTACACCAAAATATTCAGGGCTTAGGTGGCAAAGAATGTGAACTAGAATTGTTTCTTGAACATTTTAATGTGCACATATTATGTGTGACTGAGCATTGGTTGAGAAAAGATGACTCTCTTAGTATTCAAAATTACAGTTTGTCAAGTTCGTTCGTAAGAGTGAATTCTATTCGTGGAGGCTCACTAATTTTAGTAAGAAATGACATTGTAAATAAATGTAGATCTGATATTGTTTCCCTCTCTATCGAGCGCACTATTGAATTATCCTGCGTGGAACTTCAACGTTATATTATAATAAGCGTATACCGCCCCCCTCTGGGGACTTTAAATTATTCGAATCTGTGATGGAAGATACCCTCAAACTGGCTTGTAAGAGTAATAAATCTGTGATCGTTTGTGGTGACTTCAATGTCGACTTATTACAAGTGACATCAATAGGTGTTAGGCTAATAAATTTATTCAAATCTTTTGATCTGTCAAACATATTCACTGAAGCCACTCGAATTACAAAAACGTCCGCGACATGTATAGATAATGTTTTTTGTCACTGTCAGGTGTCCGACAAGTCAATAATTAATAATATAAGCTCAGATCATAGTGGCCTCAAATTCATTATCAATGATAATATTATTAAAAATAAACAAAAAATCATATATAGGCCTATAACAAGTAATAAGGTCAGTTGCTTTAAGGGTACTGTGGCTCAAGGATTGTCTGGGTTAAACTTGACGGTGCATGATCCAGATGTTCTTTATACTTCCTTTTTTAAATTAATTGTAAATGAATTTGAAAAGTCTTTTAAAATTAAAAGTACATTTAAGGACATAAAAATAAAATTTTCTGATTGGGCAACGGATGGTATATACAAAAGTAGAAATAGATTATATGAATTATATAGTATGAGGCAATGGAATCAGAGCTCAAATTTTTTGGAATATGTTAAGAAATATTCAAGGGTTTTTAAGGCAGTGTGTGTCTGTGCTAAATCCAAATTTATTAAATATAAGATCATGAAGTCAGAAAATAAGGTTAAGGCAACATGGGACATTATCAATGGTGTATGTGGAAGAACAAAACAAAAAGAGACAATTCAATTAAATATAAATAACGCTATTGTGAATACGGAACTAGAAATAGCAAATGAATTTGAATTATTTTTCTCCAAAATACCATCACAGATAACTTGTAATTTAAGATCAACTCCTTCTGAGGCCTTGAAAATATTACAAAATAATGTCTCTGAATGCCATGCAAAATTTTCCTTTGAACGTATTAATGCAATAGATATTATTAAAACATTTAAAACTTTGTAATCGCATATAAATGTATAGGATTACAAAGTTACATTTGTAGTTAGATAGGTACTTCGATAATTTTCCACCTCTTATAACTTCGTTGTGGCTAAAACTAAAAGCCTGAATTTTCAGTAACCAAACAAGCATTGTATAAACACGGTATATTTCAAATTTCATGCAATTTCAAAGTGTAGTTTAAGAATTATAACTAGTCCAAATTTCTTAATTTTGTTACTCGCTGACTGACCGGTCATCAAAACTTTAAGGCACTTCTAGCACACATGGAAGCTTAAAATTTAGAGTATAATTAGTGTTCAGTGTATAAATCAAGGAAAAACTAAAATATTTTATAATTTCCGTCCAGTTTTCTTGATACACCAACTGCATAAATAACTTTGTAATCCTATATAAATGTATAAAATTACAAAGTTACATTTACAGTTAATCAATCAGTGTACCTGTATAGTATACACATAATATAATGGAATAATAGGTGTTTCATAGCAAATAAAAGACGTGTTCCACAATTCAAACCCGTGTATTACTTTTGTTACAAACGGATTCACTTAAAAAATAGTAGTACAATGTTGTTACTATAATTGCGATGCAATGTCTGGCTGCACTCGCTCCGTCTCGCGATGCACCGGCCGCTGCTGCTCCCCGCACCCCGCTTCTTCCTCCCGTGCGTCGACATCCTCCCCCGCGCTCGAAGACCTCAGGGCTTTCGAGGAAGTATCAACTCGTTGCTTTGGTTCTTTTGGAAGTGGACATACACCACGTATAGCGCGACGAAAAATGCCTTTAGAAGTCCGCACATCCAAAACGCGGGATATGCCATCCAGTCCAGGATATAGTTTATGTACTCTGCCCAAACGCCATTTTAATGGAGGTAATTGAGGGTCCTTAATAACGACTAAGTCTCCTTCTTGTAGAACCCCAGAGTTGGTCTTCCATCTTTGTTGTTGTTGAAGCTCTGACAAATATTCCATTGCCCAGCGCATCTAAAATTGTTGCCTCATCTTTTCTATGTGCTGATATCTAGTTATTTGATTCGGATTGTAATTTATAAGTATCGTCGATGGCAAAGATGTTAACGGCCTTCCGATTAAAAAGTGGCCGGGAGTCAAAGGTTCAAGGTCATTAGGATCGGAACTTAAAGGAGTAAGGGGGCGAGAATTAAGAATAGCCTCAATTTGTACAAATAATGTCGATAATTCTTCAAAGGTAAGATGAGTATTTCCAAGTACTCTAGTTAAGTGAAACTTAGCAGACTTTACCCCCGCTTCTCATATGCCACCAAAGTGTGGTGAGAATGCTGGTGAGAACTTAAAAGTTATTCCCTCATTCGTTGCAACGGAAGTTATATCATCACAACTAGATTTTAAAAAGTTGCCTATTTCATTACTTGCGCCCACAAAATTTTTGCCATTATCGCAATAGATCTCAAAAGGTTTTCCTCTTCGTGAAATAAATCGTCTTAAATATAAAATAAATACATCCGTAGTGAGATCGCTTGCGACTTCTAAATGAAGCGCTTTAGTGGAGAAGCAGACAAATAAACATAAATAACATTTTGTTATTTTACAACCGCGGCCTTTTCGGTCGGTGATTAAAAAAGGCCCAGCAAAGTCAGTTCCGCAAACATGAAATGGAAGATTTGGAATAACTCTAGGGGCAGGTAAGTTTCCCATTATTGGTTCAATACTCTTAGCCTTTATAATTCTACAAATTCTACAATTGTTAACAATACTTCTGGCCAGAACTCTACCCTTAGTTGGCCAGAACCTTTCTCGTATGGTTGCGAGTAATAACTGAGGTCCACAATGTAATAACCTTTTATGTTCTTGGTCAAATAACAACTTAGTAAATTCATGATTAGAACTTAGTAATGCAGGGTGCCTTTTTGTATAATTTACAGATTACTGCTGTAAACGACCACCTACGAGTAACAGTCCATCTTTACTAAGAAACGGATTCAAAGATATTATAGATGATTTTAAAGGTAAGTCACGTATATTGGAAAGCAGCTTTAACTCCTCTGGAAATGATTCTATTTGAGCCTGCTTTGTTAAATAATGTAAAGATATTTCCAGCTCATCTAGAGTTATATTTCCAGATTTCTTGTTAGTAGGATATCTAAGGTTATATACAAATCTCAGAACATAAGCCACTATTCGCTGAATTTTATTCAGTTTAGAGTATTTATTCCAGTCCACCAAATTTAAAATGGTGGCAGGAATTTTTTCTTGCTTTATTCCAGATATGTATATATCCTCACAATTTGTTTTAGTTGTAGTAGTAAATTCGTTTTTGTAGTATGTGTTTTGTAGTGTAGATTATTATTAGTTAAATTTGTAGTAGTTAGTGTAGTTTTATTGTGAGGATCCGTTTTTATTAAAAACCTACTTTCTGGAAGATCATCATCTGGTCGAATCATCGGTGGCCACTGCGACCTCTCCCCTTTAAAAAGTGGGACCTTCCCACCAAATCGATGAATTAAGAAGCTGTTGAGGACTCACCCCTCTAGATGCTAAATCGGCAGGATTAAGATGTCCTGGGACATGCCTCCAATTAGCAGCGGGAGATAAATCTTGAATTTCACCTACTCGGTTTGCAACATATGTTTTTAGATTACGAGGCTCGGCTCCCAGCCATCCAAGAACCACAGATGAATCAGTCCAGTGAAAACAAGAATTAATTTTACACCGTAGTGAATTTAAAACCTTAACGCTTAATCTAGTAGCTAGTAATGCACCTAGCAGTTCAAGACGTGGTATAGAAGTTTGTTTTAGCGGAGCAACTTTTGCCTTTGAACATACAAGTCGCGTAAGTATCTCGCTATGGTTTTTATCAATCGAACGCAAATAAATACAAGCGGCATATGCATTTTGTGATGCCTCTGAAAATGAATGAAGTTCAATGTATACCCTATTCTTAGCTAATACGCATCTTGGAATTTCAATCATACTTAAATAGTTTAAGTTTGATAAGAATTTTGACCATTTTTGTTCTAAATCCATATCAATAGGATCATCCCAACCTAGTTTAGTGAGCCACAATCTTTGTAAAATATTTTTTTGTGTGATAGTTATAGCACTTAACAGCCCAAGAGGATCAAAGATCCTTGCGGAATTTGATAATATTGTACGCTTCGTAACTCTTGGCACGTCTTCAAATTTAACAGAAAACTGCAGGTTATCAGAAACTGGTTGCCATTTCAAACCTAATATAGTTGACTGGGTAGTAACTTCTAGATCCTTAGAGGTCAAGGAGATATTTTTGATAGCATCAGGTGCATTAGTTCTATATTTGCGCAATGGTACACATGCAGACTTCAAAATATTTGTAACGGAATCACATATGTGACTCAAGTCAGCATGTGTATCACTGCCGGAAAGGAAGTCATTTTTAATTACTTCTGATATTTTCTCATCCTTACAATCTATAGCTAATTGTAGCAAACACCTTGTGCTTAAGTATGGCGCTGATGCGGTGCCATAGGTTACCGTATGGAGTTGTAAAGTTTTTAATTCTTCGCCTTCATTTTCACGCCACAAAATTAATTGTAAATTTCTTTGATTAGGATCTACTAATATTTGTCGATACATTTTTTAGACGTCTGCCGTAACCACATACTGGTGTTGACGGAATCTAAGCAAAATGGACAATAAATCATCTTGTACGGTTGGACCGACGTACTGTATATCGTTTAGTGATTTACCGGTACTAGTCGCGGCAGACGCATCGAAAACTACACGCAACTTAGTCGTCTCACTTTGTTCTCTCAGAACAGCATGAGGTGGCAAATAACAACCTAAACTATTTGCTGGAATTTCACCGAGATGTCCTAAGTATTCGTATTCGTTTATAAATTCTGTATATTTTTCCTTTAGAACAGCATTTTTAGACATTTTTCTTTCCAAGTTCAAAAATCTTTTCTTTGCACTAAAGTACGAATCTCCTAAGACATTCGGTGATTCTTTAAGAGGTATTTGAACACAAAATCTGCCATCTTTATCACGCGTTGTAGTTTTTATAAGCAGCTCTTCACAATATTTTTCTTCGTTAGAAAGAACCTTTTTTGATGGCAGGTTTTGTAATTCCTCTAATTCCCAAAATTTTGCTAGTTGTTCCCGTATTTCGCGGCTAAAGTTGCAATGTAACTTCTGAGAAACATTATTGCACATTATAGGGCCTGCAATAATCCATCCTAGTTGTGTTTCTCGAATAATTGGTTGGTTTAATCCTAGTTTAATTTGACCAGATCCTATTAGTTCCCAAAAAACATCGCACCCGAGAAGTAAGTCAATCTCAGAAGGCTTATAGTACAAAGGATCTGCCAATTTTACACCAACTGGAATATTAAATTTAGCTCGTACTTCTATATTTGGAAGTTTGTCTGTAATATTAGATACAACATAACACTTGACCTTTACATTGTAGGAATTATGTAAGGATTTAATTTCTAGGTCACAGTGTTCATTTATGCTAAGTGTTGTATTATTTAGACCCGATACATATCGATTATCCTTTATAGTTTTACAATTCCCAATCCTAATTTTTGCGCTTTCAGATATGAAAGAAGATTGGCTACCACTATCTAAAAGAGCTCTTAAAACAAAGTTATTGCCATTGTTTGTGACCTCAACCAACGCAGTAGATAGAAGGACTTGGTCAAAGGACACAGCAGACATGGTAACAGAAGAATTATTTATCCCCTGTTCCTGAGAGCTAGATTTAGTTGTAGGTATATCTACAGATTCTATGTTGCTTATGGTATTTGAAATTGTATGTAATGTAGTATCTTGATTGTGTTTTTGTTCTTGTTGTTTATGTAATAATGTGTTATGTTTTCTTTTGCAGATGCGGCAGCCACCAAGACGACAAAAATATGCTTGATGACCACCACGGAGACAGTTACTACACAATTTCCATTGCTGTACCTTTAAGTTACGTTCATTTATTGGCAAAGATTTAAATCTTGCACATTCGTATAACCTATGATCTTTTTTGCAGGCGAGACATTGTGATTTAGAAATATCATCTTGAGAACTAGGAGGAGAAGAAGTAATAAATGATTTTGTTTTACTAAAACTATGACGTTTTTCTTATTTATCATTCGACCTTCCAGCTAACATCGTTTCTAAAACATCAGCTCGATTACGAAGAAAGGTATAAAAATCTGCCAATGTAACTGCATCTCTATCACTCCTAAACTCCTCCCACCTGCGCGCAGTCACGGTGTCCAACTTTGCTGTAGCCGTATAAATAATTAATGTATCCCACATATCCGTGGGTTCACCCAATAGACTAAGAGCTTTCAAGTTTTTTATTAAGGTGTCAATAAGATTTCGTATACCCCTATCTGACTCCTTCACTAAAGGTTCAATATTATGTAAGCACTTAAGATGCTGATTTATCAGAAGTCTCTTATTATCAAACCTTTCACAAAGAGATGACCATGCAATAGAATAGTTTTCAGAAGAAACATTCACTGACTTTAAGATAGCAGAAGCCGTACCTTCCAAATATGATTTTAAGTAATGGAATTTACTGATATTGTCGATATTACTATTATTGTGGATGAGAGACATAAGTGTCTCTAAACTCGAGCCATTTAACAGGATTTCCATCAAAGGAAGGGAGCTTCAAAGGTGGCAATTTAATATTTGACGTAAAATGAGAGCCACTATAATTTGAAGCTTCTTCCCTTTGTATATTTTGTAACTTCCATGAATCAATAATTTCCTGCGCACGGGCAACTATATTATAATATTTACTTTCTGTTAATTCACGTTCTTTCATTTGTTTTTCTACTTCATCTGACTCCAACTCTATTTTAGATTGCACTTCATCAAACTGACAGAATAAATCTTGAACCTTTGCTAATCTTAAAGTCAACTCATTTATTTGTAATTTATTTAACGATTTCTTATCTAACAATGTATTTAAATAGCTTTCAAATAAAGTTAATCGACATCTCAATGTGCCTCGTTGTTGTATAAGTTCCTTTTGTGACATCTTGCAAACGCAAATAACTAAACAGGCAAATTATGAATTTATAAAAAACATACCAAACAGCAGTACTATAGTTGTGATGTAGCAGCTCAATAATGCTATGCCGTCGGCAAAGATTGATGATGGTGCAAACAACACGAAGCTCCCACCAGCCCTCTCAATATCCCCTGGAATATTCGGCATATATGTGTATGATATATGTTATTATAATATACACGTTAATACAGTTTAAACTTTAAACATTAATAAATTTAAATAACTCGAGGGTAGTATGAAATAATTACTGAGCAATTTATTAAAATTTAAATATATAACTAAATTTATAAAGAATATTGTAATATTGTTATTATTAAGTTTGTTCAATAACCGTTATAAGTATTGTTTTACGTTACGTTACACGTATGTATTTAATAACTATATACGTATGTATTTAATTACTATATTATGTTTATGGAAAGGCAAGGGGAAATATAAAGGACGGGCTTACTTCGTCTTCTTTGCGCCGATTTTCCTGTTTATTAATTGTACTCTCCAGAGTATTATTGATCTTATTTAGAATAATGATAAATTGTGGGATCTTTATCAATTTTAAAATCTCGTCTGGGTCTCCATATGTTTCGTAGCAAATAAAAGACGTGTTCCACAATTCAAACCCGTGTATTACTTTTGTTACAAACGGATTCACTTAAAAAATAGTAGTACAATGTTGTTACTATAATTGCGATGCAATGTATAATGCACTCGCTCCGTCTCGCGATGCACCGGCCGCTGCTGCTCCCCGCACCCCGCGTCTTCCTCCCGTGCGTCGACAATAGGTGTAGGTGGGTACCTAGATAATATACGATTACATTCAAGAAGTGGGTAGAAAAAGTAGGACTTTCTACAAAAAGACATGAGATCCCATTAAAAACATAAAATGTAAAAAATTTCCCAAGTCTCGCAAAGCACTTCTTCTACTACAAAAAGTGGTGAGATCTTGGCAGTTTTACGATACTAAAGTATTTGTATGAGTAGAATAAGTTGCCGTACAACTGCCAAGTTTCAGGCGTAGTTATACATGAGATCTCACCACTTTTTGTAGTAGAAGAAGTGCTTTGTGAGGCTTGGGAAATTTTTTACATTTTATGTTTTTAATGGGATTCTATTATTCTAAACGATTAATCTCAACCGTGGTAATATTTATGATTCAATTATTTTTATTAGTGCAGGGAAAGAAATTGAGAGGGTGGGAGTTTGGGCCTCCACCGCTCCTACTCATTGAACGAAATATAACAAAGCTGATACTGCTTTTTCTGAACCGATATTGATGAATTTCGGTATAGGAATATAGGATAGGACTCAGAAAAAGGACATAGAATTGCTTTATGCCGCGAAAACAAAATTTGATAAGGGTGAAATAAGGGATGTATGGGGATGGGGTTTGTATGGGAAACTCTTTATTTTAATGACAATAAAAAAATTAAGAACTACATACAGTATGTTATGAATATAAAGATAAATTGGTTTTAAAAATATAATGATTTTGTTGATTAGGTCATCTTGCGTCAATAATAATAAATAAAATTATAATTTTACTTAACAATGAATAATATCATGCCTCGGAGAGCACATTAAGCTGTAGATCCCGGTTGTAATAATAACATTTATAACAATAATAATAATAATAAACGTTACACACTCAACGTCCCCCATTAGGATAGTGATATCCTGTGTCGGGGTCCGGAAACATACAAGGACAAGGACAAATACACCCAGACCGGAAAATATGCATGCATGGTCAATACAAAAATATTATGCTCCGTGCGGGAATCGAACCCGCGACCTGTGGCGTTTAAGGCAGCTTCGCTACCGCTGCGACACAACGTCGTCATTTGATAATGATCTTTAAATCTTGATAGGTAATTTGCTCTCCACCAATAGGGTACTGATTCGCCCTTTGAGTTGCGGAGGTCAGTAAGCAATCGGTTGGTGTAAAGCAAACTAATAAGCAGACCCAGGATAAAAATACCGGGATTAAAAAACAATAAATGCAACACACTCAATGGCCTCCATTAGGGAGTCCAAAAACATACACAAAGAGAAGCACAGACACACCCAGACCGGAACACATGCGTTCATGGCCAATACAATCATCTGCTCCGAGTGGCAATGGGATCCGCGATCTGTCGCGCTTTAGGTAGGTTCGCTACCGCTGCGTCACAACATCATCATATTAATGCTAGTAAAAATATAAAAATATACAATTTTATTGTAAAAATTTGTACAAATATTTTGTAACTAAAACTTATAGATGGACACGCTCTGTGCACTTTAAGTATTAACTAACAGGTGTAAGGAAAGCGGTCGAACGTGACCATAAAACACGAAATCTATTTAACAAAATAACTCTTAAGTCTATCGCAATAAAGGTGAATTTATTTACACATTTTGTTTAATTTATATCGACTGTTTTAATGATTTTGAACTCTATAGTTATTTAAATATGATTTAGATTGTTTTAAATGTGAATAGTCTTGGGAGAATTTTTCTTAAGGATCGTTATGTTGACTGATTTTCGTGTGAATTAGGGTGGTTTATGTTTGGAGGGAGATTAAGGAAAGCACCTGTTCATTATAATGATAAAAGACACCGTTGTGGCGTTGTGGGTAGCGAGTCTGTCTTTAGCCTCGACGGTTGCGGGTTCGATTCCCGCTTGGAGCAGATGTTTGTATTAATCGTACAGGCATGTTTTCCGGTCTGGTTGTGTTTGTCCTTGTCATTGTGAATGTTTCCGGACCACACAGGATATAATTATTCTAATGGGGGCCGTTGAGTGTTTTGCGTTTATTTATTAGAAAAAAAAAATACCAATAATTAATTTTTGAAGCGGATATAGCTCAACGGTTACAGGGTAGACTCTTAGGGTGAGAGTTTCGGGTTAGATGCCTAGGGCTATTGTCGTACCCACTTTTACCCATAGGAGTATTTTTTCGCTATATTATGGTTTAGCTAAAATAACAGTTTAATAGGATTTTAGTAAACCATTTTGGCAGACTTATGTCCTAAGGGCTTTTTTTTTTTTTTGGTGTCGGGGAGGAAATCTACTACTAGATTGAGAGAAGACAACCGGGTTATGTAGGGTTCCATGACAAGGTGGAAACGTCATGGGGACCCACTAAAACCTCCTCGGTGGCCTACCTCAGTGTGTTTGTCAGGTTACGGGAACTCTCGCAGAACATACCAACGTCACATGACAATGTCCTAAGGGCTTACCTCTACTCCACCTGATGATAAGTAGAAATAAAGACCAAACGCGACGGCGGCTAATGTCGTTGCAGAAGGTGAAACAGCCACCCTTCCTAATCGCTAATCGCAAGACGCAAGTTTATCACAAACTTAGGGTAGTAGCTAACCAGGTGGGCATTTCAGCCACCATTAGCCTCAATAGCTCAACGGTAGAAGGGCCGACTTCGCTCCGTTAACGCGAGAATCGCGGGTTCTATCCTGACGCCCTTTGGGATATTGTCGTACCCACACCTAGCGCGCTTCGAGCTTATTTGGAGGGGCAATAGGATTATTACTAATGCCTTGAAAAACCATTGCTATAGAATTGGATTACGTCTTACAATTTCCTTTAAGCCATGCAGGAATTATCACGACGTTTCCCGTTCCGTTTCCGAGGGTGACATTGCGTGGCAAGCCTATAGTACTTGGGAAGCTTTAGGTAATTCTAAATTTCTTCGAGACGCTCATAGCCGAGTGCACCCGCTGATCGATAAACGATCGGTAGGTTAAGCAACTTTAGGCGCGGTCAGTCACTAGATGGGTGATCGCATAGTGGTATTTCAACTGAGCGTCTCCGTGCTTCGGAGGGCACGTAAAAAGTCGATCCCGGTACAAATGGGGTCTCGGGCCTCTGACTTGACTTATCGACTGTTGACTAATTAGACAACAGTCGATAAGTCAAGTCAGAGGCCTACGGGCGACCTGAACAACTCTGACACCAGGTTGACCACTAACCAATCGATAAGAAGAAAATTCTAAATTTGTTAATCTGCATTGAAAACTTCATAAGCGCGATTCAGAATTGTGACGACGATGTGTTTTGGCGCCCTTGTCGTATAGTATAAATATGTAATGACTAAATTTTTACATAATTTGTATTGTGGTATACAAGGAAAATATTCACATACAATGAAATAAATATTAAAACCGCTAATAAAAACCGCAATAAATTTTAGTGCCCACTATAGTATTTATGTTGCAGGTAGAGAACAATTGTTTTTTTGTCAATAAAACAATAAACTTGCTAGTTGCGTTATATTGCGATGTACATTTGTACAACTCTAGGTGTTTACTGTTATTTAGGATTGACCTGTACTGGTGAAGCGAAAGCGGTACTATCAGGACTTATCTATAAAATATGTTAATTATAGAAAATTGGTCTATCTTGAGCCTTTTTTAAATATAATTTCATTTTATTGATAACAAGAAGATTTTAACTAATAGCATAGTTCATAGTTTGATGAAGAATTAGGGTTATAAAATTATTGTTTTCAAAATAAAAAAATAAAAATTAGGTCTCTTTATTTTTTTAAATACCTGTTCAAAGATACATCATACGTTGCCGCACGCTGATATTTTTTTCAACCCTCAGTTATATGTATAGACTGCTACCCATAGTTTCTAAAAAATTTACCGTTTCAGTACAAAACCCTCTAGCGGTTCATGCTCATAGAATACACCTATTAATGCACTCGGCATTCAATTTAATAATGCATTCAATAAATGTTGCGATTCAATAAATGGGCGATGTTGGGACTGCTGCGCTACTGCAGTGCTTCAGGCATGTTCGCGGCAGCACGAGTCGACTGCTTTCATGCAACGTTGCGAAAACGCAGTGCGTCGCTCGTGCGCAGGGTGCGGGCCAGCACCAACACCGTCCTGAGCATGATTGCATGTAGACCTGACTGCCCTTATATACAACATTGTAGTGATAGACATGTTACTGCAATGTCAATAAATATATAATGATTATTTAATTAATTAATTTTACTTGTTTTATTTTATACTTGCATTATTAATTGGCAATTAATATTATTGTATTTTAAAACAATTGTAATTTTATTTTATTTCAAATTCATATTATGTAATTTTCCAATTTATATTGAATCACTAAAATTATTTATTTTATTTAAAAATTTTAATATCCTAAATTGTTCATTTTAATTTATACCTTATTTGTACAGTAAATACTAAATGTGTCACTGTTACTTGAAATAAATGATTTTTATTTTTTTTTATTTTATTAACCAAATTTCGTATATATAGAGCCAATACACTCCGAGTAAAATGACTGTGCAATACGGCCGTTCCGTTTTTGCCATTTTCTTTCTTCGGAACCCTAACAAAATATAAATACAATGAAAATATCGTTTCCTATAAGTTCGCTTAGCATCTGTCTCGCGTCCAGGTAGAACTGCAGTTAACAATGCCTAGTTTTTATGACGCGTTAACTCCAGCAGTTAAAGCCAAGTTCAAAAGCATTTATAAATTAAGTACCTAGTATTTTTAATGGGCAAATGTGTTAAGACATCGTGTATATTATACCCTTCGGATTTGATTGTATATCATTTAATTAACTACAAAAGGTGTTCTCAATATTTTTATCTTACGATTTCTACGTTTATATGTTTTAAATTTTTTGCTTTTTTTCGGAATGCGTATTCCTGTTGGCCCTTCTGACAGCTTCACCGAGTAGGGAGGCCGAGTACAGAGACTCAGCCATGATAAAGGGGCAGCCCTCACGGAGGCTCAAATTTGATTCCGTCCTTAGGGTGCCTCCTGCGAAGCCGAACCACGGCTAAGAACGATTTTTGCGATGTTCTTCTAAAGAAGTACTTTTTTTTAACACGATGATGTTAAATGAAAAAATAAAGTAATACCCACCTTTACTCACGCTAATAACGTCAATCCATCTTGTATATTCTTTATTACTATCCTGTATGTACTTTATATTCTGTTTTCTACTCGTAGCGACCCCTATAAGCTAGAACTCACCCTCTAAGCTCTAACATCATTCTCTTTAGTCTTAATATTCACCTAACACATTATGCTATATGGGCGATAAAGAGCAAAAATTTACATTAATTTTTCTGCTTCTATAATAAGATTTCATGGGCTGTCTTCTGTCTATTGGTAATATTTATTTTACATATTATATACATGTCTTTGTCTTGGAAAAAAATGGAACGAGTTGGCACACAGAGGTAATCCTATGGACTGAATCACAGTACTTAAGAATTCGTGAGGGTTGTCCTTTTTTCTCGGTCTTGTCTAAGCATTTGGCCCTCTCTTTCAGTGATGCTTACAAGGCCAGTAAGGCCGACCGCACATAAAATATTAAAACGATCAAATCAAAAAGAAAACAATTGTTATCCAACGTTAATATTATTTATATGAAAAAGCTTTGTAAAGTTTATACTTTATTTATTAAATGTTTTTAATATTTATTTAACAGGCGTTGGCATATATTTATTTTCATAAAAAACACACACATCTACGAAATCTGATATAATCTGAAGATACATAAAAAAAATCTATAACAAAAATATATCCGTCGCTTTGGAATGCTACGTTTTATGAACACTCAGGCTTAGAAAAAGCTAATAGCCGGCTAACGCTATCAGTGTATAGGGTTATCAAAGGCGCCCAATCTCGACTTGCTCTTGATAGCAAGGACGCGTTGAAAGGGTTATGTCCTTTAAAAAATAAATAGTTATTTAATATGCATAGACTTTTATACTTTTAGAGTGTATTATCATTGTAGTTAGAAATAAATTGGCCTTTTCAAACAAAATGGTAAATAATCGTTCTCAACAAAGTTATTATTTTGTCAATGTCAAGAATAGATGAAACGATTTAAATCAAGTTCTTTTCCTTTTTTAAATTAGGATCAGCCTCTGACTTCATCTGTGTGGACATAAAAACATGTTTAGAAAGAATTATCAATAGGCCGAGTTGTCCTGTCGCACGACTGATTTTTCGATAGGTTCCCAAGAAGGACCCATCGAACCTCCTTTTCTGTACTGACAAAGTGTTTTACGATGATTCTTTTAGTAGTTAAGACCTGGAACAGAAACAAACAAACCATTTAGGATTCTGATGTTATTGTTTTAGAAATCAAACATAAAAGGCAACGTACATTCTCATACTCTACAATTTAATTCAATGGCATGATAAAGTCACGATGATAACACCAGCTTGGACACCGTTGTGGCGTTGTGGGTAGCGAGTCTGCCTTTAGTCTCGACGGTTGCGGGTTCGATTCCCGCTCGGGCAGATGTTTGTTAAAATTTCTATCTCGGTCTGGGCATTTGTCCGTGTGGGTCTCCCCACCGTGCTTCGAAGAGCACGTTAAGCTGTCGGTCCCGGTTATTATCAATAACATCTGATAATAATCGTTAACTCTTGATAAGTAAATTTCTCTTGTCCAATGAGTTACTGGTTCGCCCTAAGGGTTGCGGAGGTCAGATGGCAATCGCTCTGTGTAAAAACTAGTAATGTCTGTCAAATCCGGATAAGAGTAATAAGCAGACCCTGGGTACATAAAAATACCGGGAATAATGCTAGGATGAAGATAACAGCAGCTTCGATATGAGCATAAGATTAACTAACGACGGCTGTTGGCTACTTTAATCACTTTAGGTTAGTGGTGGAAGATAAATAAAAATATTAATTCATATGTTACCTGATTTAAGAAATTGATTTTTTTGTTTTTGTTATAATTTTGTTGTAAACGGCTTTTTATGTATTTTAAACTGTGAAGTAGTGTTATATCCATGTACTAGGTAGGTATCTATAAACTTATTTATGGTAATAAAGTTTTTATCCAGTCTGGTCATATCTGTATGCAAATTTTAGAAAATTAAAACCATCTCATCAAGGCAAACGCGTTTATAAATAGGTACTATTGAGATTATTTTTATTTTATCTCCGCGACATGTTAGTCCAAGAATTGTTAATATAACGTGGTATATTAAAATCTTTTTTAATTAAAATAATGTCTCTCGACTTTTGCGCTCATAACTCGAGAACTATTGGTTCGATTTGTTTCATTCTGGATTTTAAAATAAATTTTATAGGGCTTTTTCATAAATATAAATCTATTTAGTATCCAACTTGACTTATCGACTCAGATGAAATCCCTATAAACTCACCCATCTACAGACTGACGACGCCTAAAGCGGCTTTACCGAAAAGTTAGTTATATATTTTTTTTTATTTCAAGACGGTTGGCAAACAAGCATGCGGTCTATCTGATGGTATGCAGTTACTGCGACCTATGAACGCTTACGATACTTTAAGTATCACATACGCGTTGCCAACCCAAGGCATAGGAGGGAAGGGAAAAAAGGAAGGATACGGAGGTGATGGGAAGTTGTCCCTCAAGCGCTCTCATTCATTGCAACAAAACGCAGAAGTACATACTGATACTGTTACTTTACGCCGATTTACTGTGAGAGGATAGTACTAGTATAGTGGTTGTATGGCTCAACTACTAAAAATAAGTAATTAGTAATCAGTCCAAGCAAGTGAAGCCGAGGGCTATGGTAGTTCACATTTTCATAGCGCATGCGTAGACTGCCGCCATTTCGCAATCGTATTTTTATTACCATAAGCCTAACCAGATGCTTGCAAGTTTTATTGGGATCTAATCTTGAAAGTAGAAAATATTAATGTATTTCTTTATTTTATTGCAAGCCTTTTTATTTTATGATTATTGCCCATTTTTTTAAATTGCCCAAGGGAAATAAAATGGTTCGAATGAGATGCCGTTGGTGAAATTGTTGACCATTATAAAATACAATGTGTTGAAAATAGCCTTTATTTTATAAACATTTGAAGTCTCATTTTGTTCAGAATGTTTCAAATCAGATGGAACCACAAAAATTGAAATAACTTTAATCAAATTAGCCTTAAAATTTACGAGAAGTTCAGTTATATTCAGAGTTTTGTACGTGACAAAAAACTACAACTATAATCACTACATAGTATAAAACAAAGTCGCTTTCTCTGTCCCTATATCCCTATGTATGCTTAAATCTTTAAAACTACGCAACGGATTTTGATGCGGTTTTTTTAATAGATAGAGTAATTAATTGAAGAGGAAGGTTTATATTTATACTAACATCTATTAAATAAGGGAAAAAAAATTTTTTTTTTAGGTTTCTAATGTGATGTCGTAAATAATTACATTTAACGCGTGCGGGCCAGGGCAGTAATGAATAAATAAAAACTACTGGATCGATTTTAATCATTTTTTCAGTGAATGACTTAGGCTATATATTTTATACCCGTGCGAAGCTGGAGCAGGCCGCTAGTAATTATATAAAAAAAGAACATCATCGTAAAGTCCGACAAAGATTAAGTTCATCTTATGTTATTTTCAGAACTAATCCAAAAGTCACACGGTTTAATGAAGCGAAAAATTTGACAGCCGATGTTCTTTAAATCTGTCTACGCTTTTAATAAATAATAAATCTGAAGCGGCTTAAAGAATGTGTCTCTGACATACTATAATGGAACCAATTGTATCTTTGTGGCAGGAAATTTCATTACATTAAAAACATAAGGATGATGAAATGACGATGATGAAACTATAAATTTCATGATATATGAGAGAAAGTGACAATATTTTTTTTTATTTTATTTATTTTTTCTTCCTTTTTATGGAATTAATTATAAATTAAAACGACTAAAAGCGAACTAAACTAAAAATTTGTAGTTTGTGAAACTGTGAGAAGTTGCTTATCTGCTTTAAATGCTCTGCTCTGCTTTTAATTTTGATGATCTATGATGACATATACTGAGAAAATTAAAGAGTTTAGTTTGACTAGCGATAATTTGTAAACTATAGAATTTAATGATTAGCTATATTGAATATATAGATAATTTTGTGAGCTCTCTTGATCACTAACAATTCAAACTTTTTGCATCTTGATCTCATAACTTTTTGCAGTAGAAGTACGTCACGAGACTTGTTTTTTTTATTTTGTGTTGTTGATGGGATTAGTAATTTCTTAAAAAAATTGTTAGTATTCTTTTAAAAATATATAAATTGGTTTAGAAATGACATGTCTGAAAAACTCAACTTACTGTCCAGGCAGTTAGCATAATAGTTCATCAAATGTAATGACTCATACGTGAGTTCACAGGCGTGTTAAAGTGTTAAGATGGCTAATACTTTTGGCTTAGTACGAAATCAATAGAAAATTATGATCATTATCTAACTAAAAGAGACAAAACAGTTATTGTTTTTAACTTCTCACTTTCTGAAGTGGACACTTGTTAGGAAGTCTATCAGAAAAACTAAGTCAACTGTCACTTACTAAAAATAAGGTTTTATATAAACGAACAACTTTCCAGTCTTACGACCGTAGTCCTACTATAAACTGTAGACAGTCCCTTCCATACAAACAAAAGTCAAGGACTCGCTGATGCCTTCCTAAATTTAATACGAACCTATTGAAACGAAGTTGAACCTATTGAACGAACATGCCAACTTCACTCGGTTATGGTGTGCGCCATGAACCTAGATCACTAATCTAGCTTCATGGCGCAAAACGCGCAAGGGCAATATTGTGTGTCTTTATAGAATGGCCTATCTATGGTATATTAGTCTGAATTTTTTTTTGTTTAAAAATAAAGTAACGCGTACCAAATTTATGTCAGTGTCTTCATTATTCTTTCCTTATGTATAAATATTAATTACCTAAAGAATTGAATGATTATTATCATTATCATTCAAGTGAGTCGTTGGAGTAGCTTGGACAGTTAAGCATCGTTTGTATGTGTGGTTTTGTTTAATAATTTCTCCCAATTACCCATTGAGAAATCTCAAGAAATTATCATTCGGGTTGCCATATTCGTACAAGTTATGTTAAGCCCAAATTGTTAGAAAAATAAGTCCTAAACATAATATAAAAAATATAAAAAATATGTATCTTATCATAATATCTTATCATAATTGACGACATTGTGGCACAGCGGTAGCGAACCTGCCTTAAACGCCACAGGTCACGGGTTCGATTCCCGCTCGGAGCATATATGTTTGTATTGACGATGCAAGCATATTTTTCGGTCTGGGTGTATTTGTCCTTGTCTTTGTATGTGTTTCCGGACCCTCGACACAGGATAGCACTTTCCTAACGATGGCCCAACTCCAACGCAAAGAAACGAAGTTAGTCACAAGTTTGCAAAATAAGTGTATGTGTAGCAATTGCGAATGAAAATCTTGTTTTTAGTTAATAGTAAGTCAATACCAACAAGTTTAATAATTTAAATATCTTTTTTTTGTGGTTTACGCGGTAAAGTCGTAACGTTTGCATCCAGCCTAACCGGAACACTCAATAACGTGACAAGTTCAAGGATCGTTTTAGCTAATGCCTAACTTTCTGCCAGTGATGCGTAATATCCTATAACAAGGTCGGACTTTCACAGCCAAATGTGTCAAGTGATGTAATTTTACTAACAGTTCCATCCCGTTTTGATGGTGTTCTATCCCCATTTCTTATCATCAAATTTGGATTGAAAATAAGTGCTACTATGAGTCTCGTCGCTGGTACGAGGGATAAACATACTGTTGCTAGGTTACCGGGAGGTTAGGTGAGTTAATTAGTGTCATCTTGGTGGGAGAGAATTGGGCACAACTCTCCCTTTTTTTTACTTGGAGAAATGCAGTTACGCACTCGAGCGCCGGGACGGGTGAAATGGCGCAGGAGGTGTGTGGACTCGGCGCCTGGCTCCCCTACCCACTAAAACTCCAAGGTCCCCTCTAGTACCATAGTAGGACCCCGCGGGATCACCAAAGTATTCAACCGCGCCCCGCGCTTGCCCCGAGGGGCCCACCGATGGCGGCAACTTACTGCCACCATATATACATACAAATACATACCTCCGCGCGCAAACGCGCCAGGCCTCTCGGCCTCCACCTTGGGCGGCAACATACTGCCGCCATAAATACATACTAATACATACTATACATAAATAAAATACTCCACGGCCCCACCGACCGGGACCAGAAGGCCCCGGAAAACCCAACTAAGGGAGCCCTGGGTCCTAGGGCTAAGGAGACTAACTTTTTAATGAGGTTGTTTCCCTTTACGAAGGGCACTACTCTCCCTAGTACAAGGGACATAAAGCAAACTTTTCATCGAGGTAGGAAAAAAAATAGTTTTAGATGGTAGTCCAGCATATCTGCGGTTTATACAATTAATTGAATTTTTAAACGCGTCAAGAAGCGACGACCCGCTGTTGGGATAATCTCTATTACAGCAGAGATAATTCCCCCAGTGCAATTAGTCATAATGGTGGTAGGTCTTTTGTTCCAAGGGGCCGGCTAGGTAGGTACCACCGTAGTGTCAAATATTCTAATGCCAAGCAGTAGTGTCTTAGCCATTAATGGCCTCCGGTTGTAAGGCTATACGCTAGTGAAATTACCGGGCAAAGGAGATTTTAGAACCATTGTCTCGAGGTTGGCAACGCCCGAGTGACACCTACAAATGGTGTTTTGCGCGCTCATAGGCTACGGCAACCACTTAACATCAGGTATGCTTGCTTGCCAACTTAGTAACATAACAAAAAAAATATTGTTGGCTTTGTAGTAAATTATCCATTTGTAACTAATTTAGTTTACTAGGAACTTTTGTCGATTGTCGACGTATTGTGTAACATCGGACGGACATACGGACCAAAATAGATTACATTATCAAAGGGACTTAGTTTCCGTTGTGCCGAATTTTGTAGAATTTGTATCGAGATAGTGTTTTAAAGAATCTTTATTTGGTTTGCTGGAAGGTGAGATGGATGGGTTTCAGAAGGAATGGACTAGTTCGATTTAGGAAGCACATATTATTTTAACAATGTTCCTTAATGCGACACCGTTATGGCGTTGTTGGTAGCGAGCCTGCCTTTAGCCTCGACGGTTGCGGGTTTGATTTCCGTTCAAACAGAGGTTTGATATGATCTTACAAATGTTTCGGCCTGGGCGTTTGTACTTGTGTCTTGTGAGTCCCGGTTGTTATCACATAACATCTGATAATAACCGTTAACTCTTGATAAGTAAATTGCTCTTATCCAATGAGTTACTGGTTCGCCCTTAGGGTTATGTGAGGTCAGATGGCAATCACTCTGTGTAAAAACTAGTAACCTGTCAAACCCGTACAAGATCAATAAGCAGACTAATGGTAGAAAGAAGAATGTTCCTTAAGGCAAGTAAAGCTCATAGCAATATACTTTCCGAAAGAACGGTGGGGAGACCCACAAGGACAAACGCCCAGACCAAAACACACATTTGTAAGATCATAGTAAACATCTGTCCGGGCGGTAATTGAACCCGCAATCGTTGAGGCTAAAGGCAGACTTGCTACCCTCAACGCCACAACGGTGTGTACTATGAAACTATGTTATATTGTGTATTATGTACTGTCAATATCTGAGCGATGGGTGAGACCGTTTTAATGACAGAGAGGTAAACTCTCAACCTCTCTGTCACATTTCATTTCATTTCACTTCAACCGTCTCCTTCTTCCCTCATATCAGGTAGAATAATACGTGAATCATCTTTCTATTTTTTATGATTTCAAGTATTGTCTTACTATTTCGATAATACGTAAGTTTAGAATAACATTATTTCTCATAGTATCCTTCATTAACCGCAATATTTACGATTTATTATTAAATAATTACTCATTTTGTCGTTATTAAATTTATAATGAAGTAAATTGTTGTATTTTCCCAGTATTTGATGTAATTATTATTAAGTTATTTTTATAATACTTTGGTTTTAAAATTAAATAGTACTAGAAAACTGGTTTATAATATTCTTCACTACATAGTATAAAACAAAGTCGCCTTCTCTGTCCCTATGTATGCTTAAATCTTTAAAACTACGCAATGGATTTTTATGCAGTTTTAATAGATAGAGTGATTGAAGAGGAAGGTTTATATGTACAAAAATAGTGGAGAAAAAAATTGAGGTTTCTAATGTGATGTCGTAAATAATTACATATAACGCGTGCGCACCACGGGCAGTAATGAATAAATGTACAATAATTAAGTTTGCATTTTTTTTTGTTAAGTCATGACGTTTGACAAACAAGCATACTGCTCGCCTGATGTTAAGCAGTGACCGCAACGTATGAGCGGGCGCAATATTTTAAGTATCACATGCGCGTTGCTAACCCAAGGGATAGGAGGGAAGGGTTGAGAACGGGAAAAAGAAGGAGAGGGCGGGAGATGAGGGCCTCCAGCGCTTGCGTAAGAACTCATTGTACGAAACGCAACTACCGTGTACTGAAAAAACTACACGAGAAAGTCATTTTTCGACCCAGGAATTACCCCGTACAACCTCATAACTTTACATCTTTATAATATTAGTATAGATATGGCAGCAAGTTGTGTGTACAATCTTTCTCCAGCGTTAGGATTAAATGTTTTCCAAGAAACGTCGTCAAAACTTATGACGTATGTCTCGTCATAACAAAACGAGAAACCAGTTCCTTTCAAAGGAGTACACTTGCGTCTGTATCTTTGTTTCGAAGATTGAAATGTCCTTGCAGTGCCTCGGGTTTCCAGTCAGAGATGTTTTATCATATGTAGTGTATTTAATAGTAACCGGACTCTATCTAGCTTTATTAAATTTACGGTTGGGAATTAAATTTTTAAATTCGTTTAAATTTTATGATGACCGTGAAAGGACTATCCTATATACACAACGTGACCATTTATACTTTTAGTTGAAACGGGAAATTATTAAAAGTACGGTGATAGTGAAATAAAAAGAAATAACATCTACTCTGCATTATAGCAAACATATATCTATATTTTTTGGTTCCTCAGCAGTTTCGACATTTGGGTCTCTATATTGAGCAGGCTGACTGTAACTTTATTATTCACATGTAAACTAGGACGTCACCAAAATCAACCAAATCAATCAAATCAACTGAAACATACATGCGTCCCAAAACGAGCCAGTCCCGTTCACCAGAGTTTCTTTTTATGTGAAAAAAGGGCAAACGGGTAGGGTCACCTGATGTTAAGCGATCACCGCCTATGAACATCTGCAACACCAGAAGGCATGCAGGCGCGGTGCCGACCTTTAAGGAAAGAATACATTTACGGTTCGGAAAGTTTTGCGCGATAAGTATCTGTCTTCATGTGCCGAAAGCCCATATTTTAACCCGGCCCTTCTCTTCTCTTTCCTTCTCTCTCTTCTTTCCTTGAGTCAGTAACATTCTTATGATACTTATGGTCTAAAACCCATGGTGACCATAACACAACATGTAACAGTACCTCTATCAAAGTATGAACGTCGAGGGGTTTTTTGTATGACTTGCAAAATAGCTTATTATGGAAATTAATTTAATTAACATTTTTATTAAATAATGTTATATAAACAAAATTTTCCTTACATTTATTTTATTATGCAATATCGAGGTTGCTATTTTTAGCCTCTTATTTGTGTCACGTTTATAAAAACCTTGTCAAAAATAATAAATTGTGATTGTTGTAAATGACCGTATATAGAAAATGTCTGCATGTTTGTTATAAATATCTGTTTTGGTCTGGGCGTTTGTCTTTGTCCCACCGTGTCTCGAAGAGCACGTAAATTCGCCCTTTGGGTTGCGAAGGTCAGATGACAATCGCTCTATGTAAAAACTAGTAACTCATTAAATCGGGATAAGAGTATAAGCAGACCCTGGGTATATACCGCAAACAATGCTAGAAGCAAAAGAAGTTAATGTTATAAATTAAACCCTTATCACCTTCTACTACTTAATCTTTAAGCTGTTAAAGGATAGATCGTGATTTTTCATACCATCAACATAAGGCGTCAGAAACTCAAAAGATAACGTATGTTTTTATTTCACCCTAAAATTTTATTTTATAGGAAAGACCTTGAATAAAATAATTACACGGCGCTTCTCATTATGTCTATTCAAAATCCAACAATAACTAGCGACAAGTTCATTCCTAGCAGAAATGTATATCACAAATGGACGTAACGTATTTGAACTTGTCATACAAAAAACAACCCTATGAATATATAATAAAGCTCAGTTTCTTATGGTCTATTGGAAGCACGCGACAGATATAATACATGAAAATCAATGTGCATTCTTCCATATTTTCAACGGTCATAGGTGCATTTAAATTTCGATTCTATACTTATGATTTTAAAGTCGTTTTTCGATTCAACTAATATATTGACTCATGGTTTCATCTCGGTTAAACTCTTAATGATTAGGTCATACATAAAACGGTAAACGATTGAGGTCGTATATGGAGCTGATTATTTCCTATTCGTTGCGCAACTATGAGTTCAAAATGTTGAACAGAATGAAAAAATATAATAGCGTCTAAACGGTCGATGACCATCAAAAGGTCGATAATGACGCTATTGAGGAAAATAATGATGGAATAGAAAGCCCTAAATGTATATTATTCTGAGTTCAAATGTGATTATAAATCTAAAGAAAATCTTTCTGTGTAGTTTTTAGAATTAATTGGCGATTCGATCGGAGAAGTTCTTCCCTCACACAGATTACGAAAATGAGGTAGCAGTATTTATACTATTGTGTTTTGTTCGATAAGCGTAAGCTCAAGTGGTCCAACTTGAAAACCCAGACAGCATTGCATTCTTGTCTCCTCTATCTTCTCTACTTCCCTGGGCTCGGCAACGAGCTGCTGATATTTATGATGCTGAAAGCGTCTTTAGGCTACGTTGGCCGCTTATCATAAGGTGAGCCATACACTTTTAGCCACCATTGACTAGAATTTGCTGGTGACTATATCCACTGGTTTTATAATTTATGGCTACAAAATTATTCTATATCCCTCTTCAAGATTCAAAACTATAATGAACATGATCTTCAAAATTGTTTCAAGATACTTTTTGATATATTTACATTTAATATAGTCCTTAAGACATCCCATTCACCGAGATAAAAACAACCTTTGTAGTAATCCAGGTTATAAGCTATTGTTATTTCATAACAAATATCTAAACAAACTTTCACATTGTAGATATGTGCAAGAGTTTAAAATGCTATTGATTTTGTTAGTCACGGTTATTATAACGTTATATTCCATCTATCTCGTTGCCAGCAGGAAAAACCGAAGCTTATTAAATTAGCATCCACTTGATACAAATCAGATCAGCAAACAACAATCATAAATCTATTTACGGGTCCGTACCACTTATACATCATAAATCCTTGAGAATATCATAATTTCATATCAATTCTCATATGTTGTAGAAGTTTTTGTTAATTATTAAAGAAGACATCAATAGATTGAATTCAATTAAAAAATAAATAGAAAAAATAATTATTGATCAAACAAACAGTCATTTGTTAAACGATACAAACAATTAGGAGGACTAACGCTAACATATCAAGTGGTTGAAAACATTAATTAAGGTTACAATATAAATGGCCGGCGACCATCAGAAAGCTCTATGCGTAGAGTTTATTTTTCATTCATATTACGACGAATACATGTGTCCGACTTACTAACACAGATAAGCATAAAAAATAATATGTATTTAAAAATGTACCTAAGATAGAATGCATTAGGGTTGGATTTCGCGTAAGCGTTCTATAGCGTTGCACATGGGGTATAGTAAACATTGAGGAGAGACGCCGGCGCACCGTCAGCCAGTCAGTCACTGATAGTTCAGTTGAAAGCAGGCAGCTATTGAGCGCCACGCGCCAGTCAAAACTCGCACGCGAACGAAATACGAAATAAAAATAATTTCGAGTGTCCCACTAGGGTGCATTCTCGGCACAGTGATTTCACATTGAATTTATAAGTTAAAAACTTAATTTGTGATACGTGTTATGAATGTGAATTGTTCTATGGTCCAGATTATGCAGATGCTGTGATGCATGGTAAGTGATTTTGAAACGTTTCTTGCATCGGTTTGAATGGACCCATTGTGCAGCGGTGGGTCTTTTTGTTTTAGAGCATTAGCATCAATAACACTTTCATCTTAGTCAGTTTTATTTACAAGTTTATCATGTTCTAATTAAAGGGCAGTAAACGTGTTAATGCCGGTTGTAAAGTTTTACGAGTTTAGCTCGAAACGTAAATTTTAAGTTAACGTATGTTCGCCTGTACTTGAACTTACATGGATCTTGTTGTGTTTATGTCGGTATTATGAGCCTCATTAAACGATTGTAGGAATTTTTGATAAGTTTTATTAAACGACTCATTGTATACATAGCGGAATGTTTTAAGCTGCTTAGATTGATGAGAGATTGTATTATTATCTTCTGTACACTTAAAATTTTCTATATTTATAAACATTCTTTTGTTTTTAAGTGTATCCTTTATTTTTATCATTAGATCAAGACCTTGTAATTTGAATAAACCTTGCAAATTTTTATCTTATCATTGTAAACATATTTTATCTTTCAATTAAGATAAAACGTTTTTAAACGTAAAATCCGATACGAGTCCCGTGTCTGATTGATTAATATTAGATAACAAGTAATTTACAATTATTATGATAATGAATTTATAATCGTTATTATAACAACGTAATTGTTTTTAAAATAGGGCCTTTTGTTTGTAATTTTAATTTAAGATAAACTTGAACAATGCTGGTACTTCGATGTTATTAATTTATTGTTATAATTAATTTTCCTCATTAATTATTTGCTTCCTTTATATTATGTTATTGTTAACGTGTTATTTTTGTTTAATTTGATTTGTGATGGTAAATTTGAAGCAATTCAAAATATTAAAAAGACGTAAAAGAAATTATTAACAGAGTGATAAGCAGAGCTATTAAAGATGGCTTTAACATTGAAAAATAATAAGTTTTTGTATAAATCTACTATATAAATTAGAACATGCGTTTTGGGTTGGAAACATATAATTTATTATTTTCCTTTTATATACAAGTAGATGAGACCTATTAATAACTCAAAATTAAACAATATATTATTAATATTATTGTTATATAAATTCCACATAATTGATATAAAAATACAATTCAAAGAGTTTAATTGATCAGCAGGAGATTGTTGATCGTTTAGATAATAAAAAAAGCTGCTGTTCTTATTAAATGCTAAACTCCAGAATACAAACCGCCAATAGTTATAAATTTTTTAAATTGTAATTTGATCTCGTTATTGCTTTTAACTAACGAGTTATAGTAAATTTGCTATCGAGCCTCAATATTTCTTAATCGACTCGACTCGACGATCGACTCAAGAAAAAGGATTTTTCGTTTAAAGCGTTTCGTTGAATGCTATCAAGGTCCCATATGAATTTTGTGATGATTTGATGGACTTCAGAGGTATAGAATGGAACACTTTAAAGTAACCCGCAATTGCTGCACTTTTAGTTACTATGCACATTAGCTCAGTACTAAAATCAAATTCTTTTTTCGGTTTAACATGAAAAGCATAACAGTTATTTGTTGAAAACCAGATTCTACTACAGGTTCCAAAATTAAACCTCAGACTTAAGGCTTTTTATGTCATTTAGTTATTTTAGTTTTGAGGAAGTGAAATGCAATAAGTCTTGTTTAAACATGTCTAGGGAAGTGTTATATTTAGAAATCTTATATGTATCCAACCCGTATTTCTTGAATTGACTTATCCAATATCATTGTTTTGTAAGAACACAATGAATGTGATTTTTTACGACCGATTTATCTTTTTCTTAAAGCTGATCTTAAAAAGTATGCCAAGTGATATTTTCCGGGTACATTTGTCTGACCAATTGATTTGATACTGTTTATGTAACACAATCTACCGCCTGCGGCGTTTCTTGCTTTTCTAAATGTTTTAGTTTATATTGTAAAGAAATCTGTGCTTAACTTTAATACAGTTTTTAACTAATTTGGGATGTTTCGTCATGCTTCGTCATTTATTGTTAAAGGGACTTTTTTAAACCTTTCTTTTTATTATTAAGAAGTAAGAAATAAGAAGTAAATGACAATATATTATCAAGTATGGTTGTTTTTTTCTTTGTGTTACATATTCAAAAGAATTTAAAGAGGTATCTGGATAAGATTTATTATATTTAAAGAATTGAAACTTTTTCAAATCGTGGTTCTTGTACGCCATACATTTATAATTTTATTTCGTGAATTAATTTTTTAAGGTACATTCAAAGCGTTATAATTATAGCACCGATTAGTTATACCTTTTTTTTTCTACAATATCGTTTTGCTGAATTTCATTTCACTTCATTTTCAAAATTTATTTTTGAAATCTGCATACTAATATCACCTTCCTTCACCAAGGTCTAGTCTATCTCTGTATCAAATTTCATCAAAATCAGTTCATTGATTTGGGAAAGCGTAACCGATAGACAGAATTACTTTCGCATTGATTTTCGATGTATAATACTAAATAAAATAAAACAGTTCTATGAAAAGTTACGTAATTAAGTGCCAACAAAAAACCGTTTACTTTATATAGAGCAAACATACCGCGACATTAGAACCAACTTGTTTGTACAAATGTTTGATGAAAATTTTTTTGGACAAAGTTTATTCAAATTGTTTATAGAACCCGAGTTGTGTGTCATGTGTGAATGGAGACGGATGTGTTAACGAAAAGTCCATTATAGAAAGAATTATAACAGTGGACACATATGGAACTTACAGGTGTCAATTTTTCGGGAGAGAATTATTGGGCTTTGTTAAATTTGTTGGACCTCTAACGTAAAAACGGGAACATGTCCGTTAATTGAAAACATTTCAATTGAGTTTTGACTCTTTGGCGTCTCACATCATTCTAAAATAAAATTAACTAAATAAATAATAAATATAAATAAATCCTTACTAATAATATTATAAATGTGAAAGGAACTCTATCTGTCTGTCTATGTGTCGCGCTTTCACGTCAAAACTACAGAGCCGATTAAAATGAAATTTGGCACACAGACGACAGCCTGAGAAAGGACATATGCTACTTTTTAATGCGAAAATTGTAATTAATTGGAAATGGGGGATGAAAAGCTGCATGGAAGTATCATTATTGTAAGAGCTAAGAGCTTGAAATTTATTTTTTATGCTGTTGGTTGATTCGATATAAATAAATATGACATTCAAAGTTTGTAAAAAGGGGGGAAGGTTCAGAGTTTGTATTAAAATCGATATTATTAATATAATTTTAAAACGTTTTCATTAAAATCTAAGAAGTTGAGATTATCAAAAAAAGGGATTAAGCCTTTTGGGCTAGATAAATAGAGATGTAGAGATCGCGTGTAATTAGCTGTAAGGCGTTTTGGAATTCTGTTCTATATCTCTGGAATCTATTATCATATTATCATTTTTTTTTTTTTAATGTTAGAAGTTGGCAAACAAGCATACGTGCCACCTGATGGTAAGTGACTGCGCAGCCTATGAGCGCTTGCAGCACCATTAGTAGGTGCCACTCACGCGTTGCCAACCTCGAGATATTAGTTCTTAAATCTCGTTCGCCCAGTAATTTCACTAGCGTACAGTGCCCTTCAAACCGGAACACAGTAGTGCCTAAGCACTACTATTTGGCGGCAGAATATTGGACACTGCGGTGGTACCTACCTAGCCGGCCTCTTGCAACAAAGACCTACCACCAGTGTGACTGATTGCACTGGTGGAATAATCTCTGTTGTGACAGAGGTTATCCCAACAGCGGGCGATGGGGTCGTCACATCCCGACGCCTTTAAAATCTTATTATAAATGTGACAGGAACTCTCTGTTTATTATCATATCATTTGTTATAAGACTAAGTTGTCAAGTAAGCATACAACCCACCTGAATGTAAGCGGCTGTCTTCACCTATGAGCGCTTGCAACACCATACCTTTGTAGGTGTTACTCACACGTGCTTTGTGGTAGAATATCTGACACTGTGGTGGTATCTACCGTGACGGCCTCTCGCAATAAAAGGCCTACCACTAGTATACCTTGAAATACCAAAATATAACTCTAATGGGTTGGTTATAATAATTTTCATTAGCACTGTATATCATTAGCGCGATTTATAGAAAAGAGATTTATCAGAAAAGAGCATATTATTTCCTCAAAGGCTAGCAATGCTAGTCCTATGCACGTTTTGCAAATGTCAAATGTTGTTACTTTTAAGTGAGACTCTTAGGGCGTTGGTATCTCTTTCTTAAGAAGATAAAATCATTTGGGTAGTAATCCAACTTGGGTAGCAATTATGTCGGAGACATGAGGTAGGAAAATAAAAAAGTTCGGATGAATAGAGAAACACTGTCTGAAGTTAGTTAAAGGTTTAAAAGCTTCTCAAAGACACGTAAGCTTTATTAGCTCTGCATATAATTTATGCGCTATTGCTAATAAATGCCATGACTGTTTGTCGATTCGTTACACAATATATACGCAACGACTTCTATATAGCTCTCTACAAATCGTTTGAAGGTTATTATGAAATTTTGGAGTTTCGATCTTATCAAAGGTTCGATTTATAAACTGACATGCCGTGAAATTTTAAGAAAGCAGTTTACTATGTTGAAATGACATTATCTAACTAGACGTACTTTGTTGAGTGTGTGTGCACATGTCAAAATTAATATGAATAATTATATTTATGACTAAACCAACTTATTGCCTGCAATTTGGTCCATGTAAATTTTTTGAACACTTAATTAATTTGATTGGATTTATAGTTGAAACTGAAGCTAAAGAACAGTCCCCATGAAATTATTATCTAAAAGTAATTCTTTTTTAAGAACAGCTGATTTTACAAAATGTTATCTGAAATCAATAATTTGAAGCCTCAATAGCTTAGTAGATGGGGTGACGTGTGAGAGTTGCAGGCTCGATCCTAACCGCTTGGGCTATTGTCGTATCCACTTTTATCAAAAGACCTTCCTCTTAATTTGAAGGAAATTAAGTTTGCGAAAGCATTGCGAGTAATTTCTACTACAGTTCTTATTCATTTTTAACAACGTTGTGGCGCAGCGGTAGCGAACCTACCATAAGCGCCACAGGTTGCGAGTTCGATTCCTGCTCGGAACAGATGTTTCTATTAACTGGTCTGGGTGTGTTTGTTGTAGTCATTGTGAATGTTTCCAGACCTTCGACACAGGATATAACTATCCTAATGGGGTCCGTTGAGTGTTTAGCGTTTATTATTATTATTTTATCTTTTAATTACAATTTTTGTTCAAATTATAATTTGAAAAAATATAATGGATAGAACATGTAAACCAAACAAAAGCCAAGGAGAGGAACCAAACGTTGGAATATTTGTTTGAATCATCACCATTTGTTCAAATTCCCGAGAATATATGTTTTAGGTTCGACAACTAAGTAGTGGTAGCCCTTGTGATGTTTCGCATTCCTACAGAAAAAGTTGACATTGAATAGTTCTTGAGAATTTTATTTAAATCTATACCAATATTACAAAGCCAAAGAGTTTGTTTGTTTTGTTGAACGCGCTTATCTCTGGAACTACTGAATAGGGCGGTCTCACCAGACGGGAACGAAGCTGCAGGCATAGCTAGTGTATATAAGTTAAGATGTTTAGGGTGCTTTTCCACCAGAGCTGTGCTATGCAACTAGGCTACGAAGATGTGTGTCCGTTGCCACCAATACTAAGCTATGTAGCTGTGCGAGAAATAATCGCTATAAAGATGCGTCGCCGTAAAGTAGCTGCGCGAGAAAGAATCGCTGCTCTAGCAATGCGATGTATCGAAAGTAGGGAAGTCTAAAGTCATGAAGTCAGACAAACGCGGTCATACTGTAGGTACTCTGCTCTGCACATAGCTACACCACTCGCGACGGCCCATAGCAGGCATTCATAACACGCATCCTTCACCAGAGCTAAGCTATGTCCAATGAATATGATTGGTGGATATCAAACGCATCCATAACAACGTAGCATAGCACTCTTAAAGTTGCGTCACGAGATCTAGTCTATCACTAACGGCTTAGATATTGCAATAAATCATTATGAAGTCATAAGGAAGACTTAATGAAGTTGTACAGGCGACTCGGACATCGACATGGCGCCGATAACTTTCAATAAGTGCCCCGGCTAATGAAACCGACATCTATCATCTGTGACAGCGGCTTGATTACAGTTAATGCTTCTGACGTATTAGAAATGTATACTAATATCTGCTCGCGACTTCGTTGGTGTGGATTTTAGACTTTCAAATTTGACACCGTTGTGGCGTTGTGGGTAGCGAGTCTGCCTTAAGCCTCGACGGTTGCGGGTTCGATTCCCGCTCGGAGCAGATGTTTGTATTATTCGTACAGGCATGTTTTCCGGTCTGGTTGTGTTTGTCCTTGTCATTGTGAATGTTTCCGGACCCCCGACACAGGATATAATTATCCTAATGGGGGCCGTTGAGTGTGTAGCGTTTATTTATTTAAAAAAAAAATACGCTACACATTAAACGGCCCCCATTAGGGTACTTATATCCTGTTTCGGGGGTCCCGAAACATACACAAAGATAAGGACAAACCCAGACCAGAACACATGTCTGTATGGTCATTACAAACATCTGCGAGTGGGAATCGAACCCACCAAGGTTGCGGTGACTGCTTTTTGTTTATTTGTCAAACGACATTAAAAAAAAACAGAAATTATTAGACGCTGATAGCCAGATGCGCTCACTGATTGGCAATCGATCCAAGGCTTAGGCAACACTAGGCGCGGTCAGGCAATAGATGGGTCCGGACCCCTGACACAAGATATCACTACGCTAATGGGGGTCGTTGAGTGTGTAACGTTTTATTTTTAGTGGTAAACGAAGAAGCAAGATTCTTCCAATATCTGATTACTTCTTCTTATGTAGTTTATAAAATCTTCTGATTATATTAAGTGGTTGCAATCTGCAATTATATTACGCGTCCGCCATTTTGGATAAAAATTACAACTTTTAACTATTAATTAGGATAGCTTTCCTGTGTCAGGGGCCAGAAAAATACACATAGACAAGGTCAAACTCACCCAGACCAGAAAACATGCTTGTATGGTCAATACAAATGTTTGCTTCGAACGGGCATCGAACCCGCGACCCGTGGCGCTTAATGCAGGTTCGCTACCGCTGCGCCATAACAAATAAATAAAATTGAAGTGTCTGTTTGTATTTCCAAAATAACAGCTTTTTACTAAAGTCAATATATATGGTTCTTAAAAAAAACAATTTTTAAAATATTTGTCTGTCTGTTTGTTTAGGCCAATCTCTGAAACAGCTGGACCTATTTTAACGGGACTTTTAATGGCAGATAGCTGATGTTATAATGACTAACTTAGGCTACTTTTATTTTAGAAAAAGAATTAGGGTTCCATAAAGAAAAATAGTAAACCATTCGTTTTTGTTATAAATACTGTATTATTTTTTAATTTTAGTTTTAAAGAAAAGAAACACTCAGTGTATAGACAGTGGCCTCTAAGTTCTTATCTTATCTTTAAGTTTAGTCTTTCCTAGTTTAGGGGTCAGGATTCCAATGAGTTATGTAACACTGAGTTTTACAGATAAAGAGTTTTTGTTTTTATTAGTTCTTATTCTAATAATTTAAATAAATCTTTATTCTATGCTAATAATTATATATTATTAATATATGGACTGTGTTGTGGCGTATTGGTAGCGAGCTTGCCTTTAGCCTCGATGTTTGCGGTTCGATTCCTGCTCGAGCAGGTATTGTATTGATCTTACAAATATATGATTGGGTATCGGCCTTTGTCCGTGTGGGTCTCCCCATCGTGCCTCGGAGAGCACGTTAAGCTGTATATTCTATAAAATCTGAATCGTTATACTACCTGAATTAAATTGGACCGCAATAGAATTGTTACAAAAAGTTCATAGTAGACCCCCAGACCTTTCGTTAATCGTTTGTCACGTGTAATAAACTTCCGTATGCATAGCACACGTGCAATGTAACATAACAGAAACAACTGTCTCTTTCTTTTTGCATACTTGCGTGTGTGTGACAAGGACGGAGAATCATTTGTCTGGTGGTAGTTATAAGTTTTTTTCTAAGAGTACTTGAATAGTATATCAGTTTGATGTAGCAGTGATGCCGATATTGCAGCGATTAAAGGCCCATCTTTTCCTGCCCTTCTACTTCCTTTTCCACTTCCTCCTTTAACGATATTTAGTAAAATATTCCAATAAAATGTTTTTAAATGCTTAATATAGATTTTTAATATCATAAACTGTTATATGGATGCAAATAAGCAATACCATGTCAACACACACGAATGACATTTCGAGAAAAACGCGTTTGAAAATTTTAAACAACTTGCTTTATATGATTTTTTTAATGTATTGGTCAAGTTTTTGGCAATTTCAAGATGTATGTAAGTTATTTTACTTATTTTCACATAAAATAAGCATACAAACTGCATATTTCGTATATAATATAACCCAAAACGTTTAAAATAATACATAAATTGCATGATTAAAAATGGCTTTTTAGAAGTTTTAAAGCTTAAAACCCTAAAAATATTAAAGAAAAATGTTCTTCAGCAATTTACCAACACTTCTGCATATATAACTCAGTTTTTTCAATTTTGTGGGTTGACATGGCATTGCTTATTTGAGTCCATATATATAAAAAAAAATTTAGGTTCAATTAAGGTTGCTTTTTACTCGACGACTGACGTGGATGAAACATTTTTTTGAATTTTTAATGTTTGAAAAGTCTTAAGCATGTGTTTCTAGCGAATTTTTTGTGCTACCTATTCTTTGGTGTATATAATGACTTATATACACCAAAGAATAGGTAACTAAATAGGTAGGTATGTTGTATTTCCTGAGTTAGCGGTGAAAGAAAATAGTTCACTTCTTACTAGCATTATTCCCGGTATTATATGAGTATTTGCCCAAGGTCTGCTAATTACTCTTGTCCATTATGACAGGTTATTAGATTTTACACGGAGCGATTGCCATCTGACCTCCGCAACCCTAAGGGCGAACCAGAAACTCATTGGATAAGAGCAATTTACTTATCAAGAGTTAACGATTATTGTCACATGCTATTTGATAACAACCGAGATGGACATTTTAATGTGCTGTCTGAGGTATGGTGGAGACACGGATAAACGCCCATACGAAACAGATGTTTGTAAAATGAATACAAACATCTGCCTCGAGCGAGAATTGAACCCGAAACCGTTTAGGCTAAAGACAGTTTCGCTATCAACGCGGCACAATGGTGTCGATTTGCGGTGGAGTAGTGTGGTTCTTCGTCTTCTTATTCTTATCGAGTGGTTAGTGGCCAACCTAATGTCAGAGTTGTTCAGGTGGCCCGTATAGGCCTCTGACTTGTCTTTTTGACTATTGTCAAATTGATAACAGCCGGGGCCGACTTTTTACGTGCCCTCTGAAGCACAGAGACGCTCAGTTGAAATACCACTATGCGATCACCCATCTAGTGACTGACCGCGCCTAAAATTGCTTAACCCACCGATCGTTTACCGATCATTGGGTGCATTCGGTTATGAGCATCTCATTAGTGTGGTGGTTATGGTTCTACACCTTAAGAAGAGGGAGTAACTCCAGTAATGAAACCTTAATTAAAAAAGTACAATTATTCTATTGCATCCAATTACCCAATTCAGCTTATTTTTATTGGTATCGACAATTAAGTATGGCTTAGACAATTTCCTTCAATCTAATGGCGGCGCCTCACTAATAGATGTCGCGTTGTTATCTAAATTACTGTTTAGAAATACATTACGGGTATATACGGCCTATATTTGTTTTTGCATTCCGTTATGAAAGTTTTACGATGGCCTTTCATTGCAGGCCGACTAGATATGTACCACCGCAGTGTCAGATGTTCTACCGCAAAGCAGTATTTTGCATTACTGGATTTCGGTTTTAAGGGCACTGTAATTATATACTGGGGAAGAAGATTTAAGAACCAATACCTCGAGATTGGCAACGCGTGAGTGATACTAATTAATGGTGTGGCATATAACCGCAATAGAAATACAATACCCTATCTGTGAAAATTTCAACGGTCTAACTATCAAGGTTCACACAGCCTGGTGACAGACGGGCGGACAGCGGACTCTTAGTAATAGGCTCTCGTTTTACCCTTTAGGTACGAACCCTATAAAGAAGCAGTCTGTTAATGTTAAATTAGGGCATAGAACTTTTCTAGTCAGTCAGTCAGTCAGTCAGTCCTGTCAATAATTATATTCGTTAGTTAACAAGTTGTTCCATTGCAAGTTGGTGAATTCGTATCTTCCAAAGACGTGCGCGTTTCTTCACGACATTTTTAAAAAACGCTATGAATAATTCACAATATAAATTGAGCACTTGAAGACTATCTTCTCCCGACTTCAGCTTGTAAAGTCGGTTTAAAAATCCTATTCATTCATTTTTAATTAGAGACCACTTTGGTAGGGAATATGCCTTTGACAATGGTCAGCCGCCATTTTTCGTAATGATCCAATTATCTGCCTTGTAGCCGATAATGACGTGACGAGCCAACGAGATTCCGAGTTACTAATTGTACTTTGTAACTTAACTGCAATTACGTGTGACTTTTTTTATGTTACAAGTTGGCAAACAAGCATACGGCCCACCTGATGGTAAGTGGTTGCCGTAGCCTATGAGCGCTTGCAACATTATTAGCAGGTGCCACTCACGCGTTGCCAACCTCGAGAGATTGGTTCTTAAATCTACTCTGCCCAGTAATTTTACTAGCCACTGCGGTGGTATCTACTTGGCCGGCCTCTTGCAATAAAAGAACTACCGCCAGTGTGATTGATTGCACTGGTGAAATAATCTCTGCTATAACAGAGGTTATCCCAACAGCGGGCGATGGGGTCGTCACATCCCGACGCCGGTAAAAGTCACAGTGAAAGGCACTGCTAATCAAACTTTTACACACTATACATTCTCTCGCTATATTACTTAGTCTGGATAAACTTTATGTTGTTAGATTATTCGGGAAACCTCCCACAGAATTTCGGCGTTAAGTGGGATTAGGCATTCATAGTGTTAGCGACCCTGAAGAGGTCGGTATTTGGTATCGTCCTGACTGTGATGCGCACTTGAGTGGGAAACGGTGGAGACATTAGCCTCCCGAGGACAGGACGGTGCTTGGCTCGGATTGCTTCGTTGTGTGAGTTTCCGTAACCTGTAACACGCAATAAGGTTTTAGTGGGATCCCATGACGTTACATCTTGTCATGGAACCCCTCAAAATCCGATTCTTCTCCCCAGGAAACCAATTTTCTGGTAGCAGACTTAGTCCTCCTCAACAATTGTTGCGTTCCGTTCATTAACTGTGACTAACAGACCTAAATATCATCTTCGTAAGTTTTACCTATTGTTGTTGGCATGCTGCTGATTTTTAAGGTCAAGGCTAAGGGAATCAATCTGTTTAATTGTTTACAAATCCGACAATATTTTATCGATTTAAGCTTCGCTTTGATTTTTAATGGATCAGTCACATTAAAAGATTGACAGATTGATCAAACATACAACTTATTAACTATTTTGCAATAACTAGTAGCATACTGGTTGACGTCATTATTAATAGTTTAGACTGTCAATCTGTCAATTAGCGTTTGATGAATCTTGATCCAAGGTCAAGTGTTGATCTTTTAACAGGGCAGTCTTATTTCGACAGCGAATGGAAACTCGTTTTCTTTTTTATAATAGGCACATTTTTATGATTATCTAATTATTTAATTTCTAAATAATAATAATAAAGAGCTGACTCCACTATTGTTGTGAGAGTTACGGATTCGATCTTGAGCCATTGGGCTATTGTCGTAACCACTCCCAGCTTAAGCTACGACGACCCACTCCTAGTTTTTTTAAAGCATTACTAATATTCTTTAAAAAATGATGAAGTCATAATTTTTTTTTTTGAATATTATAATTATTTTTGTTTCGAATTTTGCAGTGTTCCAAATAAACTTTTGCTATCTTTCTCTTTGAATGTACTGCTACTGCGGTCGCGGTATTTGAGTAGTATTTATAATAATACCTTAATAACTCAGAATTTGGAAAATACTCAATGTGGAATTTTAACACTAATTTTAATAAATATCTCATACCGAAAATTTCTATCAAGGACTATTATTTATATTTATCAATCTTCTTTCTAGTATTTCCACTAGTACTTTGCCCAGGGTTTGCTTATTACTCTTATCCGGATTTGACAGGTTACTAGTTTATATACGGAGCCATTGCCATCTGACCTCCGCAACCCAAACGGCGAACCAGTAACTCATTGGATGAGAGCAAATTATCTATCAAGTGTTAAAGATTATTATCAGATGTTATGACAACAATTGGGATTGTCAGCTTAACGTGTTCTCCGAGGCACGATGGAAAGACCCACAAGGAACAGGAATCGAACATGTGACCGAATTTTTATTGTCTTAATCAAATGCTCCATTTGTATTATGTATTAATTCAAACAGCATTTTTCTTGTATTGTAAACATGGCGTTCCATACAATATACAAAAATAGCACGATCAATCGGACATACACTATTAACCCGACGGTCTCTGGGAGTCCGGAAGTACAAACTTCATAGAGTCATAAATATTATGAACACAAATGCAAAAATGCGAACAGAAATTTCCGTCATTCGCGGAATCGAATTCATAACAGCGACTTTGACTTTAATGGCCTGAAACAAAAATGTAATTGTGTACACACTACACAGAAATCAACAAGAATAGAAAATGGAGTGTGAGCTCATGTACTTTAAGAACTTTTATTTCTATGCCGCGACAGGATTATAATTATATAAATAAAACTTTTACTACCACATATGATTGTTCCGGCGCAGTGGTAGCCGACGTAGATTTATTGTCGGTAGTGGGCTGGATTACCGCTTGAGGCAAATGTTTGTATGGACTGTAAAGACATGTATTCGCTCTGGGTTCTTGTGCTTTTGTGTGTGTGACACTTTTATTTATTTAATCGATATATTATTTTTTTTTATGGGAGAGGGGGCAAATGCGCAGGAGGCTCACTTGATGTGAAGCGATCACCGCCGCCCATGAACATCTGCAACACCAAGAGGCAAGCAGGTGCGTTGTCGACTTTTAAGGAAAGAATACACTCTTCTCTTGAAGGTTAAAATATAAATAGCTAGGATAAATAATACCTGTATACACCGTTGTGGCGTTGTGGGTAGCGAGTTTCCCAACCGTGCCTCGGAGAGCACGTTAAGCTGTCGGCCCCGGTTATTACTAATAACATCTGATAATAATCGTTAACTCTTGATAAGTAAATTGCTCTTATCCAATGAGTTACTGGTTCGCCCTTAGGGTTGCGGAGGTCAGATGGCAATCGCTCCGTGTAAAAACTAGTAACCTGTCAAATCCGGATAAGAGTAATAAGCAGACCCTGGGTACATAAAATACCGGGAATAATGCTAGGATGAAGAGATAGTACCTGTATAATAGAAAAATATAAAGGTATAACTTTTTTCAAAGTATTCATATTATATTATCAGTAATCTTAATGAATGAAACACTTCGTTCCTGTTTTAATGCTTTACTAATAGTCAAGATAATTTGTAATGATCCCGGCACGCCCAGTTCCTGACAGGAAGTGTTATCGGTCACCGATTGTACTAATAACGGGATAAACGATACCGAAAAATGACGTATTTTAGTTTTATTTAACTTACTACTATTACTTTAACATTGTTAAAGGGGGAGGTTCGGAGCGTGTCGTGACTTTTAGATGGATAGTAGGATGAAGCCGAGGGCGTTGCTAGTTATATATAAATAAACAAACACTACACACTCAATGACCCCATTACGATAAAGACATTCTGTGTCTTAGGTCCGGACACACAAATACCCAGACCGAAATATATACCTGTATGGTTAATACAAACATCTGCTACAAGTGGGGATCGAACCTGTGACCTGTGGCGCTTATGATAGGTTCGCTACCGCTGTGCCACAATTACTTACTTTACTTAGTTACTATAGCAGAAATAACTGCTAAAGAAATTAATTTATCAATTAAAATCAGACGATCGAAAATATATAATTATCTGTTAAATTTCGCTAAAATTAATTAAATAAGATAAGACGTAATACGACAGACGAAATTTCTTTCTTTCTTCATCAACTGAATGGCGTCTGTATCTGCTCAATCTAGCAATGTACAAAGAGGTAGCATTATAGGTATCAGCTATAAATAACCCAATTCAGTCTCCATCCCCCTCCATTTTAGCCTTTCTCATCACTTCCCTTGTATCCTTTGGGTTGGAAAGTCGTATGTGATACTTCAAGTATCACGCGCAATCATAAGTTGCGGAGACTCCTTACCATCAGGGTGATCGTATACTTCATTGCCACCTGTCTTAATATAATAATAATAAACGCTACACACTCAACGGCCCCCATTAGGATAGTTATATCCTGTGTGTCAGGAAACATACACATGGACAAGGACAAATACACCCAGACCGCAAAATATGCTTGCATGGTCAATACAATCATATTATGCTCCGAGCGGGAATCGAACCCGCGACCTGTGGGGTTTAAGGCAGGTTCGCTACCGCTACGCCACAACATCGTCGAATTTAATGGGAGAGAAAGTCCTCGTCCGGTGACATTAGTTTGTTTTTAGTAAATTATAGATCTTTTTAGTTCTTTAGCAACTTATCTCAAGGAAATGCACTTCGCATATTCAATGCACTCGTGTTGAGTCATTTAATGTTTCTGTGAAACTGCAATTAAACGATTTGTAATATAATATGTGTAAGTTAGTATATTACAGTACACGTGATATCATTTAGATTGTTAGCGGAATATATTAACAGATAAATATATTTAATACTTCCAAATAGAATCCAAATGAAGATTATCTTCAAAATGCTGAACAATCAAAAATGAAACGGAATCAAAATTGGTTCAGCCGTTAGGGAACTATGAAAAAGACACACAGATACATTTCTTAAACCAGAAAACCTTTTTAAACGAAGTTCCTTAACGCGGCTTACGGGCAGTGCGATTTAGTAGAAATCGTCACGTAACGAAATGCCGTATGTTGTGTGTTTGTGCGTATATGTGTGTGCGTGTGTATATCGAGCCAACTACAAGCAAATGAGCACACGAGCAAGTGAGCACGAGTGCAGCAACTCTCTCTATGTTTCTCTACCTCTCTCTCTCTTTGTTCCTGTCTCTGTTTAACATATAACAACCAGACCGAAAGCTTAACGTGCTTTCCGAGCTAGTAGATATTTTAAAAAAATATGCGGGAATCGAACCCACGACCGTCGTTGTTCAAAGTAGATTCGTTACGAGCACGCCAAAACGGTCCTAATTGTTTTTATATTACTATTACATTTTGAATCTAAAATTAGCACATATTAAATATAAGTGTTTGTCTGTTTGTCTGTTTTTAATTAGAGTTTAAAAATGTTTAATTTTTTACTATAATCAAACTTCAAAAGAACCGCGGGAAGCTATTAAAATATATAATTTTTGTTCATTTCAAAACAAAATTGATTTCATTAACATTCTATATGAATACGCATGTATATATATATGCCTTTATAAAAGTTTCTTAGAAAAGAAAAATCTAAAGGAGATCAGTGGAAAAAATTCTTTTCCCTGACCGCGATTACCAGTGATGAGCTTAAGACGAAGTTGCGCTTACTTATATAGAATTCAGGCCATTTAGAGACACCAGTTTCTCTCTTTAATGTGATTAGACTTTGTATAAATTTCATCGTTCTTTCTGTCTTTCTTAATATTGTGATACTTCCAACGGATCCCAGTGGGATACAAATCCTAAAAAGAGCATAATGTATTACTAAAGTGCCATCAGTTTGTGGAGCATAGGTAGGGATCCCGCCTTAAGCGCCACAGGTAGGTGTATTGACCATACAGGCATGTCTTCCGGTCTGGGTATGTTTGTCCTTATCGTTGTGTATTCCAGGCCCCCCTCACAGGATATAACTGTCATAATAAGGATTGTTGTGTGTGTAGCGTTTATTTATCTTTTATTATTTGGGGTCTACGGTTTTAGAGCATTGGTAGTGAACCTATATATCTATATATCGATATCCCCAATATTCGAACTATGCACGGAGTGGAATGCTCTTTCGGCGTCTGTATTTCTGAACGCATACAACGTGACCCTCTTCAAGGTGCGAGTACATAGGCTTCTCATGAGTAAGCTCCCTGCACTGTAGACCTCATCTATGCCTTCGTGCTCGTTGGATGTCAAGAACTTACCCATTTAAGAATAAAAAAAACCTGCTTGGCACTCGAATGGACGCAGGTGCTATTCCTGTGCGGGACAATTGTTTGTGTTGAACATACAGCCAACATTCCTGTCTGGTTGGTTGCGCTTTTTACATGTGTTACCGGATTACACAGGATATTACTATTCTAATGTAGACCGTTGAGTGTGTAGCATTTATTTTCTTTAGGCTGGTTACAGGGCGAAGAAAGTACCAGCACTACCCACTACAAACGGTATAAGAACAAGTTCCTATAGAATTCAATAACCAATTCCGCTGTCAATATGTCAGAGCGGGGCTTTGTCATTGAATATTGTGTAAATATAACATGTGAAATAATATCGTTAAGTGAGAGGCACGTCAGCGCAGTGTTTGAAACTTGATATAAAACTAACATTTTGTTACTTGACACTAGAAGTTCGCCCCGAACTGACACCTTTGTAGAATGTGCTTCTAGAAATATTTGCTCATATCTTAAAAACTGTTACTGTAAATTACAGGTCAATTGGTCAATATTTTTCCTTTCACTAAATATAGGATAACTTTGGACCTGACCTGCCAACCTCAAGATATTGGTTCTTAAATCTCCTTAGCCCAGTAATTTCATTAGACGCAGTGTACATCAAACCGAAACACAGTACGATAGAATAAGAATAAAAATTTATTAGACACAATATCATATTACAGTTTTCTCTTAAGTGTGTAATGTTACAAATAATATTTTCAAAATATGCAAGGAGTGACTTTAGCAGCTGTACTAGCATTTAAACTGTATCACAGCTGCCAGCGTCTTCCTCTCTGAATGCACAAACTAGATTATACAAACTTGTTCTATAGAAAATGAGTTAACATAAAATAAAATCTGACGACGCTGTGGCGCGGCGGTAGCGAACCTGCCTTAAGCGCCACAGGTCGCGGGTTCGATTCCCGCTCGGAACATAATATGTTTGTATTGACCATGCAAGCATATTTTCCGGTCTGGGTGTATTTGTCCTTGTCCTTGTATGTGTTTCCAGACCCCGACACAGGATATCACTATCCTAATGGGGGCCGTTGAGTGTGCAGCGTTTGTTAGTTTGTTTGTTTAAAAAAAAATCTGGAAAAGAAATAAACAAAATACTTGAGATAACTAATAAAACGATACACAAATATTACCACAGTTGTGCGTATGTGTGCGTATATGTGTATGTTTTGTGTGTGTGTGTGTTCGTAGGTGTGCGTGATTCTACTTGAAATATAATTAATTTTTTAGAAGCGTGTTTGGATCAGATTATTCATCTTATGTTAAGCGATTACCGCCGCCGATGAACCACAGCACCAACGTGGGGTGGTTGTTAACTAGACCAGCATTAAGGGCCTTACCACCGGCGATCTAGAAATAAAATTCAGAATATTCGCTTTTATAGCGGCTCAGCAAATATGACTGCATCGTCTTACGATTAAAGTCCATAAATAATGCAATGCAAAATGAATCATTTGACGATGGACTTTGGAATTGTAGTAACATGACGCAGTGTAAATCTATGGAATTATTTCCTTTTTTTAAGTTAAAGGCTGATATTAGGGTTCCGTAGCTCTGATGGTAAAAAGGAACCCTTTTCAGATCACTTTCTTGCCCGTGTGCTACCATCGATTTTCTCAGGAAAGGGTGGACCTAACAAGTTTAAATATATACCAGATACTGATGCCTATAGTTTCTATTAGGTGTATTAAAATCAAGGTCCTGAGTCAACACGATAAAAATATATGGGCTAATTGACATGTGTCCCCTCACATACATAGTTGAAGCTAATTAAGAAAGGCCTCTGAGTTGTATGGGTGCTCATACAATTTAGAGGGCCAGCTTAGTTGGCAAAACCTCAAATAAAATTGTGCTATTGTGTTAAAGATATTAAAAGGAAATATTATAATACATTATATAATACTAGTGACCCGCTCCGGCTTCGCACGGGTATAAAATATATAGTCTATGTCATTCACTGAAAAAATTATTAAAATCGATCCAGTAGTTTTGATTTATTCATTAATGTCCGTGGCCCGCACGCGATATATGTAATTATTTACGACATAACAATAGAAATTATTTTTTTTTCTCCACTATTTAAACCTTCCTCTTCAATCACTTTATATATAAAAAACCGCATTAAAATCCGTTGCGTAGTTTTAAAGATTTAAGCATACAAAGGGATAGACAAAGCGACTTTGTTTTATACTATGTAATGATTAATACAGCGAGTCCGACTCGCACTTGCCCGATTTTTTAATATAATACGACAAGAAGATTATCGTGTGGTGTCGGTTAATTTATTAAACCTAACAATTTATTTTATATTAAGCAAATGATTTGCTTAAACAAAAACACATTAAGGAATTAATTGCTTAAACAATTAATTCATTTAAAAAACAGAGTTACTTTCTCTTTTTTAATATTATACAGTAAGGATAGTAAGCACTCATTAACAATATAGTTTAAAAAGATAAAAAAGACAATAATATTTAAATCAAAAGAAGCCGAGTTACTTGTTATAAATAGACTTAACAAAAAGACAAAGAATAACTCGTTCTGGATTAGTTAGCCAGCTGTCAAGTTTGAGATCTGCGACAGACGGACAGAAATACACGAGGCAAAACGAACAATTAATATAGTTTGATAAATGATTAACAAAGCTGTGTACAGTCGGTTGAAATATTTATGTTTAACTAGCCTCTGACCGCGGATTGACCTGCTCGATTTTTAATAATAATTAGTTCTCTATAAAATCTTTCATCCCCTATTTCAATCTTTCTAGTCTTAATACTTCTATCCGGATTTGAGAGGTTACTAGTTTTTACAAAGAGTGCTTGCCATCTGACCTCTGCAACCCTAAGGGCGAACCAGTATCTCATTGAATAAGAGGAAATTACCTATCCAGAGTTTACGATTACTATCACATATTCTTTATCTCGCGACAAGCTTTTATATTTTAGTAATAAATTGATGGGTTTTGTTAAATGTATGCCCTATACATTATTATACATTTAATTAAAATTTTATTTTTTAAAGCATTTAAATAAAACCTTTAGAGCATTTAATGAAAAGCTAGTTTTTAATAAAAGTTTTATTTTTTTATTAATTTATTTAACTTACTGTGTATATTAGGCGATTAGTTTAACGTGAAGCAATATTGATGATTATTATTTTCGCCAATCCAAATTGTGATGGTTGCAAATTCTGATCGTTGCAAATTGTGCTAAACATGGTTAACCATTGTTGACCTTCTCTTACGAGCTCTGTCTAATATTATAGATTAGGTTACGATGGGGCTGGCATGTCCGTGTCGGATAAAAGTCCCGAAATAAAAATAGATTTAAAAGAAAATTATGATTATTGTTTTATTGGAACGCTTTCGAAATGGTGTCTTAATTATGTGTTAGGAAGTACAGATCAGAATTCTTTGATGTGTAGGATCTAATCTGTGGCGATAACTGGATCTAAAATCTGTACTTTTATATTATTTTTTTGTAGCAGTTAAATAATTATTTGCTCTATTTTAGCTTTGATGTAATCGTCTATTACCACAACGGGTGTCATGCCACGGCTGTTGCCAAACATCGACACAGCAACGACTCGAATAACGCATTGTGGTAACGTGAAAATAGATACAGTACGAGTTACAACTCAATAATTGGACTTAAAAAAGAAACCAACTCATGTTTGTATTATCTTAATTCAATGTAAGTAATGTAAAAACAAGAACAGTAAGTAGTTACCAAAAGCCGGAGATGGCGCAGTGGAAAGAAAAAGTAGACTTACTAATAATTAATGAATTAATTAATCATTATTATTAAATATATAAGCTAATTGAAAGGCAATCGCTCCGTTTCGATTCCATTTCGAAAATCAAATATGCTTGTGCGATGTCAATCAAAACAATAGGTGTGGCACAATAATCATGTGGCATTTTAAAAGCTTATGCCATTTCAGAAATTCCGGGATTGTCTTATTTCGTTATCGATAATCGATAATTTAATATGACTTTGTCTAGGGCCCCTGGGGGTTACCTTTAACTCTTATTGCGATTCAAATGACGACCTAATGTAAGCTACATCTCTATTTTGTACCATGTAGTATATATTTACACGTCATGCTTATATAAAAGCGAAATAGAATTTTTACTAAAAGTTAATGGTAAGCTCGTTCAAATAAAAGTATATATTCTAAATCGGCTTATAAATGACGGAGTTCCGTGGTAACAAACATTAAGAAATAAATCCAATTTGAGAAACTCGCGAGTCGGTAACTAAACTAATGATAGCTTTAATTAACATGTATATTACTAAAATGTACATCGTCACAGTTGTCTCCCTTCACTCGGATCACAAATGACATGACGAAGGCTAAAAACAAAAAAAGCTACGCCAAAGATCCGTCATCCAACGGATCGTTTCCACTCGACGGGCTTGAGATCTGCGATAAAATGCGTATTTATAATATGAAATACCGATGTTTTAAGACGTTTTGTTAGTAAAGGGCAAAAGTAATAATGATATATACTTTATTTGTACACCAATATAACCAACACAAATAATTCAAGAAAGCTCTAAATGAAACATTTCGAAAAATTTTTTTTTTAGATTCTCCATTTACTACGTTAAAAAAACTATGGGTCTCATAAGGAAGCTCAGAGTCATCCAGCGGGCAACGGAACGGCTATAACCTGGACACCTTTAAGGCCAGAGTGAATAGAAACCTTCTAGGCATACGTGCTCCATCTTAGACCTCATCTTCGCCTTCCACCAAGCGAGATTGAGGTCAAACGTAAGCCTATTTTGCATAAAAAAATAAAAAATGGAGAGAGCTATGTATCGAGTATCTCAACGCGATCAAATCAGAAATGAGGAGATCCGTAGAAAAACCAAAGTAACCGACATAGATCTGAAGGTTGCGAAGCTGAAGTGGCAATGGGCGGGGCACATGGCTCGAAGAACCGATGGACGATGGAGCCCAAAGGTGGCAAAAATTAGCATGACCATAACCGACCATAACCGGAAATCGCGGCGTCGGCAGGCCTCCTAGCAAGTGGCGCTAGATCGTTTCCGGTGGCATCATTTAAGCGAGACCTATGTCCAGCAGTGGACGTCTATAGGTTGGTTAATCATGTAACCCCCATGTGGGTCATTCTGATTGATTAATTATTATGTATCATTTCTGGATTGTTAATGTGTTAAACATTGTAATGATAGTGGCATAATTAAGAGGCTTGCCCGTGCGAAGTTATTACGTAAACTTTCTTCGGTATCATACACTTTAGATGACTATACATTTGTTGTGAGGATGGAACTTGTCCTAAAAATAGTAATAAATATAACTAGCTTTGGCCTGTGACTTCCACCGTGAGAATTAATTGTTAATGAGGTACATTGTAATTCAGGATTGATTGTCTATTCACAATTTCAATATTAACTTTTGATTTAATAAAGTTGCGGTTTAGCGGTGTAGTCATGAAAATATAACATACAGACATTCGTATTTATAATTTTACTCTGAATTAACACTTAATTATCTCGCTTCTACAAATAACATGAAGGCTAAATAAATATAAAAAAAACATCGCAAGCAATCCGTTATAGGACGGATCGCTTACACTCGACAGGCTTGAAATCTGCGACAGACAGACACGAGGACAAGAGAAATCTGATATAGATTGCGAGCTTTAATTATATTGTGAAATTTGTCAGAGGATGGAGTTATATTTATCTTTCATATTTAACCGCCTGTAGGGCAGTGTAATTCGATTCCCGTTCGTGGCAAAAATATTCTATTGATATTTGTTTCTGTCTGGAGTTGTGCTTGTGTTTCCGATTTAAGCAAGTGTGGGTCCGTAGCAATCTTATTTATTTAAGGACCACCAATAGCTGCTACATTGAGATACAACTATATAAATAGTATTCGTAGTAAATTCCCAGTGCGCAGCTTTTGAAGGTAGCCACACCAATTACACACAGTATCTTAAGCAGCTTACAAATTAATAAAGAAAACGAAATTACAAATGACTCAAAAATAGATTGCTATAATGTGATACACAAAACAATTCATAGAATAGAATAGTATATATTGTAAAGTATCAATTAATAATTAGATTATAGTTAACCTTTATTATAAACTAAACATTTCAAAGCAACCAATTCATAAATTAATAAGATAAAATGTTGCAGATGTTCATGGGCGGCGGTGATCACTTAACATCAGGTGAGCCTCGTGCCCGTTTGCCCCCTCTTACATAAAAAAAAATGAACTATATAATCTTTATCAGAAGGGGTCCTTCAACCTCTATGGGTTTGCATCTAAGTATGAAGTGGTAAAGTAAAATCAACAGACTACTCGGACTTTTTGTTACGCTAGAGACATTGTTAATCCCCTATTAGCAGTAGCGGATTTTTTCTTAATAGGCTTTTTAGGCTGCTGTACCTTGCCTCTGCAATTTTCATGGCCTGCATTATTTTTACAATCTAACAAAAGGACGATTACTGGTTGGGGGGATGAACTAGCTGTTTTACACAAAAGAATGTCAAGTTAGAAGGGAAAGTCATCAGCAAATTTGTTGCAGATTTGTACATGTAAAACATCAGAAGACAGTCATGCAAAAATCTTTTTGATTTCTACGAAAAAAAATCGGACCTAAAATTTCCACCTCGAAAATGTGCCGCCCTAGGCTCAAGCCTGCTGGTAAATAATTTCAAGTAATTTGCAGTGTACCCGATTCAAAATTTTAGAAATATTTAGGATACTTTTGATACGTAGGCACTACTTTTAGTACTTTTGAAAGGTCGGCAACGCACCTGCATGCCTTCTGGTGTTGCAGATGTTCATGGGCGGCGGTGATCACTTAACATCAGGTGAGCCTCCTGCCCGTTTGCCCCCTCTTACATAAAAAAAAAAAAAAAAAAAAAACGTAGGCGGGTTTGGATACATGGATACCTTTTGTGTGAGGCCCGTAGCAATTAGTACTCTTGATACTAGGTTAACTAACTAGGTCTACTTGTAGTAGGCGTAGTACGTGACGATTTCTACTAAATCGCACTACTCGTACGATGCGTCAAGGAACTTCGTTCCAAAATCTTTTTTTATAAATCTGCGAAAAAATAAGACAAATTCCTGTAAGCGATCTAATAATTTATCGTTCCAAAGAATTCTATCTGATAGTATTATAAAGATTATTTTTTATTTAAATTTTAAGTTATATTTATCGACGAATCCGGAAAAGCTCTGGAATTTTGTTAAACAATTTTCCGCTTTATTGGACGACTGTTGTTTAGTGGAAGCGATAAGGCAGGCTTTTATCGACAATGGTTGCTAATTCCATTCTCGCTTGGGCATTGTTTTGACCATACTGTGTTTGTTTTTCACCGTTTTCAAAAATAAGGTAGACGATTTTTTGGGCTTATTTTTCGTTACCGCTTGGGAAATTATTCTGATAATAGTTTGTTTTTTATGCTGGTGGTTTTATGTGGTTTTTTTATACAGAGCGATTGCCATCTCCTCCGCAACCCTATGGACGGTTCGTCCTAACTCATTGGATAAGAGCAAATTGCCGATCATGCTTTAACATTTTAATAACAGATGTTATGATAACAACCGTGACGGACAGCTTATCGTGCTCTCTGAGCCACAGTGGACCGACAAGGACAAACACCCAGGCCGAGGCGGATATTTGTAAGATACATTTTGCCTTGAGTGGCACTCGAACCCGTGACGATCGAGAAGTAAGACAGGCTCGCTAACAACACAACTATAATACATTTGGTTCAAAATAAAACATTTTAATTAGTAAAGGGAATTTACGTATGTAATAAGATAAACTGACATTAAAATATAATGTTACATTTGTAAAAGCTGAAAAAATTCCAGCATTTAATCCCCTTCAGTGAAAAATATCGCTTCGAAACGAAAAGTATAAATGGAGTAGCGGAACGTCGTTTCCGAGAAATGCGCGAACAAAAATACACACAGCTGACATGTTTATTTAAATCCGCCATTTAAAAATAAGAGTGACACATTTTTCTTTATATTCAAAAGAATAAAAATAATATATTAGTTGCCTATAAAAATAGCAACAGTTTTAATTTACCTAGTAATTTATAAATGGATAAACCAATATTGATGAAACTTGGTATGCATGTAGTTTGCGCCTCAGATAACAACATTTTTATTAATGAAAAAAAAGTCCAAATTGACTGAATTGTTGTCGAAATCTAGGTATAAAAGAAGGATCTCGAACACTGGTCTGAATAACAGTGAGTTTCCCTTGTCAGCTATATTATTTTGCGAATCTTTGTTTCTGAAAGGTCTTGAAAAAACCTAATATTATGCCGTTAATTTGAAAATTATATAATTTATTCGTATTATTAGCGATTTTTTAAGAATAAGTCAATCTCCCTCATTACTGGTATCAAACACTACATTTTGTTATTTAGCTGTGATTATTTAATTTTTATTTTATGACGGTAGGTAACCAATCATACAGTCCGCCTGATGACATGTAGTCACCGCAACCTATGATTACATGCGCGTTGCCAACGTGTATCCCTCGGGGATAGGGGGGAAGCTATGAGAAGGAAGGCATCAAGGGAGGCCTCCTTGGCTCTCACTTTATTTATTTATTTATTTATTAAGGAATTCCAACAGAAGTACATACAAAATACAAAAAAATAAAAGTTTTACACAATACTTAGATGCTCCCCCAATTACTGGAGAACACAACATGCCATAAATAGTGTTGATAACTTAGTTTAGGTAAACTTACAAAATTAAACGATAAAATTAAACAAAAAAAAATTAAACTACATTAAAGACATAATAATAAAATAAAAAAAAAAAAACATAAAATAAATACAGAAAATATTGTCGCATAAAACGCAACAGTGCCTACTGATACTGTTACTTTTCCGCTTATTTTCTGTGAGAGGGTAGTACTTCCCCAGTCGAGCCGGCCCGTTAGTGGTGAGCGGAACATGGCTTACTACTGCAAAGTTTATAAGATGATACATTCCATCGTGTTTGGGCACAAATGTGTGCACATCTGAGCCTTATGTCTTCTTTTTTTCTACATTGACATTTGAAATGTCAAATCGGCAATAAGAAATGTCAGTATTCTATTTTGTCCCATCTGTCATCTGTCATCGGGTCTCATCATTAATGGCTTCCGTATACGCCAAGTGCAAGTCGGTTCCTGGTATTTAGCATTAGACTTTGAATAATGTTTTATAAATAAAAAATAAATTGTCTATTTGCTTGTCTGTATCTTATTATTACGATAGTTACTGGGCTTTGAGGAATGTTATAGAATATATATTTTGTACCGATCTTAAAAAAAGTTAATAGTGCCATAGCTTACTTTTGTCTAGTTATGACCTCTAAACTTTAAAAATATTATTTCAAATTTAAAAATATAAGAACAATTTATCCGACACCAATTCATTAACAAAAAAAAACCTTCTCATCGAACTTTCTGTCGTAATCTCTGATACTAATTTCCCAAAAACTTTCGGCGAACAAGAAAAAAACGTGAACCCGTACGTCACATGTTTTAAACCTCTTTTTCTGGACATTAGAAAGCATAAAACCACACGACCTTAATTTGTCTACAACTCAATTTCCTTTATTCCAAAAAAATACTTAATTATCTGTAACTACTCTAGACCACACATCATCACAAACGGAAAACAAATTTAATTTTACATACAATGTACAAATAAACGATATATTTTCATCCTTAAGACATTAAAAACAAAGCTTAAATTTAGATCATTTTATTTAACGAATAGTGAAGATAAGTTTGTATTATTCGTGTCTATAAAATTTAGAGTTCTTTCAAGGGAATGACTTAACATTATATTTTTATACAGGACTCACCTTTGTATCCTTAAAATATATATACATCGAAATATAATCTTAATTCAATGAAAGATAAAGTATAGTTTCGTATAAAGGTTTATAGGTTGAAATTTGTAACATTTTGTCGACGGTGGTGGTCCAAAAAAATCTGTCATCGGGAAATAAAAATGGCTTTTAGGAAACTAAATTGTCAATGTTTTTGACAGCTCGAAACAAAGGAGTCCGTTTCTAAAAAGTATTTAATGGATTGAGATATTTGTGATAGCTGATGAGTTTTTTACTGACGTTTTTTTTATTAGACCTCGACAGTTAATGGTCTGTAATGGTTTTTATTATTTTTTTCATTATAATTTATACACAAAATTAATTCACAAAAATATGGATTAAAATGTAATGTGGCATGGAATAAATATACGTTGAATTTCATACGGGATACATAACTTAATTGTACATTTAAAAAATGTGTTAAGAACATATTTGAACAGAGGTTTCTTGCCGGTTTCTGTCTGCGGAATCTACCTTCCGAATCTGCGGTAGCTTAACTTAGACGCTACAACAGACTGTATATTTGACGATTCAGAAGTGCTAAAAGAGAACAGTTTGAGTTGAGTTTGAGTTTGCTCAGAGGAAAACTCACCTTCTTGATAGACTGCATAGAAGTCTAAATTCCTTAAAAACTCATTAAGATTATTGTGAGCAGTAGAAAATTAGAATGTTAAATATTAAAAGTAGTAGTTGTACATTTTTTTAGATCGCACTCACCAAGATTTTGCGAATACAATAACTACCTACACAAAAATGATGAGTTAAAAGAAAATCCTCTTAAGAATGTTACAAAAGAAAAACACGGTATCACAAAAATTAATAAAGCGAAAAATAAAACTCTATGCACTTTAAAGAGATCTATTTTATGAATGGTACCCTATTCTCCTGGTTATTCTATAAGAATATTATAATAAATGTGAAAAAATATCATAACGATCAAAAATAATTTATCTCAAGTGAGAATTGAACTCAATATTACCTTTAAATAAATAAATAAACAAACGTTGCACACTCAAAGGCCCCCATTAGGATAGTAATATCCTGTGTCGGAGGTCCGGAAACATTCACAATGACAAGGACAAATACACGCATACCGGAAAATATGCTTGCATGGTCAATACAAACATATCATGCTCCGAGCGAGAATGGAACCCGCGACTGGTGGCGTTTAAGGCAAGTTCGCTAACGCTGTGCCACAACGTCGTCAACCTTTAAAGTCAGACTAGCAGATACAGCTAAAGTGATTAAGAAAATAATAAATTACTCACACGAGCTAAACTCTGGCGAAACAAAATATAAATAGACCCGATAGTCTGTTAGGTAGGCTGTCTATTTTTAACCGGATTAAACGAATCGAAAGGAGGATAATGTCTTTCTATATCTGTCTGATACCTTTTTATAACAGATGCTGTACAAGAAATGTAGATCTTTACTACTGGCATAGTTATATTTTAAAAGTTAGTTTTAGTAACATAGTTATATTTTAAAAGTCTCTTTCAGTCTCCGTTTCTATAGCATTTTTTTCTTATATATCTCCTCGAGTTGTATCACTGTTAAGCAAAAGTTTTCTTCTTCGAGCATTATTTCCAGTATTTACCTAGAGTCCATTATACGCTTATCCTGATTTGATAGGCTAGTTTTTATACAGAGCGATTGCTATCTAACTTCCGCGACCCTAAAGCCGATTTAAAACAAATTAACTATCAAGAGCTAACAATAATTAGCAGATGTTATGACTGTGATAACAATCGGAACTGACACTGACGTGTTCTCCGAGTCACGGCACCCACAAGGAAAACCGCCACGACCGAGACAGAAGGTGATTTTTTTTGCAATATCAGTCGGTGCTAAGTATAGCATCGGCACATAAAGCTGTTCCCTAGATTTCTCCACGATCTCATTATCAGATCATGACCTGATCCATAGGAGCATCTTGGGATTATACACATTGAAACAAAAATAAGAATCTTCCAAATCAATCCAACTGCGTTCGAGTAATCGAGTAATATTGACAACCTCTTTTTGAAGTTGGATAAATAAATAAATAAATAAACGCTACACACTCAACGGCCCCCATTAGGATAATTATATCCTGTGTCGGGGTCCGGAAACATTCACAATGACAAGGACAAACACAACCAGACCAGGATAGAAATACATCTGTAGAAAATTATTTCTGAACATTTTGTTTATTGATCAGCATGGGTTCCGTAGATACATCGACAGCTAATAAAAATTTATAGCATTCCAATACAAGAACTGTTAGATTTCTTTCAATTGCCGCTAATTTTATATACTCTAATGTTTTAAATTTAGCTTTGTTACATTTATAGAGATACTTTTTATTTTTTTATTTTAGCATAATAATTATGTCATATTGGATCACACCTTATACATATTATGGTTAAGCTACTTCATGCCTATTCAATCTATGACGGTGACCGTTTATATATTGAAAACCTGACTGACTTATAAACATCCAGCCTAAACCGTTGGACCTAGACCGCTGATTTTTTCACAGATGTTGCTTTTAAAATGTAAACGCGCGTTAATGAAAGGATTTTTGAAATTCAATCCTTAAGGAGGTGAAAAGAGGGTTGAAATTTTGTTAGGAATTTCATCATTTTTGCAACTAGAAGCAAGTTTATTTTTCATCCAGCGAACTAAAAAATTCAAACAAAGAAAGCAGTGTTATTATATTTTTTTACTTCCACACCTGACGGTGTAATGGGGGTTCAAAGTTTCTATTATAATCGTTATTAACGCAGGCGAAGCCACTGGCAGAAGTTAGTTGATACATTGGCTTGGTATTATTGCTGAGACTCTCAGTTTAGCACTTTAATTATTTTTGATACGTAAAGTCTAAGGCCTATATTGACGACTCTGATACCAGGGGGACATAAACTGAGCTACATCGCAATTTTTTTTTTTTTTTTTTTTTTTTTACCATGATATATATGTATATTTATACGTCATGCTCATATAAATTCTGAATCAATTTACTGTCAGAATTGAATTGGATTGATTTGATCGTCATTTGAATCGCAACAAGAGTTAATGGTAAGCCCCCAGGTTGACGAATGAACATAGAAGAGATAACTGTGGTGAGTGTGCAGTCAGTCAGTCAGACCATCGGTCAATTTATCAGAAAGTCAGTCACAGAATTGAAAATTGTGTACAAAAGAGTCACCTGTTTGACTTTAATGTAAGGATTGTAGTAAATATAATTAGCAGTTTAGTCATTAAAATAATTTATAATATAATATACTTTATAAAAACAGCGGCAGTATTAATTTATAAATTATTGTATTCTACAGTTAGTCACCGCCTAAAATATAAAATGATTTATTAAAAGTAACAAAGAACAATTTAATTCCGTGTTTGTTTATAAGAAAATTCTTAGTTTTCTTAGTAATGGATTTAATGAATTAGCGGGTTTTTCTTAAACACGACAGCTGCCTTCAAATGCCTATGGCATATGTACACAAAGACGAGTGTTTTGGTAATTCGGAACTAATTAGGTAACGTACCTATTCTACGTGACTGGTTAAGGGAGGTGAGAGAAGGTGTATATATATATATTGTATTTATGTATAGTATGTATTATTATGTATGTATGGCGGCAGTAGGCAAAAAAAAAAAAAAAAAAAAGGTGAGAGAAGGTGCTGTTTCCAAATACTACGCTTGGTCTTAGAGGGATGGGGGGGTTCGTTGTTAGGTTTACGTCACGTAGTCACAAAAATCGAAACATACTCGTTTTTACGTAAGTTTAACCTTTTTGTAAAAAACGTTTTTAAATCATGTTTATTAATAACTTCGTTGAAATTTGAGGGGAAATTAGAGAGAGTCGTGGGCTAAACTAAGGTTGGTCGCCGATAAGCTAAAAAATGGGTCACGTAGTATTGAGTACGCTCCCTTGAGAAATGAATTTGTGATGTTTAATTCGTTTTCTATCTCCGAAGTATCATAACTTTACGAGTATATATTTATAGTCATAGTAATATAATTATATTATCATAGCCTTAATGATTCAATTACTGGCAGTTGAACCTATGAGAGTAGAGAACCCACCTTCAGAATGGTGTTGTAGCTACTCGGGACCCTGAGCACCAGAGGCAACCCACGACTTAGCGAGCATCCCTGAATGCAACGTGAATTACCTGGGCAGTCCCATCACCACTGTAAACGCATGAAGCCGATGTGTCTTACAGTCTCGGTGTGTTTGTCCTTGTCGTTGTGTGTTTCCAATCCTACTGGGGCCATTGAGTGTGTAGCGTTGATAATACATTGGTTTGTGCATAGTATTATTTACTGGTAGCTTGTAAATAAAGCGTTAAAAGATTACCCAACAGATAAACATCTGGCTCAGCTAATTATAGACTAAACCGTGTATCGGAATGCTCAATATGTGTACACTAATCATTATGTTTCAAAACTTTAAAATGATCCCTTTGATCTTTGACTCGTCGGTGATTTATGATAATAAAAGTTTGGCAATAACAGGCGGGATTTAAAAACGATTTGAAATAATGCATCCGTTTCTTTTTTTAAAAGTTTCTAAAGAAAGTTAACACCAAAGCGTATGCACGTGCGTTGCTGAACTTTAAGAAAAGAATAGGTTCTTCTCTTGAAGGTTCCCAAGTAGTATCGCTTCGGAAAGACCGCTGGCGGAAGTTGGAACTTGAAGTTGTTACTAGCATTTGTTCCTCGCTTTATTACTATCGATAAAAATATGATTGGATCCCAATATTAACTTTCAACCTGTAGTTTCAGCCCCTTTCAGTATTTTCGCCAAAAAAAGTATCACGTAAATAGTATACGTTTTTTCATAATATGTATTGCTGTTGCCCTTAGGGGCCTTGACAGCGTCACTGGGTACAGCTATATAATAGTTTTCAATAATTATTTATCATTTAGAAAAAGTTCTACTATTTACTCGACTGTCTATTCGAGCGAAGCCACTGGTAATAGCGAGTTTAGAATATATGTTTAGGGTCGTTTTTCGGAGCAGGTTTTATTGTGATGTAACAATGTTACTATGAAGGTGTGATTGATTGTTCGTTTCGAGATAATGTAAAGGTTTGTAATGCTTTTACATATGAATGGGGGCAACCTTAATGTATACATATATACAAATAAATTGAAGTGTTAGTTTGTAATATCAAATATATATTTTTTTTAATGGATATGTCGGGATATTACATGTTGCAATTTGGATATTATTCGCTCTCAACCAGATAAATGGTGGTAGTTTCATATTTCATGTGAGTCTCTCTGCTCCCATCTACATTCACTGTCAGTACGTTTTTATAAATAGCTATACAGTCTTCTTCTTCTTATCGAGTGGTTAGTGGCCAACCTAGTGTCAGAGTTGTTCAGGTCGCCCGTATAGGCCTCTGACTTGACTTATCGACTGTCATGAAATTGATAACAGCCGGGACCGACTTTTCACGTGCTCTCTGAACGGAGACACTCAGTTGAAATAGCACTATGTGATCTACCATCTAGTGACTGACCTCGCCTAAAATTGCTTAACCCACCTATCGTTTACCGATCACTGAGCGCACCCGGCTATGAGCGTCTCAGCTATGCACTGGACGCATTTCTAACGATTACGTCTTGGTGTACGGACTGTTGCCTTGTCCAACGATCCTTCTCAACCCATCCTGATCTTATTGTCATTATGGTGGTGTTAAAATGATACTACGGTCACCATATTATCTATACTATTATCATTATTTGCGATACATATAAAAATATATAATATTAAGTACGGTATTCATAACAAAAGCCATTTTAAAATTTCTGTTTGTCAATCTGTTTATCCCAGATAATCTTCGAAACGGATTACCGTTGTTAATATGCCTTCCTCTGGCAGATTGCTGGTGTTATAAGGAGTGGGTTAGGCTACTTTTATTTTAATGAAATAGGTTTCCGTAAAATAAAGAAAAATCGGTACACCGCGCAAGCGATAAATACTTCAATTTGATTGTACTTTATATTATATTGAAACAGCGAGCGAACGAAATTTAAATTTCATAGTAATAGAATTGGAATTTTAGCATCATTATCAACGAGCGTTGGTGGTGTAATGGTCAGCATAGTTGCCTTCCAAGCAGTTGATCCGGGTTCGATTCCCGGCCAACGCACACTTTTTAGTACAAAATTTCATTTTCCATTTCATTTTTTTTTTATTAGTTAACTATATAGCTTTCTCAAAAAATTTTGGAAAAATCAAAAAACTTTCGTGATAAATTTATCTTTAGGCGCGGTTAGTCTTCGTGTTGGTGACCACATAGTGATATTTCAGTCATGCGTGTCCGTGCTGTGAAGAACACCAGGTATGAAATAAAAGGGGTAGAATAAATTAATGGTAAATGCTCTCTTTTATAATGTCGGTTAATAACCCGATCAAAGGAAATATAAGATAAGGAAATTTATATTTATTACCTTAGAAGGATATCTCTCAATAGGTAATGTATATCACGTACACTGCCTTGAACAGCTTAGACTTTTAATAAAGAAGAATCATTATTTGTGAACGTGATTCTTTTGCTATAGATTGAAGCAATCAATTATTTACTTTACACTTACAAAGAGATTTAAGAACTAATATGTCGAGGTTGGCAACGCGTGAGTGGCACCTACTAATGGTGCTGCAAGCGCTCATAGGCTGCGGCAGCCACTTACCATCAGGTGGGCCGTATGCTTGTTTGCCAACTTCTAACATAAAAACACAATGCGTACTGGTGGTCGCCTTTTATTTCAAGAGGACAGCTGGGAAGGTCCTACCGAAGTTACTCTACCGCCGTATGCTTACTTGTCAACTTAGTAATATAAAGAATCCAGGATTATTTAATCCAGGTATTACATTGTCTGGATTCTTTTTTTATAATATAAAATAATAGATATACGTTTTAGCGCGTTGATATTGAAACTTAAACGGCTTTCTCAGTCACAGCTTTGATTCCCGTTGAAGGCAGATTTATACACTGTCTCGTCCGTCTGACTGTGTGTACACAGATTTGCTCAGTACGAGGTGGACCTGGCAGGTGGAAATTTACACCAGATCCTGAGGTCTATGATGGATGAAACGTTTACACAAAAAGTAATAGGGGTTTGGTATCCACAAAGAAAGAAATCTATTTTAAAAATCACAATACTTTTAGACGTTCACCGGTCTTCCGGTATGACAACTCGGTGTATTGATATCTCTTCTTAAATATAATTTTCAAATACATACAGACGAATTATTATTATTTTTTTCTCGTCTAAGTATATTTAATAAGGTTCTTTTTAATTTCCAAAGACGTAGCCGTGTCACTGCCGTGGCTGTTAATACGGGACTCGCTGAAAATCAGTGTTAGGGCCACAGCGTCTTAACGAATACTGAGCGAGCGTCCGATTGACATGGAATGCACTGTTGCATCGTACCATGTTCACAGTTTTGCGTTCAGTCGTATGTATTACGTTGTATTGTTTTTTTAATATTTTATTTGTTTTGAAATCTATTTTTATGTTAATTACTATTTTTGTTTTATGTTTTTTATTATACATACCGCTTGGCATTAAATCATTGTACTGTAAACTAACGTAATGTAACGGTGTTTTGCTGTGTCAATAAAGTTTTTATTATTATTATTATTAAATCGCAGACGTAAAAATACATTACTGTTGGTTCTGTCATTACTCCGACGTTTTGTCAACATTATAATCGTTTAAGATAAAGGAAAACCACAGAACTAATAAGAGCAAATGAGATCATCTTTTCTTCGACCGAAAAATGTTCACGTGAATGAAGTCGCGTACGCCTTTTGAGAAATTAAGCAAACATCTTTAAACGATGATTGTAACGATGACGACTTGAAGCCTCAATAGCTCAACTGTAGAAAGGCCGACTTCACTCCGTCAACGCGAGAGTCGCGGATTCTATCCTGACCCCCTTGGGCTATTGTCGTACCCACTCCTAGCGCAAGCTTCGAGCTTATTTGGAGGGGCAATAGGAATATTAGTAATGCCTTGAAAAAGTATAGCAAGTATTCTTTTAAAAAAAACGTTATACACATATTGTGGTAACGGCGTTGTGGCGCAGTGGTAGCGAACCTGCCTTCAACGCTACAGGTCGCTGGTTCGATGGCCGTTCGGAACAGATGTTTGTATTGACCATACAGGCATGTTTTCTTGTCTGGGTGTGTTTGTCCTTTTCATTGGGTGCTACCGGACACAGGATATAACTTCCCTAGTGAAGGCCGTTTAGTGTGTGGCATTTATTTATCTATTTATTTCATTATGAAATTGTACTAGGTTCAGGTTCGCTACCGCTGCGCCACAACGTCGTACAGAAATATGAAACAAGAAACAAAAAATAATTAGTGTTTCGGTTAGAGAGCCCAAATGTCTTATGACAAAGCATTTGTCTTGAACATAAAAATCATTTTCATGACTTCGCTAATCAACTGAATTTTTGATGTCATAGGTACTTATGTGATTGACCCCGTTGTGGCGTTGTGGGTAGCGAGTTTGTCTTTAGTCGCCATGGTTGCGGGTTCGATTCTCACTCGGGCATATGTTTGTTAAAATGTCTGTCTCGGTCACCGTGCCTCGGAGAGCACGGTACGCTGTCGGTCCCGGTTGTTATCACATAACATCTGATAATAATCGTTAACTCTTGATAAGTAAATTGGTCTTATCCAATGAGTTACTGGTTTGCCCTTAGGGTTGCGGAGGTCGGATGGCAATCGCTCCGTGTAAAAACTAGTAGCCTGTCAAATCCGGATCAAAGTAATAAGCAGACCCTGGGTAAAATAAAATACCGGGAATAATGCTAGGACGTAGATAGGTACTTAAGTGATTCTCAAAAATTTGAAACGAGTCATTCATTAATACAAGAAAAACATTTGACTCTCCGAATGCAGTATCTTCTTAATAGCCTGGTATAAATCAATTCATTTAAGACAAAAAAAGATATATTTAAACTTTTGTCACAATGAAGCTATAAAACTTTCGTTTTTAATGGTTTTGATGGCGACTAAGTGGCGACTCACAAATCACTTGATGAAAATAAATATATAATTAGTATATGTGTCTATAGATGTTGAAGACTGCTGTGGCGTGCTGGTAGTGATCCTGCTTTGAGGAGCAGATGTTTGTTATAAGTTACTGTTTCCTTGTGGGTCTTAACGCCGTGCTGTGAAGAGCACGTTAGGCTATCGTTTCCGGTTATCATAAAATCTGATAATATATATTTCAATCAACAAAACTTTTGTATAGTTTGCTTTGTCATTTTTAATTCAGTTTATAGCCTTTTAATAAAAAATAATAATCGTTCATAATTATTTGTAAATGTTTTAATAATAATAATAAATAAATAAACGCTGCACACTCAACGGCCCCCATTAGGATAGTAATATCCTGTGTCGGGGGTCCGGAAACATTCACTATGACAAGGACAAATACACCCAGACCGGAAAATATGCTTGTATGGTCAATCCAAACATATTATGCTCCGAGCGGGAATCGAACCCGCGACCTGTGGCGTTTAAGGCTGGTTCGCTACCGCTGCGCCACAACGTCGTCAATGTTTACACACAGGTGTGTTCTATTCTTTGTTGAGTTTGTGTGTGTTTCTGAATCATTGACATAGGATATAACTGTGTTAATGGATTCTCCATTATATCTGGAACGAACTCCATTATACTAGTAAAAGTCCAATTTAAAGGCTGTGTCGTGTGTATCAGATGTAGCTGAAGGGATGCATTAGAAGTTGACCTGCATGATCTTCAATAATTGGCGAGAAGTAGCACAGAACAGGCAAAATTGGAAGTCTCTGACTTTGAAACCAAGATTAATTATGGGTCGCTGAGCCAGCGATGTAAAAGTACTGGAGGCCGATGAGCTTGAGGCGTTTATTTTAGTAACGATATTGCCATTTCTATTACTTTCCGCTCATCTGTAACGGAATTGTTGACAATTTTATGCATAAATGCAAAGGCTATTGTATGTAAATTCATACCTTGTTTGGTCGAAATGTCCAATTTCTATAATTCAACATTATCGCTACAACCATGTCAAACTAATGCTTGAACAATTCTACAAACAAATCGTTTCGAAAGTTTTGATATACCAATACGACAAGGTTCTTACCACTAAATACTTTTTAGCTAATGATTTCCGTGAATATAGATTAGTAATGAAATTGTTTATAGTAAAAGAATCCTTCTGTCTCAGATAGTATGGACGATAATCCTGTGAATGAATTTTCTTACTTTAGATTACTGTAGCTTTGTAACGAACCGTGCTATTGTTTCATTGTCAGGTAAAGAGATATGCATTTTGTTGAAAAGAATTGTTAGAACGCGAGAAAAGGTGTAATTTCTACGTATTAATCGTTTCGGAAAGGTTTTTAAATGTCTGTATTTATTGGATTCGAATTTTGAATATATTTTTGTAGCTTTTACCTGAATCCGATTTCTCTTACACTGCTCTTTGTTGGTAAAATCAACAGTGTCTTGGCCACGCCTACTATTGGATTCGACCGACCTAAAGTATCTAGAAACTTTTCCAAATCCATCAAAAAATCATTAAAATAGGTCAAATATGTTGTAGTTACAAAATCATGTATAGAAGTATTATATATAATAATATAATTATGCCTCAGCAGCATAACGGTAGGAGAGCCGACTCCGCTCCTTTAACGTTATTGTCTTACCCACTCCTAGCGCAAGCTTCGAGCTTATTTGGAGGGGCAATAGGAATGCAATGCTTTTTCAAGGCATACTAATATTCTTTAAAAAAAATTGTTATGGGTCAAATATTGAGAAGCGGGAGTGTTAGTCATATGTAGAAGAATCTTAAATAAAAGCTAAAAAAACGCAATTGCAGTTTCAACTACCTAATTGCAAATCTAAGCCAAAAGTTTTATGTTTACGAGTAGTCCAATGATAAACACACGCACATCACTTTTATATAAATATAAAAGTACTGTTTACTATAAAATTTTACTTTTAGCAAAAAACGATCTCGAAATATACCAGAAACAGCGTTCCTTAACACTGGGCTATCATGACTCAAAACGCACTTGACGCATGCAAGCTCAAGAGGGCTTTTTATGCTTTTACTGCGAGCTTTGAAAGCTGTGGCGCCGAGGATCAATTCAAAGCTTTGTTTAAACTGTATTGTAGGCATTATTCATATACTCGTGATGTAACTGAGACTATTAATATTTTTGTGGTCAGAAAAGTTCACGAATGTTGACAATAATTATTTTGAAAAAATCAAAAATAAAAGGCAAAAAATATTTATTGTCTACAACAGAAGTCGCCACCTTATCTGCTAATGTTTTACATAGCTCTGACTCCCGATGTAGAAAATATTTAATTTTTTGCTGTTTCTTTGTTAATTTTTTTTAATGTAATGGCTGTGGGCACACAAGCGTACGGTCAGCAGTCATCGCAATCTATGAACGCTTGCGATACTTAGAGTATCACATGCAAGGGATGAAGGAATGAGATGGGACAAAATAGTAGAACAGAGGGGGTAAGAGGTTGGGCCTCCGGCGCTCTCACGCATCACACGAAATGATACTGTTACTTTACGGCGATTTTCTTGGAGAGGGTAGTACTTCCCGGTCGAGCCGGCCCATTTGTGCTGGGTATAACATGGCTCTACTTCTACATATATAATATTGTTGTACTTAAGTGTCTTTCAGTGATTGTAGTACAGATAGGTGCTAGCTACGTAGCCTGTTAGAACGTACTTCGTTACGATACTAAATTCTCACACACTTTCTATGACACAGAACAATTATACTGGAAGTGTTAATTGGCATTTTCAAAGCCTCAGTATCTTGACGGCAGCGGAATTCCCCTTGGCTATATATAGGCTATGGTTCCTACTTATAGCAAGGTAAGTTTCGTTTTAGGGAAAATGTGTAAAGACTTTGTATTCGACTAAGTTGGCGTACGGCCCCCATTCATTTGTAGACGTCACTCACGTGTTACCAACCTCGAGATATTGGTTCTTAATTTACTCTTGCTCAGCAATAACACTAGCTACAGTGTCCTTCAAATCGAAACACATTAATGAAAACACACACAGAGTCACAGTTAGTAGAGCCATGATTCTCCCAGAAAAAAAGGGCCGGCTCGTCTGGGGAAGAATTACCCTCTCTTTTTTAATTGGCGTCAAGTAACAGTGTCCTGTTTGTTTTTCGTGCGATTGTGGGAGTTCGGGAGGCCCAATCTCCCACAACCTCTGCTCCTTTATTTTTTCACTTCTCATCGCTTACCTCCTATCCCTTGGGTTGTCAACGCGCATGTGATACTTCAAGTATCGCAAGATTGCGGTGACTGTTATATTATTTCCAGAAGCTAGTATTTTTAGCTACATGTAAACACATACACACATATTCTGATATTTCATTGCGAAGAAACAATATCAATATTTCTGCGTATTGTAATGTTCCGTGTCAAGAGGCTACGACTACACAGTAGAATGACTTTTGTACTTAAAACTGGTTTAAGTTTCGTGTATAGTGTAGGCCTGACTATGGAAATGTTCCAAAATTTTTATATAAATATTAACACACACAATAAGCTTAACCATCCTGACTGGAACACTTATCTGATGTATAAAACGATATAATTACATACTAAAACATATTTGCTTTAACTTTTAAGTATTGAACTGTGTATTGAACGTTGACACGCTGTTAATACCCACGCGTGTGCAAAACTTTATTTTCGATTTACATTCTCTTCTTCACCATTGCTTACGGTAGATTATTTAAATAAAAAGAAAGCACAAATTAATGCTAGATTAACAGGTAATGTAACAAGTACATCTCCATGTGACCGTATTGGATTAGTATCACACAAAAAATAAAAAGTCGATTATCTGATTGGGAAAACAATACTGACAGCTTGAAAAAGCAATACTTTTAATTATTAACTTAAACCGACAAAGAAATGCAGAAACCGCGTATAGAAGTTTCCGTTGTTCACAGAACCGATTTCATAACAGCAACTTCGTCTTTTATGTTCTCAAACAAAATTGCAATACGTAAAACTCATAATCGCTCTACTCGTAAAACCGCCGGCATAAATTCACAAAGACAAACTAGGAAAAGTCAAGGCGATAAATTAGCTGTTAAGACTTTTCGCTTTCTATGTAACCAAACATAAACAAAACATAATTAACCTTTAAAGAGCACCTCTACATAGACCACTACAGACTAGTCTCTTTTTTTTTTTATGTTAGAAGTTGGCAAACAAGCATACGGCCCATTTGATGGTAAGTGGATGCCGTAGCCTATGAGCGCTTGCAGCACCACTAGTAGGTGGCACTCACGCGTTGCCAACCTCGAGATATTAGTTCTTAAATCTCGTCCGCCCAGTAATTTTACTAGCGTACAATGCCCTTCAAACCGGAACACAGCAATGCCTATTTGGCGGTAGAATATTTGACACTGCAGTGGTACCTACCTAGCCAGCCTCTTGGAACAAAAGACCTACCACCAGTGTGACTGATTGCACTGGTGGAATAATCTCTGCTCTGACAGAGGTTATCCCAACAGCGGGCGATGGGTATCCCGACGCCGCAAAACGGTTTTCAGAAAGAAAAATTAGGCCCTAAATGACTTCCAATAGGTTTAAATGTGAATATATTATTGTTAAAATACATTTAATTCTATATTATTTTAATCTTATAATTATTAATAATGATATTTAAAAAATTAGAATATTTGCTAGAAATGTATTTAAAATTAATTAAAAATATTGATATAGTTGGTTATAATAAAATATAATTTTCAAAATTACACGCCATTGCATGCTGTTTGTATACTGTACTTTTATAAAAATTACTAACATCTATTTTATACTTCAATTCAATTCTTAGGTTAATGGCTTCCAGTTGTGCCAATTTAGCACAGAGTACTTCGCCAATGTCGTATTTTATACTTACAATTTTGCAATAATGGCTATGATTGTAGATAAATGGACTGTCAAGATTATGTGTTTTGGCACACAGATTTTTCATTAATTGGACTACACACAAGATCTCACAAAAACGTTAGTTTTCTGTAAGATTATGAAAAACCATTCTTTTGGACCTATCCACTTTGTTTGGGATAGATATGTTTTAATGGAATAGATTTGACACCGTTGTGGCGTTGTGGGTAGCGAGTCTGATAGCGAACCTGCCTTAAATACCACAGGTCGCGGGTTCGATTCCCCCTCGCAGCAGATATTTGTATTAACCATATATGCATGTGTTCCGCTCTGGGTGTTGGTCCTTGTCCTTGTGTGTGATTCCAAACCCCCGACACAGGAGATCACTATCCTAAAGGTGTGATCTCCTGTAACTGACTGTTGTCTGTAGCGTTTAAAAAAAAATTAGTAGCTTAAAAATATCTGTAGTTTGGAATTATAAATAAAAAATAATAAATAAATAAACGCTACACACTCAACGGGCCCCATTAGGATAGTTATATCCTGGGTCCGGAAACATACACAATGACAAGGACAAATACACCCAGACCGGAAAACGTGCCTGTATGTTAATACTGATATCTGCACCGAGCGGGAATCAAACCCGCAACCGTCGAGGCTTAAGGCAGACTCGCTACCCACAACGCCACAATGGTGTCAAATACGTATACGGTGTGAATTATAAATAAAAAATAATAAATAAATAAACGCTACACACTCAACGGCCCCCATTAGGATAATTATATCCTGTGTCGGGGGTCCGGAAACATTCACAATGACAAGGACAAACACAACCAGACCGGAAAACATGCCTGTACGATTAATACAAACATCTGCTCCGAGCGGGAATCGAACCCGCAACCGTCGAGGCTTAAGGCAGACTCGCTACCCATAACGCCACAATGGTGTCAAATACGTATACGGTGTGAATTATAAATAAAAAATAATAAATAAATAAACGCTACACACTCAACGGGCCCCATTAGGATAGTTTATCCTGGGTCCGGCAACATACACAATGACAAGGACAAATACACCCAGACCGGAAAACATACCTGTATGTTAATACAGACATCTGCTCCGAGCGGGAATCGAACCCGAGACCTGTGGCGCTTAAGACAGGTTCGCTACCGCTGCGCCACAGCGTCGTCAATCGTTATGTTTTCTAATTCTAAAATACTAAATATATCGAAGTAATAATGCAGAAAGTTATGTCTGATAATTTGAAAGCTCTCCGAGGTTGTATTTATAGTTTTATCAGTAAACTTTCACTCGATCTTTTTGTTGTTAACTTCTCGGTTGAATAAAAAGCACTTTGAATACTGTTTAAAAAGATTTATTATAAATTAATAACAATCTAGACGAAGAGTTGACGGTTTACTAGTTTTTACACAGAGCAATTATATAACTCATTGGATAAGAGCAAATTACCTATCGAGAGTTAACGATTATAATCAGATGTTATGATAACAACCGGGACCGACAGCTAAACGTGTTCTACGAGGCACGATGGGGAGATCCACAAGGACAATACCATACCGAAAAGATATTTATAACAAACATATACTCCGAAAAGGAATTGAACCCGCGACTCACTATCAGCACACCAAAAAATCACTGGAGTTGATCCTTCTTGATTCCTGTTATCTAGCTACCTGTAGTATCTGGGACAAATTTGTATCATCTTGAGTATACTGACTTTCAAAAATGGTTTTCAAAAATCATAATATTTTGATTTAACCAAACAAAGCCTCTGAAAAGACGAAATTTCACGGGTTGTTATCGCAAGTGATATAAATAATCGTGTAAACAAACATTGAGACGTCATGTATATATTTTACGTATCTGTTAGGAGCATAGTATTAAATTTATCGATAAATATTACGCGCTCAATGACCCTCACTATACGATGAATAGTCAGGGTCGGTGGTCCGGAAATACGTACGAACATCCATAACTTAATAGTTTTTGTTTTATTTTTTGTTATACGTTGGCAAGCAAGCGTAAAGCCCACCTGATAGCGGTTGCCGTAGCCTATGAGTGCTTGCAGCACCATTAGTAGGTGCCACTCACGCGTTGCCAACCTCGAGATATTGTTTCTTAAATCTCCATTATCTGCCCAGTAATTTCACTAGCCTACAGCGCCCTTCAAACCGGGACACAGTAATGCCTTAGCACTACTGTTTGGCGGCAGAATATTTGACACTTTAATGGTACCTACCTAGCCGGCTTCTTGCAACAAAAGACCTATCACCAGTGTGACTGACTGCACTGGTGGAATAAATAATCTCTGCTGTGACAGAGATTATCCCAACAGCGTACGATGGGGTCGTCACGTTCCGACGCCAGAAAATCCAGGTGTAACCAGGGATGTATCCAGGATATCTTTATAGTTTTAAGAAATTCAAACATTTCGTAATCTTTTTGCCTTGCTTTGGCCTAACTGCCCGTGATATCACTACCGAACGCCCGAACGGAGACGCCATTAACTATGACGCCATTAACAAAAGTGACGTGTCGAAAATGTTGACTGCCAGGCTAGTATGCAGCTTACAACGTCATCAGTCGAGAGTAAAGAGTGTTTTTTTCAAACCTAAAGGTAATGTTTAGAGGTCCAACCCGCATATAATAAAGTATATTATGATTTTAATTTGAAATAATTTTTCATAAAAAATAACTATTTAATAAAAGAAGGTAATGCACGATTGAAAAGCAAATCTAATATTATTATAAACACTCAACGGCCCCCATTAGGATAGTGATATCCTGTGTCGGGAAACATATACAAGGATAAGAACAATTACACCCAGACCAGAAAATATGCTTGCATGGTCAATACAAACACATGCTCCGAGCGGGTATCGTGGGACCTGTGGCGTTTAAGGCAGGTTCACTACCGCTGCGCCACAACGTCTTTGAATTATTATTGTCATTGAATTGTAATAAGCACCGACGAATCAACGATCATTGTAGTGTATTTGTAGCCTTTAGCTTCGACGATTGCGGTTTCGATTCCAGCTTCAAACAGATGTTTATATTGTTGTTTATATTGTTATTGGTATTGTTGAGGCGTTGTCCCTTTGGGTCTACCCACATTGGGTGGCTTGGATGGCTATCACATTTGATAATAATGGTTAACTCTTGATAGGTAATCGGCTCTTATCCAATGTATTATTCGTTCGCCCTTAGGGTTCCAGAGGTCTAGTAACCTGTCAGAAAACTAGTAACCTGTCAATCTGGCTAAGAGTAATGATCAACCGACAAAATACGGAAACTAAAAATAGGAATAAGAAAAACATATTTCTTTTTATGTATTATATGAAATATACACGACCTTATATCTATCGAAAAATCTGAACAGCCTTTCTTTATAACGCAGCCATAAAATAAGCTAACAAGTTAAAAATATCATACAGAGCTTATATGAGTACCTCCTATAAAGGTGCATGAAATATCTACTAGCCTTTATTACAAAGGATTAAGATTCATTTTATCCTTGCCTTTAGATGCAGTTTACTTAAGAGGATATATGTGATTCCTATTAGAAGGGAATAAGGTTCAATATCGTGCATGAGTTAGAGTGCATATTGCGGCCTGTTCAGAAGAAAGCTAGCCTTGTTACTGACACTTGACACGGCGTTCGCTTCCATTGTTATATGCAACGACATTTTTGACGTTTGTTTGATATTAAATTACGTCGGCAATTAAATAACATAAACAACAATAATGACAATGAATAAAATATTTTTCAACATTGAATAATATTTATAAAATTATTACAGTTTAATAATAATTATAGCCTTATTTATTTTCAAAATTTTAGAAGTAATATTTCAATGACTCACTATCTCTTCGGTTATTTTCGTTTTTTTCTGGATCTAGATATTAATATGAACAAAAATTAACTGCTCCATTAAATTCATAGCTCGATATGTAAAAAATATTGCTTGAAGTTATATATATAATTATTTATTTCATTCTAAGCCATTTCTGTTACTGGAAAATGTACATCCTACAAGCGTAAACACCTTTTTCACATAAAGCGGCCATAGTGTAATTTTATATCTATGCGATCTATAACTAAAACAACATTTAGAAGCTATTTAATTGTAAAAAAATATAAATTTTTACTTGATTACATAATGACCACTGTGTTTACTTTACGATGAAAATATCGTTATGGTGTAATGGAAACACGCATAATTTCAAGTGGCAGTGGTAATTCACTGGCGATCTCGTAACGGTATCAAGTGTACCTTCAGCCTCTTATTAAAATAACTCAGTAAACGACTTTTTATTCTAATGCTATATATTTTATAGACCTTAATATATTACGTACTAGAAAGAGAAAATCCGGCATTCAATTCAATTCTTGATTATAGTTACTTTACTGGTGGTAGGCCTTTTCGTGCCCGAGGCCGGCTAGGTAGGTACCATCACAGTGCCACAGTAATTCTACCGCAAAGTATTATACTGTGTTTTGGTTTGAAAGACACTGTACCTAGTGGGTGTACACTGGGAGAAAGAAATTTAAGACCCAATATATCCAGGTTGGGAGCGCGTAAGTGACACCTACAAATGAGGTTGCAACCGCTCACAGGCTACGACAACCACTTGCCATCAGGTGGGTCGTTTGCTTGCTTGCCAAGAAAAAAGAGTGTATATTATTTATCATAAATATTATTTAAGAAAGAAAAGAAATACCGCGGAATGCCATTTGGATAAGATTATATTTAATTGATTGTCTTGCAAAGAATTTGTAGATAAATAAGATATTTAGAGTTATCAGTTGCATTAATCAGCTGATGATAATGCGACCATGTGTTTTAATAGTGATTTATGACTCACAAAGTTGCTTGGTAACGGATTTGAGCTGATTAAAAGAATAAGTCTTTACGTCTGTATGTTTTTATTTAATCTTATTTTTTAACTATAATAATTACTTTCGCATTGGTTGCGACTCCACTCGTGTAAACTACTTACTTATTTTGTATACACAGTAACAGTACTAGTGCTCCAATTCCTCTTTCACCTTCAGAATGAAAATTCCTTCTCCTCCTCCTCTTCTACCTTATAATTGATGGATGGTCTATTTCACCCTATTTTATGAGTTACCAACTATTAAAAAATTGATATCAGCCGTGACCGAATTTTTACGTGCACTCCAAAGCAAGATGCACTACAGATGACTAACCGCGCTTAAAGCTACTTTATCCCAGGAACATTTACCGACCATTGCCCACATGGCTATCAGGTGGATGATGGTAACGCACAGTTACGCTTTTGATGCTGGTAGTAAACATGACCACAGGTGATAGCTTACCACTAGGCAGGCCTTACGATTGATGGATATATTTTTGGTAGTATTTATAGCTTTGAAACCAGCGAAGTAATATACGTACTGTATATTGTGAACTGGCAAAAATTGAATTAACTTATATAATTGTTAGATCAAACATCCGAAGGGAAAGTCGGTTAAGCTAACGTCAAAACGACTGATTTATAAGAAGCTAGTTCAGTTTACACACGTACCGAAAGTTTTATTTATGTTTACTCAAGGATAACGTCAAGTTTATCATCTATGATTAAACATTTGTATGACAAGCGTTGACAGGATAAACATTTCCTCTATAGCGTATAGTTGCGAGTTATATTTCACAGTTGCGAGTTGCGCCATTCAGTGGCAAACGATAAACAATCCAAACGGTAAAAATTTGTTTCTTGAACTGTGCAAATAATTTTATAGATAATATTAAAGAAAACCAGATACCTGAGTAGATTGTTATGGCAAATGTATGCCCATTTTATCGTCTCTTATATTATTATTATTTATTTGTAACCGTTTTAAAGCAGTAGACAGAATGGAAAACCATGTTTTTATAAGTCGGCGTCGGGACGTGACGACCCCACCACCCGCTTTTGGGATAATCTCTGTCACAGCAGAGATTATTCTACCAGTGCAATCAGTCACACTGGTAGTAGGTCTTTCGTTGCAAGAGGCCGGCTCGGTAGGTACCACCGCAGTGTCAAATATTCTGTGTATAAAGCGACAGTTAACTAATGTTAATCAAACCAGGCTAAAGATAAATATGTATACATATTATGTGTTCTGTGTCACGTATCTTAAATTTTAACACGGTTTCTCTTAATAGTTACAATTTCATAGTTACTCATAAAGCGTCATAACATCATTTGTCGTAATTAGATATAGATTGAACATGATAAGTATAGATGTGGGGATATATGCCTCTGCCCGTGGCTTTACTTGCGTGGAGATAGAAATATAATTCCATGCGGCTTATTGTTCTATATCCGGCTTCCGGCTCTGGTTTAATATCTTTTTTGTAAGGTCATAACAAACATATCAAGTTAAATTTAATATTTAGTAGCACCACGATTCAATTAAGATATATATATTGGAGAGACCTCCATTACGGGGCTTCCATTATGTAATTATATTTTAATATGTATTTATTTTATTTATTTATTTAAAAAGTTCACCAGCAGTTATTACAATGTTACAATGTTAAACTATTTGCCAAAATTATATTGAGGCAAACAACATTCGACATTATCTGCGAGTTCTTTAAAAGACAAAAAGAAAGACTTACAATCTAAGACTTATTGTTTTTACTTTCTTTCTAAATGAAAGAAAAGATTCTTTAAAAATATCAATTTCTCCATTGCACCCATTTAAAAGCTTAATAATTCGAGGAATTGTAGATTTAGCGCCCAGCACAGTACGGCGCAAAGGCACATGCAGTGGATTTATTTTACTACGGGGATAGCGACGAGGAACATGAAAATTGAAAAAGCCTAAAAGTTGTAATATAAGAATTTAATAGTTTTTTTCACCTAAGATGACACAGAAGCATATGGCCTAACTATGATCATCAACACCAAAGGCATTACGGTTTATTGCCATCAAACCACACCGTTTATAGGGGGGCTAGACAGGCGGCATTCGCTCGGTGTCGATTCCATTTCGAAAATCAAAAACGATAGGTACTTGGTATTTCGAAAGCATATGCCAATTCCATACATTTCGGAAATATCTAATTTCGTTATCGATAATTAAATGTGACATTGTTTAGGCCCCCTGAGAAGAAGAAAATGAAGAAAAGGCGGCGAATGAGGCTACAGTATGGACCTCCCATTCTTACACTTATTGCAGGAAACGTCAAAGAAACGTCAATATTCTCTAAAGTAGAACTTCCACATTCATAATAAATTCACCAAGCTTTGCTTTTAGCGTTTTTACACGGATTTATAGCTGTAATTTTTGTCATTAATTGTGGTTTGTATTGGCGACCTTACTAATATGGCCAATGTTTGTACCAACGTTTGATTGGAAATGTATCGCATTGAAATATTATAAACGACACTTTTATGGTTTATAGTTAAAATTTTATAGCATATTGCAGTTCACGTGAAAGAGCCTCGTAAAATAGATTTATTGGCGATAGGAGATGAAGAAAAAAATACTTTTTTTATTATTTTTGATATCAACGAACACCTGGTGTGGTAACATTTAATGTTATGTAACTTTTGTTTATAATTTTTAACCAGTGAACGCCTGCGGTTTTTTCCATGTCAATTTTTTTATTTTTATTATTATTAAGCTTCAGCTTTGAAAGCAAATCATTAACATGTAAGAGAGCTCGACTCCGACGCGAACAAATTTTTTTTTATATTATCAAGTAAAAATTTCAAATTGGAGTAACAAGGGCTTGCACATAATATTGAAATGATTACGATATAATAAAAAAATTGTGACATACGGATGGGCAGACGAAAGGACCGGCGGACGTGAGGAAATTAGAAGGGTACCGTTTGCCATGTAACTACGGAACCCTAAAAACTACATTCTAAAATGGCAATAGCTAACGTATCCTGATTTCGTTCTGCAGTATTAATGAGAACATGGTAAAATCCCACTTTTCACAGAAAAAATCTCACAGTCGAACTATAAATCAAATAAACAATTTAACTAATATTATAGGTAAATGTGAAAGTTTGGTGGATGGATTATCTCGGAAAAGTTTTGGGTACTCGTAGGATCATCAAAAAACTACATAACGCGAGCGGAGCCGCTGGCCAAGCTAGTGTTAAATATCAGATAAATATTTTTAAACAAATCATAACCCTATCAGTTTGTTATGTTCGTTAAAACGTACCAACGATTAAAGAGATATGATTCATCTTAAGTTACACAGATAATACTGATGTTGGAATCATTTCTAAAGATCTCTGGATCAAATCCAAGATCGTATCATAAGTTAAATTCTAATTATATTGACAGGTCAATGACCATCGGATAAACTAAGCTTCTCTCTTTGTAAACAGTTAGGAACAAAATATTCTGGATGCATTGCTATCTCCCTTCATCGTCATCCCTGGTGGTAGGTGTTTTGTTGCAAGAGGTCGGCTAGGTAGGTACCACCGCAGTGTCAAATATTCTGCTGCCAAATAGTATTGCTTAGGCACTATTGTGTTCCGGTTTGAAGGGCACTGTAGGCTAGTGAAATTACTGGTCAGAGGAGATTTAAGAACTAATGTCTCGAGGTTGGCAACGCGTGAGTCGCACCTACTAATGGTGCTGCAGGCGCTCATAGGCTACGAAAACCGCTTACCATCAGGTGGTCCGTATGCTTGTTTGCCAACTTGTAACATAAAAAAAATTCCAATTTTTGTACGTTACAAATCAGTATTGCGTGTGTCTATGTGTGTATGAGTGTGTGTGTGATTGTTGATCATTTGTATTTCGAACCATTCTAATAAATAATAGTACTTGCATGACCTGGATGACCGAGCTTTGCTCCGTATTTATTTTTTGGGAAATCTTGTTTATTAAACATTATAGTTTTTCTCACAAAAGTTATATTTCTCACAGAAGCTATCCAGATCGATTTATCGCCTTCGAAACCCCCTGCATATTAAATTTCATGAAAATCATTGATCCGAGGTGGAGCTAGGATTCCTTTTTAGAAATTGTCGTATTATCCGTGTTTTCAGGCAATGAAAACTTCGGTTCCAATGAAATGAGACTTATAAAAGGTCCAAGTAATAGATAATTATTCGAACTCAAAAAAATATTATGACTTTGTATGAAATTAAAACAGTCACATTCGATTTATTAAAAAACACAGCATACAATACATGTCCACTTAGAAATAAAAATAAACAAAGGTAAACAAATACTGACGTGTATAGTTGCCGCTCGAGGAAAGTTGTTTTGTAAAACTGCAAAACGAGTTAAATAGTAACATTAAACTTAACAAGTTCCTCGCACATCAATGGTCAATTATAACTTTCCAGGAAGGGCAAACCGCAAATAACTCATGCGTGCCAAGAGTGCCAACCGCGTGGTGTACCTTACCTGCTACCATTGGCATTTTATTGGCATACCGTGCGAATCAACTCGCGGTGTTGAATGACAACCGCATGTTTTCAATTTGTAACCAACATCATACACAACACTAGAAGATAAAAGAAAATGTTGCTTTTTATGTGACTAAATTGGCAAGCAAACATACGACCCAACTGATGGTAAGCGGTTGTCGTAGCCTATGAACTCTTGCAACACCATACATTTGTAGATGTCACTCACGCAATGTTAACCTACGCGAGATATTGGTACTTAAATCTTCTTTGCCCAGTAATTTCATAAGCTACATTGCCCTTCAAACCGAAAAACAAACTGTTTACGGTAAAATAACTGACACTGTAGTGGTACCTACCTAGCCGGCCTCTGTCAATAGGTCTACCACAATTTATTACCCGATTGTCCTGAAGAGAGGGTAATGTGTGAAGGAATTAGGATATGTGATGTCAACAAGAAACAACAAATAAGACATCTGGGACGCAATATTACCTGGCGTTCTACAGCAAAGCAATCAATGTTAATTTAGTATTAACTGTAACATTTATTAAAAAGCTCAAAAGGCCAAAAACAAGCGGCAATCGCTCCGTGTCGAATCTATTTCGAAAATCAAAATACTCCTGCGATGTCAATGAAAAACGATAGTTTAGGTGGTATTTCGGAAGCTTATGCCAATTTCGATTCATTTCAGAATTACCTAATTTTGTTATCTATATTAAATGTAACCTTGTCTAGGCCTCAAGCCTCAAGTAATTGGTGGTGTGCGTAAAAATGGTGGGTGGCAGTCGTATATATAAACAGTTATAATTCATTATTTTCAAATAATGAATTTCTGTCTATATTATTAATACAGTTGAATTGCTATCTGAGGTAAAAGAGAGAACAGGAGTCAAGAAAAGGAAAAAAAAAAGAAATACCAAAGAGTGAGGAGAGCATGGGTCTCAGACGCTAGTTCCAAAAAATTAAAATCCCAAACATTGTTCTTAAACGATACTAAAATTATAACAACAATAACAAATAGCTCGTAACAAAGACATAGTTCTCAAAGCGGTTAAAATTAGATCAATACAAAGCAATTGTTACGAGTACACAGAAGAACATAAAACAAGTTCCCGGTACATTCAAGACGCAATATGTCAATAGAAAAATATAAACAGTTATGTCTGCACACCCGCTACGAATGTAATTGGATTGTATCGTTGTGTCCTCTCAATAAATATTATATTCTGTAGGAAATTTCCAAGATATCAACGGTGAAATGGAACAAAATGATGAAAATAAATGTATAGATGATACTCTAGATATTGTGTTATGATAAAAAATGGGAAATAATATTCGGATATCGTGCGATCTCATTTATGAATAGGAAGATATTTATTTTCGAAAAATTTTGAAGAATAAACTGTGCCAAAATCGCCGTTTTCTCATGTTTTCCTATAAGATTGATATCAAAGAAAAATATATCCAAGTTTGGAATAATTTTGATTTATAAACTCCAAAATACTAACATCCAACATCGTAGGAAGCCACCATGATGTCATCTAATAATATTATAATTTAGGAAAAAAACAACAAGTCGTAGGGCACGACATAAGTGGTAAAGAAAGATCAAGAAGCGAGGGTCACGTTTTTATATACATGTCAAACACGTGATATATGCATCGCAAATACAATTGTCCGATTGCATAAAGTTACACCTCCCGGATGCAGTAACCAGAACACGTGCGAGAGTGAACGTGATGTTCCTGATGGGATGATTGGTCAACATGTGCTTAACTTCATTGGGTGGTCTTCTTGAAGATTTTCCTAAGGGTATTCATTGATGAGTTCATTATTCATATTGTTGTTCCACTGCTTTCAATCAAATCTTCTAAACCCTAAATAGTGACAGACGTTTTCAAACTAATTAAAATTTTTAATATACAAAATACTTAGAGTTAAAGACTATTTTAGTACTTTTAATTCCTATTTAAGGTCTAACATAAAGTCTTTAGTAAGACAAGTACTAAAAATGTTACTCAAAACGTTTCTAAAACCCATAAATATTTTACGATCGCTAGCTTTATTTCTATTAACTCCTTCAATTGTTGAGCTATAAACGCTAATAGACTAAAATGTTATGGTCTTCTTTCATTCCCTACTTAACGGCTTATTGGCTGTAACTTGCATTCCTCGAACTATCCTCAATTAGGTATCGCATTTCTTGATCGACAAATTCAATATAATCAAAGAGAGGAAGACCGTTGTTGTTATTGAAGAAATTTAATTCAATTTATTTACTCTTATGATACTAGTATTTTGATTGTATTATTATGGTCATATTTTGGTTTTATACGCAGTCCAGTCAAGCAATCGGTGGGAATTGGTTACTGTAGCGTATGTACAACAACAGGCGAATGATATATGGGTTGCTGGGCCGAGGCAGTTGAAGTAGAAATAGAAAAGAGATGGTTCAATGGACCGAACACTGAACGAAATACGGTAGCTTATGCTGTGTCACCTCTTTCATCTCAAAGCCGGCAAGACTCTGCTTCTTTAGCGAACATAAACAAGGTATGACAATAGGTATGCTGTTGTGTTCACATTGGTATTCAAATTGATTGGGAGGTATCTAACAATCGACAATTGAAGACAAAGAAATTACATCACTATTTAGTAAACATAATTATTATAAATAAATTTTTGTAATAAGTTTGCCCTTGAAACCAATTGCATTTGATTTCTTTTCTTCGTCTTGCTTACGTGCTTCTCTGACAAGCTTAGCTTGGCAGTCAGCTCCGTATATTCTTTCTTGTTGTTTAAAATCTTAGAGATTTCTTACTGGTGTTGAAATATTTTCTTGGCCTACATTAGTTTCGGTATTGCTCTTGAGGGTCTTTCTGCCGTGCAAAGCCTCATCATGATACATCGTGTATTCTGAAATGTTAATTTATACAAATATTTTCTTCTCATTCATTATCCCCAAGCGTTCAGAAATATAAACAGATTCAGGTAAGTTCAAGTAAGATTGGGAAAAACAATAAAAATCCAAAAAAATAAAAGAAAAGGAAAATTTGATCCTGTAATAAAGAGAATAAAGTCATCAAATTGTTACAAACATTATACTTTTGCTTTAGCCTTAATCTACATGAATTTCAACACCTACTTAAAAATGTTTTCTTTAATTTTTTTCAAGAATACTAGAACTATATGGTACTTTAACTTTTAGTCTTAGCTTTACACTGGGGTACTTTGTTCAAGCGACTAAATAACAGCCCACACAGGGCAAAATCCAAATGGCTAAGCCGTATTTCATTTCGTCAAAATCAATACTGGTTAGCTAGTAGTAAAAATTCAAAGGCTGATATACTTTGTAGCAAATATAGTCCTACTTTTATAATACTATCGATGTCAACTATTACTAAATATAAATTATGTAGACACACATTAAAATTCATGTATTTGATAATTATGGATTATGTAATTTCAATGATCAAGAAATGTTGATATTTAAATTCTCATTATCCGATATCAAATCTTACTATCACCTCTGCGTAGGTGTTAACTGTACAGTCATTAAACCATGTAATAGTTAAATTATCTCAAGTTGTTATAGCCCTTAAATCCATGGCATTGAGGAATTTAATAGTGTAACGGCATATATTATTAGGATCAGTGTATCCATTAACTGGCATCAGTCATTTGACAGCGCGTCGCGTCTCATTACGATCGTCTCGATCGACCGGTAATGAACGTTCGATTAATATATGAGACATTTATAATTGACGACTTTATGTCGTACGATGTATATAAATTAATTGAGTAATCATTAATATCAAAACACCGTAATTAAACAAAATTATTAATAATGAAATTGTCAAAACTTTTCAAAAATTGTATTTGATGTAGGTATTCCATAATTAATATCTCTTTCTCTGTCACATAAATACTCAATTCTTAAGACTTCATTTGATTGGAAATTCTAAAGACTAAGAACAACGTATAGCATTGCAATAGTAATAACGACTTAATTTAAAATAGAGCTTAAGACGTTTATATCTGACATAAATAGTGATAAAATAGCAATACCTATGTGTTGGAATTATAGTTATAAATTATTAGTTACAAATAAGATTTGAATAAAGAAATTTAAATTAAATGAAAAAAATTGTAAAAATCGTATGTATATTTGAGTTTTAAATCTTATGTTGTAAAATTCTCTCATATAAAGATGTAACATGTCGATACCAGCGTAATTTACTTGTGGATCAGAGGTAATGGCCGCTCGAGGCGCTAAAATCGCTTTCAAGGAATCTGTTTTATTCTCTTTTATTATATTAAACACAGTCTTTTGATGTATTACAGATTTAATGGCGATATGATATTTTTTGAAAAATATCTTTTTAAAATGCTATTTTACTGAGGTCTTTAGAATAATGGAAGTGCTAAAGTAAGGGGACACTGACTTTAACCATCAGTAGCTATGTATTTTGTATTTTTACATAGGTGGAAAAAAATAATAGGTATTGCATTTTTTAATAAGTTGGCAAACAAGCATACGTTTCACCTGATGGCAAGCGCTTATAGGATACGCTACTTCCCTTGAAGGTGTCACTCACGCGTAGCCAACTGAAGTATTTGCCCAGTAATTTCAACTTACAACTTGGGGTCCTTCAAAAAAGGCGTGAAGAGACATCTTGCGGATAGGTAGGGGGTTGCTAGTGCAGTTCACCTTCTGCAACCATATTGGCCACCTTCGTGTACGACTCTGCTTCCATTTCAGCAGGTGGAGTAGAATCATTTGCCTCCCAGGTTTGTAAAAAATAAAATAAAAGAACGAGTGTCCTTCAAACCGAAACACAGTAATGCAAAATACACTACGGCTTTGCCACCAGTGCTACTGTCGGGAGTTCCTTTAGACACAGTGTTTCAGTTCAAGTACCTAGGGCATGTGATTACAATCGACCTCAAGGACGATGCTGATATCGAACGGGAGCGGAGAGCTCTGTCGATAAGAGCTAATATGATAGCTCGCAGGTTTGCACGTTGCTCAGCAGATGTTAAAGTTTCACTTTTTAAAGCGTATTGTACATCCCTCTACACGTGCAGCCTGTGGGCTAATTACACTAAGAAAAAGTACAGTGACCTCCGTGTCCTTTACAATAATGCCTTTAGAATGTTGGTGGGGCTGCCGCGATTCTGCAGTGCATCTGGTATGTTTGCGGACGCGCGAATAGACTGCTTTAATACTATCATACGAAAGAGATGTGCATCTATGGTGCGAAGAGTAAGGGATAGCCCCAACACCATTCTGAAGGCTATAGCGACTAGGCTAGACTGTCATTATATTCGGCACTGCTGCGGTAGACATGTAGCAGTGTCAATGCCGGAGCGGAAGTTATAACATAAGGATTGGAAATGTAGTTTAATTTTAATTGTTATGTTTTAATTCTTAATTTTATTGTGAATTTTTAATTTTTAATTTTAATTTTGGGCTTTTAATCTTAATTTTAATTTGTAATTTAATTTTAGACAATTTTGATTTTAATTTAGTTTTCAAATATTCTTACATTTATATTTTTGAATTTATTTGGTATTTATACGTTAGGTTTTTAACTGTTATCCAAATGTAAATGTATTTTTATGGGTGAATGCCTGAAATAAATGAAATTTAATTTAATTTAATTTAATTTGCGCTAGAATATCTGACACTGCGCTGCCTAGCCGGCCTCTTGCAATAAAATACCAGTAGACTTCATGACAAATTAAACCAGGACTTTCTTGTGATCGAACTAGTAACATTATTCGCAATATTTCCTTACTTCCGATAAATTACATTTATACACGGGAAGTCCGAAATCGTAATAGCACCCACACAATTATCTGTATTACAAATCTTGTTTTCCGGAACGGACAATCATATTTATTAATAAAACCAAGTCATATAAAATGTGCTGTTTCATGGGGCTATAACAAATACTTCAGAAGTTGTGAGAGAATGTTATTTATATCGCTTCAAAGAAACATTACTAGCGCTGTATATTTTCATACATCTCATTCATTAAATTAGCATTCTTTTTTTATGTGAGATGGGGCAAACGGGCAGGAGGCTCACCTGATGTTAAGCGATCACCGCCGCCCATGAACATCTGCAACAATACCAGAAGGCATCAGGCGCGTTGCCAACCGTTCAGGAAAGAATACGCTCTTCTCTTGAAGGTTCCTAAATCATTTGGTTATTTGGAACAAATTGTGACTAGGAACTATCATTTTAAGTGTTCCGTAACCAAAGGGTGTCAATCGAGCCATATTACTAATCCTTCGCTGTCCGTTCGTCGGTCCGTCTGTCAGCGGGTTAAAAACGAACACACATCCCACGAACCGTAATAGGTAGAGAATTGAAATATTCATACATTGTGTATTTTTATTGCCGCTATAATAAATAATAATAAAAACAAATTTATAAAAATTAATGGGGTTTTGTGGTCCATAAAAGAAGCTCGGTATTTTTATTCTACGGTGTTACGGAACCCATGGTGTTTTTTGAATTATTAGCTACACTACTGGGGGTGTGGAAATACAAGCAAAACGAATTTATACCTACCAATAAAAATTTGTCTCGAGTGGGAATCGAACTCACTCACGAAGTAATAAAAGTTACTGAACTAAATTCTAAGTTTAGTCCAACTCAGTACTAGTTGGAAAGATTATTTTTAATTCGACACTATATTTTGGTTAGCAAAGGTCTTCGGCCTACAATTGTAGCATTATACATGTAAGATTACTACGCTCCGAACTGGTAATGCACCTGCCAAGTGCCAACTAGCTGCCAATGATCTGATTGTGTCTAATGGTATTTAGGTTCAAATTTAATAATAGCATTGTTTACGTGAATTATTTTAAAGCCAGTATATTTTTATTGGAAAAGGAAACTCCATGGCTTTTGCGGTTTTTTCGCTAACGTTGTAAAAACGGTAGTTGTGACTCAGTATCAAAATCATTTAGTTTATTTTTAATTTTTCCCGGCATCGGGATCTCTGTGTTGACTCCATCGTCCGTTGTTGGGATAACCTCTGTTACAGCAGAGATTATATATATAGTAGTGCTTAGGCATTACTGTGTTCCGGTTTGAAGGGCACTGTACGCTAGTGAAATTACTGGGCAGAGGAGATTTAAGAACCAATATCTTGAGGTTGGCAACGCGTGAGTGGCACCTACTTATAGTGCTGCAAGCGCTCATAGGCTACGGCAACCACTTACCATCAGGTGGGCTGTATGCTTGTTTGCCAACTTGTAAAATAAAAAACATTATACAATGTGATTGTAATATGGCTATAAATCAGGTGTACCCGATGTCAGACAGTTAATAACCAGTTGCATCTTAGAAGATCGGTAACGCACCCGAATGCCCTTTGGTCTTGCAGATGTTCATTGGCGGTAATAGGTTATCATGAGGTGAGCCTCCTACCCGTTTGCCCCTTCGAAAATATAGTTAAAACTCCAATCTCTATTTATAAAAAAAAACAAGGCAATATATATTCTATTGTTATCGTGAACATACTACTTTATGCCTTCCTTTAGGCCAGATATGTATTTCCCATCAAAAATAACTACTATTCTATAGACTGAAATTGAAACGAGCAAGCATAACGGTATTTCAAACTATCATAAAGCAGAAAAAAGTTTATCTCGTTTTAAGATGAAATCGTTAAGAAATAAAAAATCCCATCCATCTATCTCAACAATTTTATTACGACTTCAGACATCTCTTTAAACATCCAGTGTGTTGCTAAACAACGCTATCAAAACCATAAAATCGAAATAAACAGGCCGTCGTATTATGTCAGAGAGAGTTGTTATAGTGAGATGAAAAATCTGTTAAGTGCATTTTAATTAATTTTATTGTTTCAAAACAATAATAAGGACGCTTACAGACTTGCGTTTTTCGAGCGATCAGATTCTTCTCTATAGAAAAAGCTATTTTTATGAATATTCATATGCATCAATTCACATTTCAGCATCAATTCGGATTTCAAATTATTCTGTTTTAAATGCTTATAAAGTATTACACTCGATATAACACGTTCCAGTATTAAACAGCCGTCAAAGTGTGCTGAAGGATGCGTACCCATGCTTATGGCTGCTAAAGCATGCTTACGCTTGCTTAAGGATGCTTATGCTCATAAGTATGTCCAAAACTATCTAGCTAAATGCTGGTCGATGTTAATAAATGCAATTCAGGCCATAAGCGCTTATTCGGTCTGATTTATTAAAACAAATAATTGTCAGTAATCGTCATTAATTTCATCAGAATAGTAATAAAATTTTGGACAAGATGTAAAAAGTTCACTTATTATTTTTAAATGTATGATTAGGCTTAAGCAGAGATTTACCTTTTTATTGACAGCGTTGACAAAAGTTTCATCTTTCATAATACATTTATCGCTTAAATGACAAAACAGAGTAATTCCCAAATCTGTTTGTAAAGTTACTTTAAGATAAATTAACATTATTGAATAAATTCATAGACGCTACGCATAAATAGTAGTAATAACAGATAATTTAGCTAATGATACTTTCGTTAATTGAGTTGTTTACACGATTTTATAATGAGAAAAAATTAAATAATAAAAACATAAAATATGTTTATACAATAACAACTAAAGGACTCAACTTTTTTGATAAATTATAATAATTAGTTTAATTATAATGTTTGTTGTCTTTTTGTTATCTAATGATTAGTTGATCTTGGTAAGCCATAAGAAATCTTGGATCTTTGAACACAAAACGAAAAAGTAAGAAAATTAAAATTGCATACTCAAAAGTATTAATCAGTAAAATAATGGTTGAAAATTATTTATAGAAATAAAACATTTAATAATATATTACTTTGTCATGTCGTCATAGTATAGTCACCCTTAGAGGCGAATTTAGACACGAAACTAAAGAAAAGTTTAGTGTATTTTTTGTCTAAAACTTCCGTAAACCGAATATTCTCATTTGACTTAATGTTAAGAAAGGGACAGCTATAATTTATATTTGATAAATGTGATGCAAAATGTTTAAAAATAAAATATATCTTTCAACAGATGTTAAATGTTATTTTACTTTTAATATTATATCTTTTAATAGGCTCTATTTTATCTTCTCGTAAAAGTGAACGAGATAGTTTTAAAGCGTTTTTCAATAAAAATTAATAAATAAACGCTGCACACTCAACGGCCCCCATTAGGATAGTAATATCCTTTGTCGGGGTCCGGAAACATTCACAATGACAAGGACAAATACACCCAGACCGGAAAATATGCTTGCATGGACAAAACAAACATATTATGCTCCGAGCGGGAATCGAACCCCGCGACCTGTGGCGTTTAAGGCAGGTTCGCTACCGCTGCGCCACAACGTCGTCAAACGTTCAATATAACATAATGGTCAGCCCTATGTATAGGTGAATTTAGATATGTGCATCAGAGGTTAAAATTTTTCTTGATTCATACCATTTTTTCATATCAGTGGTTGGCAAACAAGAATACTTTAGCATAGCTGTAAGCATTCAGCGCAACCTATGAACGCGCACGGTACTTGAAGTATCACATGTGCGTCACCAATCCACGGGATAAGACGGAAGGATGATAAGGGAAAAGGAAAGGGAACAGAGAGGAAGTGAGATAGGGATTCCGGCGCTCACTCATCGCACGAAACGAAACAATACTTTTTCTTAACGCCGATTTTCTGTGAGAGAACCGGCCCGACCAGGACAGTAATGTCCTGGTCGGGACGGTCCATTTTTCCAGCACAAATGTATGTTTACATGGCTCTACTATATAATCTTGAATCTTGTATATAATCTTCTTAAGGAATTAGAAAAAGACAAAAATTAAAGTACAATTCAATCTAATCTAATACATTTCCGGATAAATCTAATATATAAAATTCTCGTGTCACAATGTTCGTTCCCATACTCCTCCGAAACGGTTTGACCGATTCTTATGAATTTTTTATGCATATTCAGTAAGTCTGAGAATCGGCTACTGTCTATTTTTCAAACCCTTAAGTGATAAGGGGTGTCCACCGCATTTTTTTTTTTTATTCTTTGGATAAAATTTAAATTTTTTATTTTCTTATTGTGTACCATTGAAAAATACATACGACCCTAAATTTTCATTTTTTTATCACCAACCCCTGCTTTTTAAAAGCCATATTAGTCAATCAAAAACTTTAATCGGGTAGAGGGCGCTGCTATCCGGTCGCAGATTTTTTTCGGGGCAGGACAACGTCTGCCGGGCCCGCTAGTAGTCCTATAAATTTATATGTTAAAAATCCAATGTTATATCTAGATGATAAGATTTGTCTAATCAAATTTCACAGAAATCCTTTTAGTAGTTATTGCCTGAAAAAGTAACAAACATCCATCCATCTAAACACATCCATTCTCACAAACTTTCACGTTTATAATATTAGTTATTATTTTTTATTATACTGAATATTACTAGTTACTTATAAAATGTAGTCAAGGAGTTGTCAAGCAAGCAAGGCCAAAATCCCTAATTCCGCGTAAAGCCGCAGTAAATACCCATAAAATTACAACATTTGTCAACTGAAATTTAAATTTAAATCATTAATAGTGATATTTACAGACATCCGGTAACTATACCTTGGAAATTACAGTAATCCCAATTAATTTACATCGTTTAAATATTGACGCATTAATAAAACGTATTCCGTTTGCATAAGGGTTACTATTGCCTGAATATATTATTGTAGCCAGCTGTTGTACGATTTAAAATAATCGCTTACCATTGACCCGGTTATGCTTGAGGTCTTTGTACGTGTGCCCGTGATTCACCTGTTGATATGCTAAGCTATACTAATAAATCTATTGTTAAAGCTAAACTGGTTTTTATTGCACATGCATTATTACGTTTTTTAAATTCCTTATAACATTATTTCTTAAATAATTTGTAACACTCAATCGAATAGAAAAGTGACTGAGGACTTTAAAAAATTGGGCAAGTGCGTGTGAGGGTTCCGTACTAACGTAGAATATATAAGAAAGAAAAACCCTATATTGTAATTTATTTGTATGGTCCCATACAATCCCTTAATTTTAAATTTTTAGAATCTATTGTTTTAGCGACAACAAAAATAAGTATTCTATGAAAATATTATCTCTATATATATATATATTACGATTGGACGGACAGCGACGTCTTAGTTTCCGTTGACCCTTTGGTTATGGAAGACTAAAATGTTTTTGGAACGGAGTTCCTTATCGCGCGTTGCGAAAGGGGGCTAAATGGAAAAATTTAAGACCAAAAATTGTAACGATACTTTTTGCTATAGTTGTAAGCCGTGCGGCGTGCGCGTGTTTCTCTCTATCTATGTCTCTCTCTATCCGGGTGTTCCTTGACACCTCTCTGAAGTTTTTTCTTTTTATAAACAAATTTTAATTGAAATTTGTTAAAATAAATTACAAATATATACTTAAGGCAATGGAGCCAAATAATACCGACTAAATGTTTGTTGACGTTTATCATTTGTATTGAAACAAATGGATTTATTCATATTTTCTTAGAACGCAGTGTCATGAAATTCGTAAAATTCGACGGAAGAAAAACATCTTTAAATAGCATACCATCGGCTCGCTTGTCCCGGACAACAAGCCCTGTAAAACTGCGTCAGTACTAGTCTATGAACTGAAAATAGTTGTTTATAATTAAATACGAAATCGAGCTTTTAACATTTTGTATGTTTGTTTGATATTTCCTATCCGTTGTTTTTGACGTTGTAACTCCTAAACAAATCTAAACTAATACTAACAGGAAGCTATTAAAATAATTTGAATATTATTTACATCTGTTAAAACAAAGACAAAAGTCGTGTATGTATGTGTATGTGACGCCGTAATGGCCCAGCGGTAGCGAACTTGCATTAAGCGCCACAAGTCGCGATTCGATTTCCGCTCGGAGCAGACGTTAGATTGATACAGGCATGTGTTCCGCTTTGGATGTGTTTGTCCATGTCTTTTTGCATGTTGCCGGACCCCCGACACGGCGTATCACTATACTGTGTCGGGGGTTAATCGGTAATATCGTTGAGTGTGTAGCATTTATTTATTTATGTATACATGTTTTTTCAATGGTTACTAAGGAATAATTATTAAATCTCCTGATATGAAACCTAAAGTGGGTTCTATAAGGATCCTTAAGTTCAATTTTATTAATTTCGTCGTTAGGTTACTCAGATATAGTGACCAGGATAGAAAAAAGTATGATATAATAAAAAAATACATTTTTATGTTATATTGGATTGGTTTTTAAATATCAGCAAACTTAATGTTAATATTTTTTTCGAACAAAAACCCGACAAATGGGTAGGCAATTCACCCGAATCAATGACATTTCTATCTTCAGTGAGTCAATCATTTTACAGAAACGTTGAATTATAAAATTATAATTAATTGCAAGTGAAATTAAATCAGTCAAAATAATACCCACCATTCCATTAACAAAAAAAAAAAACGGACGGCTTTAGAGCTGTGTCTGTGACGTCAAATGTCATGTCTGCAAGTCATTAGCTCTATAGGGAAAGTTTGATGAGAGTAATTAATCAATACGTGAACGTGATTTATATATTACCTGTATTACATAATTATGTATTTTACTTTACAATAAATTTTGTACAAGTGGAGGAAAAATATAAAAGATAGGCTGATATCAACCAATTTTTTTTTTTCGGAATGTGTATTGGGTCTCGTCCCCCTCGAGTACAGAGACTCAGCCGTGATAAAGGGGCAGGTCTCACGGGGGCTCAAATTTTATTCCGTCCTTAGGGTGCCTCCTGAGAAGCCGAACCACGGCTAAGGACGTTATCGGAGAGAGAGATTTCAAGCAGTGTCATAACTATATAAAACCAATTTTGAAGAAATAAAAAATTGGTCGAATGCGTGTGGGAATTGCATATAAAGGTCCGTATCACCGAAGAATAAAAATATCAAGTTTCTATTCGTTGTGTATCAACTCTATTGCAAGCAAATGAGCATACGAGCAAGTGAGACAGCAGCGCAACTCTCCCTTTCTCTCTATTTCGAATTACATTCGCAGTGGAAAAAACTAAGGAACTTCGTTCCTGACGGCAATCACAGCACATTTTTTTATTCATTAAAATTTTGTCAATTGCATAGGATAAATTGGAAGAATCATTCTTAAACGAATATTGAGGACCTTCTTTTTTAATTAAAATTTTTGTTTTAGCTACATTATATTGTAAAACGATCAAAATGTTAATACGTAGAAAAAGATGACGTACTTTCTACTATAGATAACATTTCTGTTAATTACTATTGAAGGTGGAATTATATGCATTTTGTTTGAATACCAGAACCTTACTGTACTATTCTAACTATTATTATAAATACGCAAGTGAGTTTACTCGTTTTTTATATATTTGTGATGTTTTATGATGAATTATGGTACAGATATAGATGAAATAATCGAGACGATTGTTGACTACTTTTAGTGGCGAAAACTTGAAGGAGATGAAGAAATATCTATATTGTTTTAGGTGCTTTTGACCGCAGGACAAAGCTAGTATATAATTAAAAATAAATAAACGCTAAAAACAACAGCCCCCATTATTATACAGACACAAATGAAGTACAAGCACAGTCACCCAGTCTATATAATCACTAAAAAAGCCGAACAGATGTAGCAGTATTCATACTTTTACGTTTCGTTCGCTAAGTGAGAGAGTAGTAGAGATCAAAATCATACTCTCTCCTCTTCTTTTATCTTCTCCTTCCTTCTCTTCCTTTAATTTTAATGACCCAGGGGGTTGGCTTGACCCATAGTATGCTCCTAGCGTTGCAAGTTTCGATAAGCTATGATAATACTTACACTTGTTATGAAGTTGATGTAGCGGTACCGGAGGACCAAAATCCCACCCTCTCTGTCCCTTTCTTTTCCTTCATTCTCACTCATCTGCGATGACTTACGATAACCGCTTCTCATTAGACGGGCCGTACGTATGTTTGTAGTGTTAAAAAAATATAATATAAAAACACATGTCTATTTCTAAGTCGGTTAGAAATAGAACGTCATTAAATGATTATATTAAAAACAATTGTCTATTTACAAAATATAACCATTATTTTGACGGACTCATGACAAATAATGATGGAACCGCTTACGCATGCTTTTGTCTTGGGTGGCTTTGTGAAGTGATAATGATTGAAACGATCTCTAGCTTCAGTTGTAGTTTAAACTCCGTGGACGTTACACTTGTAATAAATATATTACGCGCGTGAAAAATTGTGAGTCTATATTCAATATTCGGATTGAGTTATTTTTACGGAGATGTTTGTGTGAGTTATCTTTACCAATTTCAAAAACATTTTGATTATCAATTTTCTACATATTGCTTTTTTAATATTCCTTAGTACGTAAGTCCGGTCGTTTATAAACAGATTTGGAAAATTCTAAAAAGTTTGATCCAGATTGATCTCGTAGAACTTTTGTTATGTAGGAACTTAAAATAAAAGAGCCCGCGAATACTATATACGCTTTGTTTTTATAGACCTACGTTATAGAGGACGGGTGTTTGAAGTTTGTGTTTTTTTTAAATAGTCCAATTATTATTTGAACGCAAAAAAGCAATACCATGTCAACCCACACGAATGTCATTTCGAGAAAAACGCGTTTGATAATTTTGAATAACTTGCTTTATATGAAGTTTTTTTGTATTGGTCAAGTTTTTGGCAATTTCAGATTTATGTAAGCTATTTTACTTATATTTTACTTATATATAACCCAAAATATATAATATAACCCAACACGTTTAACATAATAAATAAATTGCATGATTAAAAAATGGCTTTTTGAGAAGAAATATTAAAGAAAAATGTTCTTCAGCCATTTACCAACACTTCTGCATATATAACTCAGTTTTTTCAATTTTGTGGGTTGACATGGTATTGCTTATTTGCGTCCATTTATAGGCTAACTTTTCTTAACTAATATCTTTTCGATAACTTGATTAAGAGACTTAGAAAGATAAAGACTGGAGATAAAGAGAACTTTTCACCAAATAGTTAAATAATGATTATCAATATGCGTTTAATTTACTTATATTTTGCTTTTACAGTTTGAAGTTAGTTATTTTTAAATAATGTCAATGTGAGGACTATGTAGTTTTTACTTTCATACTTTTTATTTGATTGTCACAAATACTGTTGTTTTAGCTGTCTTTTTCTCTCTTTCTAGTTTAGTATTCAGAACACACAGTTACAAGCACAACCATCCTTTATTGATTCAATACAATTTAATATCTGTATGGTCAATACAAATCTATCTTAAGGAATTTGAACCCACATTACTTTAGTTGTAGATAATATCACTGGCAATTTAATAAAGATTTTTAAAAGCAGAAAAATTCATGTTAAAATTTTATTGTTTCAGATCAAGTGCCTGAGATGACATTAACACTGCAAGTGTGAAAGTGAAAGGTGAAGTGTTACAAAGTGAAAGTGAAATAGAAACAGTGTATATGAGTGATAAGGAGTGTTTAGGGAAGATGACGAACATTACGCCGGAGACGAGGATCATGATGATGAGAGGGGAGGACGGGAGACAGGGCTATAGACGGCAGGTTTGTGATTTTAATTATTTTTAGTATTTGAAGAATATTAGCGATGCTTCTTCAAGTTTGCCCTGGGAAAATCAAAGGGGTCAGAGAGACGCTCATAGCCGAGTGCACCCGCTGATCGGTAAACGATCGGTAGGTTAAGCAACTGTAGGCGCGGTCAGTCACTAGATGGGTGATCGCATAGTGGTATTCCAATCGAGCGTCTCCGTGCTTCGGAGGGCACGTAAAAGTCGGTCCCGGCTGTTGACAATTAGACAACAGTCGATAAGTCAAGTCAGAGGCCTACGGGCGACCTGAACAACTCTGACACTAGGTTGACCACTAACCAATCGATAAGAAGAAGGGGTCAGAATCGAACCCGCAACTCTCGCTGTAATGGGGCGGCCCCTTAACCGTTGAGCTATTGAGACATTAAAAAATTAAGACCCTAGTATTTATGTGGAAAAAAACTGTGGTATTTGACGATGTTGCGCCAGATTCCAGGATTGATTGATATGTTTGTATCAACGATACAGGCATGTGTTCAGTCTGGCTGTATATTGTTGTCCTGTGTGTATCTCTGGACCCCCAAACAAGATATAATTATAGTAATATTTAGTATAGAGTTTATGCTTTTTCTAGAAGTACTATGATTAAGTTTAAATTCCAAAATTCACTTAATACAACCTCTTACAAAGTTGCAAATTCTTTAGAAACTTGATTGAATAGTCTCTATTTTAATATTTCAGTTTGTATATATTGTGGAAAATTTAACATCTACGTAAGCAAATAGTATTCTATAATTTTATAATAACAATTTAATATTACATAGCAATAAATTAATAAAAATAACGAATTTTATGAATCTAATCTTTTAAAATAAAATAATTAAACGCCACAGGTCGCGGGTTTGATTCCTGCTCGGAGTAGATGTTTGTATTGACCATGAAGGCATGTGTTCCAGTCTGGGTGTATTTGTCCTTGTCTTTGTGTATGTTTACGGATCCCCGACACAGGATATAACTATCCTAACGGGGGCCAAAAACAACAATAAAAAAACTAAAGAGCCTAAAAATCTAAAAATAATTTTCCAAATCAGTTTTTAAATTACGCAGTTTCCGAGTAACAAAAATTAATGGAATTGAGAAAACCAATTTAGAAATTGGTTACAACAAACAATGCATTCGAAACCTATAAAAAGCTGACATTATGTTTTGTATCTATCAATTGAAGCCTTGAGATACTATTCAATTAACATACTTGAAACCCCGCGAATTTATACACCCTACAAAAGATCATTCCATTTGTCTTTGTAGTGAGTTATGTAGTGAGTTATCTAAGTAGTGACATCTAAGTATCGTAGTGAGATATCTAATCAGTCAATTTCCTACAAAATAGGCTTTCTAGTAGTACCGTCTTGTACCATCTTTTATTCGAGTCCAATTTCAGTGGTAAAACTCACTACGAAGGTTAATTTTCTTAATGACAATTCATCTTCTTCTTCTTCTTACGGCCTGATATCCGATGATCTGTTTAGTATGAATGAGTTGTTTAGATTGCCCATGTATGGTTCTGATTTGATTCATTGACTGTTATAGGATATAATGATAATACCTTGTTTTAGGATTTGTCGCGGGTTCGATTCCCGATCGGGGCAGATGTTTGGTATTAACCACAAGGCAGGCATTATTATATATACGAGTATTTACCCAAGGTCTGCTTATTACTCCTGTCCTGAGTTGACAGGTTACTTACTACTTTTTACAAAGAGCGATTGCCGTCTGACCTCTACAGCCCTAAGGGCGAACGAATAACTCATTGAATAAGAGCAATTTACTTATCAAGATTTAGCGATTATTATCAGATGTTATGTGATAACAACCGGGACTGACCGCTTTACGTGCTCTTCGAGACACGATGGGGGGACCCACACCGACAAACGCCCAGACGGAAACAGATATTTGTAAGATTAATATAAACATCTGCCCGAGCGAAAATCGAACCGCAACCGTAGATGCTAAACGCAGACTCGCTACCCAGTACGCCACAACGGTGACACAGGATATGACTATCCCAATGGGATCCGTTAAATACGTAGCGTTTATTTATCAGTTAGGTTCGTTCTGTCAAATTAACACAGCGCAGTCACCCATCCATCGAATGACCACGCTTGAAGTTGCTTCACCAACTGATTGCTCACCGACTACTGAGCGCACTATAATATCAATATCCAGTTTATACAAGCCGACGATGTAGTAGAAATATCTTAATCAATTTACAAATAAACTTTCATCAATTAAAATAAAATACCATAATTTATAATAATTAACGGAATCGATCTCGTTTATAAAATAAATCCCATAAAAAATACCTATAACGGTATTTAAGAACACTATCAATTAATTGTTTAGATACAATCTCCTTATTGGGATAAAATCATTTTAATCTACAGATTTTGTGACATAGAACAGTTATTACATAGATGTGGTATAATGTACAAATACTTGAGGATATATGTACGTTTGGGAGCATTAACCACCTATATATAATAATAATAACTTTATAACTTTTTATATCCTGACGGTTAGCAAACAGGAATACTGTCTGAGTGATGCTAAGCAGTCATCCCAATCTATGAACGCTTTTTTTTTATGTTAGTAGTTGGCAAACAAGCATACGGCCCACTTGATGGTAAGTGGCTGCCGCAGCCTATGAGCGCTTGCAGCACCATTAGTAGGTGCCACTCGCGCGTTGCCAACCTCGATATATTAGTTCTTAAATCTCGTTCGCCCAGTAATTTCACTAGCGTAGAATGCCCTTCAAACCGGAACACAGTAGTGCCTAAGCACTACTATTTGGCAACAGAATATTGGACACTGCGGTGGTACCTACCTAGCCGGCCTCTGGCAACAAAAGACCGCGATACTTTAAGTATCACGTCGCGCGTTGCCTAGCTCAAGGGATAGGTGGGAAGGAGAAGACGAGAAAAAGAAACAGAGGAACGGAGGGTTGGGAGATTGAGCCTCCGACACTTTCACTAACGAAATGATTTTCTGAGAGTAATACTTCTCTGGTCTAAACGGCAAATTTGTGCTAAGAGGAACATGTCTCTATTACTAAATATGAAGCTTATAGTTTATATTAATCCAAGCAAGCGGAATCATGGCGGTCCCCTCCTCCGGTACAAGGATGTCCAAAAGCGACATATGAAAAGATGCAACATAGAGCCATCTCGTTGGGAACGTTTGGTAGCACAGCGGCCAGAATGGCGCAGGATGGTGAATAGCCAAGTACGCGAGTTCGAGGCTCTGCGTAAAGCCGACCTTGATAATAAACGCGACCAGTTAAAGGCTCGCCCACCTGCTCACATAATATACCATTATGAGAACGGCGTACTTACGTGCCCTCAGTGTGCACGGAGTTTCGCCGCGAAGATAGGCTACATAAGCCATCTTCGAGCGCACCAGCGCCATCTCTCCGACTAGGAGTCGAAGTGGTAGCCATGGCCGAAATCGGTCGGAACGAACATTTGAGTAAAACAAAGCTAAAAATGATAGTAAAGTGTGTGAAATCATAGAACGGAATATAATATCAAAATACGTTAAGTCATCGCTGTCTTAACACTAATTTTCGTCATCATTTTTAGGAATGTAGGCCAATGAAGGGGAATTGTAAACCAAATTTGTTATTTCAAACTATAAATTTGTATTATTTTCAGTACAACCTACTTTATTAATTTTCTCTTTGAATTTAGAACTCAAAATAAATTAATACCATTTCCAATAAAATTTCTGTTCCAAATCTAAAACCTATAAACCGTCGTGCATACCAATGTAATTTGCATTCTCCAACGTTCCTATTTCAAGAGAACTATGTTCCATTTTCGTTTGAATCATTTGATCTATATTTGGTATGGAATCTAAGGCACTGTGTCGGTCACTGATCCCTCTAATATACAACCGTTCAGTTTAGTGATGTGACGCGGTGACAATGCTTCCGGGATCGTATCGAAATTACATAAATAATATTTTATTTATATTTTTGATAATTTAATTAAGGATTTTTTTGGTATGGAACTCATCTAAAACTAAGAAAGTATCAACCAATCAGCAAATTATTATAGTTATTTTGTTCTTTTTAATACTAAAGTTGCGTCAATTAAGTATAGACCCCATTTGATGGAAATTAACCCCAGCCTATTTTTCTAATACCAGAGGTTACCTTACGTTGCTACCTAAGAAGATGAAACAGGATTATGAAAATCAAGTGGACTTTGTACTTTGTATGAATAAATACTAGCAAACCTAGCAGGCCTTATTCTGCCTTAAAATTAGAAAAAATCAGAATCTACGCAACACTACTTTGACGACGTTGTGGCGCAGCGGTAGCGAACCTGCCTTAAACGCCACAGGTCGCGGGTTCGATTCCCGCTCGGAGCATAATATATATGCAAACATATTTTCCGGTCTGGGTGTATTTGTCCTTGTCATTGTGAATGTTTCCGGACCCCCGACACAGGATATTACTATCCTAATGTGGGCCGTTGAGTGTAGCGTTTATTTATTATTTACTACTCACTTGGATAAGTTAAAATCACTAATATCTAGAGACCGATTCAAATAGCCACTATAATGTCATCAACATCAAGTTAGGTTTTAAATGGAGATTTAAAAGAGCCAAGAGTCGAGGGTGAATCTAAACACCTGTTGTTCACTTACGCGCCTTCTACTTTACTTAAACACGCGCAAAAATTTATAAAAAATTGTCGAACCATTAAGGGGACTTTAGTTACATGCACAAGTAAAGAAAAATTATATATATAAGGATTTGGTGAGAAGGTAAACTCCTCCGATCGCGATGGCCCACTCATATTTACGACCAAACGTGTACATATAACTAAGACGATGTTTTATTTCAGAAAGGGGCCACTAATTTATGTCACTTCAAAGAACTCAATACGAATACAAATGGCTTATGCTATAATATAATAATGAAGAAATTCTAATAGAAAATTGGAGTTTTATGATGTTGTAATATCATCAGACAAAATGCGGGATGTGAATTCATAAAATAACTTTACGTAGGTGTAGGCTCAAGTAAAATATTATATGTTAAATTTACGATACATAAAAATAATTTTATGTTATATATTTTATCCTTTTGATAGCTTCCGCTTTCGATAAAGATAATTAGAATTTTTATAACGATTTCAAAATAAAGTATAAAACGTTTTAATCTAATTAGTCTAAAAGTATTCTTTTTGTCGGCTTATTTATTTAAAAAGTAGTAACGGTTTTAATATTTGCCTAATTGACTTAATCAATACATAGATAAACGTAAATTATATTAGTTTTTCATCTATTTTTTTACTTCCTATACATAATAAATTGCGGGCAGTTTCTTTCCTGTGATATTAAAATAGAGTTATAATTTAAATTAAATTTATGTTCTCCCTTTATAACTTTGACGGATGCATTGTTTTCACATAATATATCAATCGGTACTGACAGTAAATGCGCTTGAATGATTAGCTTTTCCATTTTCTTAACGCGTTGAGAACCGCCGTGGTGACCGCAAAAATAGATTATACATAATAGTGGTTGTGTTTACCACTAGGTGTTTGTTTTAACAATAACCTATTTCCTTTTCTCTTCATTTTTATACTATTATGTTCCAAATTTTATAATTATATGCTGATCAAATTGCATAAAGTTTAAATTAAAAACGCGATAAAGGAGCACAGCTATATCCCTATTAATAGAATACTAGTTTCAACACACTGATTCACTCGTGTAAATAATGAATTTTAAGGTTGTCATGACGGTTGGCTAACAAGCATACGGTCCGCCTGATGGTAAGCAGTTACTGCAACCTATAAACGCTTGTGATACGTGAAGTATCGCATGCGCGTTGCCAACCCAAGGGATGAGGAGGGAAGTGATGAGAAGGGAAAAAAGGAAGGAAACAGAGGGGGTAGGAGATTGGGCCGCCAACTGAGAGCGCTGGCGCTCATGGCACGAAACGCAACAGTACTGTTTCTTTACGCCGATATTCTGTTGACGACGTTGTGGCGCAGCGGTAGCGAACCTGCCTTAAACGCCACAGGTCGCGGGTTCGATTCCCGCTCGGAGCATAATATGTTTGTATTGACCATGCAAGCATAGTTTCCGGTCTGGGTGTATTTGTCCTTGTCATTGTGAATGTTTCCGGACCCCCGACACAGGATATTACTATCCTAATGGGGGCCGTTGAGTGTGCACCGTTTATTTATTTATTTATTTATTTGTTTGTGCTGGTAGAAGCTGGGCTGTGTTACTACTAAAATATATGTATATATTTGTATTAAATTTGATCAAAATTGGTTCAGTGATTTAGGCGGGAAAGCATAATAGACAGATATACAGAAAGAGCTATTTCCGCATTTATAATTTTGTAATATGGATTAGGATATCTTTTAACAATTCGAATTTCATTAGTATTACAATATTGATCCCGTAAAATTAAATCTATCGATAAAAATCCCGTTATAGTGTCACCTCACTGTCGCCCATTATCGCAGTTACACGACGGCTGGAACATTGATCGATTTCATTGAATTCACGCCGGGAATATAACAACCCCTACATCACCCTGGACGACAGATGATTGTATTATCTTGTTTCAAATTGATAACGTGTAGGTGCATATATAATTATAAACCGGTAAAACCTCGTCGGTTCTTGTTTTTTAATTTTTCTATCTATTCGAATAAATAAAATCGAAGAGTCCGTTGCAACGGATTATGTCCCTATGCAAGTGATATATTTTTTGCATAAAAATAAGTTACAAGCTTTTAGCACATACAACCTTTTTTCGCATTAAAAAGTAGCCTATGTCCTTTCTCACTCTATGGCTCTAGACTACCTGTGTAACAAATTTCATTTCAATCGGTTCTGTAGTTTTATAGCTCGACAGACAGACTGACAGATTTACTTCCGCAATTTTTTTTTTTTTTTTTTTTTTTTTAATAGTTAATACATTTCATTTATATTAGGTAATTTATAACAATACTTTTTAACAGTCTTAAAAACGAACGACTTAGTGACAGTCGGCGGTCAACGCCGTGAGTCTATTATTTACAATATTTACAAAATATGTAGGTCAAGCACACGTAAGCGAAGCGAATCCGCGTACAGAGTTCGTCGGTGTACGGAACCTCTGTAGGCCGGAGCACTGTCCCGCACCTCTCGCAACGGCCTCGAAGAATAGTATTAGTAAGGATTACCTATTTCTTCTTCAGATCTTAGCAGCCCTGGCAGTGTCACTCGGCCCCTTCGCCGCTGGTCTGAGCAAAGGTTACATGTCACCAGCGATAGCTTCCATGCAAGATGCGAGAACACACAACGAATCCTTCACTGTTAGTGATCAACAGGCCAGTTGGATTGCCAGTTTGAGTTTATTGGGTGAGTAAGAATATGCTATAGACTTATGAGTTTTAAAATTTAAGGTTCTGTACCCAAAATATTGTCAACAATACCCTATTACTAAGTCTCCGCAGTCCATCCGTCTGTCAGGGAGCTGTATCTCACAATCTGTAATGTATTTCTGTTGCCGCTACTATAACAAATACTAAAAGTAAAATAAAATTTAAAAATAAAGTCAGGCTAATTGGAGACCTAACAAAGGTTTTTTTTTTGTTTCTGAGACTTTATCACGGTAAGTTTATAATCTCAAAAAATAAGTTTTTAAATTTTGTTTAAGGCTTATTCATTCGGAAACTGAAATTCAGAACTAGAATTTTTAGAATTGAGCCCATCAGTAGGACTGAAAGCTGACGCTTGTGTGTGCTTTGACTTATTTAATTAGAAGATAAATCCACATGAATAACGATTTTAATGCAAACTTTGAAGTTCTTGCTTGGAATTTAAGACAAGACTAAAACATGTGTTACTTTATCTTTCATTTTTCTATCCTAATGGTTTCAAAAATGATGGACTTCTATGCAAACTTTCCACCCTTTTTTCACCCCATTAAGTGGTGGTTTACATTTTAAAACAAACACCTGTGAAAAAATCAGCTATCTAGGTGCAATGGTTTAGGCTGGGCGTTTTTATGTATTATGTCATTCAGGTCTTCTCCTTTAATATGTATATATAAATCATGTCACGTTAATATTAAATCTGGAGCATGTCTGTGACGATTTGAGTTTCACAAATGTCAAGATATATTTGTTTTGGCAATCAATATTACATACAAATCGCGAATCCCGACTTCGTTCAGGTTGTTATGTAGCAATTTGTGGATTAATTAACTAAATGTAAATTCAAATGTTTCAACTTCAAAGACTTTTTCATCGTAATTTGAGCAGATTCCATTTTTTTACGTGAATTTAGGCTAATTCCCAAGCATACTAAATTAATTAATTTGTTAAACTAGGTACGAAATAAATTAAAAACCATAAGCTCGATAGCACAACGGTTAAAGGGCCGACTCCACTCCACTCCGTCCCCTGGGCTATTGTCGTACCCATTACTAGCGCAAGCTACGAGCTTATTTAGAGGAGCAATAGCAGTTATGCTGAAGACTTGAAAAGGCAAGGCATAACCTCTGTCACAACAGAGATTATTCCACCAGTGCAATCAGTCACACTGGTGGTAGGTCTTTTGTTGCAAGAGGCCGGCTAGGTAGGTACCACCGCAGTGTCCAATATTCTGCCGCCAAATAGTAGTGCTTAGGCACTACTGTCTTCCGGTTTGAAGGGCATTGTACGCTAGTGAAATTACTGGGCGAACGAGATTTAAGAACTAATATCTCGAGGTTGGCAACGCGTGAGTGGCTCCTACTAATGGTGCTGCAAGCGCTCATAGGCTGCGGCAGCCACTTACCATCAGGTGGGCCGTATGCTTGTTTGCCAACTTATAACAAACAAAAAAAAATAATTGCTAGTATTCTTTAAAAAACTTCATTATGCTTAACCGTTACGTGTGAAAAACAAACTGATCTAAATTAGTACTGAATCCAGTTATAATTATTTAATTTAGTGTAAGCCCTTACCTTAAATTATTCACGAGACAACAAATAAATAAATAAACGCTACACACTCAACGGCCCCCATTAGGATAATTATATTCTGTGTCGGGGGTCCGGAAACATTCACAATGACAAGGACAAACACAACCAGACCGGAAAACATGCCTGTACGATTAATACAAACATCTGCTCCGAGCGGGAATCAAACCCGCAACCGTCGAGGCTTAAGGCAGACTCGCCACAATGACACCGTTGTTACAAAAACACCATTGCTCAAGATCTAATTTAGTTATTTAGAAGTTAGGGCGTGATAGCATAACAAACAAATTCACTTTCCTATTCATAATATTATAGTATCATTACACCAATATCTTTGTCGACAACTATATAGATCGAAAGTTGAGATTACAACATCATTGTATATAACAAAGAGCCATAAACACGTCTGTCTGTATGTTCGAGCTTATCTTGATAATACTAAATGGATTTTGATCCGGTTCCCCTTAGGACACATGATACACGTATAGGGCGTTTCGCTATTTAATCATAGAAGAAAGTTTTTGATAGTGAAAGTCGATATAAACTATTGATTTACGGAAAATGCTTATAACTTTCACCATAGTGATATTTTGTAATCATAATTTTTAAAAAGTTCGATACACACACAATCGGCTCGATACATACACACACAGCATAGGACATTTCGTTACGTGACGATTTCTACTAAATCACACTTTTGAGACGCTGATAGCTGAGTGCACCCACCGGTCGGTAAACGATCGGTAGGTTAAGCAACTTTAGGAGCGGTCAGTCACTAGATGTGTGATCGCATAGTCTCCGTGCTTCGGAGGGAGCCTACGGGCGACCTGAACAACTCTGACACTAGGTTGGCCACTAACCACTCGATAATAAGAAAAAGAAGAAGACACTACCTTTAAGCCGCGTTAAGAAACTTCGTTAAAAAAACTCAACTAAACCCAGAACATCTCTTCCACCATACAAGAAGTAAAAAAAGCAAAGGGCGGACCTATACTGGTTTATAATATTAATATGTATGTCCGTAAATTCCTTTTGAACGTAATCAAGCTCTCGATTCACCACGCCTTCAGTATTAAACGAACTTGTTCCTCGATACGCGGAATAATTACTACTTACACCCACACAGGTAAGAGTACTATCAGAGACATTTTATTGTTCAACAATTTAATGACCAAACTAGTATACGGATAGAAAGCTTTACCGCAGATTACGTTCACAATTGGAACATTAAATAAATTCCACAAACTTATCTGCCGCAGAAAAACGTATGTAGCGTTTATTATTATTAGAATAGTAATATCCTGTGTCGGGGATCCAGAAATACACATACAAGCACAACCACAAAGACCAAAATATATAAATAAGCTCCCCAAAATCATCAGCTCTCATTAAGATAGTAATATTCTGTGTCGGGGGTCAAGAAACACACATAAATAGAAGCACAGCCATTTAGACCCAAACACACACATGATTGATAAAAATATCTGTCCTGAACTGAAATCTAGAAGCGACCAATGGGGCTTAGGGCCATTGCCGACGCATGATGCAATCAATCCTCGTTTATTATAACAGGTTTTCAATTTTCTTTATATTTGTCACATAACAATTACCTGTCTTGCCTTACCGCCAATAGGTGCAGTCCCTAAGGCAAGGTCGCTAATGCTGCGCCACAGTTGTCATTAAAAGACCCTATGTTATTATAAACATCGAACGAGAGTCAGGATCGATCTTTGAAATAGACCTTGGTAAATCTTGAAAAGTATCAGGAAAAAGTCGCAAGTATCTGTGGATTAGATTAAGCTTGGGTAAGAATATTCGATTTATCAATACATCGATATTTTTTCATAAAACAATCGATGAATATTGTCGATATTGTTAATCTCTGCAAACCAATAATTGATATTTATTTCGAATTACAGTAATAAATAAGACTTTTAACAGACTTTAACGAAAATCATTGATATATAGATATTTTTGACTTCATAATAATGGGTACAGCTAAAAATTTCGATTCGATATTTATCGCTATATTCATTCACTTGACCAGCCTTACATTAGATCACCTCACATTTAAATATAACTAACAATAATAGTATCTTATTATGAAGCCGCTAAGTCTTAGATTTGAATAACTTTGTCAATAAGAGTACAGCTCTTATAACAAAGTCCAAGAATACTCTAAACAGAAACATAAATTCTCAAATCGAATCCGAAACCTTGACGCTGAGTGTAAATTAAACTGCGCCAGACAGTCAAACCTAATTATACACTGAATGCTGTTTATAACGCAACACACTTAACGGCTCTTATTAGGAGTGTAATGTCTGTGTCGGGGGTCCGGAAACACTAGGAAAAGCACAAACCCAGACCGGAATACATGCCTGCATGACCAATACAAAGAAAATATAAGTACTAATAATAAAAAATAACTATACAAAAATTCTATAGATCAGTTCAAACTTTTTTAGAGTTTACTCCTTAAGAATCGATTTTCATATAAAGCTAAGTATGAAGAGAAAAAAATTGTTATCAAAAGCATTACGAAAGCATTAAATCGATATAGGTTTTTTAATTTTTTATTACTATTTTTATGTATGTATGTTTATCTTTGTATGTTTCTACGCATGAATGTTGCGTGTCTGTTTTGTCTTAATTTATTTTGTTTTAATATTTATTTATTTGTTTATTATCTTCTCTCTCTCTCTCTTTGCCTATTGACTATTGCATATTCAAAGACAACCGTATTTAAGTTTAAGAACTAAACTCCAGTTGTGCGTCGGAGCTGACACGATGATGCATTTTTAAATTTTTTTATTTTTCCGCTGTTTTTTTTATTTTTTTCGCTTGGTAATTATTTTGGAATAATAAGAACATGATGTCCAATAACCATGGATCCATATAAATGGTTTCATGCCAAAATCTATCAAGTGATTCATCAGCTTAGCTGTGAAAATGTAATAAGCAGACAGACGAAGCTATTTATCAAAACGTTGCACACTCAACGGCCCCCATTAGGATAGTGATATCCTGTGTCGGGGTCCGGAAACACATACAAGGACAAGGACAAGGACAAATACACTCAGATCGGAAAATATGCTTGCATGGTCAATACAAAAATATTATGCTCCGAGCGGGAATCGAACCCGCAACTTGTGGCGTTTAAGGCATGTTCGCTCGCAGGTTCGTTTTCAACATTACATTTATAATAATAATATTCGTATTAACTCATTCAAATGCCCCATATTCTAAAGTTATTATTATATCAAGCAATACTAACTAGACGGGGCAAGGCGTCTGAATTCCGCTAATTATTTACACTCGATCTTTAGAATTCAGGTCACGTTGTTGCGATATAATACAAAATAAATTTTATTTGTAATATCCTATTGTTGAATAGTTAATCAGCTATCTATTTATAGGATGCTAAAGACAATAAATTAATTATTAACTGGATGTGCCTTGCGATTCTATCTCACTCAACTCAAAGCTACACACTAAACGGCCCCCATTAGGATACTCATATCCTCAATACGTCTCAAGCTTTTTTTTTTGACACCGTTGTGACGTTGTGGGTAGCGAGTCTGCCTTTAGCCTCGATGGTTGTGGGTTCGATTCCCGCTCGGAGCTGATGTTTGTATTAATCGTACAGGCATATTTTCCGGTCTGGGTGTGTTTGTCCTTGCCATTGTGAATGTTTCCGGACCCCCAACACAAGGATATAATTATCCTAATGGGGGCCGTTGAGTGTGTAGCGTTTATTATTATTTACAATTTTTGCAGTAGTCCAGCCATGCTTCTAGAACAAATGGATCGGCTCGACCAGAGTACTACTACTGTGGGAGGGCCACAGAGAATCAGCGTAAAGTAACAGTATCAGTAGGTTCTGTTGCGTTTCGTGCGCTGAGTCAGAGCACCAGAGGCCCAATCTCTCACCCTTTCAGCTCCCTTCCTTTTTACCTTCTGATCTCTTTCCTCCTATTCCTTGGTTTAGTAACGCACGTGTGATATTTCAAGTATAGCGCGCGTACCGACCGTCATGAAAGAAAAATATCAATTCGTGATAACCTTCTACTTTTTGAAGTCGGTTGAAAATACTTAGCTGCAAGGAATACTCTTTCATTAAAACACTTCTAGGCTAGTATTATCCTGTGTTTAAGCTATTGTTTTAACATTAAACGTTGTACGCATTCTTGCTGTTGACTTTTAATAAAACATGGCGAACAACTGTTACATATGGGTCCATTCCACTTTGATCCATTTAAATTAAAAAAAAAATACTAGCGTAATATTAATTGTCACTAATTATTGTTGTTTCTAATAAAAGGCAATACCAAAGATGCTGGAATTAAATTTATCTTTTTTATAAATTCAGATATTTGTACTGACTTAAAGCAAATAGTGGCACTTACTGCAATAATAATTGTTATATTATGTGCCCTAAGTGGGCATGAAATTTTAACCCTCTTGGGCTATTGTCGTACCCACTCCTAGCGCAAGCTTGTAGGTTATTTGGGAGGGCAATAGGAGCATTGGTATTGCCTTGACAAAGCATAGCTAATATTCTATAAAAAAATATAGAAGGTTCCCTATACAAACTTTCATCCCACATTTTACTGCCTTCAAGCCTTTTTACCAAGCTTGCCTATATCCTTTCCAAGGTTTAGTTCCCATCCCTGTATCAAATTGCCTCAAAATGGGTACAGTGTTTTAGGCACGAAAGCGTAACAGACAGACGGACCGACACAGTTACAGTTACAGTCACGTTTATAATATTTGTACAGATTAAGTATTACGAAATAGTACTGTGTAGAACAGACTTGTACGCGTGCTCAGGGCTTGTGATACATACTAAATAAACTCTTTTATAAACTGTACCGGATATAAGTTATGTTATTCTATTTTGTAGCGCAAAAATGTGCCACAGGTTGTGGGCTCGAATTCAGCTCGGAGCAGATGTTTGTATTGATCATACAGGCATGTTTTCCGTCCGTCTGGGTATTTTTGTCCTTGTCGATGTGCATGTTTCCGGACCCCCGGCATAGGATATAACTATCCTAATGGGGACCGATAAGTGTGTAGCGTTTATTTATCATTAAAGTCGTAACAAATCATCTTACATAAGAAGATTTCGAATCTCAAGATTGGCAGTAGTGTTTCTGTTTCTAGCGTACGTAATAATAGAAGATACATTAAAATATTGTATACTAACTTCTGGCCGCCGCTTCATCCTCATGAATAATAATTATTAATGCGCCAACATTTTTCATCCACTATTTAAACACCTTAAAATGTTGTTTCATCCACTATTTAAACGCCTTTTGTTCCCAATATAAAACCATCATGTTCATACTTCTGCAACATCAGACGGTATGCAGATCAGTGGGCTAAATTTAAGACGCAGCTTATACACTGGAAGACCTCGACGCTTGGCTTACGAGCAGTCACTTTACGAGCTTCTCACCAACGTACGATGGTAGCTACTACTAGAAAAAAAAACCTATGACTTCTTTCGCTGTGGTTCGGCCTAGTAGGAGGCAATTTGAGCCCCCGCGAGGACTGTCCCCTTCTCATGGCTGGGTCGCTGTAATCGGCCACCCCCGCCCGGTGACACTGTCAAGGCCAGCAAGGCCAACAGCAATACACGACCAGAAAAAATTAGAAAATAATAAATATTGCTTATTTAAATGCTTTATATATACATTATTTATTTCTAAAGTTAATGTTACTGTAGCTTATACCAGTATATTGTTTCTCGTAAATCATGCGAGAAAATTTAATTGTCGGTCGATACCAAGTTCAACGGCGAGTACATAAATAATCAAACGATTACGTTGTCTGCACATTCGCGCTTAGAACATACTTTATTTGTTTTAAAGCTTGTTTTAATATCTACAGTTCATTGGCAAGATATGTATGTTAAGAATATAAAGATTTGCGCCAAGAAATTCTTCAGCTGAGATTTTTATTCTTGTCAAAATTTATTACGTGGAATCTTCTGAGTGATTTTTTAGACACCTCCAAAATTCCACCCTCACCACCTCTATGTCTGGAAATCTGCAATAGCGCGGTTTAGAAGGCAATAGCCTCAATAGCTCAACGGCAGAAGGGCCGACTTCGCTCCGTTAACGCGAGAGTCGAGAGTTCGATCTTGACCCCATTGGGTTATTGTCGTACCCACTCCTAGCGCAAGTTTCGAGCATATTTGGAGGGACAAAAGAAATATTAGTAATGTCTTGATAAAGCATTGCTAATATTCATTATAAAAAAAAATCTTCCTCGCCCAACAACACTGTGGAACCAGCTGGAAGCTGGAAGAGAAGAGCCTTTTCCTTTCTAAAGGGTTGGAAATGCACCTGCCTAGCCTCTGGTTTTGCACAGGTTTGAAGAGGTTTTGACAGATTTTTTTTTTATGTTAGTAGTTGGCAAACAACCATTAGTAGGTGCCAATCACGCGTTGCCAACCTCGAGATATTAGTTCTTAAATCTCGTTTGCCCAGTAATTTCACTAGCGTACAATGCCCTTCAAACCGGAACACAGTAGTGCCTAAGCACTACTATTTGGCGGCAGAATATTGGGCACTGCGGCGGTACCTACCTAGCCGGCCTCTTGCAACAAAAGACCTACCACCAGTGTGACTGATTGCACTGGTGGAATAATCACTGTTGTGACAGAGGTTATCCCAACAGCGGGCGATGGGGTCGTCACATCCCGACGCCTTTGGAAAGCTGTATTCTATATCTATGTAACTCTTAGCTATTAATATATAAAATCGATGTAATATAAGAGTTAATAAACCGTGATCTAAGGCTTCCGTCTGTCTGTTTAACGATAAGCATATATAAAAATAACTTGGGAGCCAAAAACCTAGTCATCATCAGGTTTCATAATTTTATTTTAGACAAAAATGAATACTGCGGTATTGCTCATAACGCGTGTAAGTTGAATGGGCTTTTGGAAGTTATGAAACAACTTTAAGTATTAACGGAGAATATAGATCTGGTTTATATCAAGTTGCGTGTCTATTGTACATTTATATTGTTACAATAACATCATGACAGTATATGAATAAGTTTTTGTTGTATTTATAATTGAGTTTAGATTGAGATGTACAAATCTGAATGTTGTTTTGCTCTGTTACATTACATTTGTATTTTAAAACGATTTATTCGTTTTTTATTTAAATGATAGGACTGTTAAGTTAGATTTATATTATATAGACGTGATCCGATATATGATAATGGAATTTGGAGACTTCTGACGTAGTTAATGACTAGGTTTTCGGAACTACATTCCATTGAGAAGTAATTGTAATTACATGTTTAATTGACTTAAATAAAACATTTTTTAGTTTCATCACAGTTGGCTAACAGGCATACAATCAGCTACATGGTAAACAGGCACCGCAATCTCCGAATACTTGCGATACTTGAAGTAACACACGCGTGTTGCCAATCCTAGGAATAGGAGGAAAGGGATGAGAAGGGAACAAGGAAGGGAACAGCGAGGGTAGGAGATTGGGCCTCGAACACTACCACTCATCGCAAGAAACGCAACAGTACTTACTGATACTGTTACTTGACGCCGATTTTCTGTGAGAGGGTAGTACTTCCCCGGTCGAGCCTGTGCGCTTGTGCTGGAAGGAGCATGGCTCTACTACCGATCGATTACCCTTAAATACCTCGAAACTCTATAAAAGAGAGTTTGAAATTCAAATGCTAAGAAAGTAAGAAAAAGATATCAAAAAGCAAAACCGTGATTATAACGTAGTTTTATTGTAGTGATTTCATTCATATGTCGTTAAAAGGATTTGGTATTTTGTATCGCAATCGCAAGATATTTGTCAATAATAATGGACTCGTAAAGAGCATAAATCATCAAAGGAAATGACTTTCGGTTTTGCTGCGTTTTGTGTAACATATAACAAATATTGGGCTTAGTAAAACGTCGAGATTCTATGCAGTTAAAGATAAAAATTTCTTTAAAATCGTTTATAAAATAAAATTTTTCAATATCAATCCTATTCTTCTTTTTATTGTTATCGTGTAGTTGGTTGCCAACCTAGTGATAGGGTTGTTCAGGTCATAGGCCTCCAACTTGACTTAAACTCCTGTTGATGCAACCACTTGAGTAAGATCACTGCTTACTAAAGCTCAGTCAATCAATAGATGGGTGACCTCATCGTGGTATTTCATCTAAGTGTCACCGTGCTTCGGAGGGCAAGAAAAAGGTCCGGCTACTATCAATTTAATAATAATCGAAAAGTCAAGTCAGACGTCATACCGGTGACTTGACTTTTCGGCAACACTGACACTAGGATGGCCACTAACCACTCAGTAAGAACACGAACTAATGTAGCATTGTCGCTGGTTTCTTACAATCGTATTATAGTTCGTACCTAGCCTCCAATAAACTATATCTTTTTTTTAAGAATTAAAGTATGTGCGGTAGAAGTAAGTACCACAATAGCCCAACAACTGACCCCAGTCAGGTTCGAACCTACAACTCACGTTAACGGTGTTGGCTCTTATACCGTTCAGCTATTAAACTGTATAAGAACGGTAACGGTGTAAGAAGTTCATCTTCGTAGTGTTTTCTCTGCAGTTGGTCGTGGTTGCGTTGTTCAACCGTCATTTTTATTTATTTATTTATTTTTACAAAAAGCTTACAGCTAACATGTAACTAACAAATGTTCAAATAATATTCATAGCAGTGCCAATTACAAGCTTCCATTTATATGTAAACAAAACGTAACATAAAGACCAAAATACAATAAATTAAAAAGAATCTTACAATCAATTACTACTGCCAAAAAAAATTTTCGAAAGGTAACGCTTAACTATCGTTGGTTTCGTGTTGTATGGATCAAAACAAGAACATAAACTATTATATTTATTTACTGCTCTAATACAAAAGATTTTTTTATATTTGGTTGTCGCAGGAACATATAACAATGATTTGGAGCGGGAGGCAAAAGATGGTACTCGGATATACAACTCTTTTAACAAATAAGGACAATCTATACTCGGCTACATGCTTCAAAATAGTTACTACAGTCAATTGTCTAAAAAGTGTTAAAAATTGTTTTGAAATTGTTAGATATGTCTAGTAATGAACGGGAACACGGACAGCGTGCAGTAAAAGACGTAGTCAGTTGTATACTGATTTATTATTCGTATATACAAAAGAAGCGGGGACGCAGCCGCGCGCACTGACAGTTATTACTTATACTATATATTATAATATATAACATTTCCTCCACCTATAGATAAGAAAAATAACAAATAACTATAAGCTAACTAAACTAAAAGAATCTCCTAAGATTACGCAAAGGATTTATTTGACTGGTTACATTATCCTCATTCTGACATGTCTCAGTGGGTGACTCGAATCTCATCGGGGTCAGTTCCCGTCTACGATAAGATGTCGGTACTGCTGAAGGTGTCGCGATGGTCACATTGACTTCGTCGTTGGTGCCTTTATCTTCCACCTCCCCCTCCCCTCCCGTATCCTTTAGTGGTGTTTTGGATAAGGGAGTGAATGCCGTTGACTGTAAATCGGGAATGACGTCCGGACTCCAATCTCGATGTTGATCTGGTTCCGTTGTAGATGTGCGTGGTCTAATCTGGTCTACGTGTCGAGTTACCACACAATTCAGTTTCGGTATGAAAATCGAAAACATTACAGTACCAATTTTTTTATCAATAATACCAGCAATCCAATAAAATTTCTTATTATCTGAATTTTTTGTAAACCAAACTAGATCATGCTTATTAAAATCTTTTCTTTGTATTCCTTTGTAGTTTTTAACCTGTAAGTACTGTTTCTGTTCTACCGTTTGAGTGAGGTCTGTGGATGAGGAAGACGTACCTATTTCTATCGGTTTAATCAGATCTAATCTCGAACGCAATGGCTTACCGTACAAAAGTTCTGCAGGTGATTTACCGGTCGTACTATTTACAGAATTTCTATAATCAAATAAAAACTTTAAAATTTGTTCATTTAAATTTTTTTTATTTGTATTACTTAATATTATAGCTTTCAAGCCTTTCTTTACTATTTTTACGAAACTTTCGGCTTGGCCATTGCTTGCCGGGTGGTATGGAGGTGAAAAAATGTGTTTGATACCATTTGCAATACAGAAATCTTTGAAATCTTGAGACGTAAATGACGTACCATTGTCAGTCACCATTGTGTGAGGTATTCCTACCCGCGCCATACAGTCATACAGTTTAGACAAAACCGCCTTAGTACCGTAGGAATTCGTCATCGTATAGCATTCCACCCATTTACTGTACGCGTCTACTATTAACAAAAACATTTGATTATTGAACGGACCCAAGAAATCTAGGTGTACGCGATCGAAGGGTTGAGAGGGGTACGGCCACGGGGCGAGCGGCGCGTGCGCCGGGCGAGGCCGCAGCGCCGCGCACACCGTGCATGCCGCCGCCAGCCTCTCTAGTGCGATGTCTATACCGGGGAACCAAAGCCGTTTACGTGCATCAGCTTTCATTTTAATTATGCCAAAATGTGAGCTGTGTAATTCATTGCATATGGTTGTACGTAAGGAAGTCGGTATAACCACCTTGTGGCCCCGCATTATTATTCCGTTTTCATGAGATAATTGTATTTTAACATTATGATATGGTTTTAATTGTAAATCACTGACCTTTCTAGGCCATCCATTAGAAATGTAAAATTTAACCTTGCTTAGAATAGGGTCGTTTTCTGTTTCGCGGCGTAAATCATGTAACATCACCGGCAGGCTTCCGTCGATAACAAAATTAACGTAAGTAGCTTGGTCTACCTCGCTCTCGTCTGCACGCGCCCGCGCACGGTGGATATCGATCGCGCGGGAATCGCCCCGCGCGTCTCGCGCCCCGCCGCTGTTTGTGTCCGCATCGGTCAACGATCGTGATAAATAATCTGCATTGTTTTCATTACTTTTTATGTATTCAATACGATAATTGTAGGCTGAGAGAAATATCGCGTATCGTTGAAGTCTGTTCGCGGAAACCTCGGGTATACCTCGGTGTGGGCCAAATATAACAAGAAGCGGTTTATGATCCGTTCGTAATATAAAGGGATCCGATCTCCCGTACAAGTACTGGTGGAATTGGCGAACACCAAATATAATCGCGGTCGCTTCTTTCTGTATCTGCGCATATTTTTTTTCTGCAGCACTGAGAGTCCGAGATGCATATGACACGGGTCTTTCGGTTCTGTCACTACCGATTTGCGATAACACGGCGCCTAATCCTGTTGGTGACGCATCAACCGTTAATATTAAATTCGCTTTTGGGTCAAAGTGAGCTAAGTATTTATCCGTAGCCATAATCTTTTTAATTTGATTAAATGCTTCGTCGTGATCCGACGTCCATTCCCATTTTACCTTTTTATGAAGTAAATTATACAATGGGTATAAAATTGACGCCGCTTCTGGTATAAAGTTCCGATAATAGTTTGTTAGACCTAAAAACGACTGTAATTGTGTAACATTTTTCGGCTTGGAAATTGCTAGAATAGCCTTAACTTTATCTGGCGATTTCCGCACCCCATTCCTATCGATTATATGACCTAAATAGCATAACTCATCCTTAAAAAATTCACATTTGGAAGATTGTATAGTTAGCCCTGCCTCTTCGAACCGTTGTAAGATAGCTGTTAGACGTTGCTTATGCTGTTCTTTGTCTCGTCCCGTGCATAAAACGTCGTCGAGTAGAAATACTACACCTTCTAAGCCTGCTAGTAAACATTCCATTGCGCGTTGGAAAATAGCTGGTGCCGATGACAGTCCGAAGACCAACCTAGTATATTTAAACAACCCGCGATGTGTATTTATGCAGGTGAAGGTTTGTGACGGTTCATCCAAAACAAATTGGTTGTACGCCATCGATAAATCGATTTTACTAAACTGAACACCCCCGTTAAGCTTAGCGAACAAGTCTTTAATAGTGGGTAAAGGGTATTTTTCAACAATTAACTGTTTATTAATTGTAACTGAGTAATCTGCACATAAACGGAGTTTCCGTCTTTTTAAAACGGGGACGATTGGAGATGCGTACTCCGAGTGTTGTACAGTTTTTAATACCCCTATATTCACTAAACGGTCTAGTTCCTTATCAATACTTTCCTTTAAGGCGTAAGGCACCGGCCTGGCTTTAAAATATATAGGTTTTGACTCTGGTTTTAATTGTAACTTAACTGTATATTTATTAAATGTACCCAACTCGCCGGAAAATGTTTTCGGAAAACTCTGAATCAATTCCTGTAATACATTATTATTTTCCGACGAGTTATTTGTATACAACGCATGGACTGCAGGTGCAAGTTCTAAATTAAAATTACGGATAAAATCTCGCCCCAGTAGGGACGGCCCGCCGCTTCGGACAACGAACACGTCAAGGTCATGCACACTCCCGCGATATGCAACCGGCAATCGCACGACTCCACAAGTTTCGATCTTGGAACCTGTATAGCCCATCAGTTTTTTATTGGTGACTAACAATGGCAATGTAGAAAAATATTTTTTATATGTATTATTTGATATTACACTTACAGCCGAGCCACTATCTATTTCAAATTCTAGAAGTAAATTACCGATATATACTTTTTCCGTCATAGGCTTGCCCTTATCGCATCTTATATTATAAAAACACTCACCGTCGTCTTCGTCATCCACACTACCTTCCTCAACAAATTTTACTTTATCGACCGTACACATTCTTCCTAAATGTCCTTTTTTATTACACTTCTTACACTTGTAATTCTTAAACCGGCACTGAACGGATTTATGATTCATAAAACCACACACACTGCACTTTTCTCTTTTCGAGATTGCGAACACACTATCTTGGCCTGCTGCAGTCACGCTGGCGCCACTGCGGCCTGGTACCGCCACCGCCGTCATGGCGGCTTGGCGTGCACAATGCACGCTTTCCGCTAAATCCACTGCCTTTGCCAAGGTTAGTTCCCGCTGATCCTGTACAAATAATTTATCACGTTCGTGTCCGGGTATCATGCCCATGATGAACTTATCCAACAAGGCCTCTTCCAAATTCTTGAAACCGCAGTGTGCTGCCAGTCCTCTTACTCTGGCTGCCCATTGAGTATGACTCTCGCCCGAGCGCTGCATTGCCGAGTAAAATATCGATTTTTCAGAGAACCCTATGCGTTTTGGTGTGAAATGATCATCCAACAATTTCAATATGTCCTCGTAATCGACATCTTCTACCTTTTGAGGCAGTGCTAGGTCACTGACTAGTCCATATGTGCATTCGCTAAGCGCGCTAAGTAAAATCGCCCTTCGCTTGACCTTAGCTTTGTCCGTGTCATTTGTTATATCGTTCGCTATGAACCACTGGTTTAGTCGAGATTTATAACCATCCCACTGTTGCACATTATGGTCGAAGGATGATAAAATGCCGAAAGACACTCCCGTAGACATATTTTAATATTATTTTGCGTGTTTCCGACCGTCGCCACTGTTAGATATGTCTAGTAATGAACGGGAACACGGACAGCGTGCAGTAAAAGACGTAGTCAGTTGTATACTGATTTATTATTCGTATATACAAAAGAAGCGGGGACGCAGCCGCGCGCACTGACAGTTATTACTTATACTATATATTATAATATATAACAGAAATATAATGTGGTAACAACTGGAAACGAATATTGACCATACTCTCCGAGGCTTGGTAGTCAAAGCCATAAAAAGACTGGTTTGCTACCGACTCTCCAGAATCGTTAAAACAATATTACAACATAGAAATAAAGGTTTTATTATAACCTGTAATACTTGCACTATTAAATTAACTTTAGATATTATTATCTTTCGAAATTATTATTAGTTACGTCAAAATCCTTACTAGTATTATAAATGGGAAAGTAACTCTATCTTTCTGCCTGTCTGTCCCACTTTCACGCCAAAACTACTGAACCGATTTAAATGAAATTTTGTACATAAATAGACTGAGAAAAAAACCGCGAAAAATTTAATGCAAAAAAGGGCTGTAAAGCGTTGAAATGGGGGGAAGAAAAGATAAACTTATATTTTAGGCTGTGGATTCGATATAAATAAATATGACATTTAAAGTTTGAAAAAAAAGGGGGGAGTTCGGAGTTTATATTAAAATTGTTATTCACGCGGGCGAAGTCGCTGGTAGAAGCTAGTAAGTTTATAAATACATTTTACGTCCTGCTATATGAAAGCTTTATCTACAATACGAGCTTTCCGCGTCTCGTGTATAAATAAAGTTCCGTAAGCTCGCACAAACTGAGATAACAAATAAATATTGTAACGGATGTTTTATTTTATAATTTTAGACAGAGTCCAATGGTCATTTTGTTTTGGAAAGCGATTAATATTTGTAAAACTTTCTAATAAATAACTCAACAGCAGAACATAGGTTGGATTTTTTTATTTTTATTTTTTTATTTTACAAGTTGGCAAACAAGCATACGGCCCACCTGATGGTAAGTGGTTGCCGTAGCCTATGAGCGCTTGCAGCACCATTAGTAGGCGCCACTCACGCGTTGCCAACCTCGAGATATTAGTTCTTAAATCTCCTCTGCCCAGTAATTTCACTAGCGTACAGTGCCCTTCAAACCGGAACACAGTAATGCCTAAGCACTACTATTTGGCGGCAGAATATTGGACACTGCGGTGGTACCTACCTAGCCGGCCTCTTGCAACAAAAGACCTACCACCAGTGTGACTGATTGCACTGGTGGAATAATCTCTGCTGTGACATAGGTTATCCCAACAGCGGGCGATGGGGTCGTCACATCCCGACGCCGATTAAATGGATGCTAAATTAATCAAAATAGGAATCAAAATATCTATTTAATTAGACTTTTAAAATTACTTTTAAATAGTCAAACGCTTTTAACGGTTCAGAAGGTTGATTCTACCGAGAAGAACCGACCCGAAACTCGATAGTGACTCTTTTCAAATATAAGTTTACAATTGTCTCAATTGTTGAATGTGATCCAGCAATATTAAAAGTCCCAAGCGTTTTTATCGGAATAATATTCCTCTAACGAGTATAATGTTTTATTTGTAAGCTTGTTTTTGGCAGTTCCAAAAAGAAGTCTGGATTTATTTTAAAATACCCTTAAAAGAATTACTGATTGTACGCAAATGACAATAAATAAATAAATAAACGGTGCACACTCAACGGCCCCATTAGGATAGTAATATCCTGTGTCGGGGGTCTGGAAACATATACAATGACAAGGACAAATACACCCAGACAGGAAAATATGCTTGCATGGTCAATACAAACATATTATGCTCTGAGCGGGAATCGAACCCGCGACCTATGGCGTTTAAGGCAGGTTGGCTACCGCTGCGCCACGTCGTCATCGACAATAGTAGCTGCTAGTAGCTAAAATATTTTAAGAATCTTTGATAATGTAGTGATTGCATATTAGAGGTTTATATTATTGTTTATATAAACCTAACATAGCCAATGTAAGAGTTGGTATTCACCGTGCTGTGTGCTTTCACATAGCTTTTCACCTATTTTAATTATGACGACGTTGTGACGCAGAGGTAGCGAACCTGCCTTAAACGCCACAGGTCGCGGGTTCGATTCCCGCTCGGGCATAATATGTTTGTATTTGTCCTTGTCATTGTGAATGTTTCCGGACCCCCGACACAGGATATTACTATCCTAATGGGGGCCGTTGAGTGTGCAGCGTTTGTTTAGTTTATTTATTATTTATTTTAACATGTTTTTTAGTTTGATCTTATTCATTCACTCTTTATGTATTTTTATCTGTTACTATTGTCATTGCTGAAAACTTAAATTGTTTCATACTCATGAACGCGTAAAAGCATCATAAATTGTTCCAAATAAACCAAGTAATTCACGAAAATGGTCTTTACTGCGTACTAATAACAGCTATTAAATACTAAATATGCAATATTGATCGTTACTACTTCAATAATAAGAACGATTCGTAAGTAAGGAGCGAGACTGACCGTGAGGATTAGGGTTGGGTATGTTTTCAGAATTGTTGGATTAAATGATTGTCTTTAAAATATACCGAATTCCGCGTGTATTTTTTGTTTGAAAAGTGACTTGATTGAGCGATTATAGCAACGATTCAAAAATCCTTTTTGGTCGTTTGAAGATTATAAGATACGGTGTGAACTTTAATCTTTTTTAATTTAAAGTCATTTTAAATAACCGTGCCTCGGAAAGCACGCTAAGCGTTCGGTCTCGGTGGTTATCATAACATCTGATAATATTGGTTAACTCTTGATTGATAATTTCCTCTTACCCAATGAGTTACTGGTTCGCCCTTAGGGTTGTAGGTCAGATGTAAAAACTAGTAACCCTTCAAATCCGGATAAGAGTATAAGCAAACCCTGGGTATATACAGGGAGTAATGCTAGAAAGAAAAATAACGATAACTCATAATTACTTTAAAATAAAATCAGTGAGCAGGAGATGGTTATATACCTTCTTCTGTAAAAATGCCAATTTACCGGCGTCGGGATGTGACGACCCCATCGCCCGCTGTTGGGATAACCTCTGTCACAGCAGAGATTATTCCACAAGTGCAATCAGTCACACTGGTGGTAGGTCTTTTTTTGCAAGAGGCCGGCTAGGTAGGTACCAACGCAGTGTCAATATTCTGCCGCCAAATAGTAGTGCTTAGGCACCACTGTGTTCCGGTTTGAAGGGCATTGTACGCTAGTGAAATTACTGGGCGAACGAGATTTAAGAACTAATATCTCGAGGTTGGCAACGCGTGAGTGGCACCTACTAATGGTGCTGCAAGCGCTCATAGGTTGCGGCAGCCACTTACCATCAGGTGGGCCGTACGCTTGTTTGCCAACTTCTAACATAAAAAAAAAAAAATAATAAAAAAAAAATAATTGTTGGATACGATGTTCTCTGTGGTTGGTTCGTAATAATTATATATCCGCGTACCAACCCTAGCGTAGATTTATGTCGTTCTTGGTAGTTGGTAATAAATCGTTTATTTTACGATAATTTCGTATTTACAACATATTCCCACATAGTAACGCGAAATATCTCTTTGTCTAAGAACCATATTTGCATATATCTAAAGTGATAAAACTCTTAAAATGTCGGTGCAGTGATTCTGTCTTCGGTGGAATTGCGATAAAATGCTAAGGTTTACTATCTTATAAATGCTTTAATAAATACATTTAGTATTTTAGTATAGTATTAATTTAAAGTATGACTTGTAGTATAAAGTTGGCGTAGACAATAAATAGGAAAGGCGTCGGGACTTGCCGACCCCAACGCCCGCTGTTGGGATAATATTTGTCACAACAGAGATTATTCCACCAGTGCAATCAGTCACACTGGTGGTAGGTCTTTTGTTGCAAGAGGCCGGCTAGGTACCACCCCAGTGTCAAATATTCTACCCTGAAGCAATAGCGTGTTTAGCATAACTGGGTTCTGGTTTGAAGGACACTGTAGGCTAATGGGCAAAGGAGATTTAAGATCCAATATCTTGAGGTTGGCAACCTTCTAATGGTGTTGCAATCTCTCACAGGCTACAACAACCGCTTACCATCGGATGGGCCGTATGCTTGTTTGCTAACTTAGTAACATAAAAAAAACTATTCATGCGGGCGAAGACATGCGAAGAAGCTAGTATGTTCTGGTTACAAACTATAAACTTAGTTTATTTAAAGCAAATGATGCGGCTTTTGACAACAAGTCTGAGATAAACTCAAATAATATTACGACAAACCATTTTAGTCAAACTTTCTCTCTATAAATGTACAACCATACTTAAAACGATATTCATATTTAACTGACATACTCCTTTTATAGTGTGCGTAATTGAATTTCTATGGTTCTTGTATCAACAGCGTTAGTACACGCTATGAGATGTTTTGACAAGTTCCTTTTAAGAATATGTGATTTCAAGTAAATATTTCGTAATTTTTTTTTTCTCTTTATTTTTAAAGGTTATTGGGTCTTTTTAAGATCATGTCAGACCCATAGTACCCTAACACATAGATCAAATGTAAATATTACTTACTAAAATTTTTATCAATAATTCTAATAGTGATCTAGCGGGTACCGAAAGAGGCTCCGCTAGAATACTTTTTCGTAATGTATTTTCTAAAATGGTTAATTTATTTGTCAAGCTAAAGTAAAATATATATAACCCCCTGAGTTTGTTTCGCCGGTTCTTCTCAGGTACAGGTGTGATTTGGAGTCTGTGGTATAATAGGACTTTCAACAAATAAGTGTAATACTTTATAATTACGTTGAATAATATTTGCTAACTGTCATGACATAAAAAAGTAGTTTGGACTGTTTGACTTCAGATTTTTACTAAAATTCTTAATTTATTCTAATCCTGGTTGTAAGTTTATATAAGTATATCAATGTATTGCTCAAATACAAGGATTTAACTACTATTATATTGTATGAATAAATAAACATGATTCCAGATACGAACCGTACTAAATGATTAGGCATCGTGATCGACAACGTCAAAGGCCTGCCAAATGATAAAGCCGATTGCTACATAAATGCTAAACTAGAAATGACTAATCAAATTGAATTCTTATATAAATAATTACCAGTCAAGTGCGTTGTGGCACACACAGTTGAAACTAAAGGGTTCCGCAGCTGGGTTATGAAGAATCTTAAGGACTTTAAAAATAATAATGAATTAAAATCGACCGCAAAAATAAGTTGGTAATTTCTTATTAATTATTAAAAGTAATATGAAAAACAAAGATATAGTAACAGCTTTTATATCTCTCAAATTTATAGACCTATCTTCTTTAAACTAAATGTGGTTGAAGAATTAGAAGCTCAAATTTTTCCAGAATATTAAATCCCATAGTTCAAAAGTTAGAGGGGGCGACACCATTTTTATGATTTTAGGAGCTAATATCTCAATAACTACTGATGTAATGAAAAAAGTCAAAAACAAACCTCCTTAACATTTTGAAAGACCTATCCAAAGATATCACACACGTCAGCATACGTTGAAATTTTTTTTTAACACTCAGTTACATGTATGGACCCTTAATTCTTATATATTATAAGATTTCATTACAAAATCGTTGCAACTCATAGAATGCACCTATTTGGTAAATTTCGTATGGATAGAGCCAATGCTCTCTGAGTAAAATACTATGACATGACATACAGACGGACAGACAGACGGACAGACGGAGGAACGGACAGACGGACAGACGGACGGACGGACAGACGGATATGACGAAACTATAAGGGTTCCGTTTTTGCCATTTGGCTACGGAACCCTAAAAAGAATCATAACTTACCATTCAATATAAACAATAGTCTTCATCAATCACAGAAAGAAGAATGATTCTACAATCTGTTTTTATGAAGACGACAACAATGACGACGTTGTGGCGAAGCGGTAGGATCAGATGTTTCTATCTACCATACAGGCATGTTTTCCGGTCTGGGTGTGTTTGTCCTTGTCATTGTGTATGTTCCAGAACCCCCACCACAGGATATAGCTATCCTAATGGGGGCCATTGAGTCTGTAGCTCTTATTTATTTATTTATTACTTTGGGAAGTTTCGATTTTATTTCACGTTAACGGAACGGATTCGGCTCGTCTACCATTGAGCTATTGAAGCTTTAATGTTCATCAAGATTCTGGAAATTCCACGCTCGCGAAAATGCGGTGCCTTGTTCCACACGTCACGCCGTGTTCACACCGTCGGGTGAGTCCATCGACTAGAATGCGCTCGGAGCGTTTCCACCATCCCCGAAGACGTCCTCAACCACAAGGATGGAATCAAATTTGAGCCCTCGCGAGGACTGTCTTTTTCGCCACTGGGTCTTGGGTACTCGGCTCCCCACATTTCTTCCACCGAAAGGAACCTTTATCCAACAAAAAAGAATCATCACAGTTGATTCATTAAAAGTCATAATGCCATCCACAAGAAGCCAGGTTAATCTGAACTCTTGTTTGGATAAAAAATCTAAGAATGCTCAGTGGATGCAAGCCTAAATTTGAGGCACAAAATTAATTAGTAAAACTCGCGCTGACAACAGAAGGCTCTTAGTTAATGCGAAATTCAACAATTATTGTAACAATATTTCCTTAAAGCCGGAACTGACAGCCTAAAGTATTTTAAGGGCTTGAGCCCACTGACGGCATGGCACGGCAGAGGCTTTTCATGCCACAAATATTACCTAGTTAAAATTCTTAAAGGCATGTTTTAGTAGTAGTAGAGCCATGCTTTTGCCAGCACAAATGGGCCGGCTCGACCAGCAAGAACCATCGTCTTACAGAAAATCCGTAAATAAATACCGTATCTCTTCTCATCCCTGACCATGTATAGGTTATTGCTTACCATCGGCGGACCGTATGCTTGTCAACCGCCATAAAATAAAATAAAAGTCTGATGGGAGATTGTTTGGGACAACGGAAATACCAACAAAAACATTTGCCACAAACATGGATCCAACTCACAACCATCACTTTCATAAGTTGGCTACCAATACGACAAAATGATCATCAAATCTTATCATACTATTCGATATTAACAACGTATAATCTGACGTTTTTTTGCAACAAAATTATAGGTATTTTAAGGCCACAGGGCGGTCTGAATTCACGCGTTAAAATTGCAAGGGAATCAATTCGAGCCAATTTCATACTTTGTACCTGTTATTTGGGGCAGTTAATATTATCTTAAACATGTTTCGAATAGCCTGTCAGCCATCTTTATAACGCTATATAATTTCGGGGTTTACGAAAATAGATTTTAAGTGTTAGATAATTATTGCCGTGAGGATAATGCTGCTATTATCAAAATTATTGAATTATTGTACAATTTAATTGATCGCGCCTAAAATTTTTCAACCCTGTGGTCGTTTGCAGACCAGTGAGTACATCGTGGTATAAGTGTTTAAAAGCAGATAAAAAAGATTAACAACAAAATTTATGTAGGATAAGTTGCGCGCGCGACTCTATTCGCGTGGTCTACCGATTTTATTTCTTTACTGCACGGAATCTTTTTCTAAAATAAAGGCCTAAGTTACTTCTTGCAATATCAGCTATTTGCCAGTGAAAGTCCCGTTAAAATGAGTCCAGGCGTTTCAGAGATTACTCGGAACAAACGTATAGACGGTCAAAAAATTCAAAAATCGGTTTATTTATTTAAGTACCGTATATACTTTCATAGGCATTTATAAACTAAAACTAAGAAACTGTTAATTTAGAATTACAAAGAGACACTTCAATTTTATCAATTTAATTTAAAATATAATGTGATTCAAGAATCTTTTCTATTTTAAAATACGTTAAAAATACATAAATCCGTCACACAACATCTTCCAGAGAATTCTGCGTACGCATCTTCATTTCTTTTTTAGCGAACGAAATTTGCAATACTTACCATACCGTACGTGTGTTATTTTTAACACTTCCCACCAACGTCGTGTCAAAACAAAGAAAACGTTCTGTAAGATTTACGTTTGTTTAAAACAGGAATCTGTAAAGGCCTGATCGATGGCATCTCAATCATGTACTACGTTTTAAGTGAGTCAGTTCTTATTGAACTCATTTCGATAAATAAGTCTCATTTCTCAATTCGAATTCAATTTTGAGGATTTCCTTTTCATTACACAGCGCATTTTTATTGTGATCACATATGACTTTTGTAATTATTTTATTGCGTACATTACAGATAAAAAAAACTCAAAGTCACTAAATATACGCGATCAATACACACAGACTTTTACAAATTTTGCTGATTTTGATAAAATTTTCTAAGATCACAAATGGTATGTACTATCTAATCTAACTAATACTATAAATGTGAAAGTTGGGAAGGATGGGTGGATGGATGGATTGGATGGATGAATTGGATGGATGGATAGATGTTTGTTATTCTTTCACGCAAAAACTACTACACCAATTTGGGTGACAGGTACAGGTACAGGACAGGACAATAAGGTACACACATAGCTTATTGCCTCGATTACATATAGAATACATTTTATTTCGGAAAAATGTTGGGTTCCCGTGGGATCATCAAAAAACTAAATATAAAACGAGCGAAGCCGCGGGCTCAGCTAGTATTCAAATATTTAACAAACATTGCTCGTAGAACCAAATTCTCTTAGTGCTAATTTTATTTACAAATTCGTAACACGCACGATATTTCACCCGATTATATCGTTATTTATAAAAAGCTGGTGTATCGCTAAAACACTTACATATAATTAAATCTTGCCAAATTCCTAACGCATCTCAACACATTTGTAAATAGTGGCTCATAAATATACGCAATAAAGGTATGCAAAAGAAAAACGTAAAAAAATACCATCTCCAGTCTGTTTTACTGAAGAAGAAAATAATCAAAACTGCACACTGTATGGCAGACTTGTTTTTATTTGAAAATAAACTGCTGATTTACAGCTTCCCGATTTGTGGATTTAGCGCCATTTCTGTGTTTATACAATAATCCGTATAGACTTGGAAAATATCTACCTAACATAATCAAAATCAAAATCAAAATCAAAATTATTTTTATTCAAGTAGACTTTTAAAAAGTACTTTTGAATAGTCAAACGCTACCGGTACGATATAACATAAGACATGGTACACTACACTATACAAGTACATTTTTTTATTGACAACATATATTTATTTGTTAAGAAGCCAACATGATATACAGTGTTCGATTTACATTTTAGATAGTTATTCAACTCATTTTACATAGTATAGCACACTTAAAACTCAGATAAGATTTTTTTCTAAGGTTATACCACCAAGTATATAAAAACAAGGCTACTTATGGCCATCAGAGATAATTACATTCCTAACGGACAATGTTTGATCGATAACAATCTTAGCGAATTTATATTGTGAATATGGAACATTAGCATTTTATATTTTTGTGTATTCTTGAGAATTCATTTTACGATATTATAATGTTTTTATTTATTTATTTAACAATTAATTAATTAACATGGAGTGCTGGCAAAATCTTGGAGCTAAATTCCACATTGAATTGCCATGCTTCTCTTACCACAAATGGGCCGGCTCAACTGGGAAAGTAATACCCTCTCATCGAAAATCGGCGTAAATTAACATAGTAATATTTCGTGAGTAAGAGCGCAGGAGGCCCATTCTCCCACCACTGTTCTCCTCTTTACACGTTTCATCCCTTTCGTCCTACCCCTTGGCTTTGCAACGCGCATGTGATACTTCAAGTATCGCGCGCGTTCATAGGTGACGGTTTACTATGAGGCAGACCGTATGCTTATTTGTCAACCATGATGACATAAAAAAAATCTTAAACCTTAGAATGTTTAATTCTATAAAGTCTCAATGAAATGTGAACATTTTAGTCTAGACTCATTTATTCTAGCGTAAAAATATTTCTAAGACATTCACCAGTGCCTCTAGTGCGAGTGTCATAGTAAACTACGTCTAACGTAACTATCGCGTCAAGCGAGCAAACGCCGTACCGATAGTTGACTTTTAACATGTGAGTACGAGTCACTTTCGTAGGAGACGTTAAGTAAGGCGTTTACTCACTACTACAATAGTTAAGTTTGGTTGGTTATGTTGGCTCTTTTGAGATGACGTATTTATGTGACTGCTATAATGCGACTGATTTAACGTACCCTTATTTTGGTACGCAACACGACGTATTTGAGACATTTTAAATTTGGTGGATATCCATAAATACGCCTTATCTCTTTTTTACAACAGAGAAAAAGCGAACAAGCGATACTAGACATCTTAAGTGGATAGCGACCAACCACTTAAAAGCGCGTTTTATTTAAAATTTAGTTTAAAACTATACGCTGTTGGGAACTAATTTAAAGAAAATTAAAATTTTATCGTGTTTAAATTAATAAGAAACATGAAAACTAGTCAAACGCAATTTGATATGTTACATTTATGGAAGGTTGAGTAATATAATCCTTAATTATTATTATGTTATATTTCACGCAATATAAAAACAAAATATTATAATCCTTTGATTGGGTACCAATGAATTCAAATTTGATGTTATTTAATACGTACGTATTTATTGCTTATATATAAAAATGTATTTTCTTGCAAAGCGACAGAAATGCTTTTTTGGAAAGTCTGTTAAATTATCGAAACCGATATTCTCTTTCCGATAATTCTTTCATTAGGTCGCATAATTTGCGAAGTCTCGTTTGGATGTTATAACGTTTGTTCCTTTCATCTCGTAAATATGCTGTTTCAAGCATATGCCAGGCAAAAGAAGGTCGTACAGCCATAATTTAGTCAAAAAAACACTTAAAATTTATTATAAAAGTATTTAGATCACTGTTAATAAACTAAGTCACCAAGTAATATCTCGGTGAGTGACTTAACTTTCGCGTTCGCGTATTTTACTACACCAAACGTCAAAATTGACACTCATACTCGCAAAAACACGAAATATAGCGTCATTTTTTTACGCATAGTTTGCGTTTCGAAAACGTTACTATAATAGTTTCCGTTTTTGATCTCGTACTCGCGACTTAAAAATATAACGTCACCCGCTAGATGGCGTTGTTTTTTCTCCATACAAACTGTCTCAAACGCAACTACGATAGTAGCGTAAAAAAACTCGTACTAGAGGCACAGATCTAATTGTGTTAAGCAAATCTAAGAGAAAGAAACCAAAATCGAAAAATTCAAGAAACCTAAACGCAATTATATAAATAGTGTGTCTGTCGTCTGTTTATTTTCGTCTTCGTTCCCTTTCAGACGCAAAGTAGATTAACAAACGTATATATCTTCATACAGAATTTATATTGATAATAAACTAAAGTGGCGCCATCTTTATTAATTAAATTTGGCGGGATACGCGTAAACAGTTGTCAGATTGCTTTCAAATATAAAACGAATGAACGAATGATATAAATCGTTCCCATTCGATTAAAGGATTATTTCCTGATTGCGAATTTATTGTTTCAAATGGAAAATCAATTTGTAATGTAGGAATTTAATGAAGATTTTGAAATATATTTTAAATGATAAATCGTAAAACTCTATTACTTTGTTACTGTTGAGCAAAATAAGAGGTACATTAAGGAATTATCTTTAAGGAGTTTTATATTTGCATTCTAAGAATGCCCTTGTTAGGCAACGAATGCCCCTTCGTGGGACGCTTCCCACTTTAGACTGGGAGACTTTTTTATATGCGCACAGTGACTGTCAGGTCACGTTGGTTCATTCTGCAAGACATCCCTTATTACCCTTATTATATTGCCTGTCAAACGCACAGGTTAGCCACCGAGGAGGTTTTAGTGGGTCCCCTGATGCTACCATCTTGTCATGGAACCTGACATAGCCCTGTTCTCCTCCCCAGGAAGCCGGATATTATGATGCCGTACCAAGACCTTAGCGACAACATTTTTGATACATTCACGATATCTTCAATAATTTTTACTTATTTATTTAATGGATATCTAATGGTATTTCTATGTAAAAATTGTGATAATAATTCACTCCGAAGAGACTGACCCGAGCTTCTCAAGCAGAAGAAATGATAAGAAATCATAGTTGTATTAGTTTTTTAAGCTTTGTGGTTTTAACACAAAATTCTCTATTCCAGGTGCCCTAGTAGGCGGTATTCTTGGAGGTATGGCGATGAGGATAGGTCGGAGATCAGTGCTGCTGATGACAGCACTACCTTACACCGTGGCGTGGCTCGCGACAGCGTTATCTACAAGTGTGGACATGATATCAGTAACGTCCTTTTGTGGGGGCATGCTGGTCTGCTGCATTACTATGATTACTCAGGTCAGTTTTCAATAAAATGTATATGTTATTTTTGATTTTTTAAAGCGTATTCCTTTCCGATTAGCAATTGAAGCTAGTGTCTTTTTGTGTTTTTAATATTAGCATCTTTATATCTTAGATATATAGATTAAATAGTTTTTCAAAATAGGTCCAATCACATATAATTAGAAAAAAAGGAAAGTCGGTGATTTAGATTTGGATTTTGGACAATCTAAAAACTCTACAGATATTTTCAATAAGCAGACCCACTTTATTAATTTTCCATAACAGAAATATATACCAATCCTGAATGTTACTCTTACCCTTACGTTTAAACAACAGCAAGTACTTAGAAGCCATTATAGTTCCTTGATTTTGATTGGACGACAAGGTCGAATATTACATCAATTGCGCGTTCGCACTATTGCGGGGTCGTGACAAATAAAAATCAAAAATACACACGCATTATATTAAACAGATGTAGCTAAAAATTCCTGCGTGTGAAATCATTTTAGTATCATAATTTAGACGTAGCATTTCACTGTAAATGTATTCGTAGTTTTGCGTTTCGTTAGATGAGAGGAAGTTTCGGAGGACAACTCCGGGGTTTGATTCTCTCTCACAGATGTTCTATTATATAAGCATGCGTTCCGGTCGAGGTATGTCGTTGTATGTGCTTGTCATTATGTGTTTCCGGACCCCTAACACAGGATATTACTATCCTAATGGGGGCATTTGAGTGTGTAGCGTTTATTTATTTATCTATCCCAGTCTTTTTAATTGACTTCAAAAAAAGAGGAGGTTCTCAATTCGATTGTATATTTCTTTATAATTGTTACCTCCTAACTTTCGACTGGGTGAAGCTATTTTGATTTCAATTAGGTTCAGTTCTGACAATGACACCCATGAGAAAAACATGTATGTCTTTAATGTGCATTAATCATTGAGTACTTACCATTCATAACTAACTCTGAATAATAAATTTAAACAATTAATGTTTTCTACAACAGAAGTCTGTGCTAAGTAAAACATCGCTACTTATGGCTCCGACTTCGGTTGTAGATTATTTTTGTTTCTTTTAGTTTTCAAATTGGTATTTTTTTCTAAAAATTATCTGATTCTTATTCCTCCTCCCTACTACCCTTTATCTCCGGCGATGATGACGACGATGTGAACATAGCCTATAGTAACTGCTTTCCATCAGCGTGACCCTAAAATTTTTCTCACATATAATAGTATATGTTTAATTTTATATACGTACTTAAATGGTAATTTCTAAGAAACTAAGTTTATTATAGTAACAATTTGAACACCTGTGCTCCAATTACATGCACAGATAGATACGAGTGTGTATAAAAGCCTCAATAGTATTTGTTCAAAAGAAATAAATAATTTTATAATAACTAATAATGATAGACGAACGTAATAATTGAACTGCTATTTTTATTGACTTTAAAATTGCCTTTCCGAAATATAGGTATTTAATAATAATAAAAAAAAAAAAACTGTGCGCTCGGGGGACCATCGTGAGGAACGAAGTTCCTTACGTTTTTTCTTCAACTCCGAATGTAATTCGAAGTCTGTATATTTCAATAGGCTATTTGATAAAAAGAGACAGAGACAGAAAGAGAGAGAGAGAGAGAAGAGAGTTGCATACACGGCTGCGTACTAACTTGCTGGTGTGCTCATTGGCTTGTAGTTAGCTCGTAACACACACGTACACGATCAAGGCATACGGCATTTCGTTACGTGACTATTGCTACTAAATCTCACTACCCGTGATACGCGTTAAGAACGCGAACTTCGTTCCAAATCAACTATTCAATCTCAACGACCTACCTGATGCAAGCGCAATATAATCGTGACACAGTGTCCATTAAACTGAAACATTGTCCTGCTTTGCGGTAGAGTATCTGATACTACGGCGGGACATACCTAGCCGGCCTCTTGCAATAAAAGGCCTGCCACCAGTAATAATAAAATAAAAATAAGATAAAACGCTGCACACTCAACGGTCCCCATTACGATAGTGATATCCTTTGTCGGGGTCCGGAAGCACATACAAGGACAAGGACAAATACACCCAGACCGGAAAATATGCTTGCCTGGTCAATGCAAACATATATGCTCCGAGCGGGAATCGAACCCGCGATCTGTGGCGTGTAAGGCAGGTTCGCTACCGCTGCACCACAACATATAAGTAATAAAATACATAATATAAACCAGAGCCATCCTAACATCTTACTGACCTTATTAAGTTATTTCAAAGTAACATAACTCGATTGTAATTATAATAAAAGCCACAGTAATTATTATAATAATATTATGTAAAACTCTCGAAGCTCTATCAATCATCGGCTTTTATGAACGACGTGTGAAAAATAACATGCTCATCTACGTTATTACTAACAATGAATCATAATTAGAAACTGTTAAAAACATAAAAAGCTATTTGCGATACACTGCCTTTAAGTTTAGATAATCAAGCATACAGCAACAGGGGATTTATTTAAAACAAAAAAAAATCCTTGGCACTCGGGGACTGTCGCGGTAAAGCTATTGCATAGCATTTTTTTATTAATATCTATTATTAATTTATTTATTAATATTTTAGTATAGGATATAATATTTACAAACCTTTTTTCCAATTTTCGCGTTGTTTATTATTTAATTTTGGAGATCTGTCATTTTTGACACTCCGCCTACTATGTAGCTCGGTCGAGCGTTCAGTGTTAGGTTTTATATTCATTACGGAATTTCTTGATTCGGTCGCCGCTTAAAAAGAATAACAACTGAGGTACAGTTGAAAATGTATTGTCTACTTTTATGTAAAGAATAAAAAAATATATCAATAAACAATTTTTTTGTAAAATTGGTTTCGCATATACTATTCCTTAATTTGAAACTGTTTCTAATTTAATAATTTGACGACGTTGTGGCGCCTACACGGAATCTACCATGAGCTCCACAGGTCACAGGTTCGATTTGATCTCGGAGCAGCTGTTTGTATTGACCATACAGGCATATTTTCCGGTCTGGATATAACTATCTTAATGAGGCCCGTTGAGTGTATAGCGTTTATAATTTATAAATTGATATGTTTGCTGTTCTTTAAAGCAGTGTGTCGAGTATAGAGCACAGACAATGTAACAGTAACACCATATCGCGAAAAGTTTTTGTACTATTATTCTCTAGCATATACAGACAGACAAACAAAACAATCTGTTACATAGTTTCCGTTTTAAAGTAATATTACAATGTATAGTTATATTTCTCGCAGATTCATATAAAAAATATCGTATCTATAAAAACCCTCGTACCCAGTTTTGCGTTCCATACAAATTTGTGCTACAGGAAAACGTTCTTAAAATTTTCAGGTCAAGCTATATAGCTTCAACATATACATAGTATAGTAGAATCATATTCCTCCCAGCACATATGGGTGGGCTCGACGGGGGAATTACTTCCCTCTCACAGAACATCGGCGTAAAGTAACACAGCACTGTTGCGTTTGCATTCGTTTGAATCCTCTCTGTACTCTTCTATTTTCGCTCCTTGATCATCACATTCCTCGGGTTGTCAATGCTCATATGATACTTCAAGTATCGCGCGTGCTCATAGGTTGCGGTGACTGCTTACCATCAGGCGGACGGTATGTTTGTTTGCCAACCATCATACCTAAAAATTATAAATAAATAATAAATAAAGAAACGCTGCACACTCAACGTCCCCCATTAGGATAATGCTTTCCTGTGTCTGGGGTCCGGAAACACATACAAGGACAAGGACAAATTAATTAGTTCATAAATAATAAATAAATAAACGCTACACACTCAACGGCGCCATTAGGGTAGTGATATCGTGTACCGGAACACATCCCTGTATGGTCAATACAAACATATTAAGCTCCGAGCGGGAATCGAACCCGGGACCTGTGGCGTTTAAGGCAGGTTCGCTACCGCTGCGCCACAACGTCGTCAAAAAAATATAGCTTCAATATATATATAGTATCCTAGAGCCATGCTTTTCCCAGGACATATGGGCCGGCTCGACGGGAGAATACCTACCCTCTCACATAAAATCAGCGTAAAGTAATGCAGCACTATTGCGTTTCGTGCGTGGGTCCTTCTTTGCTTTCTCATCCACTTCCCTTCCTATATATAACCCTTGGATATATGTAGGGATGGGATGAACCTTGGATTGCCAACGCATATGTGATACTTATACTTCAAGCATCACGTAAGTTCATAGGTTGCGATGACTGCTTACCATCAGGCAAACCGTATGCTTGTTTGTCAACCGTCATGACATAAAAACGGAAAATAATCGTCTCTATAATGTTAGTTGTGAGAGAGACGTTAGTACAGTATATTGTTTGAATTAGCTGTAGTGATACCGTATCAATAGGCGATTCTAAGATCCATAAGTTCACATAACTCTTCATATTGTTCTATTGAATTATTTATGATACAATATGTGGGAAAAGTTCAAGTCTTTCATTGTTTTTGTCGGTTGGAAGAATTTCTGGAATTTGTATTGATATCTATTAGCTTCGCAATAAAACTGATTTATTTATCTCGGTTAATGTAAATCATTTTAATTGATTTCACAAGGGAGTTCTTAATTCATGTGAATTTTTAATTTTTGTATTAATGAAAACAGAAAACAGACGAATTGTGGATAGTAAATAAAATAAAAAATAGACAAAAAGTTATTAAAAATAGATATACTAATTTCGAATCTTATTATTAAACTACTATGCTAATATTCTATTCTACTAATACTACTACAATGCTTAGCTAATGTGAAACTTAATAAAAATAAATTAGAAATTAAATTAGTCAAGAACTTCTCCACAGGCGGAGACCTCCTCCAAAAAAGGGCATTTTTTCATCATTTATTTATTATAGAAGGCTTTATCTGCATAAGATAATGCCACCATCGAGGTAAACTACGTATAGAATGCGCTTGGAGCGCTGCCTCCATCTTCGATAACGTCTTTAGCCGTGGTTTGGCTTCGCAGGAGGCACCCTAAGGACGGAATCAATTTGAGCCCCCGTGAGGGCTGCCTCTTTATCACGGCTGAGTCTCTGTACTCGGCCCCCGCCCGGTGACGCTGTCAAGGCCAGTAGGGCCAACAGCAATACACATTCCGAAAAAAAAAAGAGGTAAACTAACAAGTTACAACTTATTTGCGACTTATACCAAGCTTAACAAATTTATATAGTCTCCATCGTCACGAGCAGCCAGAGTACTATTAGAAAGACCTACTTTACTTTAATCATACTTGTTATATTTAAATTCTAATAAAAATAAGCATCTTGCTGGCTCATTCCGAGAGCCCAATTTTGTCTTATCTTTGGCTATTTAAGCTATAGCTTGATTAAAGCTGGGCCATATGTGGCGATCTACCGACTTCTGTTGTAGAAAATATTTATTTTTTGGTTTTTAATTTTGAAGTCGCATTTTTAAGTTATTGCATAGTTTTTACAGCGGGCTTTGAGCGCGGCGACTGAATCAAGAAATTCCGTAACGAAAATAAAACCTAAAACTCCCCACAAGAAAAATTATAGCAAATACCTCAATAAATGTATTGGAAAATGATCTTTAAATAATACGCTATAAAGACTAATGTTCAATTTTCAAAAAATAAAAAGATAATTACGGCGATTATTCTATAAAGTTAAAGTTTTATATAAAATGTATCCATTGATGATGTACTTACGTTCCAAATTCAAAAATTTTGAATTAGTTATGAAGTTTCTTACTTTATTTCAATGAAATTTTGAATTATAGACGATATTGTATCTTATTGGCTTGAAATTAATGTTCGATTTAATTAATTATTGTCTAGATTTTATGTATTGCATAACTTGATAAAAAATGCTATGCAATAGCTTTACCGCGGCAGTCCCTGAGTGCCACAGGTTATAAAGTTCTGTCTGTAAACAGCTTTATGTGCACTTGTTTTGACAAGTCTGATGTCACATACACTTTCGCTTCATACATATTCTAACATCGCTCTGTGGACGTGCCCTTTGATTGTAGCATTTGTACTATTTGTACAGTGCATTGTGTTTTTGTCTTTTAAAGCCATTCTTTGGATAGAACTACAAATGCTTAAATGCGTATTCATTCCTTTACAAGAGAAAATACAGCTACCGACACTAAGAATATACTAATATTTGTTAATTGATTTTAGAAAGGATTATTCCAAATTAGTCTTTAAAATTTTCGTAGCATGACATATCAAGCATTTATGGACCGGTTCGTGGCATAAAATAAATGTAAAAATAATAATAATTTTCTCATTAATCTCAGCAACAACAACTTTCGGTAGTAATGATAGAAAATATTTAATTATTTTTAATTTTATACGATTGCCGTCTTCTTCTTCTTTTTTTTTATATTACAAGTTGGCATACAAGCATCCGGCCCACCTGATGGTAAATGGTTGCCGTAGCCTATGAGCGCTTGCAGCACCATTAGTAGGTGCCACTCACGCGTTGCCAACCTCGAGATATTAGTTCTTAAACCTCGTCCGCCCAGTAATTTCACTAGCGTACAGTGCCCTTCAAACCGGAACACAGTAATGCCTAAGCACTACTATTTGGCAGCAGAATATTTGACACTGCGGTGGTACCTACCTAGCCGGCATCTTGCAACGAAAGACCTACCACCAGTGTGACTGATTGCACTGGTGGAATAATCTCTGCTGTGATCTGTCACAACTATTCAGGTTAATTCCTACCATTATTCCCGGTATTTATCCAAGGTCTGCTTTTACACGTAATCTGATTTGACAGATTACTAGTTTTTACACAGAGCGATTGCCTGACCTCCGCAACCCAAAGGGCGTACCAGTAACTCTTGTATAAGAGCAAATTACCTATCAAAAGCTAGCGCTTGCTATCAGATGTTATGATAAATGTGCTTTCCAAAGCACGGTGGGGAGACACACAAGGAAAACGCTCAGACCGAAACAGATATTTATATTATAACAACATCTGCTCTGAGTGTGAATCGAACCTGTGAACGTCTAGGCTCAAAGCAGGCTCGCTACCAGCACGCAACAATGGTCGGCGATGCTAAATTATATTGGAATGACATCTTTTTCTTTTAAATAAAAATTAACGATTTGAACTTTAGAAGCTACACGTTAACGGTTATGCTAACGGATTAATGAATTTAACAAGTTCGGAATAAATATTTTCGTTAAGTCATGAAATTGATTTGTCACGTATTAAGCGTGAAAAAAAAACAAATTATCATGGGCAATTGTCTTAGTGACGTCAATGTCTATAGAAATCATTTTCATAATGAAGAAAAATCTCTTTTTATGTTTTGTTGTCTTTATATAAGATATAGCATTAGACACCGTTGTGACGTATTGGTAGTGATGCTGCCTTTAGCCTTGAAGTTGCAGGTTTGATTCCCGCACGGGCATATGTTTGTATGGATCATACAAATGTCTGTTTCTGTCTGGGCGTTTGTCCTTGTGGGTCTCTCACAGTGCCTCGGAGAGCACGTTAAGCTGTCGGTCCTGGTTGTTATCACATACCATCTGATATTAATCGTTTACTTTTGATAAGAAATTTGCTCATATCCAATGAGTTACTGGTTCGCGCTTAGTGTTGAGGAGGTCACATGGTAATCGCTCTGTGTGTAAAATAGTAACCTGTCAAAACCGGATAAGAGTAATAAGCAAACCCTGGGTAATTAAATACCGGGAATAAATGAATGATGATTATTGCAGATCTCATTTTTGTTTCTTTGAAATTTAATTTTCGTTAGTACATTGGCATTTATGTTCCGATTTTAGCTTTGATTGTTGGACGAATGATTTTGTATTGATAATCTTGAAGCTTGACTTTAGTATATGAGATACTAGCTTTGGCCCACGGCTACGTCCGCGTGAATGGGATTTTTAAACGAATTTAATATTGTGGAAAGATTACACTCATACAAAGCTGTTTTCAAATTTATGATGAATGTCTGAACAATATTAATTAGTCTGGATTTAATGACTCATCAATACCGAAATTCAAGTTTAAACTTAGTTTTTGTTAATCGCATGGGAATCTCAATTCTAGGATAAAGAGTATCGTTTGTGCTAATACACGTATACAATGTATCTGGGTGTCAAATTTCATCCAAATCCGTTCAATCGTCTAAACATACAAATTCCCCTTTAATAATGTAAATAGATACGTAAAGAAAATTAATCAATTTCTTATTTTATTTGCCAAAAATGTCTAATAATATATTTTTTTCTATTGTTGCAGGTTTATGTAACTGAGATAGCAGTACCTGAAATCCGAGGCTGTCTCAGTTCAGTGTTGAAAATCCTAAGTCAAATTGGAATTTTAATATCTTTTTCGCTCGGGGCTTATCTAAATTGGCATCAGCTGGCCCTAGTAGTCGCGGCAGCTCCTGTACTTCTCTTCTTAGCTCTTCTATTCATACCCGAAACGCCATCTTCTCTACTTCTCCGAGGAAAGGAAGAAGAAGCGGCGGATTCTCTACAATGGCTTAGAGGCCCCGATGCAGATATACGACAAGAATTAGCAACAATTAGAACAAACATTTTAGCGAGTAAACAATACCACGACGGCCGAGCTGGTAAATTTAAAGTTCTTCTATCAAAAAGACTGACCAGACCAGTCTTAATAACTTGTGGTCTCATGTTCTTTCAAAGATTTACTGGCGCTCATGTCTTCAATTTCTACGCTGTACCAATATTTAAGAAGACCTTTAGAATGATGAATCCTCACGGAGGTGCCATCGCGACCAGTGTGGTACAACTTTTAGCGTCATGTTTATCTGGAATGCTTATTGATCATGTAGGTCGGTTACCTCTACTCATGATCAGTGGGGTTATGATGTCTATAGCGTTTGCTGGTTTTGGTTCTTATGCGTATTACGATAATGTCTTCCGAAATACGACTGATCTAACTCAAACAGCACCAGGCTCTTACGATTGGATACCATTATTATGCGTTCTTACTTTTACTATTGCATTTTCTCTTGGCATAGGTCCAATATCATCTTTATTGATTGGCGAATTGTTTCCTTTAGAATACAGGAGTACCGGCAGTGCTTTAGCAACTAGTTTCAGTCATCTCTGTGGTTTTGTTAATGTTAAAACCGCTGCTGACTTTCAATATTATATAGGTTTACATGGTCTATTTTGGATGTATGCTGGTTTAGCTGTACTATGCCTTCTATTTGTCGTTCTTTTCGTCCCAGAGACTAAAGGTCGAGAAATTGATGAAATGGATCCGAAATATGTTGAATCATTATGTATTAATCGATAGTATTACATATAACAATACTTTAATGGTTGCAATCATAGACTGAATCTTTGTAGATGCTGCGTGTCTCGATACATAAATGTATATATGTTTAGAACATATTATTATGTGTTCTGAGAAAGCAGTTTTTATCCAGTATTATTTTTAGTGTAAATGTATTAGTGTTTTTCGACAGTGCCTTATTGTTGCGTGAGTTCCTCTTTCATAAGCATCACAAATATTAGTTTTTAGTTGACAAAGAAAACTTAGCTTAGTTCTTGTAGGTATTTTAATATTTTTATTTATTTCTATAAATATATAAATTGTGCCGAATGTTTAGATGAAATACGTATACAATGAGATTTATATGGACAACAAGAGGTTTCATTAATTTTGTAAATAATATAGTTTAGATCTGTAATATTATAGATCATATCACAAATGTTTATTTTTGTAAATATCAATAAATATCTATAAATTTATATGAATATTTTATATCGTGATCATTTTGTATCAACAGTATTTAACGTAGCTATATGGTAATATATGAGTTTGTTGTTTCGTAAATGCATTGTTGCTTAATATAGATATTAAAAAGATTTATATTTATTTCGAATGAAATTTTTAAATATTGTGATATAGCGTCAAATATAAATTTTATACCATTGTTATTGTAATCATTTAAGAATAACAGATGATATTGAATTCTTATATGTCTTGTCTTATCACAAGTTATTGTTACAAATTTTAACATTCGTCAAAATTATATACGAGGAAGAATAGTGGTGCTAAAATGGTGCCTTGCGGAACGCATAATATAATATTGTTATATTTTTTAATATTGTATATAAATATTTGTAAGTTTGTAAATAATATCGATGTTTATGTATTGTTTTACAATTTTTTTGCCATATGTTGACGGGTGTACGTCGTATGCCTTGTAGTATTGTGAAGTGTACTTAAGAAGTGACGATTTTAAGTGTTTTAATAAAAAAATCTTGTATAAAATTTTATTTTATTTTTTCAACAATATCTTTTTTTAATAATAACATTATTATTATTGTACTTAATATAATAATGTGAAAGTTTGTATTTTTGGATGTTTGGATGTTTGTTACTCAATCACCCAAAAACGGCTTAACAAATTGAAATGCAATTTAACACACATTTACTAGATTCAGAGCGTTGAATGTTAGAGGGGGTAACGGGGAGGAATCTCACCTGATGATAAGTTTTCCCGCCGCCTATAAATATCTGCATACCAGAGGGCATCAAGTTGTGTTGCTGACCTTTAAGATGCAACTGTAAATACACTGACTGATCTAGAAGCACTTCACGAGTTTTTCACCAACGCAAAGCGTTTACGCCTTCACAGCAAGGCCTATAAAAACGTTATATTAAAAATTAAAATCTTACAAATACTTTTTAAGTCAAAATAATTGTATTCAATAAATAAAAAATGATAAATTGATATTTAGATCACAATTGATTATACGGAAACATGAATTACTCCTTTATTAAATAAACAGCATTGTTATAGAAACCGGAAGTTCTACAATGCGATTTGTATTTATTTGTTAATGGTCATGGGTGATGCGCAAGAGCACATGGTAATTATTACGTCACTGTGTTGTTCTATAATAAAGTTTTATATTTTAATGTTACAAGTTGGCAAGCAAGCATACGGCCCACCTGATGGTAAGTGGTTGCCGTAGTCTATGAGCGCTCGCAGCGCCATTAGTAGGTGCCACTCACGCATTGTCAACCTCGAGATATTGGTTCTTAAATCTTCTTTGCGCAGTAATTTCACTAGCCTACATTGCTCTTCAAACCGGAAAACAGTAATGCCTACGCAATACTATTTGGCGGTAAAGTATCTGAAATTGCAATATGTGACTGATTGCACTGGTGGAATAATCTCTGCTGTGACAGAGTTTATCCCAACAGCGGGCGACGGGGTCACGTCCGAACGCCTGAAACCTGAATACAAACCGATTCCTGTCTTTAACCATGGTAATGAAATCCTTCTCCCTGCTAATCCCTGCTATTATTATAAAAGCGAAAGTAACTCTGTCTGTCTGTCGGTCTGCCTAAATGTCTATCCCGCTTTTACACCAAAACTACTGAACCGATTTAAATGAATGAGAAAGGTCAAAGGCTACTTTTTAATAAGGGTTGTAAGGAGTTGGGGTATCGTCATATAAGCTTGAAACTTATTTTTAGGCTCTTAATTAGATATAAATAAATATGACATTCATAAAAGCTTTACCCTCAAGGGTGTAAAATAACAATAGAGAATAGGAAATGAAAGCTAAACGTTATACACACGGAGGAAGCCACGGGCAGAAGCTATTTAATAATAAATAAATTCTATATAAATTATGTATATTTAAACTCTATACCTATAATAAGCACACACAAGCATAACGTGAATTGGCCACTTTCTCACCCTCTTTGTCTTCTCCCGTTTCGGACATCTTCTTTCTGGAAAAATCTTTTGGTTAGCAAGACGTTTCTGATAATGATGACTAGTATCATTGGTTTTACCTTTCGTAGTCATTGGTGACTGCTGCTTGATCTTTATAGCTTTATAGTACAAAATTATGTACGTTAATAACTAACATTACTTAAATGCGGAAAAATACACGAATATAGTTAATTTTTAAATATTTAACTAAAAGAAATTGATAATTTTGGCCTTCCCTGGACCAAAATTAGTATTTTGAACCATCAAAAATGATTAATACTTTGGTATTTTGCGTCATATTATGAGAAATAGCACCATTAATAATTGAAAAGAAAATCAGAATTTAGTATAAGCGCCTAATTAATTTTGATAGCAAATACGTATAACGTAAATTTATAATTCAATTATGAACAGTGATATTTAAAAGTAGAATTTTTAAACTTAATTGATAAATTTTAACAACATAATATTAATCGTGATACTTAGTATTTTTATTTAAAAAAAAAACTAGTACTGCTTAGATCCTTAAGACCAAAGTTCAATTAATTGCGAGGTGGCTGGCTACTTAGAAGTCACAACCATATCTATTCTTATACTTCTATTGTCTGTTAAGTTGTTACAGCTGACAGAAGTATGTGGAAATGATAATAGCAAAACCAGAATTATCATAATAAAATTATGATAATTAATGTTAATGTTTGTGTGAATGGGTGGATGGGTGGATGCTGGATAGATGGGTGTTACTCTTTAATGCAAAAACCACAAAACGGATTTGTATGAAATTTGACACACAAATAGTGGATTACCTAAATTCACACATAGGAAAAATGATAGCTTTCTGTCGGTTTATCAAAAACTATTTAGAGAGTGGAGTCGCTGGCTAAGCTAGTTATAATATATTAAAATTAAAGTGTAGAAGTAGAAGATAAAGAGTCTTCTATATAGGAGTAGTAAAGAGCATTAAAAGTTTAGTCTTCCAGGTCTGTCTGGTTGTCATTATAAATTAATAAATTTTCACTAAATGTATTCAATTAGTATATACGATACTTATATAAAAAACTATTTTTGTCTACCTGTCTGTTTGTTCCGGTTAATTTCTGAAACTGTTGGACCAATTTTTAATTTAACTGTCAGATAGCTTATGTTATGGAGTAACTTAGGCTACTTTTGTTTTAGAAAAAGAATTAGGGTTCCGTGCAATAAAGAAAACTACCAATAAGAATACTAACAACAGTATGCAATATCTCGAGCGATCAATTTGATATTGCAATAAATCAAATGGAGTGCATTAAGTTTCAGATTAACCCGGGCGCACTTGAAGAGAATTTATCTTTTAAAGATACGCTTGAAATACACGCGACTATTACTAATGGCCACAGAGTAAGTATATCAGTAAGAAAATAAAAAAATAAAAAAATTAAAACTAGCTTTCCTATTCGATGTCTTTATTGTAAGCCGATTTTTAAATATTCATTTGGTTGGTTGATAAAAAGAAATTAAAAAGAGTCGCGGGGCGCAAGGTAGGCATTAGGTAAACATTCCTTCATTGCATTTCATTTCTTGTCATAATTTTTTTCATTTCATGCCACCCTTCGCCACAATTTTTCTACCCTAACTACCTCTTATAAATCCTTGCCACCTTTGCAATTTTGCCATTTTAATGACGCTGTGGCTGCAGCGGCAGCGAACCTGCCCTAAACGACACAGGTAGCAGGTTCGATTCCCGCTCGGAGCATAATATGTTTGTATTGACGATGCAAGCATATTTTTCGGTCTGGGTGTATTTGTCCTTGTCTTTGTATGTGTTTCCGAACGCCCGTCATAGGATATCCCTATCCTAATGGCCTTTCAATGTGCAGCGTTTATTTTATTTATTTATTATTTTTTACATATAAATAAAGGGTCCTAATAAATAATGAAGTGAAATATTAAGTGACCCTTAAACTAAGATTAAAAATTCATAGACGTTGTGGCGCAATAGTACCGAGCCAACCTTAAACGCCAGTGGTTGCTAGTTTGATTCCCACTCAGGGCAGATATTTGTATTGAACATACAGTTATGTATTCTGCTCTGGGTGATTGACCTTGTGTTTGTGTTTATTGCTGGAAAACACTGAAAATAGCTATACAAATGGGAAACATGCGTGAAATGTGTAACATGACGTTTAAAATGTGTATACTTATATCATTTAGTCTGTGGCATAGTCCATGTTATACCAATAAAAGGGATAGGTATCACGTTTTTTTTCAGCTAACGAGTGGAAAACGTGCAATGCCCCCGAGGCTCGACTATTAAATGGCTGGCACACGTAATAGCATCCTGCAATACATCCGTGGATTATATGAACGCAAATAAGCAATACCATGTCAACCCACACGAATGTCATTTCGAGAAAATCGCGTTTGATAATTTTGAACAACTTGCTTTATATGATTTTTTCTAATGTATTGGTCAAGTTTTTGGCAATTTCACATACGTATGTAAGTTATTTTACTTATTAGTTATTTTCACATAAAATAAGTATACAAACTGCATATTTCGTATATAATATAACTCAAAACGTTTAAAATAATACATGAATTGCATGATTAAAAATGGCTTTTTAGAAGTTTTAAAGCTTACTTCACTTCAGCTACACTTCTGCATATATAACTAAGTTTTTTCAATTTTGTGGGTTGACATAGTATTGCTTATTTGCGTCCATATATATCCAACTGTCGAAGTAATTAGGTAATACAAATGGCATACCAACGACTAGCCTAAACTTGAAATATTTTTTGTCAGATTTTTTTTCACAGGTGTTATTCTTAAAACGTAAACCAGCACAAAGATGAAATTTTTTTGAATTCAACTCATAAGTAATCAATTAGGTAAAAAGGGTTTTGTAGAAGCATGAAACCCGGTTTTTTGGGGAAAGATTAAGACGTGTTTTAACATTTTCTGAAATTCCACAACTGAAGAAGTGAAATGAATGAATCGTTATTCACGCGGGCGAAGTCGCTGGCACAAGCTCATATACATACATATATACATATATATATATATATATATATGTATATGTATATGCGCTAGATAGAATAATTTATATAAAAAATATCTTTAGATGAATGCAACAGCATAAATTTCACGTATCGCACATTAACAAATCGATTGAAAGCGTTACTAGTGAGATGAAACAGAAATACAATATACAATCAATTAGAAAGAGACGCAGCGCATACCTATTTCCATCTCACTGGAGATTATCTGATCTTTTGATAACATTGATATAAATACTGTATCTATTATCAAAATGTGGCTGTAGAAGTAGGGGTTCGGCTCGACTGGTGAATCGAATCGACGTGATGTGGTCCTTAGTGGTCGTGCTTTAAGCGCCAAAGGTCATGAGTTCTATTCTCTCTCGAGGTTAGCATAACCCCATATATCGGGGCAGTTGTCCATGTATATATACACAGGACAGGGAATAGGTGACGACGTTGTGGTGCAGTAGTAGCGCCTACCCTTAACGCCACAGGTCGTTGGTTCGAATCCCGCTCGGAGCAGCTTGTATTAATCATACAGGTATGTGTTCCGGTACATGATATCACTATCCTAATGGGGACCGTTGAGTGCGTATCGTTTATTTATTTATTATTTATAAACTATTTAAACTAACACTATATGATTATTATAAACTATTTCAAAGGCGGAATCAACTATGTACCGGTCTCTCTCTGAATATTTTCATGCAGTACATATGTCTTCTTCGTCCTAGCATTATTCCCGGTATTTTATTTTACCCAGGGTCTGCTTATTACTCTTATCCGGATTTGACGAATTACTAGTTTTTACACGGAGCGATTGCCATTTGACCTCCGCAACCCTAAGGGCGAACCAGTAACTCATTGGATAAGAGCAATTTACTTATCAAGAGTTAACGATTATTATCAGATGTTATGTGATAACAACCGGGACCAACAGCTTAACGTGCTCTCCGGGGCACGGTGGGGACACCTACAGACAAACGCCCAGACCGAGACAGAAATTTAACAAACATCTGCCCGAGCGGGAATCGAACCCGTAACCGTCGAGACTAGAGGCAGACACGCTACCCACAACGCCACAACGGTGTCAATGCAGTACATATGTATGCTAGCTTTAATTCCTGCTTGTTGTGACGACACAGATTTTCGTAGCGTCCTCATTGTCTCCGGTAACAAAGAATTTAATCTTAGAACAACTGTGTCAACAGAAATTATAACTTTTAATGATATGATAATAACTTTTTTATCTGGAGTCTTTAAATATTGACAATTCATTACAGAGTATTGTATGAAATTAACGATTGTTTGACTATTAGTTGGCAAGCAAGCATACGGCCCGCCGTAAGCGGTTATCGTAGCCTATGAGCGCTTGCAACACCATTCAATTGTAGATGTCACTAATGGGTTGGTAACCTCGAGATTGATTAATAAATCTTAAGAGTATTGTGTTACAGCAACGATTATTTGCCCAAACATTTGAAGCGCTTATCGCAAAACTATTTTGATCAAACCACTATCCATCCAAATCCTTTGATTAGACATGCTTGTATCTACACAGACCGATGGAACCAACCGACAAAAGTAAGGCGTCCTAAGCGCGTCCTGCAAGACCCTGACGATAGGATTACATTAGAAAATGCCCCTTACACAGCACAGACACGCACACAACACCGTCCTCGCCGGCGAGGACGAGGTCCTTTGTTTCCCAAGTCGCGTCGCGCTCACACCGTCGGGTGAGTCTATCGTATAGAATGCGCTCGGAGCGCTGCCTCCATCTCCGATGACGTCCTTAGCCGTGGTTCGACTTCGCAGGAGGCACCCTAAGGACGGAATCAAATTTGAGCCCCGTGAGGGCTGTCCCTTTATCACGGCTGAGTCTCAGTACTCCCGCCCGGTGACGCTGTCAAGGCCAGTAGGGCCAACAGCAATAAACATTCAGAAAAAAAAAAAACGTTTATTTGACTATTAGTTGGCAAGCAAGCATACGGTCTACCGGTAAGCAGTTATCGCAGCCTATGAATGCTTGCAACACTAATCATTTATCGGTGTGACTAATGTTGCCAACCTCGAGATTTTGGTTAATAAATCTCCTTTGCCCAGTTGCTTGACTAGTTACAGTGTCCTTCAATCCGAAACACAGTAACGCAAAACACACTACTGGTTTGCGGTAGAATATCACCTGTGGTATCCACCTAGTCGGCTTCTTGTACCTGTGGTGTGGTGGAATATATATACATACATACATTAACTCTGAAAAATTTGTACTCCTTTTTTGGGCAGTCGTGTGAAAACACATTTTTTGAAAATAATTTCTTTGAGTTGAAGTCAGCTTAGATCAAATTTAAGCTTTTAGATTATTTGTATCTTTTATGTAAAAAAGGAAAATTCTAAGTTAAAATTTACAGAAGACTCTCACGGCGTTGGTGGTGTAATGGTCAGCATAGTTGCCTTCCAAGCAGTTGATCCGGGTTCGATTCCCGGCCAACGCACGCTTTTTGTATATTGCATTTTTAATCTTTTTATGGTATTTATTTGTAAAATTGTTTTGAAGTAGTGATAGTAAGCCTAAATAAAATATCTAACTTAATTCGTTCATTATTTTGTAACTAAATGTTATCATTCGTAGAAATCGTCTTATTACCATTCACTGGTGGTATGTCTTTTGTTGCAAGAGGCTGACTAGGTAGGTACCACCGCAATGTCAAATATTCTGCCGCCAAATAGTAAAGCTTAGGCATTACTGTGTTCCGGTTTAAAGGGCACTGTAGGCTAGTGAAATTACTGGGCAGAGGAGATTCAAGAACCAATATCTCGAGGTTGGCAGACTGGTCCTTTTCTATAAGTATTCGTTGATCTGATACCACTAGTACTTTTAATCCGTTAACATTTTCTGTTCATTAAATCTCAGTATGTCGCACAATATGCTGCGCGAAATTCAGCCAGAAATAATAATTCTGGACGTGAATATTCATAAAATTACTCATAATTATAAATAAGTGAAAGAAAAAAGATCATTCCTACTTAGATTATTACATATTGTTTCACGGTTATATAAAATTATTAGCGGCCCGCTCCGGCTTCGCACGGGTATAAAGTATATAGCCTATGTCATTCACTGAAAAAATGATTAAAATCGATCCCGTAATTTTGAATTTATTCATTACTGCCCGTGGCCCACACGATTATTTACGACATCACATTAGAAACCTCAAAAATACCAGTATTTCGCCAATATTTAATGGATGTTATTATACATATAAACCTTCCTCTTCAATCACTATATCTATTTAATAAAAAACCATCAAAATCCGTTGCGTAGTTTTAAAGATTTAAGCATACATAGGGATATAGGGACAGTGAAAGCAACTTTGTTTTATACTATAATAAATAAGTAATAATAATAAACGTTGCATACTCAACGTATATACGTTTTTGTAGTGATTATGTTACTAATGAAGAGCAGTTGTTACTTAATTATAATTGCCTTACTGTCTATAATTACGTACGTCCTTATCTTTATTTATTACACTGAAATAGATTCAATAAAATTTCACTTCGATCATCGTGCGTTGGTGGTGTAATGGTCAGCATAGTTGCCTTCCAAGCAGTTGATCCGGGTTCGATTCCCGGCCAACGCACATTTTTATTTTTAACTTTTTTAATATGGTCACTTTATTCGTAATAAATATTTATAATATACAGTAAAATTTGTTCACGATTCTTATCTGTATGAAATTCACCCCATTCAAGATGTAGAACTATGTGTATAGAATCTGCACCCTACAGGGGTAGCTCAGTCGCCGCGGCGCAGCGCCGCTAGTCGGACGCTAAGGGCGCTTTACGCCATATCAAAAAAACAAATTAAAAAAGACCAACAGACTCTTGACAATAAATTAAAAATAATAAAAACATTTTATTTATAAATCATTTGTGCGAAGAACGTGACTACGGATTTGATGGTATTTTTTTTCGTTTTCGTCAATTCGTTCCCCTGCAGACTATGAGATCGGTGCGAGTAAGTTTCATATTGATTGTTTCGCATAGATTTGGTGTTGAGACGTGCTTTTGTAGGTATTAGATTATCAATACCTTAATCGAAAGTTTGTATTAACCTTCGCGTAGAAAACGCGCAGTGTATTTTGAAATTTTATAGAATTTTCCATACAGTATCTTGTAGATACCTACTACAGTTCTTTAGTAAAAATAGTAGTTGTTTTTAGAGGTTTTATTTTTCAACTATATTTGTATATTGTCTGTGCTTAATGGACAGTTATAGGGAGAGAGAGCCCTCTCCGTGGTTTTATCAGATTAGCTGAATAAGACTCCTGAAAACTAAATGATATAAAATTTTATTTTTCAATCGATCAATCATCATTTATTTGCAGAAACCTGTATCTACCTATATAATGTTGTGTTTACAATCAGGATCAGGCTCAGGATGAGCCTTGTATAATCTGCCTTAAATAAAGCATGCAAATATACATAAATATATACTTTTAAATATTACTTAAAAGAGATATATGTCAAAAATCAATAAATAGTATACAATTGAAAATAATTTATTTTTATAAATGACAATATGGAAAACGAAAAAAAAAAATTAATTATGTAACTATAATATAATATTTAAAAAACTTTTTATACATAATCCCTAAACTAATCATTAACACTACACCAAAGATAAGACCTTGAGTAATATTGATAAAACATTTTTTAAATCACTTTAATATTCAATAAATACTAAAACCCTCTAAGTATCGTAGATAATAAAATAATGTCAGAATATTTATTCCTCGTCTCCTAGGTAGAGGTTTAATTTTGGAGCCAGTGGTAGAATCCGACTTTCAACAAATAAGTGTTAAAATATGTTGAATTTAATAATTGATTTGATATTGATAATAATAATAATAATAACTTTATTGCGAATAAATCTTTTCTTTGTGAATCGCTATGGTAGGTGTTTCGAAATTACCTGTCTTACCTTTACCTTAGCATTCCGTTTCTATATTAATATTAAATTTATAATATATATTTTTCAATTTATAATAACTTAAACTATTATTCTGAATTAAAAAACAATCAAAAATCAACAAATAATATTAATTATTAATAAGTGCGGTATTACTTCCTGATGAAGTTACGTGGGTCTTCCGAACTACATTACATGTAACACATCACCAATAAACACTACTACTACCATTTCTAATAGGACAGTCATATCCTGTGTCAGTTTTCCGGAAAACACAAGGACAAGGACTAACACACCCAGACCGTAGCAAATGCCTGTATGATTATTACAAGCATTTGCCCCGAGCGGGAAGCGAACCCGCGATATATGCCGCTTAAGTCTGGTTCGCTACCGTTGTGCTACAATGTCTGAACTGTTGTGATTCGTTCGATGAGTGGGAGTTCCGGAGGCCCAAGCCCCCACCCCTTCTTACCCTCTCTTTTTTTCCTTCCCTGTCCCCTCCTTTCCTTGGGCTGGTATCACGCTTATTTGCAAGCTACATTATAAAGAAAATAAAATATTTTTATTCATAAAATCGCTCTAACGATTATATGTCTAGATTATTATTTTTCTTCTACCTAGTATTATTCCCGGTACTATACGAGTATTCACCCAGGGTCTGCTTATAACTCTTGCCTGGATTTAACGGGTTACTAGTTTTTACACAGAGCGATTGCCATCTGACCTCCGCAACCCTAAGGGCGAACCAGTAACTCATTGGATAAGAGCAAATTACTTATCAAGGGTTAACGATTATTATCCAACGTTATCGGATAACAACTAGGACTGACAGCTTAACGTGCTCTTCAAGGCACGGTGGGGAGGCCCACAAGGACAAATGTTCAGACCGCGACAGATATTTGTAAGATCAATGCAAACATCTGTCCGAGCGGGCATCAAACGCGCCACAGTCGAGGCTAAAGGCTGACTCGCTACCCACAACGGCACAACGGTGTTATATGTCTAGATTATTATATACTAGCGGCCCGCTCCGGCTTCGCACGGGTATAAAATATATAGCCTAATTCATTCACTGAAAAAATTATTAAAATCGATCCAGTAGGTTTGATGTATTCATTACTGCCCGTGGCCCGCACGCGTTAAATGTATTTATTTACGACATCACATTAGAAACCTCAAAAATAACAGCATGTCTCCACTATTTAATTGATAATGCATTTCTCCACTATTTAATGAATGTTATTATACATATAAACCTTCCTCTTCAATCACTCTATCAATTAAAAACCGCATCAAAATCCGTTGCGTAGTTTTAAAGATTTAAGCATACATAGGGACAGAGAGCGACTTTGTTTTATACTATGTAGTGATTATAATTATAAAATGTTACAACTCATATAAATCGAGGAAAACCACAAGAGGAAGTTACATGAAAGGGAAATGGGATCAAAGGGTTTCGAGTTGGAATTTTGTGTAATATTATTCAATTTAATCTATATTCGTTTGGGCAACTTTCAACATATTTTAAAACTAAAACACGTATTTAACATATTTTGATTGCAACCAAAATTGAACTCTAATGCCCAAACCTTAAAACATACAATGTAGGGGACGACGTTGTGGCGCAGCGGTAGCAAACCTGCCTTAAACGCCACAGGTCACGGGTTCGATTCCCGCTCGGAGCATAATATGTTTGTATTGACCATGCAAGCATATTTTCCGGTCTGGGTGTATTTGTCCTTGTCATTGTGAATGTTTCCGGACCCCGACACAGGATATTACTATCCTAATGGGGGCCGTTGAGTGTGCAGCGTTTATTATTTATTATTATTTATTATTATTCAATAATTTTTTTTTTGTATTTTTTAAAGAATATTAGCAATGCTTTTTCAAGACATTACTAATATTCCTATTGCCTCTCCAAATAAGCTCGAAGCTTGCGCTAGGAGTGGGTACAACAATAGCCCAAGGGGTCAGGATCGAACCCGCAACTCTCGCGTTTACGGACGTTATCGGACGGCCCTTCTACCGTTGAGCTATTGAGGCTTCGAATATTTTAGTAGTCTGTCATCTAACAAAAAAATATGGCGAAGATACCGCGTAGATTGCATACAAATCCATTTAAACTCGCAGTTACATGTATGGACTCATTATTATATATTTTAGGATTTCTTTGCAAAATCGTATAGCGGTAATTGCCTGAAAATACGGATAAAACGACATTTTCTAAAAATGAACTTAAGTTAGATCGATTTATCGCCACTGAAACCCCCTGCACACTATTTTCCATAAAAATTGTTGTCCTTCACCGAGATTCAGATTATATATAGAATTCCTCGTTTATTATTAGATGTATTATATTTCAGGTTATAGATACAGGCTCTAAGAAATAGAGATGATATTAGTAAATGGCAGTTGTCTTGTTTGTCATAACTAGTACAAGTCAATTTGTAATACGTCGAGTTGGAGTTGAACTTTACGAGCACACTTTGAAGCGGGGTGAGAGTAATTAAATGTAGAAAGTGTAGATTTATTACACGTTGCACTGTCAGTTATTTTTAGTTATTTAGTAGATACATTTATAATTAAAGTTAGTAGAATATTTATTACGTAGGTTTCAACTAAAATGGGTTATATCGAGTCAGCAAGTAGTAGAGCTAAAAAGAATATCATCTCTCTCTCTCTTCTGCCACTTTCTTCTCCTCTCTTCTCTCTCCTCTCCTTTCTTTGAGTCGTCAAAGTTGTTATAACACTTCTGGTATTGCAAATTTCTGTGGGCTACAGTAATCGCTTACGGCAGGTTATGCGGTTGTTAGCCCTGTCTGTGTAAAAAAATATAATTTAAATTGTAGGATCTCTTTTCGGCATTACTACATAATAAATTAAAATTGGGAAAATTAAGATAAAAGAAAAGTATAGCGCCGTGTTCTTTCCCTTTTTAAATAAGAAGAACTCCTTTTCACGACTCGAAGATATAATATGTCAAAGCCAAAAAGGCAAAATGAGAAACTCACTTTCTCATGTCGACTGAAATCATTAGTCAGACCCTCATTAGTTCTAAGTCAGATAAAGCAAGATATTAGCAGTCCGTTAGACAACTAGGACCCTAATCATCTAGTATGGATAACGTCCAACATTAATAGAATCATAAGATTAAGTTAAGCATTTAAGTCCAATTATCTCCTGAATCTAACCAATTGTGGATGAACGAGGTATGAAATGTGTCCCTCCATTCATCATCCTTCCCGTTCGGAAGGATCCTCCGACCAGGCGGTGAAATTGCCTGGCGGGGCGAAGCCCGACGACATATGTTGGGAAGTTGTCACTGGTGGTAGGTCTTTTGTTGCAAGAGGCCGGCTAGGTAGGTACCACCGCAGTGTCCAATATTCTCCCGCCAAATAGTAGTGTTTAGGCACTACTGTGTTCCGGTTTGAAGGGCATTGTACGCTAGTGAAATTACTGGGCGAACGAGATTTAAGAACTAATATCTCTCGTTGGCAACGCGCGAGTGGCACCTACTAATGGTGCTGCAAGCGCTCATAGGCTGCGGCAGCCACTTACCATCAGGTGGGCCGTATGATTGTTTGCCAACTTCTAACATAAAAAAAAAGTTGTATTATTCTGTTGAAGCGTAGAAAACTCTGATAGCGCGATTTAGGATCGTGACAATCATTGGTCGTCAATATCGTTGTCTAGTATGCCATGTAGGTGTCGCTGAATCTTGATGCGAGATGTGACAATCTTGTGTTTCTGTCGCGTTACGTCGTGTTGCGTGTAAATGTTGCTACACAATAAAACTACATTTGTCTTGAGATAGATTTTAACAGGTCCGTTCAGGTTATTTTTAAATCTGGCTGAATGGGCTCTTAGAGGAAAACTGCAAATAAGTTAGCGAATTTTTTGGCCAGCAAATTAGTTGACATCGGACTGGCCATGGATAGGCTATTATGTATCACATTACTACGCTAAGACGTATTGCCCATTATCTAACTTACAGTGACCACTTTCTTTTATGTGACTTAGTTGGCAAGCAGGCATATGACCCACCTGATGGTAAGCGGTTGTCTTAGCTGGCTTACCATCAAGCAAGCCTTATACTTTTGCTTGTATCTGCTTCGACTGATAAAGAAGTGCAAAAATCCAGGCCGATACATCTTCACGGCTAATAAAAGTCACCCACAAAAATTTTATGAGGGAATTTAATCCTCAAGAAAAAGCACCAAAGGCAAGTTGCTATAACAAGGCGAGACTGGTCGTCAAAAATCTATCGTCAAAATTAAGCTTAAGGAAGGCTTTCGAACTCTTTTTCGTAATAGCATATTCCTGCCAGACTTTTTTCAGGGTCTTATTATTAAAAGCAAGATTTGGCAAGGAAATAGTTTTTTTTCTTCTGATCTACCAAATCCTTACAAAGTACTAACATCCCAAGGTATTTATAATATTATGCGGTTTCCGTTTCGATTATTAGGTAAAGAGCAGAGGCATGTTGGGCTTGGATTTCAAGACGATTATGAGAATCCACTAAAAATAACCAAACCATAGTACGAAGGCATTCCCGTTTGAAGGGCTCTATAGGCTAGTGAAATTAGTGGGCAAAGGAGATTTAAGAACCAATATCTCGAGGTTGGCAACGTGTGAATGGCACCCACTAATGGTGCTGCAAGCGCTCATAGGCTACGGCAACCACTTACCATCAATGCCGTATGCTTGCTTGCCAACTTGTAACATAAAAAAGAACACTGTGAGGGTTCATAGAGGACGAATATGTAAATTTATTTTATTTATTTAAATTTAGTAATTACAAATTCTATCCTGAATCTTCACTACCTGACTACTGTGATTTCATGTACACGGCTAATGTAACTTTTTTAAATAAATAGTTTTTCCGCCAAAGATTTGGCATATCGCAAGTAGAATAAAATTTAAAACGATGAGTTCATTATTCGATGTAACTAATATTGTACATTATTTCTGTAAAATTATAAAACGAAACATTAAAATATCGATAGAATTGTGTCAAAGATGCACTCAAATTAAATTCGTACACCTGTGCAGTGACATTCAAATATTTTACATTCGAGCACAGCCTATCGATTTTAAAGCATACTTGCCTTTTTCAACTAAAATGCAAGTTGTTCAATATTGTATACTACCTTATACCTATGGAACTCTCTTACACTTTTAAGCGGCTCTGAAATAATTTCCAGTTTCCTCAATTCTATTTCTGTCTGATTTTATTTTGAATGTGGTCACTATACTCAAAACTTCCCTTTCTCCGACTCCCTTTCTATTTCTCCTTCATCCTTGTCTCTTCTTACAGGTCTATCTAATCATGCGCAACCACACGAAATGAAAAAATATATTTAGTACAAAAACACGCCTGTGTTTTATCAGTATTCGTTTTGAATCAAACTAAGCTAAGGATAGCCTGGAACCTTTATTTTCCAAGTAGGTAGGAATTTCTTCCAAGTAGGTTAAAATTATTAACCACTTATTGTAACTAACAATGCTTTTAATCCCTCGACTAAATAATATAATAAATTGCACAGCACTGTAACTACTACGTCGGATTTTAACGATTCGTCCTTTTATATGCGGTACGACATTAATTTTCTGCATGATAAAATATTAAAGTAACCATCAATGTGACGCTTCGTTACAATGACATTTTTTCAAATATTGTCTTTCTAATCCAACGTAATAAATATATGCCAACAAGTATATTATTAAAAATTATAACTAGTATTTAATTAAACTATAAAACCTCTTGGTATTTTTATTACCCGTCAGCGAATATCTAAAAGTTGCTAATATTATGAATAATTTGAAAAGCATTTTCTCGATAACAAATTAAAGTTACTTAACAAGTCTGAAGTGTTTATTGAGTCTGAAGTATTTATTTACTTATTTTTACTTTGAGTCTGGAATATTTATTTATTAGTCGAATTTTTTGTAACAGTTTATTATGAAATTATAATTCTAAGTATAATGTGCTACATTTTAAAATGTAGTTTAATAGCGTAGTAATATATAGGCTAATCTTATCTTAAATTGTTACGAGAACAGCATGACGTCTTAAATATATATTTAACTGTAAGTAAAAACGAAAATGCTAAATGAGGGGATACAAACCCCACCGTGATCCGATCAGAAACGCCACACCTACAGTACCCATACAGCTTCGTGGTCACATCCGATATCAGGACTGCTAGACCTGTAATTTTTGATATTGTTCTTATCTTGGTAGAAATAAATCTTTACTTCTCTTCCCTCTAAAATTCTTTCTTCTTCTTATAATTTGGTTAATGGCCAACCTAGAGCCTTTATGGCTTTAATTATCGACTATTATCAAGTTTATATCTGACATAACAGAGTTTTTACGTGCTTTTCGAACCACAGAGACACCACTCACACCACAATAATATTATTCATCCACATATTGACTGCGTCTAAAGCTGACTAGGCTATCAGAATCTTCTTCATCCAAGCATTATTCCCGGCAATTAACAATGGTCTGCTTATTACTGTTACTAGTTTTTATACAGAGCGAGTGCCATCTGACCTCCGCAACCCTAAGGGCGAACCAGTAACTCATTGGATAATAGCAATTGTCTTATCAAGAGTTAGCAATTATTATCACAGCTCACAGCTTAACGTGCTCTCGAAGCACGGTATAAGAGTTTTCTCATTAAAATATTCCACTCATTCTTATAAACAAACAAATTAAGAATATTCCTTTGAATTTACACTTCGAATGATATAAAGTATTAATATCATTCGAAGCGCACTATTATTTTTATTTCCACGAACAAAAGCATAAAATAACAAGCGACCGTAATAATAATTCTTTCAACATAAAAGCGTGTGTTTTGATAATCAAATAACTTTATACAATTGAATTTTATTGGAATAATATCAATCGAATAATTGGACGACAGCTTAAAAGCATTCATTCTATAGATTTTTATTACTCATTGTATCATAATACCTTTACTATATGGACGCAAATAAGCAATACCATGTCAATCCACAAAATTGAAAATAACTGAGTTATATATGCAGAAGTGTTGGTAAATGGCTAAAGAACATTTTTCTTTAATATTTGTAGGGTTTTAAGGTTTTTAACTTCTAAAAAGCCATTTTTAATCATGCAATTTATGTTTTATGTTGAACGTTTTGGGTTATATTTTATAGGAAATATGTAGTTTGTATGCTTATTTTATGTGAAAATAAGTAAAATAACTTACATACATCTTGAAATTGCCAAAAACTTGACCAATATATAAAAAAATATCATATAAAGCCAGTTGTTAAAAATTTTCAAACGCGTTTTTCTCGAAATGACATTCGTGTGGGTTGCCACGGTATTGCTTATTTGCGTCCATATATCCTTGTATATAATATCCCTACAGTTGGATACTGTTATGGCGTTATGAGTAAGTCTGCCTTTAAGAGTGAGTCTGCCTTTAGCCTCGACGGTTGCGGGTTCGATTCCCGCTCGGGTAGATGATTACATTGATCTTACAAATATCTGTTTTGGTCTAGACGTTTGTCCTTGTAGGTCTCTCCACCGTGGGGCGCGAAAGCGCCGCCGTATATTGTATTTATGTATTATATGTATTAGTATGTATTTATGGCGGCAGTAGGTTGCCGCCCCAGACGGAAGCTGACGGCCTGGGTGCGTTCGCGCACCAAGGTGTATATATATATATTTTATTTATGTATAGTATGTATTATTATGTATGTATAGCGGCAGTAGGTTGCCGCCACCGGTGAGCCCCTCGGGGCAAGCGCCGGGGCGTCGCGGTGGTATGCTTCGGCGATCCCGCGACGTCCCACTATGGCGCTAGATGGGACCTTGGAGTTTTAGTGGGTAGGGGCTCGGCTCCGAGTCCACGCACCTCCGGCGCCATTGCACCCGTCCCGGCGCTCGAGTGCGTAACTGCATTTCTCCAAGTAAAAAAAAAAAAAAAAAAAAAAGGTCTCTCCACCGTGCCTCGGAGAGCAAGTTAATATGCCGGTCCCGGTTGCTGCTTATCAGATAAACTGGTAACCTGTCAAATCCGGACAAGAATAATAAGCAGACCCTGGGTAAATAATTGTACAGCACCGGGAATAATGCTAGGAAGAAGTAGCTAGACCTTTTAAGTCCTACTAACAGCATATAGCGTACATGTCTTAGAATTTCTTGTACTTACTTGCCCGGATTTGAACCCGCGACCTTCAGTTAAAGTTTACATTTTCGATTCATTGGGCCATTTCTGTGATTCAAAAAGTTAGTTATTAATAGAGGAGAACTCCTTAGACCAAAACTAACCTTTTTTTTTCTTTTCTGCCTTCTTACTGAGAGAGTAATCTTTGCCTAATCCTCCCCTTAAGTAACAACTCATAGAGATACTTCGAGCCGTACGCTTGTTACCTTTATACTATACGAGTTTTTCATTATAAATCCATTTATCATTGGTACAGACGGGTTGGTGTCCCGTCTTATATTATACAGTCTTTGTGTACGATTTCCTGCGAATTGCCCGAATTCGTTTAGCATATTATGTTTCATTGTGTATGTTTAGAAATAGAAAATTCCTTGAAAAATTGTTAATTTGATCGCGTCAGTCTTTTTGTTACTTTCGTTTTCGTTCATTTCGAATTGGTAGATATTTCCTTTCGAAACATTTACCTTTCTTTTCAAAATACCTACCATAGCCACCAGCGATTCACAACGAAATTTTAATGACTTATCAATCATCAATTTTAAAACAAAATTTTATTAATAGTAAACACTACGTCACTAAATAATTACGCCGCTATTATGATTGAAATAATATATTAGTGTCTGTGTGATGCAACAGCTTCTGATTTAAAGTATTAGGAAATACCTTTTTTTTATGTTACAAGTTGGCAAGCAAACATACGGCCCACCTGATGGTAAGCGGTTGCCGTAGCCTATGACCGCACGCAAAACCATCAGTAGGTGCCACTCACGAGCTGCCAACCTCGAGATATTGGTTCTTGAATCTTCTTTGCCAAGTAATTTCAGTAGCGTTTCCAGAGCCCTTCAAAACGAAACACAGTAATGCCTATGCAATACCATTTGGCGGTAGAATATTTGACATGGTGGTACCTGCTAGCCGGCAGCAAAAAACCTATCGCCAGTGTGACTGACGTTAAACACGTCTTTTAATTTACAAAGATTTTATATGAGACTCTGGAAATAGATAACAGAATAGATTATTAATAAAATAAAAGATATATAAAGCCAAGCTTTTATTTAAATTCTCTAAAAAGAAAAAATAAATTATAAATTGTATCAACCCATCAATTTATGACTAAAATATAAATAGTCCATTGAAAAGTTACATTTGGGGTTGCGTTTTTTAGAGGACGCAATTTTATTTTTTTGATGTGTAGAGGGAATCAGTGTAAAGCTAAAACCAAGTTTGTGGGGTCGCCACCCTTGTCCCGAGGCCGCCATCAAACAAATAAAATTGCGTCCTCTAAAAACGCAAGGTAAGGCCTAAAAAATGTAACATTTTAATGGACTAAAAAGCTTGTCGCGAAATTTGCCTATATAAATGTATTTTAAACGCATGCTTTTTTCGATTTTCTTATGTCAAGATCAAGTATCTAAATTTTATTATTGTTTATCTACATAATCTCGGGTCCTAGGCTTAGTGTGATTCAAAATGAATACTGATAAAACCACAGGCGTAGTTTTAAGTATATAAGCTAATTTAACAATTAATAATAAACAATTCAGAATTTCCCAACCATTCTGTTATGAGTGCCTGAGGTAACGATTTGCAACATCTGCTCTGCACTGTGGACCATCCCTAATCCGCATGATTCTCATTGATTTAACTCGAATAGAGGCTAATTGGACGTATTAATTCTGCTTCGACTTCCTTTAACGGATTATATATACATATACATAATAAGTTGCTATGGCCGCGGGTTCGCTCGCATGGCGTGACAGGATATAATAAGATTATTGTTTTTTTCGGACGGGACCCTAAAAAGGCAGTATGGTGAAGCTATAGTCTTTAAAAGTGATGAATACTACAAGAAATTCTAAAATAAAAGACGACAAGATTTAATTTGTGGCGAGAGATACACGCGTGACCACTCACAGCACAAAATATGGTTGGAGGTCCACACCAAATGGAATGAAATGAGATTGATCTAAGCTTGGTGATAATTACATCTTAATATCACGGAGACTTTTTATGTACAAAAAAATGCATAGTACGACCACTAGTACGACCCACTTGATGATAAGCGATCAATGTAGTCTATAAACTTTTGTAAAATCATCAAAAGACAAAAGAATCAGAGCCTTTCAATCGATCAAAAGCAATACAGATATCTAACCTACGTAATACATGGAAGTGAAATAATAAGAAACCACAAGCACACGAAACTCGTAAATATTGCGTAATAAATCAGTACAAATCCAATTATTGTAACTTGGGACACATGCTCACGTAATCCTTATGAGGATTGTTACGTCCTGAAATCAGAATATATACGTCGGGAATTCCTTTGTGCTCTTGGAAAAATACACCTTTTTTGTATGCTATACTAAAAATCAGCCCTCTGACACAGATTAATGATAGTTCTCATTGAATATAGTTATAGACGTATCGTCCACTTGTGAAACCAGGACGTTCACATAAATACCATGTTTTTGAGAAAACTGCCTATATCCATTGTTACGTTCCTTTTAAATTATATGTTGTTGTTGATTACGGTTGTTTTTTCAAATAACCTTTCTTATGAAAGTCGGTTATAGAATTTTTTTTTGTAACACAAATGTGTCAAGAGTACATTCCGCTTGATGGTAATCGGTTACAGAAGTCCGTACACCCTAACACTAACAGTAACATTAGAAGTGTACTGCCAATCCTATGAAAGCCCCTCCTTTCATAGGATTGGCAGTACAGAGAAGGGAAAAAAAGAGAGAGAGGGAATTGGGCCTACGATGAACAAGTATAAATACAGTTACTTCACGTCACGGGAAGACAGTACTCACCTAGTCGAGCCGTTCACATATAGTTATTCTGAAAACAGTAAGACTAGTACTACAATGAATAATTAAACAAAAATACAATTTAGAAGACCTAAACTACAAAGCTTCTTAAAATATAATACCGACTTTGAAATTTACTGAAAGCAGCGGTGAAAACACAATACGAATGGACTTTTAAAATTCCTTAAACTACCTATGTATTTTATTGGTTAAAAGTTGAAATATATTTATTATTTTGCGCGTTTATGGAATGGCATTTTATATTTTTATCTAATTATCAAACCGCTGGGTAATATTTTCAGATCTTTTACCTATTCTAGAGTTGCTATGTAAGTTCAAGTATACAATTTCAGAAAGTCTGTTACCTCAGGGATATGCTAATTATTTTCAAGCTACTAGGTCCAGCGGTATATGCTGAGTGACGTCAGTGAACGTATATTATATTTTGGATGTAGAATAGATGAAAACGTTTCCTGGGACTACGTTACGCGTGATGGGAACAAAGTTCTTTGATTTAATGGAGTCATGTCATCTGTATATAACAATACATAACATCTTATAACATTTCGATTCTGAATAAAAGTGATAAGCAGAACCTCGAATAATTTGGGACGTGGTAGGATCAGATGTAAGAAATATGGCAGAGGATTTAGAAATTAGAGTACTAGAAATATGAGGGATAATATTTTTCTGTTCAATTAAAAAAATATGGGCTCCAGAAATAAATAATAGGTCCGCAGTAAACTAAAAGAGGCGGAATAATGTCTGAGACTATGAATTTTGAGCGAGCACGTTTCGTTAGTATGTGGGACAAGTTATAGAAAGTAAACCATTTATTAAGATATATTATGTGTACTATTTATTTTGTAAAATATTAATCATAATTAACCAAATATTGGCTGAGATTAAGTCATCTGAAATTAATTTTTAAGCATTTTTTTCTATTTCACAGGTTATTTTGTTTTTATAGTTTGTAACTCTCTTCAACTACGAATTATAGTTAATTGGGTCAAACTTAGTTAATTGATTAGAAGTTAAAGATTCCTATCAGATATTAAATGATAATGGCCAAGCCCGAAAGATTTATGTGCTTCCCAACTCATAGTTAGAAGGCCAGCAAGAATAACATTACAATATCTACATCGAAACTGATGTATGATACCTATGAATGCTTGCAACATCAGAAGCATTGCATGCATTTTCCAACCCTTTAAAACTTCACCAAAAATCATTAAAAAACCTGCGATACGATTAATTCCATAGCCAGAGCGTTCGCGGCAGGAAGTTCCTTAGATAACGCAATGTTCGTATGATTATATGAGACAGCAGAGCGCAGAGTGTGAGTATAAACACCTTGTTGCGAACGTTGCGATTGTGGAAAGTAGGAAGTATTGGTTTAGGCATCATGTCAAATAATACCCGGAACATAACACATCATGCGAACGGTTGAACATACACAAACACACTCACAGCACATCTTTGAAAGAGTTAGGAATTAGAGTGTTTTGTTGACTGCTTATTTAAGTCCACGACTTACAAATTACATTTCAAACAGTTACAAAGTTAGATAATTTAGCAATGGCTATACACTTTTACTTGGACCACACGACACGAACTTCGCAAAGTACACATCTTAGCCGATAGTTTAGAAACTTGTTATTTGTTTTATAGTTCATTATGTTGGACGGTTATAAGATAGTTTCATATTTACTCTAGTTTTGTGTATAGTGAAACTTTACGGATAATATTGAAATCTGTATATGAGTCAGGGCGATTGTAAGCGTGTAGATAGGGGGAAGCTGTTTCTAGCCTTTTATGAGCACTTGAATTTACAGACCCTCAGGTCACCTTTTATCATAATCATCATCTTAGGCCTTACAGCCCAGGGTGGGCACCGGTCTGGTCCAGTAAGTATCTTCAGGCAGATCTGTTCATTGTTTTGTTTTGAGAAAATCGTTTTCCTTTCATAATCGTTTATTTTAATAGAAACGGGTGATTACGTCCCTGCACCCTAGGTTTCTGGAGTGGTTGTCACCTTCAAGTGCGGAACTTCACTCTGTTTTATATTGGGTTTCGTCCCTGCCTAGTTGGGGCCGGTTTTCAGGCGCCGGCCTTTCCCTCTTTGTCCTTAGCATATGCTATCAGAAATTGGGTGGCATGCCTAAACGTTGCTCGGTGGCATGATCCAAGGGTATACAACGTGGATCACATCGGACTGGCTGGCACCTACATTCTTGATTACTCCACAATCAGACTACAACAGGAATTTTAATAGACATTTTATAGGAAACACAAGTTCGGCACTCGGCTGCTCCCATCCATACTCCTGACCAGCTTCACTCCCCATTTCTTTCTTAACACCTTTTATCGTAGTTCTTCTATTACCTCCATGCATTGACTGTTGCCTGTGGACATTGGCATCTTACAACAACACAGTTTATTAATGTTGTTTCTTTTGATATACATTGCTGTTGGCTTTACTGGATCGATAATAAAATAAGAAATAAACCTCGCAGTGGTTCGAAAATTAAAATTAAAGGAGGCTTGCGGCCAGGCTGGAGTCCGGCTTAGATCGTCATCGCTATGGATTTGAGAATTATAATTACAACAGAAATGCTTCTGCTACTAAATTAGAAAGCCGTATTATGAAAGAACAAAAATAATAGAATCTAATTTTCCTCCATAATATAAGCATCCGTTAGGGTAACGGTATTCTCTTGACAAACGGTACAAGTTTTTTAAAGTAACGCATTTTTCACTTTCTATGTTTTTTTTTTTTTAATATCATATCCAACAATTGAAAGAAAGCTTTTCATTGTTGTGTGATAATTTATTAAATTAGCATACATTTTGTTTGGAATTTTATTTTTGTTTGAATTACAATTTACGTGACAAAGATAATAATAGAAAAAATCGTATAAATGTGCCTTTGCTTATTACCACAAAGGTGGCAAACAAGCGTACGACACGCGTGATGACAGACAGTCATCGTAGCCTACAAAGTACAAAAGTTTGCAACTTAAGAGTTATGTTAAGCCAACCGAAGGAGAGGTAAAAGAGGAAAGACAGGTCAGAGAGGGAAGAGAAGCAAGACAACATAATATAATATTAAAACTTGTTGTTATTGTCGTTTTTCTTGCCGTCTTCTTCTTTTTTTAATACTTTTTTTAAAGTTACTACTAAGTTCCTAGTACAATTTTTTGTCTTTACGTTATGACGGTTGGCAAACAAGCATACGGTCCGCCTGATGGTAAGCAGTCACCACAACCTATGAACGCACGAAATACTTGAAGTACCACATGTGCGTTACCAACCCAACGGATATGAGGGATACCTTATGCCGATTTTCTGGGAGAGTGCAGAGCATGGCTCACTACCACTATGAAAATCAAGCTTCTAATTATCATCTTCAACATAAAAAATAAAAATTAATTAACAAGTTAAGCAGCATTACAATTTGACATACAGAATTTGTAATATCTTTTGTATTTCCAGACGTATATTTTCATAGTCAATATAAAAATTCCGTTGTCAACGTGACAAGACGCCATTTTGCAGGGGCTAAAACATTTTTTGCGCATACCAGAGTTCCGCAGCCTAAATTGAAATGACAGTGTGTCGGTAGATTCGTGACCCTGGCCTAATATTGCTATGCAACACTGTTCCTTGTACACGTGGGCATTATTAGCAGGAAACGACTTTTTATATTCCGAAAATTTATAGTGTAACCTCCCAATAATCCGATTTGACTTTTGTATGATATTTTTTATAGCAACTTCAAACAGGAGTGCTTCAATTGGGATCGTATTTATAAATGGATATATGCATCGTATAGTTATGCCTAGTGTTGGGGGTCCGGAAATACACAAAAACATGAACACAACAACTTAACACAAACACTATGTCTGTCAAGTTAATTAAGCATCTGCTACGTGTGAGAGTTTCTCGCTAATCAAAGACATTTAAAGCAGCTTCCTATTTTATACGAAGACTGTAGAAAATAAGAGATGATCTCTAGCTTGATTGAAGCGTTTTTTGAATCGACCATACAAATATATTTGAGTCGTGATAATCTTTCTACGTTGCCTTTCTTCTTCCTAGCATTATTCCCGGTACTATACGAGTATATACCCAGGGTCCGCCTATTACTCTTATCCGGATTCTACACACAGCGATTGCCATCTGACCTCCGTAGCCTATTTGAGAACCAACCACTAATTAATAAATAAATAAATAAACGCTGCACACTCAACGGCCCCCATTAGGATAGTAATATCCTGTGTCGGGGTCCGGAAACATTCACAATGACAAGGACAAATACACCCAGACCGGAAAATATGCTTGCATGGTCAATACAAACATATTATGCTCCGAGCGGGAATCGAACCCGCGACCTGTGGCGTTTAAGGCAGGCTCGCTACCGCTGCGCCACAACGTCGTCAAAAATTAGCGAAGAGCAAATTACTTATCAAGAGTTAACGATTATTATCAGATGTTACGTGATAACATCCGGATACGACAGCTTAACGTGTTCTCTGAGACACAGTGTGGAGACCCACAAGGACAAACTACCACCACTGAGTCTTTCTACTTTGAGCTATCGGGGATAAATACTTAAGAAAAAGATAACAGCTTAAAATACCAGAAGTATTACAAGTACTCGTATGTTTGAACCTACTTTAATCTGTCTCTAAAAGAAGTTAATGTTATCCTCTGGGAATACTTCAATTATAAAACTATTTCAAACAATTCAATTAAAACTAAATTTCTCGAAATTGAATTCAAAATACTAAAGATTTCTGTTCACAACCAACAAAATTCCAAACATAGTTTACAAAATGTTATAAATTAATATAACTTGGCAGTTGTCGGAGCCGCATTGCGACACGGCTTTATATTCAAATATTGTAACTTATTATATGACATTGTAGGCTCATGATAAGCTCAAACTCAATCTGAAAATATTCTTTATTCAAACATACCATTAAGCACTTTTGAATAGTCAAATATACTATCTGTTGTGTCCTTTACTCTGATTCGCAAGGTCGATTCTGCAGCGAAGAATCTCCCAACCCATTTTTTTTTTAAATATTAGCAATGCTTTTTCAAGGTTTTCAATATTCCTATTGCCCCTCCAAATAATCTCGAAGCTTGCGCTAGGAGTGCGTCCCACAATAATTAGCCATATTACATAATCTATTGTTAATATTATAACCAATTACATTCATATTACTTTGCTACTTACGAAATAATATGTATATACTGATGAGAAACTGTCTATATTAACTCTGAACGCTTCATTAGATCAATAAAATTTGTCGGCTTATCAATAAATTAGACGTTATTGACATTATGATTAATAGGAAACGCGCATATTTAGCCGGGGAACTAGAAATTTGTTTATATCTCCAGATAGGGGTTTTGATATTCTATCTCTATATTAAATTCTCTATAAAATTAAGGGCTGCTTGTCTTAAATAAGCAAATTAGTATCTGTGACCACCCAAGTCACTTTGCGATTGTTTAATTGCGTTGCTGGTTATAAATGTCTTTATTAAAATACAAGCAGCATCCCCGGCTTCACTCAAATTAATGTACTTGCTATGAAGGACGACCTTCTCAAAGCTATTTTTTTTATTCGACGGTTGGCAAACAAGCATACGGTCTGCCTCCGGATAAGCAGTGACCGTAACCTATAAACGCTTGCGATTCGCCGGCTTTCTCTGAGAGGATAATACTTCCCTGGTCATAGCTCTACTACCGTAAATATTTCTCTATTCCATATATGGACGCAAATAAGCAATACCATGTCAACCCACACAAATGTCATTTCGAGAAAAACGAGTTTGAAAATTTTGAGCAACTTGCTTATATGAATTTTTTTATGTATTGGTCAAGTTTTTGCTAATTTCAGATTTATGTAAGTTATTTTACTTATTTTCACAAAAAATAAGTATACAAACTGTATTAACATTCGTATATAATATAACCCAAAACGTTTAAAATAATACATAAATTGCATGATTAAAAATGGCTTTTTAGAAGTTTTAAATCTTAAAACCCTACAAATATTAAAGAAAAATTTTCAAGTATAACTTAGTTTTTTCAATATTGTGGGTTGATATGGTATTGCTTATTTGCGTCCATATTATAAGACATCATATATACGCCTTTCAAGTGATCTATGCGTCATCATCTATGCAATGATGCGCCGGGGAGCCAAGGTCGATTGCGGAAGCGAGCCTATCGTTCCACTAAACCAGGTCTACCTGTCCGTATTTGACAGTTTGAGTTTTAGTTTTTAAAGAGAGATACCAATCGCTATTTCAAGCAATTAGTATCAGGCCTCCGCAACCAAATTACCAATTATGAGTTAACGATTATTATTATCAAATGTTATGACAACAACCGGGACCGTCGAGACTAAATGCAGACTACCAACACGCCACAACCGTCGTTGATTCTAAATCGTTAATCTGTCACTACTATTTTCAAAGAAATTTGTGTACCTCAAGTGTTATAAATTTATAGAAACATAATCTTTTTGAGATAACGGCGCTGTGATTTTGCTCTATCATAAATAAAAGGCTGTCAATTTGTTTGGATATAATAAATTTTATTTAACGATACAATATATTACAAAGTAATTTAGTTACAATAATATTGAAATTTATTAAACTAAAACTTTTGTTGTAGTAGAGACATGTTCCTCTCAGAACAAATGGACCGGGTCGACCGGTGAAGTGACTACCCTTTCACAGAAAATGGGCCTAAAATAACAGTATTAATTCTCTTACGTTGCGAGCGATCAGTAACAGTGGAGGAGCCCGAAGCTCTCCTATGATCCCTTCTTTGTTTCCTTTCTCATTCCTTTCCTCCTATGCCCTGGGTTGCCAACACGCATATAATCAATCCAGTAGTGCAAGTGTAGGGTTGCGGTGATGGGTTACCATCAGGCGGACCTAAGTTCTTAAATGTGAACTGTCACACCAAAAAACACAACAGGAAAAACATATTATACTTCATTGCATAAACGTTTTCGGTAAAACCGAAACACTAACAATAATATAAAGTAAGGGTAATATAACCTAAAAATATCGAATTGGAGATCTCTGGTTTTAAATAAAAATCTATCGATATCGATAAACATAGAAAGTAAAATGTTTATATATCTGCTATCGCTTCATCCGTTTAGGAAACATTCGAGATGAGATTTATCGGGACGGTTAACTTTCGTACCGCACTGCGCCACCCAGCGCAGCGATAGGCCTCTAGTGCTGTGACGTATTTTATCGATAAACTTATTTTATATCGTTTTAAATTATTTTAGCTTTTAATATGTAGTTAAAAAACATACAATTGAACATTAAAAAAATTATAGTTTGCTCAATGGATAGGATTTCTCAAATATTTTCAACAGAAAGTATTAGTAATGCTTTTTATATTCTATCTACTAAAGTATCACCTTCATTAATATTATATATTTACAAAACGTTACGTACAACAAACAAGCGTGATACGCCCTAATAATGATCATGCGTTGAGGGTATAGTAAAATTAAATCATTATACATTACACCATAAGCACAAGCGAGACTGCACTTAAGACAATGATCTTTACATCAGCCTCGAGCAAAAATTAAATCCATTTACAGCTATATAGGTTTAAAATTAATCTGATGGTAGAGCTTCAATGCTTGCTGAGATAGCCACCACCGTACGTGAAAACTCGTGAAGCCACGTGTAGATGTCAGCCAACGTATAACTAGTTGTGTGTTTAAAAAGTCGGCAACGCACCTGCATGCCATCTGCCGTTACATATGCTCATGGGCGGTGGCATTCAGGTGATCCGCCTGCCCTAAAATATCGATATTATAGTCTATCGTTAAATGAAATACATCACTAGTATCAGCCGGTGACTTGACTATCGCGGCGTCATTTTCTCACTACATTTTTAGCTCGTCAACTTTACGAGTATATCAAGAATTTCGTATTCGTCGAAAAAATGAAAATCTTGCTATAACACGACCGTCGTAAAGTTACATTTTTAGCTTGTAATATTTCTCGTATGGATATTTTAGCGTCTTCCAAACGTAAGCGGTTTCTAATTCATGTATTTTTTTCTACTAATAAATTAATAAAATGGGAATGTTTTCCTCTTGCGCTCGTTAACTACTTAAACAATCAACATTATGTCTAGCATAAAGGTTGTCAGGATACCGGACACACAGGACGTCGTTCGTACACAAAAAGGACCTGTTCCGGAAGAATAGAAAAATAACTTTTAATCGGATAATATAACTCGTCGGCCATAACAACTTGAACAATAATAATTTCAACTTGTAAACTTCATTCTTGATTCTTTGAACATCATTCTGAGATCTAGTACTACTTTGATCCCACATCATATTATAAATGTAAAAGTTTGTATGTTTGTATGATTGTTATACAATATTGCCATAAAGGCTGAACGAATTTGGATTAAATTTGGCACACAAATAAGACAGAATATTTTTTATACGGAAAAATGTGGAAGTATCAAAATCTAACTGCATGTTTTATGATATTAATCTATAAAAATTAATAAAATTGGAGTGTCAGTTTATAATTCCAATAATAAAAAATTAATAGCTTTTCACTTAATGCATATGAATATATATACACTACTTAGATTTAAAAAAATTGTCTGTTTGTTTCTGTTCCGGATAATCTAATAAGATCTAAGAATATCTTTTTACGACGGTAGTGCGGCATAATAACTACACTAACACAAGCGAAACCGTGAGAATTTCTAGTTATAAAACTTAATATAAATAAATATATTATATTTAAAATCAAAGACAGGCTAATTAATAGTTAAAGACTATTGGTTTCAGAGATAATCGGATTAAAACACTGAGGCTTATCTTGTGTTGTAACATCTAGATATCTTGACTAGACGATTAAGGTCTTAGTTGTCTAACAGACTGCTAATACCTTGTGTATCTGACTTAGAACTAATGAGGGTCTGACTAATGTTATTAAGTGACATGAAAAGTAGTCATACCCATTTTCTGATCTTTTATCTTCTTTTCCCTAGCTTCTTATTCCCGGTATTATACGAGTATTTACCCAGGGTCTGCTTATTACTCTTATCCGGATTTGACGGTTACTAGTTTTTACACAGAGCGACTGTCATCTGACGTCTGTAACCCTAAGGTCGTACCAATAACTCATTGGATAAGAGCAATTTATCAAGAGTTAACGATTATTATCAGATGTTATGTGATAACAAACGGGACCGGATGCTTAACATGCTCTCCGAGGCACAGTGGGGGGTCTCCCCAAGGAAAATACTTAGACCGGAAAAGATATTTGTAAGATCAATGCAAACATCGAGCGGGAATCGAACCCGGAACCGTCGAGGCTAAAAGCAGACTCGCTACCCACAATGTCACAACGATGTCATAAACTTTTGTCTCCTGTCAATCTTAGTAAACTGGTGAAGATGACTTGATGATTACAATTTTAGGAGAATTCATCCTAAAAATATTAAAGTATAGGCCAAAGTTTGTTTGTTTGTTTCTTGTTTGATCTTCTGAACCAAAATTATAACTAAACTCTTACTAAATTAAAGCTTTGCTATCCCCGACATAATAAACATTACATTTTTCAAAAATTTCAGTGTATGGCAATGTGTGAGGAAAGTGGAAATGATAATCGAATATTTTAATTTTCTGGAAGAGAAAACGATCTCTTCCACAAAATTAGCTAGCGATAAGACCGCCTTTTGTACATTATCATATAATTATATTGTATATTTTTGTATCCGGTCTACGAGAAAGTGTACTATTATTATTAAAAAACTATGAAACGAATATAGTATTATACTTTTTTTCTGAAAATCAAATTCTATCACTGGTGCCAAAATTAAACATCTGCTTGAGAAAAACCTGCAAAAAAAAACTGAAGAGTTTTGTTTTGACAGGTTTAAAAAAATAATAAAGAGCGTTGACTTTTTTAGTTTGAGTCAGTAATTGTAAATCATCAGCTTTTAGAGTCACAGAGAGATTACCCACTCCTAGCGCAAGCTTCGAGCTTATTTGGAGGGCAAAAAATGTCAGCTTTTGAATATCATCTTATCATCTTTTAATCCAACGTATTAAATAGGTTCTATACTTCGTCATTTGCCAACATAAACATGTATGCCTCGTCATTGAGATCAAGCAGTATTGACATAGATCGAGGAACCTTGTCGTAACAAGGTCATTGATTGCCCTCGCTGGCAAAGCTACAAAAATTCTACACAAATACAAGCACGGGTCATTCGTAATACCTACAGAAGGTTTCAAGGATATTTCGGTACATTTATGTCAATTCGATATGTTGAATACGTTACAAAGCTTTAAGATTATAAGTTGAGCTTTTAACATGTAATTTTAATATATAATATAGTTTTTATTTTTAAGGTAATAAATTACTAATGATTCTTCTGGTTTTAAGAAAGTAAAATGGTCTTGAATTATCAGCATCTGGGACTTAAAATGGCTTATATCAAGGATACCATTTTTTATCACAAATTTAACTTAAAAATTATACTTGTCACATTTTTTTGTTTTTTTTGGTGACAGTAATGCCAAAGACACTGCTGTTTTGCAATAGAACATGAAATATTCAATTAACCAATGTAACAAGCGACATGCATGCGCATTCGAATTAATTGGATCTTACATGCAAATGACTGAAACTCGTTGAAAGCTAACAAGATATTAATTTCACGTTCATTTGAATATTAAATTTGCGGCTTTGCTACTGTATATTGGTTTAATTTATGTTTACAATTTCATGAATGAAATGAATAACTTATTTTTTGATAGTCAAATTTTCTCTATTGCACTAAAATAATATATGAGGTTGATTTTCTTTTGCAATATGTATTTTTTACATTATAATAATAATAATAATAAACGCTACACACTCAACGGCCCCCATTAGGATAGTTATATCCTGTGTCGGGGGTCCGGAAACATACACAATGACAAGGACAAACACATCCAGACCGGAAAACATGGCTGTACGATTAATACAAACATCTGCTCCGAGCGGGAATCGAACCCGCAACCGTCGAGGCTAAAGGCAGACTCGCTACCAACAACGCCACAACGGTGTCCAAATTTCTAAATTTAGTGTACCTACTTATTTACTAAGCTGCAGAACGACCGTCGCATTACCGAAAGATGATTTTGGTTGGTAATTGGTTTTAATAAAAACTCTGAAGAAAAGCCCTTCCCCCCCTTATTCAAACTTTGAATGTCATTAAAGTGCATAAAATGAACAAGCTTCTAGCTTTAAAAGTGAAGATAATTCCGTACAACTTTACATCCCTCTTTTACAACCCTTTTTTCGCATTCAAAAGTAATCTATTTTATATATTTATGTGTACAAAGTAGTAGCTACCCTCTCTTTACTAATTTTTCCTAAATCCGAGGTTGGTTTTAAATCGCTAATTAGCGATAAGACCGCCTACATGTACATATGGACGCAAATAAGCAATACCATGTCAACCCACATGAATGTCATTTCGAGAAAAACTCGTTTGAAAATTTTGAACAACTGGCTTATATGATTTTTTTTTAGGAATTGGTCAAGTTTTTGGCAATTTTAGATTTATGTAAGTCATTTTACTTATTTTCACAAAAAATAAGTATACAAACTGCATATTTCGAATATAATATAACCCAAAACGTTTAACATAATACATAAATTGCATGATTAAAAATGGCTTTTTAGAAGTTTTAAAGCTTAAAATCTTACAAATATTAAACAAAAATGTTCTTCAGCCATTTACCAACACTTCTATATATAACTCAGATTTTTCAATTTTGTGGGTTGACATGGTATTGCTTATTTGCGTCCATATATACGTAGCTATTAAGTACTTCAATGTAACTCGTATTTAGTGGTGTATAATAAAGACTATTCTATCTATCTATCTATTTCGTTTCTCAGGCTCTAGACTATAGCACCCAAATTTCATTTAAATTTGTTCAGTACTTTCGGCGTGAAAGTGCGAAAGACAGACAGAGAGATATACAAATACAAATCTTTCACTATCTGATTTCTTTTAACGTTGGAGTAAATTCAAAAATAAACACTCGTAAATAAATTCCTATTTAACTGCAATTTTTATCTTTGCTTAGTTTGAAAAGATCTCCCCAACAGCTTTGCTCAACCAATGAAAGGATTTCCCCGAACCGTCGGATTTTACAAAGCCTTCATTAAAATGCAATCTTTCTTTTGCAGGAAACCCAATAAAAGAATGGCCGGCTCACGCGAGAGATTGCTCTACGATCGACATTTGGATTACGATTACGAATACGATAGACGGAGACGACACGATTTCAGTCGTTTTGAAGCACATCGATCAGAAGAAACTCGCATTCGATCGGAACGCTTTGATCAGATTGGAAGACCACGACGAAAGAATGGTTACGTTTTCGAAGACATCTATTCAGATTTCGATGAAGCGCAAGGCAGGTTGTCGCTATTCAGACCGATCAGACCAGAATATCTTAACTTACAATCAACGTACGACAATAAATATAATTCTCTGCCTCGAACCCATTATTATAACGATGAAAGAAGTCGTCGATACAAAAAAGATTATTACGACTTCAGAATCGAAAACGAACGAAAAAGGCCGCGGGAGTCTTATGAAATTTACAAGCAAAACGTCAGAACTGGCACAAATCGAGGCGAGATAAAGCTTCAAGATCGAAGATCGAATTCGAACGATTCTAGAATAGAACGTAATAAGCCGAAGAACGTGGCCGTTTGCAAGCCGTTACGCTTGACTGAACGTAATGCTAAATATTGGACGACAGATCTACCGGAGAAAGATCGGAAACCGAAGCGGGATGAAACCAAAAAGATAGTAAAATTCTCCGAAGTTTCTGGTTCCAGGAAGATGGTTATCGATGATCCTGTATGCGGAAGGAAGGTTGTTGCGGTACGAGAACTCGAGGTTTCGTTAGATCAGATGATACAAAATGGTTATTTCGAGAAGCATAACATACCAATACGCTTGCCAGAGAAGAAGGATGAGATAAAAAGTTCTGTACCCAATGGAAAGTGTGTCCCAGCTAACGAATCACAAGCACCAAGAAAATCTCGACATTTGCCTCAGGTGAGTCACCTCATTTAAGAACAAACAAACTTGAAATAATTAATTTGGTATATAGTTTACTTAATTAAAATTGTAGCGTGAAGTAAACATTTTGTATGTTTAACTAATTAAAATATGCCTTATTCACATCTTATGGACCAACAAAAACCCTAAATACTGTAGATCACGTAGATCACTTCTAGCGTACGTGACGCATCTTTGGGGTGAGGCTATCGACGGGTACGGTGAATCGTTGGCCATCAGCCTAGATATCACCAAAGCTTTTGACACGGTTTGGCACAAAGGTCTTCTCTCCAAGCTCCCTGCATACGGTCTACCAGCTCAGCTCTGCGCCTGGGTGGCTAGTTTCCTGCACAAACGTAGTCTGCGAGTTTTTCTGGAAGGATGCGCTTCTCAAACATATGCAGTGAACGCTGGTGTACCCCAGGGTGTGCTGTCCTCTACACTGTTTCTTCTGCATATCAATGATACGCTTCCTCTTGGAAGCATAAATTGCTATGCGGACGACAGTACTGTTCATATGGGATATCACGGGCATGCAGCTGCTGGGCGAATAGACATCCGACAGAGACGCGAGAATCTTATCATTGGAATCAATCAGACGTTGGATCTCATCGCCAAATGGGGTAGTGATAACCTGATTGATTTCAATGCCAAAAAGACTCAGGCTTGCGCTTTCACCACCAAAAGTCTCCATTTTCCCCTCATCCTTCCCTCTCTGGCACTACGTTGTCGATGCAAAGCAGTATCGCTATGCTCGGAATGGAGCTACGCTGCGATTTTAACCCCAGGGGTCACATCGAGGCCGTTATTAAAACGGCCTCACGTAAACTCGGAGTCCTGAACAAGGTGTGGCGTTATTTCACGCCACAGCAACTGTGCCTGTTGTACAAAACTCAGGTATGGTCTTGCGTTGAGTATTGCTCGCACCTTGGGGATGGCTCCGCTAAGTACTTGCTCGAAGCGCTAGATAGGTTGCAGTGACGAGCGATTCGCGTCATTGGCGATGAAGAGTTCTCTAACACCCTCGAATCTCTTCAACTGCATCGTGAGATTGCCGCCTTCTACCGAATGTATCACGGCGAGTGTTCAGAGAAATTATTCTCCATCATACCTCCCTCTCCTTTCCTTACAAGAACTACGCGTGCCGGTCTCCGACGTCACCGTCTGAATGTAGCATCAATTCCTTCGCGAACAAAGAAGTTTGCCAATTCTTTTCTCTGTCGTACTTCCAAAAAGTGGAACTCATTGCCGGCTCACGTGTTCCCTCCTTCCTACAATCTGGCCTCCTTTAAACGAGGCGTGAAGAGGCATCTTGCGGGTAGGCAGGGCGAGGGTGGCTAACACGGTTGCATTCCGCAACTCTGTTAGCCGCCTTCGTGTTTGGACTTTATTTTCACTTACCATCAGGTGGAGTAGAGTCATCTACCCTTAATCCAAATAAAAAAAAAGATCATAATTATTAAGTATCTCTAAAGATGAACATAATATTTTTTTCTTATATCTTCACTTAGTACAGACGCAATGTGCAATGCAGAATATATGAAATAGTAGTACATACTTAGATAAGATCACATAATTGGAAAAAGTAGACAGGTTAATTGAGATTTTAGTGTAATACGCCTGTATTGCAAAAATATAGGAAAGATTTTGTAATAAAAATCAATTTTTAAATAATTATATTTATTACAAACAAACAGAAGAAACATGACACATGAGAGAAATCACGAACGAAGAAGATTGATGAAGATGAAGATGAAGGTATGAGGTTACATCCTCAGATAAATTCCTGTTCGAGTGATATAAACCGACAATTAAAATGTAAAAGCCTTAAAAGTTTTTGTTTCTACTGTGATAGGAGTAGATTTCTGCCAAGCTGCTACCATGAGGCGAAATATAAACAGTCGCCGTAACTTGCAAATATTCACAAAACGTTTAATCTGTTTCAAGTTGTCCACTAAAGAAAGAAGCCTCTTTCCCCTCATTTTTTTTTCTAGAAATATAAAAATAACAACCAGGCAACAAACAGTACAGTTTTTATACTTTTCAACTATATTTTTACTTACCAAAAAAGCTCTAAATTTCATGTCTTCATTAAAATTCTCAATACCCAATAACAATTAACAATATCAAATATTGTTATCTCGGGTCAAGCTGCATAATTATAGTCATTAGGACACCCTTAACATCCCAAGAGACCCTTTAAAATGAGTAATGGCCAGGCCCTTTACGAGAGGTCATATGTACTCTGCATACTATTAAATTGAATGTTTTAATGTATACTTTAGTAAAACAAGAGTAATGGGTTCGACGTTATATGTTTATATTTATTATTTCTTAGCTATATTTAAAACGAATCTATAAGCTTTATATAATTTGACACATAAACTTTGATGAATTAACTCAAACTTGAACTTGGAAAAAGTAATTTCACTACCCTACAGTACCCTTCAAACCGGAACACAGTAATGCCTTAGCACTACTATTTAGCGGTAGAATATTTGACACTTCGGTGGAACCTACCTAGCCGGCATCTTGCAACAAAAACCCTACCACCACTGTGACTGACAATGTCTGCTGTGATAGAGATCATCCCAACAGCGATCGATGGGGTCGTCACGTCCCAACGCCGGTGATTGCACTGGTGGAATAATCTCTAACATCTATCTAAGTCGGATGATGGAGACAGGCTACAGTTAATTTTAAATGTATGCTTTAATTAAATAGTTATAAATATAGCCAGCTGTCCGAGATATCGTTTCCGTAATCTTAATTCTTCTTCTTCCTAACATTTTTCCCGGTGTTTTATCTACCCAGGGTCTGTTTATTACTCTTATCCGCTATCTGACCTTCGGAACCTTAAGGGCGAAGCAGCAATTCATTCGATATGAGCAAATTACCCAGCAAGAGTAAACAATTATTATCAGACGTTATATGATAATAACCGGGACTGACAGCTTAACGTGCTCTCCGAGGCTTTGTGGGGACACCCACAAGGACAAACGCCCAGACCGAATCTGATATTTGTAAGATCAATACAAAAATCTAATAGAGCGGGAATCGAAACCGCAACCGTCGAGGCTAAAGGCAGACTCGCTACCCAAAACGCCGTGTCTCCGTGATCTTAAACAAAAATAAAAAAAAATGTAAAGACTATATAAAATTTGTTTTAACATAAATTTAAAACAATCAAGTCAATACATCTCATTGAATGAGATAAAAGGTATCTATGTGTAAATCCAGGTTATTTGCGTATAGAGTTTGAGTTTCATTCAAACCATTGAGCCATTGCATTATTTACTCAATCATTTAAAAGTACAATCTCTTATATTTAGAACAATGACGGTGTTTTGCTTTTTTTTCTTAATCTTCAATTACATTGGATCGAGTATGTGAAGAACATAATATTCTAACAAGGCTCAACTCCACAAGCTTTATTCTCAAGTAAACTGTTGACTGCATTGACCTTAGTTGTGGTTGCGATCACTCTTCATCGGAATAAAAAAATCCAAGCCAAACCACTAAATACACAATCCGTTCTTGACATGGAACAATATCGACGTACGATAACATAAATGAAATTTACAGAGTGCTAAAGATTTAGGTTGCGTCACACTTGACCTAGTTCTGTTAAAGGGACAAGGCAAAATATCAACTGAATCACTATGCTGTCGATTAAAATTAGGTTAAGTTTGTGAGATCTAGACTTCTTAAGATATCATCAAATCTTGGCAGGCTCTACCGCTGAATACTATTAATGTTTGGAAAATGTTATCAACTTCTGAAGTAAAGAGTTTTAGTTCTATTAGTTTCAAAGGTCTTTGATTTAATGAAGTGTCATGTTTCTGATTTTAGGGTTTCGTAGCCAAATGGCAAAGCGGAACCTTTATAATTTCATCATGCCCGTCTACATACTGTCCCTCTACATATTGTAACTGAGGGTTGACAAAAAAATCTATGTATGGCAACGTGTGACATATCTTTAGATAGGTCTTTCAAAATGATAAGGAGGTTTGATTTTGATTTTTTCAATAAATCAGTAGTCGTTGAGATATTTAGAAGATTCAATAAGGTAAACAAAATTAACTAATAATATTAATTATTAATATACAAATCCCAACTACCAATGTATTTAATCAATTACGCAACGTTTGACACAGGACTTGCAAACAACAAATCAACTCGGAAAATGATTAATTCTGTCGGCTCGTGGCACATCATTAATTACAGCTCATACTTAGAACACGAAATGATTTTTATTTAGACGATGTACATTTGTAATAAGATTTGGCATACACAGAAATGTACTTTCGATTCTGATTTTTCTCAAAAGACTGATAATAATTGTTAACTCTTGTTAAGATTTTTGAAACGAAGTTTTAACGCTTAAGGGTAGTGCGATTTTGTAGAAATCTTCACGGCACGAATGCTGTGTGCGTATAACCTACTACAAGCAAAAGATCATACAAACAAATGAGTGCGCAGCCGGGTGCCCAACTCTCTTATCTCTGTCTTTTTAGCATATAACCTAATGAAATATACAGATTTCATTTCGAATTACATTCGGAATTAAAGAAAAACGTAATGAACTTCGTTCCTGACGGGGTCCCCGACCGAAAGTAAGCTATAAGAAGTAATCCGTGTAAAACCTAGAAACATATCCAATCCGGATAAGAATAAAAAGGCTACCTATTGAAACCAATCTCGAAGGCCTAATTCGTGGCCTACTCTGAGGACGAAATTTAGTCAGGTCTCTGTCAGGAAAATAATAAATACTTTTTGACAAGATGGGTCGCAGTTCTGTACTTTCCTGGATAGTGAAGCTGTCAAAAGCAATAAGATCAACAGAAACACATTCAGAAAAAAAGGCTGGGAAAATGATAATATAAAAATTGTTGTAGTGATTACTATGGTTAGAATTATTAAGATGCAGTTCTCAATAAATATTTTACTTCCAACAAGCAACCTAATCATCAATCGTTGCTGCTAAAAGCAGCGTGACTGCTAGGGCTCCAAGAGTCTGTCTGCAGTCATACTTCTCGGTGTCTCGGCGTCGGGACGTGACAACCCCATCGCCTGCGGTTGGGATAATCTCTGTTACAGCAGAGATTATTCCACCAGTGCAATCAGTCACACTGCGTTGTAGGTCTTTTGTTGCACGTGGCTGGCTATGTAGGTACCACCGCAGTGTCAAATATTCTACCGGAAAGCAATAGGGTCTTTGGCGTTACTGTGTTTTGGTTTGAAGGGCATTGTAGGATAGTAAAGTTATTGGGCAAAGGAGATTTAAGAACCAATATCTCGAGGTTGGTAACGGCAGAGTGACACCTACTAATGGTGTTGCGCGCGCTCATAGGCGACAGCAACTGTTAATCATAAGTCGGTCCGTATACTTGCTTGGCAACTTAATAACATAAAAAAGTACTAATGCCCAAAATAAAAGTGTTGAGACACCACTTTTTACATTAAGAAGAGTTTGTGCATAAAGTTGAGTAAATTTTTCTCGAGATTTTAAGAGACATTATCAATAATTTTCTACCTTTAAAGCCAGCTCAAAATATCTGCACAGACAATCTGCCAGCCTCCGTCATGACATTTCCAGTTGATCCGACCGCAAACCGCTTTTGTGCCGACCGTCTTTTGTATTCGGATGCAGTTGGACCGGATTAAACATTATTTTATTTATACAGTCTTAGCTTGTATTTATCCGAATTACCTAGATTAAAACTTAGAGATTTAAATTTAAGTAAATTTAAGTGCAATCGGCAGATTAAAATTACGACCTTCAAAATACTACTGATGTAAATATAAGAAATGATTTGTAAAAATTATGGACATAGTAAAAAGAACTAAAAAAGCGGTGTACAATTATTTTTGGTTTCAATTTGTATAAACCTAAACCGGAAGCTTCAATTTTCGTCATTACAACCAACATTAGAGTATTATAATATACATTTCCAATTTATCAGTTCTATTTTTGGTTGTGTACGGTGTAAGTAGTTCAGCCAAGCCTTTCCCAGCACAAATGCTCAAATCGACCAAGGAAATGCTACCCTCTCACAGATAATTGGCATAAAGTAACAAATTACTGTTGCGTTTCGTCCGATGAGAGAGAGCGCCGGAGAATTACTCGCCAATAGATGTCAGCAAGAGTTATCCTCATCAGTTACAATATTTCCTCGAATCGGAGTTACATCCTGAAAACACGGATAAAACGACATTTTCTAAATATGAATCCTAGCTATATCAATTTATCGCCTTCAAAACCTACTACTTACTAAATTTCATGAAAACCGTTTCCGATATCCAGGTTATATATTATATACAAAAATTGCTCGTTTAAAGGTATTAGATATGCCGGTAGCAGTTTTTTTTAAATATTCCAATTACTAACAAAATTATTTACTCATGTAATATTCAAATTATAATCATATATCACTCTTGCCTTAATGTCAACCGCAGTGCGAGTTGTCTGGCGTATATTTGCGGCTTAGGCAACAAATATACGTACTCATTTCGTCTGTTTATCTTTTGAGCGACATGTGAAGCGACTAATGCTATTGTCCTACCCTTAATATTGGTGTTAAGCTGTATGTAGGAGTTTAAATTGCTCGTGTGATGTCCTTTTGAATTGCTTACATTGGTTATGATTTATTTTTTATCCCCCCTGAAAATATTTTGGAACGAAGTTCCTTATCGCGCGTTGTGAAAGGGGGCTAGACGGAAAAATTCTTACGAAAAGTTGTCACGACACTTTTTGCTATAGTAAGCTATTGTAAGCTGTGCGTCGTCGCATGTTTCTCTGTCTGTCTCTCTCTCTCTTATAGAAAGCAAGCCAGATATTTTCATTTCTATTTCGCATTGAACAGTGTGGTGTCGCGACGATTATTTTTGTTGAGTGTATACAGGTTTTTGTAAATAATAAATAATGTTAATAATAAAAAAATATTATTATAACTTAAAAAAATAAAATTTTATTACAATTCCTTCACTAATTAATCGAAAGGAACTTCGTTCCATCCGGGTATCCCTTGACACCTCTCAAGTTTTTTTTATTTTTTATGTTTTCTTCTCTTATTTAGATAATGTATGTTCTGACGTGTCGTTCTGGCCATTTCTTATGGCGTCTTACGCTATTGATTATGCTACAACCTCTTAGAGTGGAGCAATAATCAGAAAATTTCATTCAAGCGAAAAATTGCGCAAAAATACAATGATTGTTAAAGCTTGGCCAGCACAGTGCTTTGAGTGTGTTCTAAGAGATCTCGAAACCTCTGTCTTTCTCTGAGGTCAGCCTCCGAGGAGGTTTTAGTGGGTTCTCATAACCACCTGTCATGGAACCACACATAACCTAATTCTCCTGCCACGGGAGGCCAGGCTACCTGTGAGCAGATTTCCTCCTGACAACAAAAAGAAAAGCTCGGGGTGGTAAACTTGGACTGGACGTAACGTGGACTGACTGAAACTTGACGAAACGTGGACTTATATTATTTGAATGTAACGCAATTTTCTAACTTTGTAAAGGATATTATATGTCCCATTTATTTCATGCCAGAAACAACAATATAAAGCCTTACTCAAAAATAATGGATACGAAAATAATTTTAAATTTTTCAGGAAAAAACAACCATCTCTCGCATCATTAGTTCATCTACAGTTCTGGTATTAGCCTAGATATAAATTAAATTGATAGATTAAACTCATAAATAAGGATTCAGTCAACAACCTTCTTATAATTAATTATATAAAACTTATAAAATATTCACTCGATTGGGATCAATTATACGTACGCACTGTGATTTATCCTCTTTTTTTATTTCATGTCGGTTGGCAAACAAGCATATGGCAAGCAGTCACCGTAACCTATGAACGCGTGCGATACTTGAAGTATCACATGCCCGTGGCCAACCAAAGAACAGGAGGGAAGAGATGAGATGGGAAAAAAGGAAGGAATCAGAGGAGGTGGGAGATTGGAACTCCGGCGCTCACACTCATCGCAAGAAACGCAACAGTACCCGATATTACTATTACATGACGCCGATTTTCTGTGAGAGGATAGTACGGCTAACGGCCCATTTGTGCTGGGAGGAACATGGCTCTACTACGGTGTATATGTCCGAGCTTTTTTCGCCTATTCTGTTAGGTAATACAAAAGAAGCTTAAAAAATTAATGATTTTTACAAAACAATAAAACAAAAATAAATCATTATTAATTACTGTGTTCCAAAATAGCGCACATAGTGTATTCAATATTCGTGAGGTAGGTACACTTTTTATTTTCTTCTTTTTTCTATCCTTTATAGGCCAAATTCTAATTAAATACAAAATTTGAAGTTTATGAGACTGTTGCTCGACTTGGCGGAGGCATTACTATACCCCTGATATGATGAAATAAAAAAAATCTATCTCTTTAATCCCTCAAGACAGTAATATAACTCAGCCTTCTTTAGTTTACAATGTGAAAATTTTCGGACCTTAATTTATCTTCTCATTAAAATTCTGTATACGACAAATCACTTTCGGACCCTTGTTGTTCCATGAATATTTAATTATAAGCAACACAAAAAAATTAATACGCAAATATCTTGAAAACATTTTAAAAAAACCTTGAAAGCCGTAACATATTATCTGCATTTTAATTATTACAACCACGCCCCAGATTATTACGGAGGGCTTAGCGTGGCAGCGAAAAGTAACATTGGCAAAGCCTTCAGCTTTTACGAACCCTTTATAAAGATATCTGTCCACTAAATATAGCGTCTTATAGCGCTATATTTAGAGGTTTCGCTTGTGATATGAAGAATAAGTAAAATAACAAACAGCCTGTATGTCTTACTGCTGGGCAAATGCCTTCCCTCCTGTTAAGGATAAGGATTTTGAGAATCATCCACCACGCTGCTCCTACACGGATTGGCGGCAGTGTGACTGATTGCACTGGTGGAGTAATATGACCCTTTTTTTTTATTTTTTTTTATTTATTTACTTGGGGAAATGCAGTTACGCATCCCCGCGCCGGGACAGAGGGTAAAAGTGGCGCGGGGAGTGTGGGACTCGAGGCCATGTGCAATGGTCTTTATAGGACCTGGCCCCATACCCACTAAAACCCCAAGGTCCCGTCGAGCGCCATAGTGGGATCGCTTGCGCATTCCACCGCGACGGAGTAATATGACCCTGACGTGACCGAGACTACCCCAAGAGCGAGCGATGGGGTAGTCACGTCCCTAGCCCTCTATTTATGGATATCTGAATTACCAATTTCATTTTTAAATCTTTTCAAATCAAATGAACTTAACTTTAAATCTTATTCAATTGTTATTAAAATACATAATTATTATCACCATAGATATTATGACTATATTATAATATAATCATTGGAAGACATACCTAAATATTCCGTTTATATTCATGAAGATCATTTTAAACAATGTAAAAATAAGATTGAAATTCCAATAGAATTTTGTGAACGGGCTACCGAGTTAACTTTTCAATTATTTAGCAATCGCTCGAAGTTGTTCGAAACGACGTTACATTAAAAGTTTCTAAAGTTATGGGTTTTACGTTAATTATGAAGGCCTGTTTCGGAATTAATTTAAGCCTAATTATTTAATCTTACTTTTTCATGACGCAATAATGTAGTCAGATATACTCCCGGAAAGCAATAGTTTTTTTTTTAAGGAACTACTAATATTCCTATTGCCTCTACAAATAAGCTTCAAGCTTGCGCTAGGGTTGGGTACGACAATAGCCAATAGCTAAAGAGGGTCAGGCTGGAACACGCGAAAATCCTTAGTTTCGACGCCTCATTTTTGATATAGCTAAATATTCAAACGGGACATTCGGGGAGTTAGAAATCAGTGGCTTTAGCAGCTTTAGGCGGGGTTTATCTATGGATGAGTGACCATATTCTTTAGAGAATACACAATTCGGCATTGACTGTTATCAATTTCATAATAAATCAAAGCCTAGAGTCTTATAGACTCATATGGCTGAACAAACAATTCTGATTAGTTAGCCTACTAGACTAGTTGGGCATAAACTTCAAGATAACAAGATGAGGAAAAACAAGCCAGAACTATAAATCAACACTATATGATAACAAAACGTAACATTATTCTTCATCTTCTTCTTCCTAGCTCATTGTGTAAGAATAAATAAACGTAAATAAATAAACGTTGCACACTCAGCGGCCCCCATTAGGATAGTAATATCCTGTGTCGGGGTCCGGAAACATTGACAATGACAAGGACAAATACACCCAGACCGGAAAATATGCTTGCATGGTCAATACAAACATATTATGCTCCGAGCGGGAATCGAACCCGCGACCTGTGGCGTTTAAGGCAGGTTCGCTACCGCTGCGCCACAACGTCGTTATAAACACACAACGAGTTATACGATGGCTGACCTCAAAACGCAGGTCACGAGCTGTCACTTCACGAGTTTTCATGTACGGTTGTGGCTATGCCGGCAAGCATTGAAGCCCTACCACCAGCAATATAACTAGCGATCACAGTCCAGTGAGAAACAGAGTTACCTATCAAGAGTTCGAGATTATTATCAGATGATACGATAGCAACCGGGACCGACAGCTTAACGTGCTCTCCGAGATACGGTGGGGAGACCCACGAGGATAAATGCCCAGAGCGAGACAGATATTTGTAAGATAAATACAAATAACCGCTCCAAACCGGATCGAACTTAAGGTGGGCTTACCACCAACACGCTACAACATTCGTCGGTACCCATTATTCTTATACAACGGGCAAAAGCCATAGGCAGATACTATTTTTAATACACGTGTATAAACGGGTATTACATTCTCTTTCTACACATATAGCTTTTTCCCATAAATATATTCATACCATTTCCAAACAAAGCGTACAATATTCTCAGCGTTAAAAGTAAAATGCATCGTCACGTACGTCTCCGTAAACGGTGTTTCGTTTTAAAATGAAAATACATGATTGAAGATGAACGTAATATTTTTTATCGTATCTTAGTTTTGAAGTAAAACCATTTTTAGCCGCGTTGAGTGATTTTTGGTGAGGACAAACATCACAAATATGCTATAATAGACTTAAAACCTAACTTCATTTTGTTGCGTTAATGTTGAATTCAGGAAAAAGCACCAGCGAGTGGACATATACATTTGAAGATTTTTTTGTATGAAAAGGCTTATCTATAATATAAAAAAGTCTAGTCTTAGCGATGCTTGGTGATGATGGTGGTTGAGTTTGCTTTTTAAGTGCCTTAGCCTTAAGGAGTAATAAAATTCTTGAAAATAGGTTATTCTGTAAACCATTTTGTGTCCTTTACCCGTGTGTGACAAGCAAATCAGAATCTGAAAATGAATAATTAGAATCTGAAAATGAATAATTGTTTAGTTATTTTAAAATTTGTGTATATATAGCAGATATTATATTCTTATTGTCTTTATCTATTTCTTATACTTACGATAACTGTATGTAGCAATGTGTATATATAAATATTATTTCATAAATATTCTATCTTCATATAATTACGTTCACAGTAAACATTGACACACACACATCCGTCCGCCGTCGGCGCACGCGGCTGTCTGGTGATTGTCCAAAACACTGAATGCCTCGATGCACAGTCCAGTTACTCCCGAGCCCGTGTAATGTCGGCGGGTGACAATATAATTTAAATACTATGTAAAGATATATTATAAAAATTGGATTTAATGCTTTATTTATTTATTTAAGTATATTGATCATAAATTTATTTAAGTATCTTTATTTTATAGAATATGTACGCGTATGTGTAAGTAATAAAATGTTTTAACAGAGACTCTCACAGCCCGTCATACATTAAAAACAGGTTGCCATTGAAAATCAGCTTTAGGTGCATTCATTTCACCTAAAATATGCTGAATGGCACACCTTTTTTAGGACACGCAATGTTGCTGTTGTTTTTGATATATGCGTAGTTTTATTATTGATTCTTTTTTTTTTCTTTTTTTGTTGTTTACAATAAGTTACATTCTTTATTTTTTATTTGTTTTTCTTTTTTTTTATTCTTAAATTTTTTCTGTTTTTTTTAACATTGTCCATGCTTTTAAATTGTTTTACATTTTATTATTAGTTAATTTTTAATTTTTATTGTTTTGTTTTTTGCGTGTCTAAAATAAAGTTTTCTTTCTTCTTTCTTCAAATATTCTCAAATTTACATACAAAATTCTTACAAAAAATACCTCAACAACGGACGACCCCAGAATTTCCATTATAGCGTCGGATACAAGAACATTCTGCGGCATTAGCCTAAAAGTGAAAAATCCTTGAGCTGAAATATGTTAGTGATGATGACTTAGAGTTACAAACTCCACTTCAAAGCTATGCCCCCAGCTTCGCTCTCGTCGGGTGAGACCACCTTGTTCCAGTAATGGTACCTCATCTTATCGCCCGGCCGCACTTTTTTTCTTACTGCTCGGCTTCTAAGTATTGTATCGTGATTTTATATAGCCTGTATCCTTCCCCAAGAAATTTACTATCAAATGTAAAAAGATTATTTTTTAATCCGATCAGTAGTTCCAGAGATTAGAGCGTTCCACCAAACAAACTCTTCAGCTCCATAATATTGGTATAGATTCGGTGACAGCTCTGACGTCATGCTATGAGGTATAAATTATGAGGCGTGGAAATAGTATACTTTATGAGACGCAGGAACTAAAATATAATCTTTAAGTTTTATGATATTTGAAAGGAGTAACTGTAGAATTTCTGGCCGGAGAACCGGTGAACCGGAGAATTAAGTATATTATATACATATATTTTTTTCTTTTCAACCGTAGGTTTTAGCAGCTCTCGCAGTATCCCTGGCTCCATTCTCAGCTGGTCTCGGCAAAGGTTACAGCTCGCCAGCAATAGCGTCCCTGCAGGGTCCAGGAAACGCAACACGTAGGGACTTTCAGCTGACTGACCAACAGGCGTCGTGGCTTGCTTCCCTTTCATTCCTCGGTGAGTAAAAAAGTCCTAAAAATTTCCTAACAGCTTAAACCAACTGGTTATATTCTTTGGCAATTTTTTAAAGAATATATATATATATATATATATATTTCGAGTCATCGCTAATACTCCTATTACCCCTCCAAATAAACTCGTAGCTTGCGCTAGAAGTTACCCACTTCTCGACTCAACAATAGCCCGAGGAGGTCAGGATCGAACTCGCAACTCTCCTGTTAAGGGAGTCGGCCTTTTAACCGTTAAGCTACTGATGATTTAATTTATTTTTCTAAATGTTTATTCCAGTTAGTTGATAATTTTACTCTACTGCGATACTGGCATTGTATACGGAGAGATTAATGGTAAGTGGTCAAAATAATCGTGACGACTTTTAATGTTCGCGCACTTTGGGCAGTTTGTATTGACCATACAGAAATGTATTTCAGTCTAGATATTTATGCTTATGTTTGTGTGTCTTTTTTTAATCTTGGACAAATCTTAATGGGGCCACTGTGTCGAATGTGTAATAAGACTCAAGAAGGAACAGTGGTACTATTTAGACCTTAGAGCTTATATGGATTTAAAAGAAATATAACACTGAGGACCACTACTGTTACGTACTTCACGTCTCCAAAAACCTGTATTAAAGGAAAATTATGTCAACGATCATTTCAATAAAAGAAAGAAAACATTGACTTTTTTATACTCAAATAACAATTCATAAGTCTCACGGCCTTTTATAAAATATGAATATTTACTGAGTATACTTAAAAAATAAATTTTGTAGCTTTTAAAGCATATTTCAATTCCACAACAATGGAAGAAAGCTTACACTTCACGTTTAATAAAGGCATTGTATTTAATTTATTGTATTTCGACAACTTTAAAGCTATTTTTATTTCAAGGTGCGCTGTTCGGCGGGATGGCGGGCGGTGCTGCAATGCGGCACGGACGACGTCGTGTGCTGTCACTAGCTGCAGCACCTTGTAGCTTGTCCTGGGTGCTGACAGTTCTGGCTACTTCAGTACGAATGATGTGTATTACCGCCTTCCTGGGCGGGTTTTGCTGCTCAATACTGACTATGCTATCTCAGGTAATTTATGGTATAGAACATTTTAAATTTTCGCGATACAGACTTAAATAAAATCACTGAGTGAGCTCTTGTATGATAGCTGAAACCCTGTCAAAATGACAACAAAATAAAATGATATAAATTTACGGATCTCATTATTATTAAGGATTTTAAAGAAAGACACAGTTGTGGCCCGCTCGGGTAGATATTCGCATTGAGCTTACAAATATCTGTTTCGGTCTGGGCGTTTGTCCTTGTGGGTCTCCCCACCGTGCCTCGGAGAGTACATTAAGCTGTCGGTCCCGGTTGTTATCACATAACATCTGATAACAATCGTAAACTCTTGATAAGGAAATAGCTCTTATCCAATGAGTTACTGGTTTACGGTTAGGGATAAGGAGGTTAGATGGCAATCGCTCTGTGTAAAAACAAATATTTTTTTTTTTTTATGTAAGAGGGGCAAACGGGCAGGAGGCTCACCTGATGTTAAGCGACGACCGCCGTCCATGAACATCTGCAATACCTGAAGGCATGCAGGCGCGTTGCCGACCTTTAAGGAAAGAATACGCTCTTCTCTTGAAGGTTCCCAAGTCGTATCTACTGTACAAATCCAGACAAGAGTAATAAGCAGACCCTGGGTAGATACTAGTATAATACAAATATTTAACAATAAGTGATCACGGTAATAGATCAAAGTCTACGCAAGTCGGTATTTGATATCTGGCATCAAACAGTTACCAAACAAGACAGAACTGGCGACAATCAAATCACACGGTCCATTATTATTTATTACGTTTTATCAAAGCGAAAATTAAATTACAATTTATTAACAAAGACGATTCAAATCTTTATAAAAGTCGGGACAGCTGAACATTTATCTTCATTCAAATTTTCCTTAACAAAAAGCCGTTGGAAAATAAACTTTATACCCTTACAATACGGGTAGTAAGATAATTGATATCAAAAGAAATTTCAACTTTCCTGCAAGGCTACAAATGCTATAATGACCATATTTTATTTTATTTTGCGGAATGACTTTTAATATAATTTTTATTATTGTTGCTTAGTTAATAAATATACGCTACACACTAAACGGCCTCCATTAGGATAGTTATATCCTATGTTAGAGGTCCGGAAACATACATAATGACAAGGATAAACACACCCAGACCGGAAAAACATACCTGTGTGGTCAATAAAAACATCTGCTCTGCGGCAAGAAACGAACCCGCGACCTGTGGCGCAAGGTCAAGGCAAGATCACTACCGCTACGCCACAACGTCGTCAAAAATAAAATATTTATAACTGTGTATAAAAGGCAATTTTATTATAAACGGAATTAGTCATTGCATAAAAAATACAATGCAGTAAAAAATGCTATCTACAATAGACGTAAAAGTTAGTGGCTATCTCAGTCTGTTATAAAGGCTCTTGTGAAAAGCCTCCGCTATTGTGTTTGAGCATATAAATGAAAAATTCTGTCATTTTGCAACAAATGTTTTAACTTTTACACAACAAAGAATGGGATAAAATACAGTTAAATGAGAACATATGGTAATGGAAATGGTATGAAATTTATAGCGGTAGCGATCCTGCCTTAACACCATAAGTCGCGGGTTCGATTCCCGCTCGGAGCATATATGTTTGTATTGACCATGCAAGCATATTTTCCGGTCTGGGTGTGTTTGTCCTGGTCCTTGTATGTGTTTTCGGACCCCCGACACAAATATCATTATCTTAATGGGGGCCGTTGAGTGTGCAGCGTTTATAAAAAAAAAAACAAAAAAAAATAATTATACTATACCTATAGCACGTTGATCACTGACATCGTTGTGGCGTGTTTGTTATCCAGTCTGCCTTTAGCCTCGATGATTGCGGGTTTGTTCTCCACTCAGCCAGACGAAGTCCCACATGGACGACGCCCACATCGAAATAGATCTTTGTAAGAGAAATACAAATTTGCTCTTATCCAATGAGTTACTAGTTCGCCCTTAGGGTTACGAAGGTCAGATGGTAATTGTTCTATGTATAAGCTAGCCTAGTAACCTGTCAAGTCCGGATAAGAGTAATAAGCAGACTCTGAATAAATGTAATACCGGGAACAATACTAGGAAAAAGAACGCTTCTCACGTTAATCATAATATTAAATCTTGCAATCAATGAGTGAATTAATTATTTAATTAATAAATATAGGTAGGGATAGACCCTACCTATATTTATTACAAATTATCTTACCATAATATATTGCGTTGGGATGTGAGGACCCCATCATCCACTGTTGGGATAACCTCTGTCATAGCAGTAATGGCGCCGGGATGTGACGACCACATCACCCACTGTTGAGATAACGCGTGAGTGGCACCTGCTAATGGTGCTGTAAGCGCTCATAGGCTACGGCAACCACTTACCATCAGGTGGGCCGTATGCTAGTTTGCCAACCTATAACTTTAAAAAAAAATTCTTATCCTAACTAAAGGACTCAAAAATATATCCTTCAAAAGCTAACATACAAGGTCACCCTACAACATTGACGACCAAAAACTCAGGCTAACTTTGAAGAATTTCCTTGCTACGACTAATTTAAGAATTTTACAAAGGGAAACTTTTCTGTTAACGCTAAGATTTCATCATTTATTAGTTCAAACAAAGCTGGTAGCTGTAATGTAATTTTCGGGTCTCGTAAACTTTAATGAACTTGGCCGTGTTTTGATAAGCAACGTAATTTCGTATGAAAATATTTTCGGCACAAGCGCTGCGTATTAAAACTTTTAGAAAATAAAGCCCATTTCTCACATGAAGTCTTTGAATATTCTTCTTATTAAATAATTAATGATAATCTTTTCCGCAATTCCATCAGCGTATGATATTTAACTTAAGAGAAATCCAACTGTATCTTCATTTTTTCTTCAATCTTCAATTTTTTTAAATAAGTTTAACGAAAACCAAATAATAATTACCGTTTTAACTTTTTAGTAAGGTGCCATAAAAACAGGCACATAAAAAATTGGGTTCAGAAACATCTAGATAATCGATGCCAATTCGTTTCTTAAATACAAATATTTGGAAAGAAAAACTGTAGTTTCTCATGCCGATTATGCCGGTTTATTTGAATAAACAATATTTTGAATTTGAGTTTCATTTCTAATGTAGGTTTTTGCAACCTGGTTATAAATGTTATAATGGTATGAATGAAAGTAATTGTTATTTTTTGTCATTTTCAGGTATACATCAGCGAAATATCAGTGCCAGATATCCGCGGCTGCCTGAGCGCCGTACTCAAAATCGTCGGCCATCTCGGAGTTCTATTCAGCTTTACTATAGGCGCCTACCTCGATTGGCAGCAACTAGCGCTGTGTATATCTGCAGCACCTCTTCTTCTCTTCTGCACAGTCCTTTACATACCAGAAACACCAAGCTATCTCGTTTTAATAGGTAAAGACGAAGAAGCCTACAAAAGCCTTCTTTGGTTACGCGGACCAAATTCGGATGTTGCTCAAGAGTTGGCCACTATAAGGACCAACGTTTTGGCTAGCAAGAATTTTAGCCAACGTCAGAGTCAAATGTCGAGCAGTCAATTGATCAATTCATTGGATGTTAGAACAATGAATCGCCTCCTTGGGCCTATTTTAGTCACATGTGGTTTGATGATGTTTCAACGATTTTCTGGTGCTCATGCTTTCTACTCTTTTACGCTGTACCAATTTTTAGAAAAACCTTCGGTGGTATGAATCCTCACGGAGCAGCTATAGCTGTCTCTTTTGTTCAACTGCTGGCATCTTGTCTTTCCGGTTTACTAATTGACACCGTTGGTCGTCTACCTTTATTGATCGTGAGCTCTGTTCTGATGTCAATGGCATTAGCTGGTTTTGGAAGTTATGCGTACTATGAAGAAGTTCACAGGAATCAGAGAATACAAAATGTAATGTTCCATCAAACGGTTGGTCAAAATGACTGGATTCCATTATTGTGTGTCCTGGTATTTACGATCGCCTTTTCTTTAGGTATGAGTCCTATTTCCTGGCTACTAATTGGTGAGTTATTTCCTCTTGAATATAGGGCATTTGGAAGTGCAATGGCTACAGCCTTTAGCTATCTCTGCGCTTTTGTTGGTGTCAAAACCTTTGTGGACTTTCAGCAGGCTTTAGGACTACATGGTGCGTTTTGGTTATATGCATCTATAAGTGTCGGGGGTCTTTGTTTTGTGGTATGCTGTGTACCCGAAACAAAAGGTAGAGATTTAGATGAAATGGATCCGAACTATGTACAAAGCTTGTCACCCAAGAGGTAAGTCAATTCAGGTGGAACGGTGTATTTACTTGAAAACGAACAATAAAAATCTGTTTAAAAACATTGAACTTTTTACACTAAATTGCAAGTAGAAGAATACAGTTGTTCAAAGTTTTCAAGTAAAAATCAAAATCCTTGAAATATTAACCAAAATTTAGGAACAAAAATGTATCAAGTCCACCACAAATTTTTGGCTGTGCTTTTTAAAAATAAAACAATGAATAGCCACAAAATTTTTAAACGTGGTCCTTTTGATTGTAGCGTTTTAGGAAATAAAAATTATACCTTTTGCATATCCTTCGAACCATATCTAAAATTAGATCATTCTTTATATTTTATAGATTTTCTGTGCAGTCAGTTTGGTCGTGAAACTATTGATGTATCAATTTAATCATGTTATTATTATCCATAGGACATTTATCGTATTTTCTATCATCATACAGTGACGACGCTTTATTTTATAATATAGACATTGATATTTTTGACTTATATAATGAAGTATATTTCTGCTACAACAAACTGACTGTACAAAATGGTTTGCAGTTTAGGTCCACAATTTAATTCCTACCTAACTATATCTATTACATTCGTGTTTTAATTCTCGTTTTCAAATCTTCAAATTTTAATTATCATGTTACTCTTTAAAGTTAATCGCGATACAATTGAAAAATCAAATCCACCATCAGATCCATTATATTTGCTATATATATAAATAGTGACTGCTACGGTAGTGTCAAGAATTGATGTATGTACGAATTACTACGGAGAAGAAATCTGCTAACAAATCCTGCACCTGGGGAAGGAAACCTCTAAAACCTTCACGGTGGCCGACCTCTGTGAACCTCTTCGAATACATCTCACTGGCAGAGCTCGGTCTCAGGAGGCGAAAAATTACCTTCTTCTAAGCTTTCGTTGCAAGCGTTTCCGACAGTCTGGGCCACCTGGACTACCGTCCTCATCTGAGCCGCTTAGCACGGACTCACAGGTTCTCCACCCTGGTTTCATACCCCTGGAGCAGGTGTCCGAATCACCTGTTATAACACGACGTTACAGACAGACCGATCAATATGTGATAAAATTCAAATGTAGTGTAGACGTCGTGGAGTAGTCTTAACTGCTCTAAAGATAATGCCACGATCAAGCATTTGTTGTTGAAAAACATGTCAATTAGGCTTTTCTTGGAGTTTCGATTGTAAGACTTGTTCTGTCAGTTATCTTGATAATATTTTTAACTCTATTTCCAGTTTTTAACAATGCAATCTAACATTTAATGTTCGTAACAGTAGAATTATTATTTATAAGTTAAGTAGTTGAGTTTTATTACTTTGAGCGGTTTCTGACCATCGTTTTATAAGAGCATATAAGAAGATTATTCAAAGAGCGTGTAAGTAGGTGCGTATAGACGCTCCGTTTACCACACACACAACTTGTACGAGCGTTGACGCGCATTATGCTATTGACAGTTGCCACCACGTGTACAATAATAATAAGGCAGTGTACGCGTGTTCGGCATTTTGAAACGAGGAATTAAACGCGTGTGTAAATGCTCAAAATCATATACACTCAAAAATAAAATGCTAGTCTGAAACCATCCGAAACAACTAGATTTCACCGTTGACTTCTTCCATGTTGACTAAAGATGTTAAGCTTTCGTTAGAAAACGTGGCTCAATGTATCAATTATATCGTGATTAATATATTTTAAAAACCTTTTAACGAGCTTTCTTACCTAATTATATACGACAATAAATTAAGACAATAAATAAATTATATCTTAATCCTATTTAGAATAAAAATTATAAAATTTCAAGAGATCTGTAGTATGTAAACTTATTTTTCTTAGAGGTGTCGTCTCCTTAGAGGTATCACGTTCATGACGGAGAGTAATTAAAAGTCACAACATTGAAATCAGTGTGAATAATATACATCTTTAGGCACTATGCCAAAAAATTTCCCTGAATTAAAATATTTAATAATGTTAATTTTATTAAGAAAATCTGATAGTCTAAAAATATTTTTTATATAACTTTCTATTAATTTTATATTAATTTCTGTCATTAATTATCCTTTTTATTAGAAACGAGACCTCAAACAAGTAACAGCTTCAATTTCATAAAAAATAATATTTACTCAATTCTAATCAAATAATGAAAAATTTGATTTATATTAGTTCTACCACTGGCTTTAAAATTGAACCTCTACTTAAGAAGAGAACCGCGGCGCACTAAAAAATAACCTTAGACATTTTCGTGATAAAATGTGATCTTACGTGACAGATAACTTCAATCCCTATGCTCAATTTCAATTTTGAATATTTTCGTGTTCTCTTCTAGCACAAAATGTGCGCTTAATTTTTTTTTTAAACCAAGACAGGAGGAAGTACTATACGGCTCGCTAGGTGGTAAGCGAATACGAGCCATTGGCGCTTGTAACCTGAGTATAATAAAAAGGAGCCTATGTCCTTTCTCAGGCTCTAGACTATCTGTATACCAAATTTCATTTAAATCGGTTCAGTAGTTTTGGCGTGAAAGCGCGACACATAGATAGAGAGACAAAGTTACTTTCGCATCTATAATATTAGAAAGGATTCTCCGAAATATAACGAAAATAAATATTTATAATAAAAATACTAAATACCAGATTTTCTTAATAGAATAAGTGATATGTATGACGAGTATTTAAGTTAAACCTTAGATGAAAATACATATGTTTTATATTTTTAATTTATTTTATGAAAATTTTGACACGTGAAAAATATTTTTGTTATTCTAACTTTTATAATGAAATACCATGACATAAAATACAGTATGTTGAAACCCGAAAAGGGTAGTACATTTTGCTATTTTCGTTATTTGTGCCAATGGTGCAAATAGCTGGCCCATATATTGCACAATACTATTGAACATATTGGATTAGTATTGAAAGATTGTGCGATGATTGAATTCAAGATTGAGGAATCTTTTATGTTGCTGACATAATCATAATGATGCAAGTCGCTGGTCATTGTTGTTATCTCAATATCAATGAACGTTTTTTTAATGGGTAAATTCTTGACCTCCATCGAGCACAAAGGCAAAGATGTGGTCTACGGTAGAGCGAGCTTACTCATGAGAAGCCTATGTACTCGCACCTTGAAGAGGTTCAGGTTGTATGCGTTCGGAAATACAGACGCCGGAAGATATAATTTTATTGAGATATTTCAATTGAATATTGTGCAATAATATTAAAAGCGTATGGGCGACTTAAATAGTGTAGTGAAATATTGTTAATGATTTGTATCGTTGCCATTCCATATTTTTCTTCAGCTGTTGATTGTTGTTGTTGTTGGTGTTTTTGTTTTCTCTGAAAATTTATATATCGTTAAGTTTTTGCTCTGTAAAAAAATATAATTAAGGCTTCATTCCCAGTTTTTTTGGGACTAAATTTCTGACCTCAAAAAGATTCAATTCTAGTTACACTTAAACTATGAGTTATAATTACTAATATTATGATTTTCTTTTATTTAAACTATGAATTATAATGACTAAAATTATGATTTTTTTTTATTATATTTTATAATATATTTGGTGTGATGTGTGTGAATAATTATTAGAATATTACTTGTATAAGACGATTACATTGAAGAAAAACTAATATTTAGTACAAATCTTGTTTCTCATACGAAGGCTTGGAAAATTGTGATACGGGCAGTATGCATAGAACAAGACTGCTTTATAGTCGAAAAAAATCTATTTACAAGACAGGGGCTTACCATGAACTGTTATTGCGATTTAAACAGAAAGGAATACCAGATTTCAAAAAAAGCGAGGCTGCAAGTCCCGCATTGCTAAATGCTAAAACTATTTTAATTAAAATTTCACTATTTTAAGGACCGAAAAGAATATGGAATGGTACCATTTAAATACTTATATTTATAGCTTTGATGTGAACTTGAAGCTGATGGTGACCATGATAAATAATATTCCAGGACAATATCAGTCGCATATTTTTTATTTTACTTTAATAAACGTTTTTATTTATTTGTAATTCATTTAGAAAATCAATGTAATCGTCCTATAAAGAGCATTTATGTCCATTTAGAGATGCCTTTATTAGCTTACGCCTGCCAATGCGGACCTATTATTGTAAAAGTATTCAATTATTCCTTATTGTACATAGTCTTAAGAATTGTAATAAAAGACAATAAAAACGTACAGAGTTTAAGAAGGACTAGAAAAGGAAATAATAGGGAAAATGTATGAGCTAGAAAAAAAAACCAAAACATTTTTTTTTGTTTTATTTTTGATATTTTGTTTTGATATGTCTTTTTTTTATTAATTTAGTTTTCGAAGTGAAACTTCTGAAATGACGAATTGAGAGTGAAATTTAAGGAACACGTCAAGCTCTGGCGCTTTTTGTTACACGATGGAGAAGAAAGCTAATTACAAAGAAGAAAGACAGTTATATATAGAAGTTTCACTTCTATAATTATTAAGAACTTCAGAAGTATCTTGTTATAATTGACAGTATACTGTTTATTGTTTTGTGTGATTATAAAAAAGAGATGATCTTACTATTAATTTCTCTGTTGTGTTTTGTTTTATGATGGATGAACAATTCTATTGACAAATGTATAAATTAATACTTTTATGCGTTAATATAATTGTATATATTAGAAAAAATATATCAAAACAAGAAGGCCTAGACCCCTGCTATTTATACAATAATGTAGCAAAAACCAAAATACATTGAAATAATTCACATTAACAATAAAATAGATAAATGATAGGTTGTGAATTTATACATTTTCTAGATTTTTATAAAATAAATTTTATTGATATTAAATAATTACCCAATATATTATTGGCTTTCAATGGTCAATATATAATGCTTGCTGATTAAGATCTTTAATTATTTTACGTAGTTAATAATAATAATGTTAAATATTTAGACAAAAAATTGACTCATTTTTTGCTCTCCGATTATGAAATAAATTCGGTAAAAATTTTGTAATGTTCATAGTTGATCTGACCATAAATCAATAACGCGACAATGATATGATATTTAAATTATAAATAATAACAAAAACTTATATTTAACAAAACTTTTTAAATAAAGATTATGGTCAAATTAACTAGAGCTAAAGATTTTTTATATAGAAATACGTATTATTTTCCTCGAGTGCTTTAAACTATACGTATATTCATAAATTAGTGCTAACGCTTAGCCTTTTAGCCATCGTGATGTGTTAGAAGTGTGCCTGTTTTAGATATTACCATTTTTAGATCTAGATATTACTGAACTTGGTTATAACACCGAGTCTTTACAATCTTATGGGTGTGTTGTGAAATTAATCAACATTTTATTATTATACGAACGTATTGTATGGCACTGCCATTTTGTTTTAAGAATATACTATTAGATGTCTCCGATAGATGGCGCTGTATGTATGTTTTTAAACGTTAGTAGATTTTTCATTTGTGATTATTTTATTGTTTTTACAATTACTTATATAAATAATATTAAAGCTCAGGATCAATTTAAAATAAGGTAGATTATATTTAAGATAGAACGGCTTTAACTAGCTTAGTGTTTCCTTAAAGACTAGATTGTACAAATAAATAAGACTACAGGTCAACAAATCGACATTTTTAAATAGATAAAATATTTCTTCTTATTAGCAACGAAATCTATATATTATGTATATTAAAAAAATAAGAATTTTATCTTTATTCAAATACGAGAACATTTGGTGGCGTAATACAATAAGTTTGAGAGAACTTGGATCTAAAGTTTTATAAGAAATTTATAATGTTTCATTACATTTTTGGCAAGTCCAACATCTTAACTAAATATTTATTTTTAAGTTTCTGATTGATTTTTTGATGATTTGTTAGTTCATCATAGATGGGGTTGTCATATCCGTGTGGATAACAATCTCAAATTAATTAATAAATAATTAAAAAAAAAAGATTTCAATACATAATAATAACAATTATAAATTTCTTATAAAAGTATCCGTAAATGACATAAACGCACGGAGACCCTAAACCAGAAAATGTCTAATCAACATAGATAAAAAATGACAATAATTTTACATTTATATACTAAATTATATATGAAAATAAGGATAAAAATCTTAATATTCTTCTATAACTAAGTGTCAAATGCGACAATAATATTATAATTATGTTTTTTGACAATAATCTGAATTAGCTTACTATTAGTAAATCTTCTATATCGAGATGGGATTGTGTTTTAAGGTTGTATGAATTCCTAGATGGTTCAATGTAATGCTGAAATGCCTAAATATATGAAAATCTAGATTGATTTGTATTTTATTTCCCCATACTATTCCTCATTCCTCTTTTTCTTACCATATTAATGGCTAAACTAGTATCAGAGTTGTTCAGGTCGCCTATACAGGCTGTAGACTTTAAGTACTTATCGAATGTAATGAGTCTAACAGATATTTTCCGTGCTCTCCGAAACACGGTTCCGCTCAGTTATAATGCTATACCATCACCCATCCATAAACTGACTACGCCTAAATTTGCTTTACCAACTCATCGTTTACCAACCAGTGACCGTCTCTCTTTATTATTTGTTACAATGCACGATGGCAGGACATTATCAAATAGGTATAATTAAAAAGCTTGGAGACGTTTTTGGGTTTGTGTTGCTCTATAATAATGACTAATACTCTATTTAGAGCAATTCGATCGTAGGCATAGTCGTCATAGAGTTTATACCATAAGTAGCATTATTTTTAAAATTAGAGGGCATAAACACGCAGGAGGCTCATCTGATGTTAAGCAATCACCGCCGTCAATGAACAACCTCAATACTGGAGTTTGATGACGGGCATACAGGTGCCTTTTAAAAATAAATAGGCTCTTAGAATTTTGCTTAAAATTGTTATAATAGTCATGATATTAAATCTGCACAGATTGAAACATGTACGCCATCATTCTGTTCGAATGTATACGTCATTAAGTTCATTTAAATATCAAAAATTTGGTTTTCAAAATCGACACTAGATGGCGTCACTTGTAAGTCTTGCGGATGCAGTATAAATAACAATTTTCTAAACTAAACTATTTTTTTTTCTATTTAGTATCGAATCAATTTTATATTATTTCATATCATCAAGCGATGGTTTAAATTATAGGAGTTCTTCTATTTGTTATAAATTTTTTTCCATAAGAAGCCAATGATATATAAATTGAAACCAAAAATTTAACGAATATTCGGTTATTTTTTTACTTATTTATATTTCATTATTTACATTACCTTTTAGTATCGTAAAGCAACATCTACCGACCACTTCATGCATTCAAAAGTTCTCACTTTAGTAACTTCTATAGCAGCAACAGTCTTAGTTTTTATAACTTATAATAGATGGCGTTACTTGTATTGTTTTTAAATAATATGTTTCTTTCATTATTCATTACTAAATTTGCGAAATAATTTATAATAAGCTCTATTTTGTTTAAGTTTATTAGATGCAAGAACTTGTTTTAATGATTTTGATAACCTTGACCTATCTATAGTCGATAGACGAAGATTTTTGTTCAAGGCCTCACAAATAAAAGTATTCACAATGGCTCAATTCAATAGTATGAGCGTGACAATAAAAGTGGATCATATCACAAATATCTTCGTATGTTGGTGGCCAGGGTTGCCACACGTACGCGATAATACTTTATTTTGGTGGATTTTATTTTTCTTGATCGTTCGAAATTATTTACTGCACAAAGATTGCAGCAAGAAGACTGACCGTGATTTTTCATACTTGTGCAAAGTACTTTCAAATTTAATGTCTATTCCTGCAACATCAGCATTCACATAGAGAGAGAGAGAGAGAAAGATTTTCTGTGATGAAATCTATTATTATTATTATTATTATTTCTTATTTATTTTAAGCAGAAGATGCTAAGTAATGATAATAATAAACTGATAAACCTTGTCACAACCAAGAAAAAAATTTTTATGTATAATGTGCATGTACTTTAATACCAAGAAAAAATGGTGGCAGCCTTAGTTGCGACTATTGCGCTATTATAAAATAAAAGTGACAAATACGAATTGAACTCGCAATTTAATATATCCGCAGTTGAAAAGGCAATTTTATTAACATGTTCTCTGTCCGTTGAACCACATATGTCTTATTCAATTATTTCACTATTGTGTCTAAAGTAAAATGGGTAATTAGTTTCTTAGAACTCTTATGTTACTTTGAAGTGATTGAATTTGGGATTACTTGTTGTTGATTGCAATGTCGGAATTTTTTGTTTACAAAATTTATAGTTTCTCATGGTAGACTATAAATAGTGTTTGGACTATGAATGGGTATTTGCTGCTTAGTGAATTGGTAGCTACCACGTTTCTACGGTGGCTGATTATTCTACTCTAGACACATATACGGACAGAAATACAAAATAAACTTAGTAATGGTGTCCAATTAGAACAATATAATTTTATAAAAGTTAATTCTTTAGGAGAATACATTTTGATAATCGTGTTACGTAATGAGGCCAAAGATAATAACTTCAACACAACAGGAACAAACGACATGTTATAACTGTACTGTAATAAAAATAGGACACTTATAATATGAGACCGACATGAACGATCTACTGACTCATACAAAATAACGCAAACAAGCATACGGTCTTCCTGATGGTAAGCAGTCACCGGTACCTATGAACGCGAATGATACTTGAAGTATCACATGCGCGTTGCCAACCCAAGGCGTAGGAGGAAAAAGTTAAGATGGGGGAAAAGGAAGGGAGGATCTCCTTCATCACACGAAACGCAACAGTATTTTGTTACTTTATGCCGATTTTCTGTGAGAGGTTAATACTTACATAAATCCGGCCTATTTGTGTGGGAGAACCATTTCTGTACTACTATCATGTTGATTCTTTTCTTTTTGGCTCTCGGTTTTTTACCTATTTAAGGGTCAGAAGATTTGAAATGTACCTTAAACTTGCTCATGTTTCTTTTAATGACCTTGTAATATATATCTAAAATTGTAAACCTTTTCTTGAATAAATAAATTTTATTATTATATTATAAATTATTTAGTAGATTTCCCTTACCGATTCTGGCAACCATGTTTGATAAGACTGATTATAAACACAGTTCATTCAATAATCAGTTCGCCTGCGCCGGCGCAGCGGTTATGTGGTTAATGTAGCGTTCTAAATTCAAAATATATTTTATTAATAAGGTAAGTTTTCTTGTTATATTTCTTACTTTACTTACTTATTTCTTCTACTATGTAAGTGTATGTGGAACCATCTTTAATGTTATTTTTAAGGTTACCCCTGTGTGCTTTTGTAAAGATATAAAGATATTTTTGTGTTGTTTTTTGTTTTTAATACTCTGTTACGATGTGTTATTAAAAGCAGGACAGAGTCTAACGCCATGGTCTGTTCATTTACCATTTAAGCTATTAAGGACTTAAATTATAGTTTTATGTTTCTTATGTAATAATTATCTATTTCCTGTTTCTGTGTACCTTTATCTGTACAAATAAATAACATTGAAGTGTGTGTTTGTAGTTCCCAACTAACAGCTTTTCACTAAATACATATAAAAGTATATACGGTACTAACATAAAAAATCCATGTTCAAAATTTTTGTCTGTCTGTCTGTTTGTTACGGCTTAATCTTTGAAACGGAGTGATTTTAACAAGTCTTTCACTAGCAAATGACTGATTTTATAAGTAGTAACTTAGGCTACTTTTATTTAAAAAGAATTATTCTTCCGTGCAATAAACAAAAATCGTTACACCACGCGAGAGGAGCCGCAGGCGCAGTTAGTATGTAATATGATACCCGCGGCTAAAACCGTATATACAAAGTTTGATTTTATTTTTACCTCTTTTTCTTATTATTCTAATAAAGTAATATAATATGGTGGCTATTTTTGGTTTTGTTGTTAGATATATTAAACATATAAACAAAAAAAACGTTTTTTGGTTATATTATATTTAGGCTTTCTTATATTTTAAACCTGTCAACTCATTCTTTAGAATGAAGAATAAAAATGAATGCCTATTAAAATAGGCATTTACTTTTTATTGTATATGATTGGCCAGTCGTCTAACGCTAATGGTTTCGTATTGAAGGCATGGGCGTAGCTAGCATTATGCCTGTGGAGGGCCAAAATTTTAGCTAGAGTGGGGGGTGTCTAAATGACTGATGTCAGCTGCCCCCTTAGACCTTGACAATAATGGCCTTCGCCTACTTTGCTACTCCCATGATATTATAATAGGGTTTCGGTGGCACCGTTTGGGTACGGAACCCTAAAAAATTAGTGTGAATTTAGCTCATCATACATTGTCAGCATCTGAGAAAGTTTAGCAACTGGCAATGTTTCTCTTTCCAAGCATTATTCCCAGGGTCTTCATATTACTCTTATCCAGGTTTGACATGTACACAGAGCGGCTTTGATTTCCACAAACTTAATTTTCGTATCAGCAACTCATTGCACAAGAGCAAATTACCTATCAAGAGTAAACGATTATTATCAGATGTTATTTGATAATATCGGGACGGAGGCAGGGTGGAGATACCCATAAGGACAACGCCCAGGTCAAAACAAATATTTGTAACATGAATACAAAAACTGATAAAAGTAGGAATCGTCACCGCGACCGTCAAAGTTAAAGGCCACAACGTTCGTCTAATTGCTTGCTTATTTATTTATTTATGGTTCGCAAAACAGATTATAACTAAATACATTCAATAAATAACTAAACAATACAAATTGACTAAGTTAAAACACAAAACTATGTGAACACAATTTACGAATACATTCATTAAATTATGTTAATTAATATTATAAATATAATTCATTGAATAAAATCATTTACAAACAATTCAGCTTACACATTATATAGGAAGTCCATAAAAATATTATAGTAATATTTAGAATAAATGTTAAAAGAATTAATAAAATTAATTAATTTTTTTTTTTTTTTAAACGTTGCACACTCAATTAATTAAATAATAGATTGGAATTAAGATGGTATATTAATTATAAGAATTAAAAAAATAACAATAGATTTAGGGATCATTATCAAAAATAAGAGGAATAATTGTCTGAAACAATTAATTATGTTTCTATTAAAGATCACAATATTATCCACACTGGAGATTATACTCGAGAGAAATACGAACAATAGGATTATAATATTGCTTGCAGTGTATCTGCGCTTTATCTCAAATATTATTTAAGCAAGGGGCAACGTGGTCATATTATATTATATTGCCATAACAATATTATATAAGAAATAGTGACCCCGTGTGTTACCTTGCAGATAAGGAACGATGTTTTTGTATTCACGCCTTATGCACCCGTATTTTGGGCGAAGATTATAATATAATCTTTGTATAATATATTAACCCGCAAAAGCCTCCAACAGTAATATCCTGTGTCGTGGTTCATGGACAAACACGCTCAGACCGGAATTCATGCCTGTATGCTCTATACAAACATCTCTCCCAAGCAGGGATCGAACCCGAAACCTGTGGAGCTTAAGGCAGGTTCGCTACCGCTGCGCCACAACATCGTCTTCGTCATAATTATATTCATCATCAGTCATCTTCATATATTAGGTTTTTAAAAACTCCATATCCCTCTCAAAGAATATAATTTCCTAAAAATCTATTTCCTAAATATCTTAGTTGGAACTTTATAATCGTAAAATCTTTTTTATACTATCTTAAGTGGCAAACAAGCATACCGCCTGCTTAAAAGAAAGCAGCTACCTTCATTTCGTTTTATGTGATTAATTTGGCAAACGAGTAGTCGACCCACCTGATTGAAAGCGTTTGTCGTAGCCTATGAGCGTTTACAGCACCATCCATTTAAAGGTGTCACTCCCGCGTTGCCAACCTCGAGAACATATACCTAATATGTGCCTAAATCTCCTTTGTCCGACAACAAAAGACGATGGGTCGTGACGAAAATTCTTTACATAAAAAACGAAATTTGACATTCTAATTGATGCTCAAAATTACGAATAATACTTTATTATGCATACATTTGTGTTCCAGATGGGAAAATTAATGGTTCTGACGATATTCTTATCGATTGGAGCAATAATATGGTTTGCACTACCTTCGCTCGTTCCTGAAACCTTACCACAGCTGGACCCTAATGAGTGGTGGGGACCAAAAGACCTGCAGGGCAAACTTGATGCTAGTATCAGACCATTCCAAGTTAAATTCACTCAGGAGGTTAGTGACCTTTGAAATACTGTCTTTTGTTGTGTATTGCATCTTAACTCTACGTGATAGCTATGGTAATTCTGATAGTGCACTAAGTATTCATTAGTTCATTTGGAAAAAGAGAGGAAGGTAGCAAAATATGGCCTTTAAAGCTTCATTAAACTTTAAAAAGTTTTATTATTATTATAGAAACATTAGTAAACCTTCCTCAGGCTTAGGCTATTTATACTACTAATAGAAAGTAGGCTATAATATCTACGTTATTAATAATAGGAGCCGATTCGCTCTGCGTCTCTATCGAATGATTTTAAGAATAAAAGAAGATAAATAAAACAATAGGGTGGTATTAGTATTTTCCTCCATGGCCCATAGAGAGAGTGGTCTTTAAAATATTATTGATTGTTGTTTTGACTTTTACTATAAGGTCAAGAGTAGTAAAAGCCTTCAACAGAGCAATCACATTCTTCTTTTAAAGCTATATATTAATTTGACAGATGATAAGAGATCTAAAATCACGCCTACAAGATCATCGAGAGCTGACACCTCCACTAGAGGAAGTTGGGTTCGAGTACGGCTTCAACTCCAAACAAATAGAACAATGGGTGAAGTATTGGTCTGAAGAATACAAGTTTGAGGAAAGAGAGAAGTTCTTCAATAAATTTCCGCAATTTAAGACCAATATACAGGGTCTTGATATACATTTCATTAGAGTCAAACCTCAGGTGAGTGACTAGTTAGAAAATTGCTATTTTTGTATTCCATAACGGTTGGGAAAAAGACATATGGGTGATTGTAAACAGTCATCGAAACCAGGGAACGTTTGCGATACTTCAAGTATCACATGCGCATTCTCAACCCAAGGGTCGTGAGGGAGGGAATGAGAAGGGAGAAAATACTGTGCCTTCGGCGCTCAAAAGTTTGATTGGAAATGCGACAATCACTAAAGTTAATTTGTATTCCATATTTAACAAAACATGTAATTGACATTAAAGGCGTCGGGATGTGACGACCCCATCGCCCGCTGTTGGGATAACCTCTGTCATAACAGAGATTATTCCACCAGTGCAATCAGTCACACTGGTGGTAGGTCTTTTGTTGCAAGAGGCCGGCTAGGTAGGTACCACCGCAGTGTCCAATATTCTGCCGCCAAATAGTAGTGCTTAGGCACTACTGTATTCCGGTTTGAAGGGCATTGTACGCTAGTGAAATTACTGGGCGAACGAGATTTAAGAACTAATATCTCGAGGTTGGCAACGCGTGAGTGGCACCTACTAATGGTGCTGCAAGCGCTCATAGGCTGCGGCAGCCACTTACCATCAGGTGGGCCGTATGCTTGTTTGCCAACTTCTAACATAAAAAAACCTTGTAGAATTTTATTGTTGTTATACAATTAACCGATTCTCTATAAGTTGATTTTTTACTACTATCTATGTTCCATACTTTTTTATGTTTCTATTTTAGGTCCAATCAGGTGTAACAGTAGTACCCCTGCTTCTTTTGCATGGTTGGCCAGGATCAGTACGAGAGTTTTATGAGTCAATACCTCTATTAACAAAACAGAGGCCAGAATATGATTTCGTCTTTGAAGTAGTTGTACCTAGCTTGCCTGGTTATGGATTTTCTGATGTGAGTATTATATTTCATATAACATGTAAAATAAAAGAATTATATCATTATTTATTAATTTACCCACCTAAAACACCAGTACTATAAAAATATGAGCAAGCAATATAGTTTTTAACCACTGTACCGTTGGGGTTATATAATTGTTGAGGACTCGTAGTTATAAAGTAAACTCTCAAGTGGAATGTAGTGGAATATTTTTATTCAGAAAGTACACGAGTATATATACAAAAAATCAAAATGTAAACAGCCAATGAGGAAAAGGTAAACTAAATAAAATATAAAATTATAAAATTAAATTCCAATAAAAATGGCTACTTTAATACGCGGGCCTCTGATAGGGACGCGCGGGAGGAACGCGCGCGAATTAATAAAACTGACCGCTGCGACCCGGCGTCGCTTTAGAATCGTCGAGCGCCGAGTGCAGCGAGGTCGTGTTGTACGTGTTCGGTTCCCGCGTCGCGTATTGTTCGAAGTAGTCTGCTTGAAGATTCTTATTGGAAGCTTGAAGAATGAAGAAACTGTAGATCTTCGGATCTGTATCTTAAAACGCTCTTTTCAGAGCGACGCTCTTTCTTATACCAAACCACGCCTTATAATGAAGGCGTCTATAAAACAGAGCTATCTACGTTCATCTATTCCGAACGATGACGTAGAAAATAAAGATAATAAAAAATGAGCTGCGTACATTTATTTCCCAATAACTGCATGCAGGTGATGCTGCTACATAGTTGAAAAAACAAAACATTCAAATCAGAAAATCAAACAACAATTATAAAAGATTTGTTGATTACTATTGGAAGTCGAACCAAAATCATCCGATTACTGAATTTTTTCAAATTATGTATTTTCAGCTATTTAGATAAACATTTAAAACACCTAATTTCAGGCTGCAGTTCGTCCAGGTCTTGGTGCTCCACAAATGGGTGTGATCTTCAAGAACCTTATGAATAGGCTTGGTCACAAAAAGTTCTACGTCCAGGGTGGCGATTGGGGAGCGCTCATTGGGAACAACATGGCAACAATGTTCCAAAACGATATATTGGGATACCACTCAAATATGTTGACTGTGCAGGTAATTTTTAGGTTTCATAAAAGCTCTAGTTCGTCATAAAAAATGAAGTTTGAGATAAGTGTAATGTTTTAACTGTAAAGGTATTGGTGGACATACATGTCGTAGAATTTCTTCTACGATGTGGAAATTTCCTCATGATGTTTTCCTTCACCACGCTACATTCTTGAGGTAAGGTATTCTGAGGTACTTGTCAGGGTCTGACGCCATGACCTTTGGTTAGAGTCAACGTTTTTATCCAATATATATCTTTCGTCTTTCAATCATTTCCGCCCTTTTCACTTTCACGAAATAAAAGGCATGATCTCATTTTTTTTCAGAACAGCTGTTCATCACTAAGGACCCTTGTGGGCGCATTTATCCCATCATTCATAGTTGATTCCCACCTGGCTGACAGAATGTATCCTCTGTCTAAGTACTTCGCGTACCTGATGGAGGAATTTGGTTATTTTCATTTGCAGGCAACCAAACCAGATACTATCGGTATGCTATACAAACTAACTTCCGAAATAACTTTCTTCACTTTTAACCCCGTTAGCGAATGAATTTTAATAAAATACGAAACTCATATTCCATCAATTCTGTAAAAAAAAACGTTTGCGCAAACTTTGAAGTAGATTGGACCTAGGAATCACGTTGTCCCATTGGAATGTAAATTGGGCTGGAATTTTGAAAAATACTTTCTAATCGGAGTTCTACGTCATACAAAGAACACACCCTCCAAATTTAAGGTCTCTACGATCAACGCTTTAGGCTGTGCATTGATCCGTCAGGACAAAGCATTTTATATGTATAAATAATGACCAATGTCTTTAAATTATTTACCGAGACTTCATATCATTAAGCACCTAATAAATTTTCAGGAATGGCACTATCAGATTCCCCAGTTGGTCTTCTATCTTATATTCTTGAGAAATTTTCGTCATGGACTCGGTTCGAGCACCGGAGCCTCACTGATGGAGGGTTGACCTTCCGCTTTACTAAAGACCAGCTAATTGACAATCTCATGGTCTACTGGGCGAGCAACTCCATAACAACTTCTATGAGACTCTACGCTGAGAATATGAGCAATCGCATTCGATCATTGGGCTTGGAAAAGTAATATTTTAATGTATTTAAAGTATGATACGTTAGGGTAATGATAATTAAAATTAATAAAAAAAACGACTTCTACCACCTAAGACTAAAGGCACAGCTACAAAAATATCGTGGATTTGGTGATTGCAAGTAATTTGATTTTGATCCTTATATTATTCTATATAATTATCTTATATCTTTATGAGACTATTACACAATTAATATGGGAAAAGTGTGGAAAAATTTCCTATCCAAAAAATCATCAAAATCAGTCAAGAAAAGAAAACTCAAAAAAATATTTACTTGAATTGGTCACCTTATTCATGAAGTTTTAAAAAAATCTAAATTCATCTAGTCTAGCTACATTTTAGTCTGCGAATTTTTTATTTCTGAGAACATTGTGTATATGATGTTATTGCGCAGCGACGCGCAGCGCAATAACGAACCTGCCTTAAGCGCTAAAATTCGCAGGTTAGATTCGCACTTGGAGATGTTTGTATGTATGTCTGCATTAACCACACAAGCACGTGTGTCCGGTCTGGGTGTTTGTTCCTTGTCCGTGTATGTGGCTCCGGAACCCCGACACAGGATGATTTTTCCTAATTGGGGCCGTTGAGTGTGTAACATTTATTTATTAAATTTCTATTTCAGTTTCTCCGTGTCTGTACCTACGTGGGCCCTCCAAGCAAAGAATGAGCTTTTCTATCAACCACCAAATATTCTCAAATGCAAGTACTCCAATCTCCTTGGAGTCACAGTGCTCGATGACGGTGGGCATTTCTTAGCCTTCGAACTGCCTAAAGTCTTCGCTGACGATGTCTTCAAAGCTGTGAAATCGTTTAGAGAATGGCACAAAATCAAAACTGAATTGTAGACTTTTTGTTTTTTTTTTGTTCATGGGAGGTTTTTAAAGTTTTTTTTATTTTTGACATTAAATCTTAAAAAATCAATTTTGTATTTTTTTTTCCGAAATAAACTTATTGTGATCGCCAGAGATCAAACTCCAGCGATCTTTTTTCCTATTTTAAGTTACCGGATGACGAATTTAAAACTATAAAAAAGTGACAAAGATACCTTTATATTTTTGTTGAAAAAAAAGCACGATTTTTAAAAAGCTTTTTAAAGCGTTACTTTAATTTGGTTACTTGTCGTTATTACCTATAACTAAGGTACTGCTTACATTGTTATTTTTAAACGAGTCTTTTCTATTTTTAGTGAATACTTTTTTGGTAATCTATAAATAAATATAAATCTGATACGAACATTAAACCAGATATTCAAATAAGAATGCTAATATGATAAAATAATTTCCTTTAAAATTCTCAACTTTTAATCCACGGATAGAGGACCGAAAAACGATGGATTCAAAAGAAAATTTTCTTTTAATCTTGTGAAAACTGTGAAATTAAGGGATTAATTTTACTTGTTAAACTGATTAACGATTAGGTTCTTGTTCTTTATTCTTGCCCTTTGTTTTCTTTTGCGTAGATTTTTTTCGTACAAACAAGCCTACGGCCTTCAAGTTTTTTTTTTTTTATGTTAGAAGTTGGCAAACAAGCATACGGCCCACCTGATGGTAAGTGGCTGCCGCAGCCTATGAGCGCTTGCAGCACCATTAGTAGGTGCCACTCGCGCGTTGCCAACCTCGAGATATTAGTTCTTAAATCTCGTTCGCCCAGTAATTTCACTAGCTAGTTAAAAGCAGTTTAAGCTTATATGGAACACCAGTGTCATCACCATGCGATATCATCTGAGATAAGAGTTTTGAGAAGAGGTAAAATAATAAGAAAGAAAGGTTTTTTGGCACTCACAGCTATCGAAAGAAAAGCAATTTTTTACACACAAAGCTTCATTCCGGATAAATGTTGGGTTCCCTTGGGATCATCAATAAAATACATGCGAGTGGATCCGCGGATATAGCTAGTGTACAGGCAAAAGCAACCAGCAGAGCAGAGTATTTTTTTTTTTTTAGATTAATAGCAATTGACAACCTTCAATTTTATTATTAAATAAAATAAATTATTTACTTAAACAAACCGAACTGCAAGGTACTGTAGACGGGGACAAGCTAATCAATCAATTTGTAAATGGATGATGGAGTTAAACTGGAAATGCTTAAATTATGGACAAATATAATTACCATGCTTTATTTCAATGCTTGTCCCCGTTTGCAGTAAGTACCTTTACTAAAATTAAAGTAATATTGATATTATAGTAGTAATTATAGAGCTTGTTTTTAGCTTTTTAGGAGGTATTATTTATTATTGAACTTTAAATACTTTTTTAACTATTTTTGTTTCATTAATTCGAATCCAGCATCGCCAACGTCCATACCATGTTGAATACACCGGTTCTCGTCCGATCACCGAAGTTAAGCAACATCGGGCGCGGTTAGTACTTGGATGGGTGACCGCCTGGGAATACCGCGTGCCGTTGGCCCTTTTTGTACATAAATTTATTATAGATTATTTATTTATTTAACTAAATACAATATTTTGATTAAAATGGAAATATTATAACAAAGTATTAAAAATCCACAAAGGTTTGTCCTAAATGCTTATTATTACCCAATATATAAATATTTAAAAAAATCATACATTTATAACTGTGTAGGTAAATGAAAATAAAATATATAAATTATCTTTGTTAGTTTTGTACCAGTAATAATTATATTACCGATACATTATTTAATTTAAATAATTTTTACTAAAACTGAATGCGCATCGGTAAAGTTCACTCGCATCATTTTTCCAAAACGCGCAAGTCTTCGACATAATTGTGTATTGAAATATTTAATAATGATATCTGATTTTAAAAAAAAGTAAGACGTTCCCTGAATACACAAAAAGGGCCAACGGCACGCGGTATTCCCAGGCGGTCACCCATCCAAGTACTAACCGCGCCCGATGTTGCTTAACTTCGGTGATCGGACGAGAACCGGTGTGTTCAACATGGTATGGACGTTGGCAATTAGTGACGTAAAATTAGTTATCATATGAAAAACTTTCACATAAATTTTACATATTAAGTGATAAGTTCATTCACATAATGAGTTTATTAACCTGATCCACAGATTTGGAGTAGAGTCCTTGTCCTTATTCAAGGTTAGACTTACTTTTGTAGAAATAGATCAGACAAGTGAGAAAAATGAGTGTAATCTATGCTTCAATATCTATACTTCTATGCCTACTAATATTATTAATGTGAAAGTTTGGGAGGATGTTTGTTACTTTTCCACGCAAAAACTATTACACGAATTTGGATTAAAACATAGGATACTTTTTAACCGGAAAAAATGCTTGGTTTCTGTGGGATTATCAAAAAAGTATCTGAACGTGAGCGAAGCTGTGAGTACTCTTAGTATTAGAATAAAAAATAAATAATAATTATATTTAAAAGATTTTTTTCAGTTTTAGGGTAGAACAACATCTGCCAACCCCTCTAGCATTAATATTAAAACTTAAAGCTAACCCCGTAAGTAAATAAAATAAATTATTAAATTAAACAAAAACCCAACTGCATTAATAATACCTCCTAAAAAGCTACAAACAAGCTCTATAATGCCTACTATAATATAAATATTACTTTAATGTTAGTAAAGGTACTGCAGACGGGGACAAGCATTGAAATAAAGCATAACAATTACATTACTCCGTAATTTAAGCATTTCCCGTTAACCTCCATCATCCATTTACAAATTCATTGATCAGCTTGGTCCCCGTCTGCAGTAACATTTTTTGGAATAAAAGTATTCTGTCTTAATCCAGGTAACAATCTATATAATATTTGCTAAGTTTCGTTCTAATCCGTTAAGCCGTTAATGCGATGTGTGATTGAGTAACAAGCATCTAAACATTATTGTAGTATGTTTTTTGATAATGCCGAAGGAAACTAACAATTTTTCTGGTATCCAATGTTTTAATTCAGGGTAATAAGCTATCTGTGTGCTAAATTTCGTCCAAATTCATCTCAATTTTTGCGTGAAAAGGCTAAAATACTTTCTTACTCTCATACTTGGCTCACGTTGTCATCAAAATTGCAGTAACTATTGCTGGAGTGAACCTATTTTTACGAAACGAAACTAAATGTTACTCGAAAATATGTTTTATCATTTCTTTGGTGATAAATAAATTATATTTCATCACTTATTTTAAGTCCTGAGCAACATTTTTTTTTATAAAAATCTGCAATGTATAGACCCTTAAAATTATTAATTAATTTACATGACTAGGAATCGAACAATACTTTTATTGTAATATATTGAGCTTACTCTTATATTTTACTAACAAAAATTGTGTACCTAATTATACAATACATTGAATAGCATTATATATAATAGTTTTGGGCTTAAGACGTTTAATTATTTTATTAATCTACCTATTTGTATAATAATTCGGTATTTTTAAGGCGTCGGGATGTGACGACCCCATCGCCCGCTGTTGGGATAACCTCTGTCACAACAGAGATTATTCCACCAGTGCAATCAGTCACACTGGTGGTAGGTCTTTTGTTGCAAGAGGCCGGCTAGGTTGGTACCACCGCAGTGTCCAATATTCTGCCGCCAAATAGTAGTGCTTAGGCACTACTGTGTTCAGTTTTGAAGGGCATTGTACGCTAGTGAAATTACTGGGCGAACGAGATTTAAGAACTAATATCTCGAGGTTGGCAACGCGTGAGTGGCACCTACTAATGGTGCTGCAAGCGCTCATAGGCTGCGGCAGCCACTTACCATCACGTGGGCCGTATGCTTGTTTGCCAACTTGTAACACAAAAAAAAAAAAAAATTATTTATTTATAGAAAATGGTTTATTTATTTATTTAAATGAAAGAAAAACAAATAGAGTGGAATTGGCGAACACTCGCAAAAAAAAAATGAAACTTCAATCATTGATATCTCGAAAACTAAGCAATATATCGGAAAATTTTATAGTTACTTTTCGTCTTGTTGTGTCGAGTTCTACGAGGAACCATCATCAGATTTTGGCTCTATACGAACTGTGGTATTCCGCTTTGAATATCTTTGCTTTTGCTGAACCCATATTAAAATAATGTACCCTATGTCACTTTCACAACTGAGACGAATCTAATGATACCCCATATGTCGAAATCCGTCCAAGGGTTTAGCCTGTAGAGCGTCACAAAGAAATAGACATACATACATACATACATACAGTTGGGTAAAATCAATAATATTTATGGTCGGATTTGTACCTCTGGGCAAACAGTGTTATGAAGATAAATTTAAAAGCCACTACATCTCCTTCTTTATCACCTTTTCAATAAGCCTCTGAATTTATTCAATAAAGCTCTGAGCGCTGTTATGGATACAGTAACAAGTCTGCGTTGTACTGATAAGACTAATCAATAAGGGTGCTGACGGGCTAAACCAGAATATAATATTGTCTCAACATACAAGGTATTTTAGGATGTGAGTCGCGTGACAAATTTCTTTACCGAAGAATTTTGTAAGTATGATTTTTAAGGTTTGTACTTTGTAGTCAAAAACTGTTTTAGCGTTAAAATTTCGTTTTAGTAGTAGCAGAGCTATACTTCTCCCAGCACAAATAAGACCAGCTCAACCAAGGATGTAATACCCTCTAACAGAAAATCGTCATAAAGTAACAGAGTAGGATGAGTGAGAGTGCCAGAGGCCCAATCTCCCACACCCACTGTTTCCTTCCTTTTTCCTTTCTCATCCCTTCTAAACATAAAGTATTGCAGCGTTCATAGTTTGAGGTTGCTGCTTAATGGTAACTAGGCGGACCGTATACTTGTTTCCGAACCGTCATTAAAAAAATGCAAATCTATCCGAATGTTGAAGATTATTGACACTACCTATATTCAAATTGGATGTGGTTCTTTGTAATTAATAATATGTAATAAATTATCAATAATTAATTAAATATTATATAATTTTGTACTGTTTTTTCTACTCATAAGTAGCCGTCTATACTTTTACCTGAGCGTAGAAAAACAGCATTTGGCAATTTGTGATATATTTTTGTAAACTAACAAAAGCTAGATTTTGAGTTTTTTTAATATTATTTGTATTGTTATAATAATTATATTGTAATACTAGCTATACCCACGGCTTCGCTCCCGTCGGGTGAGACCAGCCTGTTCCACCAACTAACCGCATCTTATCGCACGCCCGCGCTTTATTGTTATTGCTCGGCTTCGAAGTATTGTAGAGTGATGTTATATAGCCTATAGCCTTCCTCAAGAAATGTGCTCTCAAATGCAAAAAGAATTTTTCAAATTCGATCAGTAGTTCCCGAGATTAGCAAACAAACAAACTCTTCAGGCTTATAATATTTTGAATATTTGAATAAGAATACTTTACTAAAACAATATCATTTATTTTACTTGAGGTCCATTGAGGCACAAGCTATTATTTGTTACACATTTTATCTCGCACTCACAGGCCTCCGCCATTTGTCGAGATCCTCAGTTATTCAGTGGTCGCAACCCTTGGGGATTTGCACCCTTATTGACTTAAATCCCATAATGTATGGTGGATCGGAAGTCGTTTAGTGATTTGATTTTTTTTTTCACACGTTTTAGAGTTTGGTTAAAGTCAATATTTTTATTATTATGATCACATATAAATATAAAGGGATTTATTCCTATATCAGACTGGTTTAATCTTTTTAAATTCTAATTAATCGCTCAAAATGGGTGAGGAGAAGGTGGTACGATAGAATAATATCACTTTATAATTAATCACACTGCTATAATGACTTTATATATATATATTTTAATATTAGCAATAACTAATAACCTATTGCCCCCACTAATACTCCTATTGCCCCTCCAAGTAAGCTCGTAGCTTGGTCTGGAAGTGGGTACGTCAATAGCCTAAGGGAGTCAAGATCGAACCCGCATCTCTCGCGTTAACGGAGCGGAGTCTCTTCTACCGTTGAGCTATTGAGGCTTTAAAGATTAATAAAATAATTTCCAATGACAACTATGGCATCCGCCGAACACATGGATGCGTGTAAGAATGGTGACCATAGCGCCTCCGATGGCCACCTTTCCAGTGCCAAGCGTACTGTCAGAGTGAAAACTCTGTTACAATCGGAAATTTCAAATTATAAGAACTTTTTGGCGACGGCGTGACGCAGCGGTAGCCAACCTGCAATAAGAGCCAGAGAGCAGTTCGCGGGTTCAGTTGCCGCTCGGAGTAGCTATTTGTATTGACCATACAACCATGTTTTCCGGTCTGAGTGTGTTTGTCGTTGTCAATGTGTATGTTTCCGGACACAAGATATAAATGTCATAATAGGGGCCGATGAGTGTGTAGCGTTTATTTGTTTATATTATTTATTAAAATCTGACTTTCACCTAGAAGATTTTCACTGAGCCTTCAAATGAAATTCTGTTTGTTTATTTTTTGATAATCTTAGTATGGAACTAACGTTCTACAGAATATAGATGTACAGTAACAGTAGGTATCAGTATTGTTGCGTTTCGTCCGAAGATTGGGAGTGCCAGAGACCCAACCCCCATTTCTTCTCATCCTTTTCTTATACCCTTCACCGTCGCCTCCTTACATTGGCTTGGCTCGCTTGTAATACTACAGGTATTACTAGCGTCTGTAGGACGACCGCTTGACATCAGTTGGGCTGTTTGCTTGAAAAAAGTTTTTGTGTGTTAATAAAATTCTTTTAAGGTAGAAGTCATGAGGTACATAGTCTCATTGAAATTTATATTCTGTATTTTTTTGCGCCTGAGCACAATTGTGTGCTCTAGTGTAAAGATAATTTTTGAAGTCAAGACCCACTAGCTACATATATATGTTTATAATCCTCTCTCCCACACTTATATCACATATTCATTAGGATATTAGCACTAGCCACGCGACCGGGCGTCGCTCGGGATTACCGATAAAAAGGCTAATAAAATATTTGCCCACGTAATTGTATTTCAGATTGATTTCCAACATTATAAAAAGAGGGTGGAATTGACCATCCTCATGGGGTTTTTATTAGGGGTAGTTGCTTTCTGTCTTTATCTTAGGATTAGAAATGTATTATAAGGTATATTCAGTGCATTTAGTATTACATATATGTATGTAGTATTACATATATATATTATTCTCTGCAGAATCTACCTTTCGAATCGGCGGTAGCTTCACTTAGGCGGACATAACAGACTGTATATTTGACGATTCAAAAGTGATTAAAAGCTTATTTGAATAAAGAATATTTTGAGTTTTTGAGGTTTGAGTTTTTATAGCAGGCCTTTATTTTCACTTGTTTTTTGGGCGCACGCTAATTCTCGAAAGTTGTGACTTCATGATATGTATACAAACCAATTTCAAATTTTTATTTTTTTTTTTGTGTTTTTATGGCAATTTTTTCAATATTATTGAAATTTCCATTGGTGCCAAAGGAATTTTCATTGCAAAGAAAATTTATATATTTTTTTAAGAAATATAGCAATGCATTTTTGAGGCATTACTAATATTCCTATTGCCCCAAATAAGCTCGAAACTTGCGCTAAGAGTGGGTACGACAATAGCCCAAGCGGGTCAGGATCAAACCCCCGAATCTCGTGCTAACAGAGTGAAGTCGGCCCTTCTACCGTTGAGCTATTGAGGCTTCTTTTTCTTTCTTTGGGGGCACGGTTTGCCCCCGCAAAAAACCCTGATAGTAATAGTGTTGGCCCTTTTACTGCGCGAAGCCCGCTAGGTAGTTGCCACCACAGTGTCACTTATTTTACTATCTATACTGAGTTTAGATTTGAAGGACTTTGTAGATAGTATAATTACTGGTCAAAGAAGACATATTCAGGCAACGCGGAAGTGACACCTACAAATGTATGGTGTTGCGCGCGATCATTGGCTACGCCAACCGCTTACCATTAAGTGGGTGGTATGCTTGCTTATAAAATTAGTCTCACAAAAAAAGTAAATGTCTCACGTTACTTTTTGTAAGAATTTTAATCTTTAATCTTCGAATAATTATCTATATAAGGTATTATGTATAGTGAAGACGTGGTCAATTATAGACTCATTTTTATATTTACATTACAAAATGACATAAATCACATTAAAATAAAATAAACCTTACACCTATAAGATAGAGTATATATATTTATTTGACAACTATGTACTTATCAACTTGTTTATCCGATATAAGTTCAGTCTGTATATATCAGTGTTATATGAAGGTCGTGTTGCTTATATAATTGAAGGTAAGTTGTATTATAGTTGTCTCTTTTATTCCTATGATATTTTTAATGTGTGTGAATGAGATAGTCGCGAATTTTTATGCAGCTATATTTTTGCATGAAACTTTTCTGTTGGGATAGTTTCTGTCAGCAGAGATTATTGCACCAGTGCAATCAGTCTCAATGGTGGTAGGTCTTTTGTTGCAAGAGGCTGGCTAGGTAGGTACCAACGCTGTGTCAAATATTCTACCGTCAAATAGTAGTGCTTAAGCATTACTGTGTTCCGGTTTGAAGGGCACTGTAGGCTAGTGAAGTTACTGGGCAAAGGAGATTCAAGAACCAATATTTCGAGGTTGGCAACGGGTGAGTGGTGGTACTAATGGTGTTGCACGCGCTCATGGGCTACGGCAACCGCTTACCTTCACGTGGGTCATATCCTTGCTTCCCAACTTGTAACAACTTGTGGCCTCCATTAGGATAATAATATTTTATGTCGGGGCTTCGAAAACACACAAGGATAAGTACAAACACATCCAGACCGGATCATATTCCTGCATGGCCGACATAAACATCTGTGTAATACTAATGGTACCAATTTTTATTATACTTACTTTGAATATATTTTGAAAAGAGACGCTCATAGCGGAGTGCACCCACTGATCGGTAAACGATCGGTAGGTTAAGCAAGTGTAGTCGCAAAAATCACTTGATGGGCGATCGTATAGTGGTATTTCAACCGAGCGTCTCCGTGCTTCGGAGGCACGTAAAAAGTCGGTCCCGGCTGTTCAAAATCATCAGTCGAAAAGTCAAGTCAGAAGCCTACGGGCGACCTTAACATCTCTGACACTAAATTGGCCACTAACCACTCGAAAAAGAGAAGAACTTTGAATATTCTTACTATGTTTATTAAAAAAATGCCGATTTCAAAACTAGAAAGCAAAAATAAATATTTTCTGTAGAAGAATTTTCTTAGCAAGTCTTGAAGTGAAAACTTCTTTCGTCGCATTGAACGACTTTTGGTAGGGTCAAAACTTACGCAATTTGTTTCTTTCTGAATCATTACATTAAGCACAAAAAAAGGCCTTGAGCGCCAGAGGTCGCAGGTCGATTCCTGCTCGAAGCAGATGTTTGTGTCGATCATGCATATGATCTGGGCGTGTTTGTAAATGTCCTTATGCATGTTTTTGTACCTCTGATACAGGATATCACTAACATAATAGTGGTCGTTGAGTGTGTGGTGTTTATTTATTATAAGAGAGAGATCAAAACTCCTCACAGTGAAAGACAACATTACCTGTAATAACATATCATATAATTATTATTCAATTACCATTATTTATCGTTAGGTGGTTAAAGATAACTGTTGTTTTTTATTAAAACTTAAATAATAAGTGCAAATAATAAGTGGGACAATACTAAAAAGTCTTTTGAATTCTAACGGTAGTAGAGCCATGCTACAGACCGACGTAACCAACCGACAAAAGTAAGGTGTCCTAATCACGTCCTGCAAGACCCTGACGATAGGATTACATTAGACAATGCCCCTTACACAGCACAGACACGCACACAACACTGCCCTCGCCGGCGAGGACGAGGTCTTTTGTTTCCCACGTCGCGTCGCGCTCACACAGTCGGATGAGTCCATCGTATAGAATGCGCTCGTAGCGCCATCCTCCATCTCCGATGACGTCCTTAGCCGTGGTTCGGCTTCGCAGGAGGCACCCTAATGACGGAATCAAATTTGAGGCCCCGTGAGGGCTGCCCCTTTATCACGGCTGAGTCTCTGTACTCAAAAACTCTAAAAAAAGTCATATTTTAATTTGTCAAGTCTTTAAATTACACAATAGATTATATTGAGTCTGGTTCGCTTTGATTTCGCGCTTTTTGGATCATGGAGTTTTTTTGGATCACTTAAACACTTGTTCCAAATTAATATACATGCTACTGGTAATATTGCCAGAATTAACAGTACTTTTCACGGGTAGTAAGTTTTACGGTTCGGTTGCTTTATTATTATAAGTAAAGCTTGGTTACGTAGCGCTGTGTACGTTCTTGTTAAGATTAAGTAGTGGCATGTCTTCATTCGTCATTCATTTGTCGTCGTTATTTGTGAGAGATTATGATTTTTCTAAATTTTTGTGAATTAAAAGTAGTGCAATTGACTACTCGTCCCCGCCATTAACGAGCAAGCCTCTCTATAAATAGCCATAGGGTCTGTCAACAGATCAGAAGTTGTCCGGCTGTGGACACGGCACGACGGTGCTCTGAACTGTTTCAGGTCGGGTAATTATAAAACTTTCATATGTTGTTATTATGTTTAAGTAATAATCATGTGATTATTATGAATATTTGTATAATAAATTATTTGTCTAGTACTTGTGTGTTATAATTATAATAAAATATTTCGACTACCCGCTACTTCTGAGTTTTTCATATCCGTTCTCCCACATATTAAATAAGACAGTATATTGAATGTATGAAGTATAACATATAATTGATAAAAGTCTTAATCTATCATTGCTTGGAGCCGTTCCATTAAATTTAATTTCTTTTTATTTCAATTGGCAAGCAAGCATACGACCTACCTAGTAATTGATATATCTCTAAAGTTTGTTGACCTATCTTCTTCAAACCAAATGTAGATGAAAGTTCATTTCATGTTCTACAAGTTCAAATTATTCCAAAATTTTAAATCCCAGTACAAAAGTTAGAGGGGGAGGACACAATTTTTATGACTTTAGGAGCTAATATCTCAACAACTACAGACGGAAAAAAGGCAAAATCAAACCTCCTTATCATTTTGAAAGACCTATCCAAAGACATCTGACACGTTTCCATGAGTTAATTTTTTATCATATAATACACCTATTTGCTAAATTTCGTATAGATAGAGCCAATAGTCTCCGATTAAAATGACTGTGACGGACTGACAGGCGGACGGACGGACAGACGGACATGACAAAACTATAAGGATTCCATTTTTGCCATTTGGCTACAGAACCCTAAATAGTAGTAAGTAATGTAAATTCTATATTAATAATTAGTTATTTCGTTATTACATAATTATACAAAATATCAAGTTATTTTGATAAGATACGCTTATATGATAATATTAACTAGCTTTGGGCTATCTCGCTACTCTTTTAATCATTATTTTAATTAATATCCAATTATTGTTTTTATGATGTACATAATAATTTAAAAATATATAAATAATTATTAACAGAGACCGGACAGCCCGGACTGAACTTTTACTCGCCCTCCGTAGCAAGGAGAAGCTCGGTTGAAATACAACTATGCGATCACCTTGTGACTGACCGTGCCTAAAATTGCTTAACCCACCGATTTACCAATCACTGGATGCACTCGGCTATGAGCGTCTCATAAGTTCTAAGTTGGTGCTATAAGTTACATCGGCACTTATAGCACCAATTTCTGGTAGAAAATATTTAAAGTTAAAACAGATGTCGGGCCTGTGCAAAAACCAAAAGAAATATTTTAATTTTTTTTCTAAACCATAACGTACAAACATACACTATCTTGTATATTGTTATAGGTAATCAAACATCGTTTGTACTAAATTAGTTATCAGTTTATCAAAGATAATTTAGCAACTCAGACGTACTAGAATTAAAAATATAATAAAAAATGTTCCTTTTGGCCATTCTACTCGGATTCCTCTTTAAAAGTAAGGTATGTTTTGGAACCAATTTTAAATACAGTTAGTTACAGAATTAGTTAGTTTTTAGGATTCGGACAGGGCACGTTCCTTTGAATAAGTTTGCATTTCTTATGGGCAAAATAGTATCACCCAATTGTGAAGTTTGTGCTGTAGCAGAAGATCTTCAACATATTCTGATGGAATGTGCTCGGTTCGATTCACTAAGAACTGACGTATTTAATAATTTAAATGTTAATATATTAGACGTAGGCTTAGTATTTAGTTTATTAAGTACGCCCCATAATGAGAATTGTAGAATATTTTGTTTGTATAAGTTTGTATGTAAAATTTTTAATTTAAGAAAGAATTCTAGTTAATTTTGGCGATATTAGCATAAGGTATGATGGGGCTGACATAGTTCAATGGCTAAAAGCCCCTAAACAAATAAAGAGGAAAAAAAAATATTTATAAATCTTAATTTATGTGAATTTTTCTACGCGATCTTTGCGCTCTAAACTCTTCATCCTTTTTTGGTAAAAAGTGTATTTTTCCGTTTTATTTTTATATATCCATCAGAGAGATAGTTAATGAATGAAACCTTCATTTATTGCAAGCATTCGTTGTGTAGGTTAAGTGTATTAACATTACTAAAGCATTACTAAAACAATACGTAACATGTGTGTTAACATTAACGTTACGTATTATTTTAGCAATGCTTTTTCAAGGCATTACTAACATTGATATTGTCCCTCCAAATAAGCTCGAAGCTTAAGCTAGGAGTGGGTACGACAATAGCCCAAGGAGGCACGATCGAACCCACAACTCTCGCGCCAACGGAGCGGAGTCGGCCTTTCTACTGTTGAGCTATATAGGCTTCAAATGTGTAAATGGTATTTCAAGCTATTAACACTGAATGACACTATTTTACTCCGTTAAATTCTAGTTAACGTGGCAATCAAATAAATGAAATACACACTAAGCACCAACATAGAAAGCAATTTTACCGTAGACTGTTTTCAAGAGTACAGCACTACTGACCACCACCTGGTGACCACTTACAGGCCGCCTGGTATTAAGTGGTCACTTCAGCCTGTACCGTCGATGCTTGTAAAGCATTACAAGCCACTCGGGAATTAGGGGAAAGGGAAGGAAGAAAAGGTTGGGACAGTAGGGGTAGACTTTGGTTCTCTAGCGCTCGTCATCACGAAGATATACTGTGTGTGATTAGTACTTCCCCGATCAATTCGGCACATTTATTCTGAAAAGAGGAAGTCAAAAAATATTTTATAAATAAAATAAAATATCATTTAATTATTTTATTATGTGACCATTAGGTAGATATAGCCCGAAACATGATGAGCATTTTTTTATACAATGAAAAAGGAATTAATTTAATTAAAAAGAAAGGGAACACAGGTGGGGAGATTGGGCCTCCGTCACTGTAACTCATCGCACGAAACAAACAGTACTTACTGATACTGTTACTTTACACCGATTTTCTGTAAGAGGATAATACTTCCCCGGCCGAGCCGGCCAATTCGTGCTGGGAGAAACTCCAATTTGAATTCGCTAAAACACACTTCTCATTATTTTCACTTTATTACGAGAGTTTGAAATGATATTTATATAAATGACAAAAAAAATGTTTTTACGCAAATAATTCAAGGTCTAAAAACAAGTCCGACTCGAAAGTATTAAGATTATTCAGTCACAGTGGAGCACGCAAGTGTAGTGGCGTTTTTAATTCATTGTAGTGACACAGATTCTACAGTTGTAAGTGTTATTGTAATTGTTACACCTATTAATGGTAAGATATAATTTAATTTCTCTTCTCAATTAGTTTCATGTCAGATTTAAAGCCGCAAATACTGCGTTCTGCTCAGTTTCGTTCCTTCAAAAACAACTAACTAAAATATAAAGCGAACTAAGCACAATTATTATTCTATTATAAAAAAGGTGTGTGTGCGATTCACACACGATAGAAGTGAAACTTTTGTAAATGGACAAAAGAATGAGATGAATATATGTAACAAGATATAAAGATATTCACAAACACTGTTAAATAATAACACACCACTCTGACTTCTTACTAAAAAGCTGCAGCTACAAATACGTAGCCGCATACATATATACATACATACACACCAACATTTGCTCTCTCGCTCTGGCTCACTAAAGCGCCATGCCTTAGTGAGCCAGTGCAAAGCAAAGAGGAGTGACCGATAATATAAAATAGTATGTATATTTCTGTCTCACTCATTCATACACATTTTTGTATTTGTGTCTCTTACTGTCGTTTTTTCCGTTGCACGATTTCAAATCACAACGATTCTAAAGAAGTGTCATTTCAAAAAACATTCGAACACAGGAACTAGTAGTAGTAGAACCATGCTTTTACCTGAACAAATGGGCCGGCTGAACCACAAAACTCTACCGGCACTACCGTCTCACAGAAAATCGGCGTAAAGTGACAGTACCAGTAGGTACTGTTGCGTTTCGTGCGATGAGTGGGAGTGCCGGAGGCCCAATCTCCCACCCCCCTCTGTTCCATCTATGTACTCTTCCTTTTTTCTCTTCTCATCCCTTCCCTCCTATCCTTTGGGTTGGGTAATGCTTGCAATACTTCTAGTATCGTGCAAGTTCATAGGTTGCGCTGAATACTTACCATCAGGCCGGCCGTGCCTACGCTTGTTTGCCAATCGTCATGAAAAAACAAACAGCTACTTCTATACCACTAACTTAATCGTATTTACATGTATAGTTAATATTAAAACTTTATTACAGATGGGACGAATTATCCTAGCAGTTCTCGTGGCCTTAGCATCAATCCCAGTTTACTTCATTTACCTCAAAAGTCCACCACCATTACCAGTGGTAGACTTAGAAGAATGGTGGGGAACGGAGCTGGCAAAGTCGAAGCAGGATGATAGCATAAAGCCGTTTACAATCGAATTTACTGACATTGTAGGTATCTATTATATTTTTAACGGTTGTAGTGAGAGTCTGCCAGTGAAATATCTTTTAAGGCCTAAACTACATATGCATTGATCAGCACTCTCTTTATTTAAAATAGCTATTTTGTATCAAAATGCGTCCGCATCAATTTTCATTTTAGCATCGATTCAAATTTGATTGCTAAAGGATGCTGAAGCATGCTTAAACGTGCTTAGGAATGCCTAAGCATACGACGCTGCTACATGTATCCAAAACCATCCAGCTAAATGCTGGTCCATGTTGATAAATGTAAACCAGGCCTAAAAACCTGGGGCCTAGAGAAACGGCAATTGCTCCGTGTCGATTCCATTTAAAAAATCAAATGCTCTTGTGGTATGTCAATAAAACGATAGGTCACATGGTATTTCGAAAGCTATTTTCCATACATTTCGGAATTATCTAATTCCGTTAAAGATAATTAAATGTGACCTTGTCTGGGCTCGCTGACACTTTATATAAATAGAAATGAGAGATTTTTTGGATAGACGAATGCAAACAAATTGTTTTCTATAGACGCATCCACAACGAAGTGTTGTTTTTGTTTTTCTTCTTGTTTGTCTTATCTCTTGAATTCTTTTACAACCTTATAATTGAATTAATTTTTTTTTATATGTATTGACACATTATGCGCAATAACATATTTTAGCCTTGAATTCCCTCACGAATAACAATCACTGGTGGTAGGTCTTTTGTTGCAAGAGGCCGGCTAGGTAGGTACCACCGCAGTGTCCAATATTCTGCCGCCAAATAGTAGTGCTTAGGCACTACTGTGTTCCGGTTTGAAGGGCATTGTACGCTAGTGAAATTACTGGGCGAACGAGATTTAAGAACTAATATCTCGAGGTTGGCAACGCGTGAGTGGCACATACTAATGGTGCTGCAAGCGCTCATAGGCTACGGCAACCACTTACCATCAGGTGGGCCGTATGCTTGTTTGCCAACTTCTAACATAAAAAAAAATCAATCACTTAAAAGCAAAATAATGAATATAAATTGAAAATATTTAAAAAATCAATTTTGTTGATTTAAAATACATTTTGGAAGAATCTACACAACTAATTATAAAACAAAATTAATTTAAATAGACGACTTTTTTAATTTTATACAAACAATTTCTAATAACACAAAATCTATGGAAAATAGTTATATATAAGGCTTTGTCTCTTCACTTTTTCATTTCCAATGTTCTTTCAGATGATCAAAGATTTAAAGGAAAGGTTAAGAGATCGTCATCCATTAACCCCTCCTCTGGAAGGGATCACCTTCGAGTATGGTTTTAACAGCAAACAGTTGGAGGGCTGGTTGAAGTACTGGGCTGAAGAATATCCTTTTAGGTATTAAAATATACCTTGTAAAAGTTGTCACTGATAGACAACAATGTATCCCAAACCAGACCTAAAGATTTTAGTACAAAATATTTTTTTTCCTACCTTGATAAATAGTTCGCTTTTAGTCCCTGGTCCGAAGGACAAAAGTGCCCGATTCTCTCTGGGCAAGATGATACTAATTAACTCACTATATACCCTTGTAACCTAGCAACCGTATGCTTAACCCTCGCGCCAGAGACTAAAAGCGAGCTTTTCATCGTAAGAAAAAACTCGTACAAGCACCATGGCAGAAAAGTAGAGCATTGCCACCCGCGAGTGTCGCGAATAGAGACGCTCATAGCCGAGTGCAGCCACTAATCGGTAAACGATCGTTAGGTTATTCAACTTTAGGCGCCGTCAGTCACTAGATGGGTAATCGCATAGTGGTATTGCAACCGAGCGTCTGAGTGCTTCGGAGGGCACGAGGTCCCGGCTGTTGACAATTTGACAACAGTCGATAAGTCAAATCAGAGGCCTACGGGCGATGTGAACAACTTTGACACTAGGTTGGCCACCACTCGATAAGATAAGAAGAATGTCCTACTTTTCTCCTCGGTTGCATAATTTACTATTAAAGTTCTTAATATAGGTATTAATAAAATAAAGCTTGCTTTTGCAGTTAAAGCAAATTTTACTAAAATACATTTTTTTACAGTGAACGCGAGAAATTCTTAAATAAGTATCCCCATTTCAAGACAAGTATTCAAGGTCTAACTATTCACTTCGTGAGGGTCACACCGGAGGTAAAGTATTATTTGGCTTATAACAACTTTTACAGTATGACTCCTTTGAAAAGGAAAATAATTAGTTAAAAATTAACTTAAAAAAAAAGTTATGTTGTGAAGACTAATATACTGCAGAAATTTATTTTATTAACTCGTTATAGTGTATGAAGATCTAATTTTAAAATCATAATTACCTCTATAAGTAATATCTAAAAAAATAGCTTGCTTAATTTATGAAGTTATTTAGAAAATAGAAGTATATTTCATAAATCTAGCTAGACGTAAAACGAGATAGACCGACAAGATTGTCACAATCTCGCATCAAGCTAAAGCGAAAACTACATGGAATACTACGCAACGATACAGACAAACAAAGATCTTCACAATCCTAAATCGCGCTATCAGAGTTTTCTACGCTAGTATATATACAACTTCCCAACGTAAGTCGTTGGGCTTCGGCCCGCCAGGCAATATCACCGGCCTGGTTGGAGGATCCTTCCATTCGTGTTCCAGGTGGCGGTCGACCACTGAATTGTGGTTAATGTTGTTTTGACGACGTAGTGGCGTAGCGGTAGCGAACCTGCCTTAAACGCTTCAAGTCGCGGGTTCGATTCCCGCTCGGAGCATAATATGTTTGTATTGACCATGCAAGCATATTTTCCAGTCTAAGTGTATTTGTCCTTCTCCTTGTATGTGTTTCTGGACCCCCAATATCACTATCCTAATGAGGGCCGTTGAGTGTGCAGCGTTTATGTATTTATTTATTTACAAAATGTTCCAGGTACCTGAAGGCAAGGAAGTTGTACCATTACTGCTACTCCACGGTTGGCCGGGATCAGTGAGAGAATTCTACGAAGCTATACCTCATCTAACAAAAGTAGCAAAGAACAGAGATTTCGCAATCGAACTTATTATCCCCAGTTTGCCTGGTTATGGGTTTTCTAGCGTGAGTAACTTAAAAGTTTTGAAATTGCGCTAGATGATGAAACTTAAGATGCTCAATAAAATAATTTAAAAAAAAATACCGACTTCAAAACTAAAAACAAAAAGCATAATATTTTCTACATTAGAAGTCGATGTTATATGTGGCGATTTCTTTCTTTAGCACTTAAAAATGATTTTATTTTACACATTTTATTGAAATTACACACGAAAAACACCCGCTTACAAAAAAAAAAAGAATCATCAAAATCGATTTACCCAGTCGATAGGTATGAAGTTAAAAACAACAATAATACAAATTTATTGAGAACTTCCTCCTTTTTTGACGTCGGTTAAAAAGGCTTTTGCTCCAGTTGTGGGAAGATCAATCAAAGGTCAATCGCTGCGTGTAAAAACTAGTATCCTGTTAACTCCAGATAAGAGTAATAAGCAGACCCAGGGCAGACTAGGTAAATAAAATACCGGGAATCTTCTTCGTCCTAGCATTATTCCCGGTATTTTATTTTACACAGGGTCTGCTTATTAGTCTTATCCGGATTTGACAGGTTACTAGTTTTTACACAGTGCGATTGCCATCTGACCTCCGCAACCCTAAGGGCGAACCAGTAACTCATTGGATAAGAGCAATATACTTACCAAGAGTTAATCAGATCCACCACCATCAGATGGTATGTGCTAACAACCGGGACCGACAGCTTACCGTGCTCTCCTAGGCACGGTGGGGAGACCCACAGACAAACGCCCAGACCAAGACAGAAATCTTAACAAACATCTGCCCGAGCAGGAATCGTACCCGCAACCGTCGAGACTTAAGGCAGGCACGCTACCAACAACGCCACAACGGTGTTAAATAAAATACCGGAAATAATGGGTAAAAAGTCAAACTAAAATTTGGGATAAAAGATTTTCTGTTTGGCTCCTTTCTTCTTCTTATCATGTGGCAATTGACCAACCTGGTTTCAGAGTTGTTCAGATCGGCCTTATGGGTCTCTGACTTAACTTATCGACTGTCATGAAATTGATAAAATCAGGGACCCACTTTTCACATACCCCAAGAAGCACGAAGGTCACCCATCCATTGACTGACCGTGCCTAAAAATAGTTTCTCCATCAGTGATTTTGTTTTCATTATCAGTTTTCTCTTTGTTCAACAGAGTGCTATCCGTCCCGGTATGGGCGCGGACAAAATGGCGGTGGTTTTTAAAAATTTGATGAAACGCTTGGGATACAACAAGTACTACGTTCAAGGAGGAGACTGGGGTGCACTGATCGCTAGTGTCATGGCGACCTTGTTCCCTGACGTAAGATCTATTTATACAACTATAGTATAGTCTTTATAAGAAAACTTTATTTACTACCACATCATTATTATAAATTTTATAAGAAAAAATACATGCTTTCATAAAACAACTAATATATTTTACGAAATCCATTTTTACAAGGTATATTAATTTATGTGACAATTCAGGTACCAAAATCTCTGGGTTGATTATACTCAAAGGCAATACAGTGCTATAAGAGTACAATACAATAATGCTTTTAGGATGCTGATGGGGATGCCCAGGTTTTGTAGTGCTTCAGGAATGTTTGCGGAGGCTCGTGTTGACTGTTTTTATACTACTATAAGAAAGAGATGTACATCCCTCATAAACAGAGTTCGGGGCAGCTCTAACAGCATCCTAAAGATGTTTTCAGCCCGGTTTGATTGTGAATATATGAATAATTGTAATAGGATTCATTTATTGACTACATAAGTAACATAATATATAAAGCTTTTGATATTTGTTAATTGTGATTGAATCAAATAGGTAATTTCTAAGTATGTTTTCAAAATAAATTATTACATTGTATATTATTTACTTTTTGAAGCTCATTAAATAAATTGGTATTTTAAAATTTTACTTTTTCAATATTTTTATTTTTCATATAATTCAATCACTTTTAACATATATTATTGCTATTATTATTATTATTATTGCTTTTAAATTATAAAATAATTTATTATATTATTTTTAGGTATTATTATTATTATTAGATAGGATTTTTGTACTAGTTATGTTATGATCTACGTTGATTGAAATAAATTATTATTATTATTATTATTATTAAAATTAACAGCAAATAATTTATAATCAAATTCCTATTTAAAGCTTTTTAACTCAAAATGAAAGAGACCCGTGATTGTGAGGATTGTAAAAATAATTAAGCTATTTAGGCCCTTATTTAGATAATTTAAAATCGTAAGCAAAATTGAAAACATAATATGAAACCATAGAAAGTTGGTTAACAAAATGATTTTACAAAGTTCATGTCTTTTTTTTGTTTTCGCTAAGAAATACATTTACGCACACCCCTGCACGTAGTGTACTCGTCAAATGTAGGTGCTTACATAGGTACTAGACAGTGGTAGTGTGGGACACGACCGATTGATAGTCAAGCTACATTTTATGTAGACTCAGCGGTACCATCATCGCTATAGTGGGACATCAAGGGGTCACTTGCGCACGTCCGAAATGATCCTTCGACAATTTGTTCCATAACAATCTGCTATTTTTACAGGAAATCCTCGGCTATCACACAAACATGCCAATCATGATGACTTCAAAGTTCACGTTCTTAACATTACTGGGGTCCATCTACCCCCCTTTCGTTGTGGGTTCGAATGTACGAGACCGCTTATACCCTATGTTGGAAGTATATGGAAACTTAATACAAGAAACAGGATATATGCACTTACAATCAACTAAACCTGATACTGTTGGTAAGAATTCATAATAATTAAACTCAACGACTCCCATTAGAACTCCCAGTACATAGAAGGACAAATACAAACCCCCAGACCGGCACATCATCAACATCTGCTTCGAGCGGAAACTGAAGCCGCGAATTGGGGCGCTTAAGGCAGGTTTTTTACCGCTGCGCCAAAACGTAATAATGATTTCAGATTTCTTGGCCGTTATGGCGTGCTGGTAGCGAGCCTGCTTTGAACCTCAACGGTCGCGGCTTCGATTCCCACTCGAAGCATATGCTTATTATAAATATCTGTTTCGGTCTGAGTGTTTATCCTTGTGGGTCACCCCCCCGCGCCTCGGAGAACAGGTTAAACTGTCGATTGCAATAATCATTAACTCTCAAACTCCCTATGGGTTTGCTTATCCAATGAGTTGCTGGTTTCACCCTTAGGGTTGTGGAGTTCAGATGGCAATCGCTCTGTGTAAAATCTAGTAACCTGCCAAATCTGTATAAAAATACCGGTATAATGCTAGGAAGAATAAGAAGCTAATTAATTGGGATTACATGCGCTTTATAAATGTACCAAGGTTGATGTTGGTTGCGCTCAATTTTCTTAATTTAGCAATGCATTAAAATATCTGTACCAAAAAAAAACCATTTACAATTTATTTAAATATAAACGATAAAAGTAACTTAGGGTCAACTAAAAATGCTTTGCTTTTAGGTGTTGCTCTAGCAGATTCTCCTGCTGGCCTCGCCGCTTATATCCTGGAAAAATTCTCCAGCTGGACGAAAATGTCATACCGAAGCTCCTTAGACGGTGGACTAACTAAGCACTTCAGTAAAGAACAACTTCTGGATAATTTGATGGTGTACTGGAGTTCTAACTGTATCGTTACATCAATGAGACTTTATGCTGAAACATTCAATAAGAGATTTTTCGGGCTAGGCTTAGCTGAGTAAGTTTTTTATATCTTCTTAACCAATTTTGTGATATTTCATTTTATACCTATAACTGTTAAGATTGAAATACATAAGGCGCAGTCCCACCGCTACGCGCTCTGTGTACGGACACATGACGCATGCTAGTAGCATGGGTTGGTTTGTTTGGGGTTGTTGGGTTTACGTTTGGACTTAGGCACACGCTATACACGCGTCTTGTTTATTTCATAATAAATATATATTGTGATAATGAAGATAGCCTGAGCTGCATTAAAGGCATATTTGAGCAAGCCACGGGTGAAGCAATGATGTCAATTCATGCGTAGCGTGTTCGTCACTGTGCGCAGCAGTGGGGCCGCGCCTATAGGTATCTTTGGAAAGTTTTATAAATGTTATTTATGATAAAAATTAAAAAAATTTTTTTTTAATGTTACAAGTTGACAAACAAGCATACGGCCCACCTGATGGTAAGTGGTTGCCGTAGCCTATGAGCGCTTGCAGCACCATTAGTAGGCGCCACTCACGCGTTGCCAACCTCGAGATATTAGTTCTTAAATCTCCTCTGCCCAGTAATTTCACTAGCGTACAGTGCCCTTCAAACCGGAACACAGTAATGCCTAAGCACTACTATTTGGCGGCAGAATATTGGACACTGCGGTGGTACCTACCTAGCCGGCCTCTTGCAACAAAAGACCTACCACCAGTGTGACTGATTGCACTGGTGGAATAATCTCTGCTGTGACAGAGGTTATCCCAACAGCGGGCGATGGGGTCGTCACATCCCGACGCCGATAAAATTATTAAAAATAGTCATAATTTCTCAAGATTCATTAGGTTTTCAAAAGCATTGCTTTTCAAGGCATTAATAATACTCCTATTGCGGGAGTGGGTACGACAATAGCCCAAGGGGGGTCAGGATCGAATCCACGACTCTCGCGTTAACGGATTGGAGTCGGTCCTTCTACCGTTGAGCTATTGAGGCTTCCTTTATCAATACTCTTGTTAATCTTAGTGAAATTCTTTCTTATAGGATTCCCACACCAGTTCCAACAAGCGTCATCCAAGCCAAAAATGAGATATCATACACACCAACGTGGGCACTAAAATCTAAATATCCCAACCTAATAAATGAAACCATATTGGATGAAGGCGGTCACTTCTTAGCCTTTGAACTGCCGGAGATATTCGCGAAAGATGTTATCAAGGCTATTCAAAGTTTCAGGGAATGGCATAAGAATAATAAAAAGACTGAATTATAATTGATATGATTAAAAAAGTTTTGATGTTAAATAATTCTTTTTCTATTGTGTTTTTACACAACACAAGAATAAATCCCAAAAAGTCCAGAAAGAAGTCTGTATGGCCAATTTAAAATCAAATATTTTTATTCAACGTAAAACCATATCACTTGTTTGTTGACACCGGTTCAAACGCTAAACCTCTGCCTGAGAAGAGCCGGCGAAACAAACTGAGGGTGTTATATCTTTTTATAATGTATTATTTTTTTTAAATGTCAAAATAATTTACATATTATGTTCCCTGAAAAACCAAAAAATACAGACTTTGCACTACAACGGATACAAAATCAAAGTACTAACACTTATATCCCTAGTAGTAGAGTCATTCTCCTCCCGGCACTAGTTGACCGGCTTGACCGGAGAAATACAACCCTCTGACATAAAATCAGCATAGAGTAACTACTGTTGCGTTTCGTGTGATGAATGAGAGCGCCGGAGGCCCAATCTCCTACCCCTCTGTCCCTTCCTTTCTCCCTTCTCACCCTTCACTTCCCTTGTGCCGGCAACGTGCATGTGATACTTCAAGTATCGCGCGCGTTCATAGACTACGGTGACTACTTACCATCACCCAGACCGTGTCTGTGTTTGCTAATCGTCATGATAAAAATAATAATTATTTTTTTTTTTAACTTAAGAACGAAATACAAAAACAAAATAGAGCTATGCCAAATGATTTTTGAAGTGAAATTTCTATAGAACCGTTGTGATTTGAAATCGTGCAATGGAAAAACGACAGGTAAGAGACACAAATACAAAAATGTGTAGGAATGAATGAGACAGAAATATACATACTATTTTATGTTATCGGTCTCTCCTCTTTGTGCCATGCTTTAGTGAGCCAGAGCGAGAGAGCAAATGTCGGTTTGTATGTATATATATGTATGCGGCTGCGTATTACAGCTTTTTAGTAAGAAGTCAGAGTGGTGTGTTATTACTTAACAGTGTTTGTGAATATTTTTATATCTTGTTACATATATTCATCTCATTCTTTTATCGATTTACTAAAGTTTCACTTCTATCGTGTGTGAATCGCACACACACCTTTTTAACCATTTATATTTATATTAAATAATAAATATCCTTTAAAATTCTAAAAGTAACAATTATAGTGCACACGAGCGTGTTAAGGCACGCGTCAAGCAGGGGTTCTTTTGAAAAGGATATTATTATTTATTAAGCAATCAATAATGTGTAGGGAGATATGATGTCAACCATAACACATAACTCGGATTAAATTTGTATCAACCACCACAGCATATTGTCATTGGCGAAACTGATTTATTTATTAGGGTTTATATTAGGTAGGAGCCCTATTACTAAACCTCCTCTGTCCCGTCGCACGTCCGTCCGTCTGTCAGCGAGCTGTATCTCAAGAACCATAATAGATAGAGAGTAGAAATAAAATAGAGAATCGCATTCCGCATATGAGAACCTTAATATTTTATTGTACGATGTCACGGAACCCTTTATATGCAACCGGTCCGACCCTCACTTGGCCGGTTTTTATTTACTAGCTTTTACGCGTGATGTCCAGTAATAAATTGAGAAATATAACAATACACTTTAATAAAAATAATATTTTCTAGATCGTTTATGTACGTTTCTATCCACTAGAACATTTTGACTCACTATAACTTTGACAGGGATGAGAAAACTGCTAGATTGACGATAGAATTACGTTAGAGAATGCCCCTTACATAGCAGATGAGTCCATCGATTAGAAAGCGCTAGGAACGTCATCTCCATTCCCGATGACGTTCATAACAGTGGTTTGGCCTCGAAGGAGGCAGCCAAAATCAACTTTTAACCTCCGCGAAAGCCCTTTCTCTCGCCCCCATCCAGTGACGCTGTCAAGGCCAGTAGGGCCAGTACAGCAATACACAATTCCAAACAAAGATACAAAAACAGTAAAAACACAGTTTTTGGACATATCATGTTTATTACACACCATAAATAACAAAATCCTGGAAGTAACATTACAATTAAAAACATATTTAAAGTGTTTAAATGTAACACAACAATATAATCAGCTTTAATGTTGAATATGAATAATAAATAAATAACTAACATTATCTACACTAGGTACAATGGTAAATTAACTGAGATTTTTTTAATACTAAAGATGGAAACTGCGCAACAAAGAAGGCTTTCGATGGTTTCAAATCGAACGAAACGCGTCAAGTTGAATGCATCTTACGTGACAACGCGTGAATGCCCTCTGATGTTGCAGATGTTCATGGGCGGCGGTAATCGCTTAGCATCAGGTGAGCGTTTTTTTTTTATGTCAGAAGTTGGCAAACAAGCATACGGCCCACCTGATGGTAAGTGGCTGCCGCAGCCTATGAGCGCTTGCAGCACCATTAGTAGGTGCCACTCACCCGTTGCCGACCTCGAGATATTAGTTCTTAAATCTCGTTCGCCCAGTAATTTCACTAGCGTACAATGCTCTTCAAACTGGAACACAGTAGTGCCTAAGCACTACTATTTGGCGGCAGAATATTGGACACTGCGGGGGTACCTACCTAGCCGGCCTCTTGCAACAAAAGACCTACCACCAGTGAGCGTGCCCGTTTGCCTCCTCTAACATATAAAAAGAATACTGTTACTTTGCGTTTATAGCTAATATAAAAGCCTTAATATGTAAACCCTCTTGGGCTATGGGCTTGGCCTTATTTGGACGCAAATAAGCAATACCATGTCAACCCACAAAATTGAAAAAGCTGTGTTATATATGCAGAAGTGTTGGTAAATGGCTGAAGAACATTTTTCTTTAATATTTCTAGGGTTTTAAGCTTTAAAACTCCTAAAAATGCCATTTTTTAATCATGCAATTCATGTATTATTTTAAACGTTTTGGGTTATATTATACACGAAATATGCAGTTTGTATACTTATTTTATGTGAAAATAGGTAAAATAACTTACATACATCTTGAAATTGCAAAAAACTTGAGACCAATACATTAAAAAAATCATATAAAGCAAGTTTTTTAAAATTTTCAAACGCATTTTTCTCGAAATGACATTCGTGTGGGTTGACATGGTATTGCTTATTTGCGTCCATTTAAAGGATGAAGTAGCGATATTAGTAATACCTGAAAAAGCATTGCTTACGTTCGTCAATCTGTTAAAACTACTATCCACGGTCATGCCTGCCGAAATCAAGGTTCAACTACTGAGATACAAATACGTTAACTTAAGGTATGAACCCCATCTGTCAAGGACTTTGCATTCACTTCTGCTAAAACCCGTTTTCTTCTACATTTCCACCCAACAATTATATAGTTTTTTGCTTGGTTTTAGCTTTTTAGCAATAGATTGAGTTTTTTTTAATATCATGACGGTTGGCAAACAAGCATACGGCCCACCTGATTGTATACAGTCACCGCACAGATGGATATGGGATAGGAAGGAAGGGTTTAGAAGGTAACAGAAGAGGCCCAACCTCCTCAAAGTTTAGGCCATAATTATACTGTTTCTTATTTATCTTTTCTATCACCTTTATCCTTATAAGTGCCATCTTTGTCATCACATTTTGCTGGAGCAATCATCAGTAAGTTATTACCATTACGTTCACCAGCTAAATTCCTGAATGGAATCTGCCGCCATCTTGATGGGATGAAATATTGATTACGAAGAACTTTCAAATGGTCTTTTCCAAAAAAGAAATCAGTCTTATTATGCTGTGTATTTCTTTGGAAGTTTCTGCGGAATACTTCTTCATTTTCTTCGTTACCAAACCTGGTGTATTCTGTCTCATAGGGTTTATCTTCGTCTACATATGGTCTTTTAAGGCGAAGACGTCTCGATGTTGGACTAAGAGGTGATTCGCATTTAATGGCTAAACCTGAACTCTCTTTGTTGATCACTAGTCCATGGTTCTTTTGCCATTCAAGTACTTCGCATAGAAGACCTATGTATCTGAAATATAAATTGCTAATTTTATAATGACTCTCATCTCTTATTCTCCATTTGGCCATGTCCGTCTGTCCGTCTGTCCGTCTGTCCGTCTGTCCGTCTGTCCGTCTGTCCGTCTGTCCGTCTGTCCGTCCGTCCGTATGTCACAGTCATTTTACTCGGAGACCATAGGCTCTATCTATACGAATTTTACTAAATAGGTGTATTCTGTGAACCGCACAACGATTATGTAGTAAAATCTTAAAATATATAAGAATTAAGGGTAGCACAGTCCATACATGTAACTAAGTGTTGAAAAAAAATTTCAACGTATGTCAACGTGTGAGGTATCTTTGAATAGGTCTTTTAAAATGATAAGAGGTTTGATTTTGACATTTTTCATTAGGTCAGCAGTTGTTGAGATATTAGCTCCTAAAGTCGTAAAAATTGTGTGTCCCCCCCTCTAACTTTTGAACTATGGGATTTAAAATTCTGAAACAATTTGAACTTATAGGACATTAAATTTAATTTCAACCACATTTGGTTTGAAGAAGATAGGTCTACAAATTTAAGAGATATATAATTTTTTCTCATAACTTTGTTTTAACTTATTTTGCATTCGATTTTAATTCGATATTATTATTAAAGGCCTTAAGATTCTTCATAACCAGGCTACAGAACTCTTTCGTTTCAACTGTGCGTGATCCACAACGCACTTGACTGCTAATTTTAAATGACATAAGTTAAGTCCCGCCTAAAAAAAATATACCTGATAGCCATCCTCAGAATTTCATTCTTAGACAGTTTCTTATCCGGTGGGTGTGTAGGAACCAGTCTTCTCAGCTCAGCAAAGGCACCGCTCACGTTCTGTTGCCGCCATCGCTCCCGGCAATTGGTAAAGAGCTTACGCGGTGGTCGGAGGATACAGGAATTTAATGTCGGTAGATCTTCTGGCAAACTCTAGGAGAATAAAAGTATGGAGATTTTAGTGTGTATCGTCGAAAACCGTTAACAACATATCTTTATGTATAAAAGTAATTATAATAATTAGTAATGTAACTACATAATAGACAACAAACCCGTGGCAAAAATTTACAAGTACCAATATAAATTTTTAATTCGGCGATAATATTTGTATAAGCAATATGGGTAATTTATTCCTGTCAGGCATTTGTACAATTCCTTTTCTATACAGATACAGTACAGAAATCAGTTTGACCTTGTACTCATCTGTATTAAAAAATATACTCTAACGCCCCTGTACTGCACAAAAGTGACGGCGGAGCCTGACAGCTCTATTCCGGCATAGCCACCTCTTAAACATGATGTATTTATATATTTGCGCTTTATCGTACTCTTGTTAATTAAAACTTATATTACAAAAGAAAAGAAAAGAAAAGAAAAGAAAAGAAAAGAAAAGAAAAGAAAAGAAAAGAAGGGTTACATTACAAGGCACAAAGGAGGTCTTATCACTCGTAGCGACATCCTGATTGATTCACTTAAATTTTTACCGAAGGTTCTGTAGCCTATAAAATTAAAAGCTTGCATATTGAGGTTTCTCTAGTTTTATTGTAGTTAGCTTTAAATACTGAAAGAGGTATCTTTTGTCCATTCTAGTTAGTTACCTGAACGCTTCTAGATTGTTGTCTGTCATCATCACTGTCTGGTAGACAGAGATCATCGCTCAGCATCTCACTATCTGGCTCCTCATCTGAGCAGGAATCTTGATCTGACGCCATTTGGTTTGAACAAACTGTTTGAAAAAGTATCTGTTAAATTTTGTCATTGCTTGCAGTAAAATTTGTCTTAGAATTTTGATGATCGATCTATGAGTGAGTGACAAAATTAAATAAATTGACTAGCCGACTACGAATTATCCGTAAACAATAATAAGGTATAATTATTAGTCATATTGGTAATATAGCCAAACTCAAACTTTTAATAAATTCACAAGAAAGTTACAGGCGATTCAAAACTGCCGTGAGTCGATTAGAGGAAAGAATGTTACGGCTGTACAAACTTGGTTGGGGTACCACCAAGTACCTTGAAAATACGGCCAGCTTTCTGCCGTGTATCTGTACGCATGTCCTCTAGTAAATATTCACTATATTATCAACCATTATATTTTATTATCAGAAAGTCAGATTCTTCCACCGACCGGCTCCAACATCAAACCGCTATCTGAGAAGAACCGGCGAAAATCTCAGTGGTAGATTAATGTTTTTGCTTCCCCCAGATCAAAATATTGCGTTTCGTGCGATTCGTGAGTGCTTTTCGTCTCTTTCCTTCTATCCCTTGGGTCCCCAACGCGAATGTGGTACTTTAAGTACAACAAGCGATCATATGTTGCGGTGACTGCATACCATAAGACGGACCGTATGCTTTATTTCCAATCGACATGAAATTAAAAAAATCTGTTTTTTTATTCTTTGTTATAAAGATAAAAAAATTAAGGCTCAATAGCTCAACGGTAGAAAGGCCGACTTCAGGCTCCGTTAACGCGAGAGTCGCAGGTTCGATCCTGACCCCTTGGGCTATTGTCGTACCCACTCCTAGCGCAAGCTTCGAGCTTATTTGAGGGGCAATAGGAATATTAGTAATGCCATTAAAAAGCATTGCTAGTATTCTTTTAAAAAAATTAAAAAAATAATAATTAATTATCTTTATTTTTATTGTTTCTGATAAGTTAAAAAACTTGAAATGAACTACCTCAAATTAACACATATTAACAACGCTTACTATCATTATCAATTTTATGTTAAATTTTCAACTAGTAATTATAAATGTAAAGTAAATTACTTTTAAAAAAACGATACTATTATGAGATATCACCGGATGTTACTATCACGGGAAGTGCTATATTTAACTGTGACGCGTTTTAATGTATACAATTCATTCTTTATATCATAAAGAATACAAAATAATGCATTAGTTCTTTGTCACTTTAACTGTCGCATTTTACTAAAATTCGCTATGACAAATATCTCTCCACCTCACCTTTAATAATCACTGCATAGTATAAAACAAAGTCGCTTCCTCTGTCCCTATATCCTTATGTATGCTTAAATCTTTAAAACTACGCTACGGATTTTGATGCAGTTTTTTAATAGATAGAGTAATTGAAGAAGAAGGTTTATATGTATAATAACATCCATTAAATAGTGGAGAAATATTGTTATTTTTGAGGTTTCTAATGTGATGTCGTAAATAATTATATTTAACGCATGCGGACCACGGGCAGTAATGAATAAATCAAAACTACTGGATCGATTTTAGTGAATGACATAGGCTATATATAAATATATATTACTTAAGACATAAGCTATATTATATATATATATACTACCCGTGCAAAGCCGGAGCGGGCCGCTAGTAATCTTTATAAATATCACAAGCGCGTTGCCAATCCAAGGAACAGGAGGAAAGGGATGAGAAGGGAAAAAAGGAAGGCAGCAGAGAGAGTGGAAACTTGGGCCTCCGGAGCTCTCACTTATCGCACGAAACGCAACAGTATGTACTGATACTGTTACTTGACGCCGATTTTCTGTGAGAGGGTAGCACTTCCTCGGTTGAGCCTCATTTGTGCTTAGAGAAGAATGGCTCTACTACCGTAAAATATACCGTATTTTAATGCAATTGCCACTGTTTATTATAAAAATAGGTCTCCTACGTTAAATTGTTCTATGTTCTATCTTCTTGGTACTTACTAAGATCAGAAGAAGATATCTATACAATCTTTAAACGTCTAATAATCGTCTTACAAGATCCCATAGCAAAAATATTTGGAGACACTTTTCCCCTTTAATTTCAGCTAAAACTAGACCATTGTCTGTCAAAATATGATAAAAATTGGTGATCAGTGTCTTATTAATGAAACAATTAAAAAATATATATTTTTATAGTAAGCCACCGGTTTTATTGATAATTTTACTATCATTTTAAATAATTTCACTTCTGTAATATGGTATATTTAATATAGTATATTTTTATACTCTTTCGTTCTAAATAATAATATTATTAATATAATTAATCGTAACAGTTCAGCTGTTTTTAATATTAACAAAGAAATTACTTAATTAGCCAAAAAATCCAACGATTTTTGACCCCCGCGGTCAAAGATTCCTGAGTATTGAATTAAATACTTAAGTTTTTTTTTAATAAAAACTTACCCTCGATTTATCGTAAGATCCCAGATACTTTGGAGACATTTAAAATTTCAAATATTTTCATTATAATTATAAATCGCTGTAACCTATAGCGTACGTATATAAAATGTAAAACAAACCTTTATTATCAAAGTCCGTCACAGTTGGCATAAAATACACTGAATCACTATGTTAACTACTTTCTTTACTATGTTAGACCTTCACCGCTTGACGTTCAAAGATACACTGAGGGAAATACGATTTATTTATTCATTAATTTCCCAAAGGGTGTGCAGGCTTTGCTCTGATTGGTCAGTGAATCAACCAATAGGGAGTTAGGGCGGAGTGACGCGGTTTTACTTTTTATAACTTGTGTTCAAAGAGAAATTAATGTGACTTTTATTGTTGACTGTTGTCTTAACTATACAGTTTTCCTTTTTCGCTTAGTTTGTATACAAAATAAACAACAACAAAATATATATACGATGAATTTGACTACATGAAATTAGGAGAGATGTTATATTTTGTGATGTAAGCTCTCACTAGGAAATGATTTTTGGTTTAGGACTGTAAAATAAGACTTTTATGAAGAGTTTTTTTTTATAAATAAACGCTACACACTCAACGCCCCTATTAAGATTATGAATGTGTGGAGACACATACACGGACAAGGACAACCACGCAGACCGGAACACATACCCGTATTGTTAATACAAACATTTGCTCCGAATGGGAATCGAACTCATGGCGCAGGCAAGTTCGCTACCGCTGTGCCACAGTTTCGTCAAAATGAGATCAGATCATCAGAGTGAGGATTGATTTTATTGAGTAAAACAAAAATTAAGAAGCTTTTATTTTTATCCCTAAAAGATAGAATTCACTCAACATAGGCTTAATACCTGTACAGAAAATGAAATAACGTTTTATATCCCTTTCAGCAATGTATTTCACGTTATAAAAATTGCTGGATATCCATAATTCTCAACCCTCAAAATGTTGTGTTGTTGGACAACCCTGGCAGGGGCGTGAATGTATATCCTTGTGTGTCTCCCCCACCATGGCTGAGGCTTATATCGATCGAAACCTCTAACACAGTGGAACGAAACCATGTTTCTATCTTTCCCTAATAATGTTGTTAGCGTTAGGATAGATAATTTAGGCTGAAATTTGTCCTAAATCCTATAAACCCCACCGCTCTGCCTCCTTATATTTCAACCTCCCTACCACCTCAGATCCTAAACATCTTAGATGGCAATGCACGTTGATTTTCTTACTAGACTAGTTGTATTAATTGAAATAGGGCCACACGGGAAGCACCAGCTTTCAAATAAAAAAAAATGGTTGTTTTTCAAGGCGGATCACAATTTTTACCCGACTGTTTATATCTTTCTTGACAACAACTCAAACGTTATTCACGCTTATCATACTCGCAGACATCATCGACAGTGAAATTTATTATTCGATTAGAACGAGTTCAATAAATTCGGCATGGCGACACTTTTAGACAGACGTTAAGCCTTTTTTGTTTTGTTTGTTGTAAAAGAAATTAAAAACCGGATATAACATGGCAGGACTTAGAAGGTTAACATAGGATACGTGCCAAGCTAAAATGTCAATTTTTTTTTTTGAGACGCTAATAGCCGGATGTGTTAAGCAACTTTAGGCGCGGTCCGTCACTAGATGAGTGGTCGCATACTGGTATTTCAACATGTGTCTCCGTGCTTCGGATCGCACGTAAAAAGTAGATCCTGGTAGATAAATTTGATGATAGTCAAAAAGTTAAGTAAGAGGCCTATACGGCCGACCTGAACAAGTCTGGCAGTAAGTTGGCTACTAACCACTCGATAAGAAGAAGAAGCAGAAGCTATTTCCTCAACTCGAACTGGATATAACATGACATGAATTATAAGTTTGACATAGGGTGCGATGTTGCCAAACTTATATATGAATAAGGTATTTTTTTACTGGAATTGGATATAACATGACACGACTTATAAGTGCGACATAGGATGCGTCGTTGCCAGGCTTATATGTCGATAAGCTTCCTTAACTCGAACTTGATATAACTAGACTCGAGTTATATATTTAAATAAATAAATAAAATAAAAAATAAATGACCGCTTACCATTTTGCTGACTGCTTTGCCGCCACAATGTTTTTTTTTTTTTTTTATGTTAGAAGTTGACAAACAAGCATACGGCCCACCTGATGGTAAGTGGCTGCCGCAGCCTATGAGCGCTTGCAGCACCATTAGTAGGTGCCACTCACGCGTTGCCAACCTCGAGATATTAGTTCTTAAATCTCGTTCGCCCAGTAATTTCACTAGCGTACAGTGCCCTTCAAACCGGAACACAGTAATGCCTAAGCACTACTATTTGGCGGCAGAATATTGGACACTGCGGTGGTACCTACCTAGCCGGCCTCTTGCAACAAAAGACCTACCACCAGTGAATAATAATGTTTTAAAATGCAGATGATAGGACTATTTCATTGACACATTGTCAAACCAAAACAACATTAAAATGATTTAACAAGTATAGCATTATTCTTTCTAGATATCAAAGTTGACCGACTGTCATTCAACCATAATTCCTTATCAGTAACCTAGCAACATCTCATAGGCAAATGGCTCGCCTAAGATTAGCTTTTATTATCATACATACAGGTATCAATGATAACAATTTTATTGAAATGTTTAGTTGTCCTAGTTTCACAATAAAAACAACTACATACAATATAATATGTATTTAACAACACATAGCTACATAAAACGTTTTTTTACCGACTTTCGTCATCGCTGCTTTTGCCCTGCCTACCCGCACGATGCTCCTGAATCTCTGATATCTGACCTCGAAAAATGACTGATACTTCATGAGTTTGTCACTAACGTACAGAGGTAGCTTACCAGATAGGCAACTTAGCTCTACCATCACTAGGATTGGATATACAATTATACATTTATCTTAAAACTTCTTCTATGAAAAGCAGGTTTTCTCACGATGTTTTCGTTCACTGTTAGCACGAGATAAATTCATAACACACATCAAATGACAAGTTAGAACCCGGTTTAAACCCCCGACCTTTGGTTAATGTTTACGTTTTTATATCTATTTCCGTTTTTATAGCCATCTTGGTTTTTTTTAAATGCAAAGTGCCAAGCATTTTTAGTTTGGCATATTCCGCATTCTTCTTCACTTCTATATATATATATATATATGGTATATTTCTTAATGGTTAACGACTACATAAAATTAATTTATTAATCACATCTATTAGTAACAAATAGAGTTAATTCAGCGCGTTTTCGGACATAATTAGTTGATTAATGTAAATAATCTATATTTTGCCTATTTATATTACAAAAGCGATTGATTCTTTGTTATTGTTAATGACAGTCATAATTGAAACCCGTTAAATTTTGTTTGGGTCTAGTCTAGTTTCTTAACATGCGACTATTATGAAATTAATAACACAGGGACAAACATTTTACATACCCCATGACACTCATTTAAAAAAACCACTATACACTCACCCGTCCAAAGGACAATCGAGTCTAAAGCCTCTTAATCTTAGCCCACTGTGATCGTTCACTTAGGACTGAACGCATCAGGCTACAAGCGTCGCATTATTTCTGACGTATTAATTATTTTTGATGGTAGAGCTACGCCTGGTTAGTTACGTATGTTGGTGAAAAACTCGTGAAGTGCCCATGGGCGTAGCCAGGATTTACCCCAGGGGTGGGCAAAATCTTAATTTAAAAGCTTGAAACTTATTTTATTTTTTATACGTTTTTACGCTGTTGATTCGATATAAATAAATATGACATTCAAAGTTTGTAGATGGGGAAGGGGTTCAGAGTGCGTATTAAAATCATTATAAACGCGGGCGAAACCGCTGGCAGAAGCTAGTTAATTTATAAGTATATTAAAATTATACGCAAACCACGTGGGACAAAACGCACAGCGCGTGCTCACTACACATATTGTGCTCAAGGAATCTTGCGTTTTAGACACGCAAAATTAAAATTCTTATGGCTATTAATATATGCGATAGATATAAATGGTTTCATATGATGGAACAAGCCAGTAGCGATAACGCCGTCTGACTATAGACACGTGCTGTGATTATCGTTAAATATTTCGTAAATAAAAAACAGACGCAATTTCATTTATGCTTAAATTAAATGATTATTAATAATATTTCAATATTTAATGTGTTTAATATGTGTTTAATACAGTATTGTGTTTAATAGTAATCGTGTTGTGTTTATTTTGGTGTCGCGGGTCAATAGACTTGTATTTGTTGTTATAAAACGTACGTATTGAGTTTTTCCTTGACTTTTATCTTCTTTGATATTTAACTGATTATAAATTCATGTTGAATAATTTTAAATATTTAAAATATTAATATAATGTCAGCATAGCAACTTGAACTATAGAAAGATTTTATATTTATACTCAGATGGGTACATAATTGTGCTCAGAAATAAGCTAAAATATTAAATATATTACTTTAAATTGCTCTACATTTTTTCTCATTTATACAGACAGCGTACACAACCATTACATTTATATTGTTGTCGTTGTTGTTGTTGTAAATATTATATTAGAAACACACACATACACAAACATAATATATGTAAAAGCGTTACAGTCCTTTATGATCATAACACTTATAAATATTGGGGTCCAAAAATAGGAACATAACAATGACTATAACATTATTATTAACTCTGTATGTTTTTTAACACCGACTCTGGTGAAATTTGGTATAGAGATAGTGTGGAAAAGGACATAAGATATTAATTTTATAGTAATAATCACGAGGGGATGAGGCGATCATGAGCCGACAAAATCGGAGGCAAAATGTTTTTTTTTACGGTCAAGCCAGACATAAATTTGAAAAACTAATTATTTCATTATAGCTATGGTGGAAGGCCTTTTATTGCAAGAGGCTTGCTAGGTAGGTACCACTGCAGTATTAGATATTCTACCATAAAGCAGTATACTGAGAAAGAAGACATTGTAGCTAGTGAAATTACTAGGCTATAGAGATATAAGAACCAATATCTCGAGGCTGACAACGCGTGAGTAACACCTACAAACAATTAATGGTGTTACGCGCGCTCATAGACTACGACAACAGCTTACCACCAGTTGGCGCGTATAGTTGCTAGGCAACTAAGTCACTAAAAAAATATTTAAAGTCACCTAGATTTTTTATCGGTCATTAAACTTTTAATGGATATCGGTTAGAATTGTTTTGGCGAGCTTCCACGGGCGCTACGAAAACAATTTTTATTTCCTTATTCAATTAATAATTATCAGTCAAGTGCGGTGTGGACCACGCACTGTCGAAACTAAAGGGTTCCAAAGCTTGGTTATGAAGAAACTAAGAACTTCAATAATAACGAATTACGACCGCAAAATTAAGTTGGTAATGTCATAGTTGTTATTAAAAGTAATATGAAATACAAAGTTATGTGAACAACTTATATATCTCTAAAATTTGTGGACCTATCTTCTTCAAACCAAATATGGTTGAAAGTTCATTTTATGTTCTACAACCTCAAATTTTTCTAAAATTTTAAATCCCATAGTTCAAAAGTTAGAGAGTGGGAGACACAATTTTTATCACTTTAGGAGTTTATATCTCAACAACTACTGACTTTTTTTTTAATTCAAAATGGGTAAGCTCTTGACCTCCATCGAGCGTGAAAGCATAGATGAGGTCTACGTTGGAGCGAGCTTACTCAAGAGAAGCCTATGTACTCGCACCTTGAAGAGGTTCAGGTTGTATGCATTCGGAAATACAGACGCCGGAAGAGCATTTTAATCCTTAATGAAAAAAGGCAAAATCAAACCTTATTATCATTTTGAAAGACCTATCCAAAGATATCTCACACGTTGCCATACGTTGAATTTTTTTTTTTAATTCTTTTTGCGTCTGTAATTCTTAGGATAATTTTTATACGGGATCGACGAGATCGAGAAATTTGCATGGAAACAACACAATTGTTTAATAAGTAATATTTGTATTACAGGATTAAATCTCCCGCAGTAACGGGATCAACGGAATAAAGCTGTATATTTTTTATGTTACTTTGTACCCACACGAAGTTAGATGATAGTTTACGTAGTTGTACAACACAAAGAAATTACTACTTTTCTTTTTAGGTCGTAGTATACGGTCGACGTATTTATAAACAATTTCCCAACAGCCAAAGTAATAAAATCTATATTTTATTGTGTATTCAGAGACCTGCGTTTTTCTTTCGTCCTTCAGAGACCTGCGCTAAGAAACGAGTACTACATAATATAGTAAAATTTGTTTAATATAATTTTTGTTGTTTAATTTTTTTTTATGTTAAAAGTTGGCAAACAAGCATACGGTCCACCTGATGGTAAGTGGTTGCCAACCTCGAGATATTGGTTCTTAAATCTCCTCTACCCTGTAATTTCTCTAGCCTACATTGCCCTTCAAACCGGAACACAGTAATGCCTAAGCATTATTATTTAGCCGGCCTCTTGCAAAAAAAAAACCTACCACCAGTGTGACTGATTGTACTGGTGGATCTCTGGTATGACAGAGGTTATCCCAACAGTGGGCGTTGGATTCGTCACATCCCGACGCCGGTAAATTTTTATTTACAGTTTGAAAACTAGGCAACATTTACACAATTATTGGACTGATCGATAAAGGTGTTCCAGGGGCCTAGACAAGCGGCAATCAATCCATGTTGATTACATTTCTAAAATCAATTCACTGGTGGTAGGTCTTTTGTTGCAAGAGGCCGGCTAGATAGGTACCACCGCAGTGTCCAATATTCTGCCGCCAAATAGTAGTGCTTAGGCATTACTGTGTTCCGGTTTGAAGGGCATTGTACGCTAGTGAAATTACTGGGCGAACGAGATTTAAGAACTAATATCTCGAGGTTGGCAACTCGCCAGTGGCACCTACTAATGGTGCTGCAAGGGCTCATAGGCTGCGGCAGCCACTTACCATCAGGTGGGCCGTATGCTTGTTTGCCAACTTCTAACATTAAATAAAAATCAAAAACGATAGCTCACGTGGTATTGTCTAGGCCCCAAGGACTGTTAAAGTGTTACGGTTATCTGGTTTTCTATTTATTTTGTTTAATGCTTACACTTGTCTAATCAAGATTAAAGTAATAAGCAAAAAGTGAGATAAGATAATACGAGGAAGAAATTTTTTACATATTACACTTTAAAGAAATACCACACACGGCACGAAATTATATTAGCTCTTGAAAGTTTTATAGAGACCTTCGTATTTTAGATATCATACTGAACAGCAGTGGACTGTTTTTGGTTTGTAAGACATTTCTATTTTTTATCGGCGTCGGGATGTGACGACTCCATCGCCCGCTGTTGGGATAACCTCTGTCACAGCAGAGATTATTCCACCAGTGCAATCAGTCACACTGGTGGTAGGTCTTTTGTTGCAAGAGGCCGGCTAGGTAGGTACCACCGCAGTGTCCAATATTCTGCCGCCAAATAGTAGTGCTTAGGCACTACTGTGTTCCGGTTTGAAGGGCATTGTACGCTAGTGAAATTACTGGGCGAACGAGATTTAAGAACTAGTATCTCGAGGTTGGCAACACGCGTGTGGCACCTACTAATGGTGCTGCAAGCGCTCATAGGCTGCGGCAGCCACTTACCATCAGGTGGGCCGTATGCTTGTTTGCCAACTTCTAAAATAAAAATAAAAATAAATAAATAAAAATTTAAATCAGGCGACAAGACCCATACATATATACCTTACAGACTAACACACATATTAAATATTATAAAACACCTAAATCTAACACCACATAACACTGGAAAACCTTTTTCTATTAACTTTGGAGTTTTTGATTTACTTTTCCTATATCTACGGTAAACAAATCCTTGTGGCCAAAAATCAGGGTTGAGGAAGACAATGTGCCTAGTGAAATTACTGGCCAAAAAAGATTCAAGGACCAATAACAAAAGTTATAGTTTGGGCTCAATAAATGCTTTTATGCTCTTAAGTATAGTGTGTTAAAATTGAACGCAAATAAGCAATACCATGTCAACCCACACGAATGTCATTTCGAGACGCGTTTGAAAGTTTTGAACAACTTGCCTTATATGATTTTTTTAATATATTGGTCAAGTTTTTGGCAATTTCAAGATGTATGTAAGTTAGTTTACTTATTTTCACATAAAATAAGTATACAAACAGCATATTTCGTGTATAATATAACCCAAAATCTTTAAAATAATACATAAATGGCATGATTAAAAATGGCTGTTTTGAAGTTTTAAAGCTTAAAACCCTACAAATACTAAAGAAAAATGTTCTTCAGCCATTTACCAACACTTCTGCATATATAACTCAGTTTCTTCAATTTTGTGGATTGACATGGTATTGCTTATTTGGGTCCAAATATAAGTTGAACCATGTGCAGTAACACGTTTTTGGGTCACAACTGTATGAGGTATGAAGGGGGCCGCGTAACTATAGCAACGCTGGGATGCTGAACCCGATTAGTACACTCGCTCACGGTTCTTTTATTTCTTAAAAAATCGATTATTAAATATTAAATTAAAATAGAATTTATTTTTGTCAAATGTTTAAACTTTTAATTTTATTTGAGAAGATTAGGTGTCATCCCAATAAGTGACAGTGATTAAAAACGTACATGAACTATTATTTTTTTTTATATACCCTTTTTCTATAACTACTATTTATTTGTTTTATTATTTATAATTGATAACGATAATAATGAATAAATAATTAATCGAATTTAGAAGAAACAATAACTATACTATATACTTAATTCCGTTTTCCCACTTTATAAAAATCTATTTAAATAAGACGAAATCAATATTTTTGTCCGACAATTTTGTCCATCATTGTACCTGCGCAGAAGCGGCCATTTTGTTTTTAAAAGGAATCAAATTCAAATTTAAGGAACTATATCAAGTTTAACAAATGTTTTTGTCATAAAGTCTTCTAGTAGTCTAGCTTATCGAAAACAATTGCTTTGGGGAAAGTCCATGTTTTATCCACTGATATAGATCGCAAAATTTCAGTAGTAGTAGGCTATTATCAGCAGGAATTGACTGCGATTGTGTGGTGCAGCGGTAGCGATCCTGCCTTAAGCGTCACAGGTCGCGGGTTCCATTCCCGCTCAGGGCAGATGTTTGTGTTGATCATACAGGCATGTTTTCCGGTCTTGTTGTCCGTGTCCTTGTCGTTGTAAATGTTTCCGGACTCCCGACACAGGATATAACTATCCTAATTAAGCTTTTACCTTGACCCAGTGACCATACTCATAGGTAGAATAGATTTGAATGGATTAAACTGAAATAAGGTTAGAAAATATAGTACGTTCAAACATCTAACTTGCTCATTTATACACAGACTAGCTTGTTGCCAGAGGCGTCGCCTACGTGAATAACGATTTTAATTCAAAATTTGAACCCCCATTTTAACTATTCCGGGATGAAAGTTAAGCAAATATTAAAACAGGTTTCTCTATCTTTAATTGTTCACTAAAAACAAAAACTCATGTTTCTGGTTCCATTTAAGCTTTAACCCCTTTTTCACCCATTGACGGGTTAAATTTCGAAAAATCTTTAATAAAAAATAATAAAATAAACTAGCTTCCACCAGCGGCTTTCCCAAGTAAATAACGATTTTAATACAAATTTTGTGCCTTCATTTCACCTCTTCAGTTGTGAAATTTCAGAAAATTATAAAACACGTCTTAAACGTCAAAAAACAGTTTCATGCGTCTACAAACTCCTTTTCGCCTATTTGATTACCTATAGGTTGAAGTCCGAAATATGGTTTCCTTGTGCTGATTTACGTTTCAAAAACAACACATATGAAAAAATCTGAAAAACAAATTCTAGTTTAGGCTAGGCGTTGAAGGAGTGCCTACGTCATACAAAGAACAAACCCTCAAAAATTCAGGTCACTACGATCAGTGGTTTAGGCTGTTAGTTGATCCGTCAGTCATTCAGGACAAAGCCTTTTATATATATAGAAGAAGCTAGAAGATAAACGCTACACAGTCAACATAATTTTTTCTTGATGAGTTACTGGTTCGCCTTTAGGGCTGCGGAGGTCAGATGGCAATCGCTCTGTGTAAAAACTAGTAACCCGTCGAATCTGGAAAAAAGTAATAAGCAGATCCTGGGTAAAATAAATACCGGGATTATTCCCGAATTTATTGAAGAAGTAGATTATTATCAAATATGAATTTAACTACCGGGAACGATCTATAAAGAAGCACAGTTATATATGGTTATATAATGGTCGTTAAAACTATAAAAATTGATATTCTAATACGTATTGATGTAAGTCGTAAAACACACAACTAGGAATCGAAATCGAGAAAAATTAGCATACAAATGGCAACATAGCAGACTACAGTCCTAGATAAATACTGAATTGGCAACGTCGCATTTTACAGAAACCTGCCAAGTGCGAGTCGGACCACGCACGAAGAGTTCCATACCATTATCTATAACGATATAATGAGACGCTTATAGCCGAGTGCACCCACTGATCGGTAAACGATCGGTAAGTTAAGCAACTTTAGGGCCGGTCGGTCACTAGATGGGTGATCGCATACTGGTAATTTAACTGAGCATCTCCATGCTTCAGAGGGCACGTAAAACGTCGGTCCCGGCTGTTGACAATTTGGCAACAGTCGAAGTCAAGTCAGATGCCTACGGAAGACCTGAACAATTCTGACACTAGGTTAACCACTAACCACTCGATAAGGAGAAGATCTATAACTAGATCAACGGGAACTAACATATAGGTTTTTGACCCAAAACCTTATACTACTATACTTACTTTTGGGTACTTTCTTTTGACCTAGAACTGTAAATTTTATTTAAAAGCAAGGTCTTAGCAACACAAGTAAAGGGAAAATTCGGAAAAATATAAAAAGTTAAAAATTAAGGTTTTTGGTAGTCACAAGTTTTCGTGAAAAAGCTAAATTTGCAAATATCTTCTCGAGTTTGTTTCGCCGGCTCTTCTCGGGTAGAGGTTTAAATTTGGAGCCCGTGGTAGAATCTGACTTTCAACTAATAAGTGTAATGCTTTTTACTTTTAATAAAAATATTTGAATTTGATTTTGAATTGAATTTATCGTGTTGACTCAGGACCTTTATTTTTATACACCTAATAGGGACTATAGACCTCAGTATCTGGTGTATATTTCCACTTGCTAGGTCCACACGTTCCTGGGAAAATAGTGATAGCACACGGACAGACAGACGGACAAGAGAGTGATCTTATAAGGGTTCTTTTTTACCTTTTTACGTACAGAACCCTAAAAACTAAAATTGTATTTGTATTCTATGCTTATTGATCTTGGAATTAAGCTAATTGGATCGTGGTTGGGAATTTATCACTTTTGATAAAAATATTTTTTTTATTATATAACAAATAGTAACTTTAAATATTTATTGTACTGTTTATTTAGAAGCTTATCTGCGTGACTTGTGGTAATTGTTCGCACATATCATAGCAATTTGATATAAAAATAAACTTAAAAGGAATTAACCAGTTCCCTGTCTGCTGAACCAAATATGGCTCAGTTCAATTGTATAACTATTGAAATAAGCCCTAAATTGCTCTTACTATTTACAATTAAATCATTAATAAAAATAATAAATAAATAAGCGCTATACAATCAACGGCCCCCTTTAGGATAGCTAATAATAATCAGACCCCTAATAATCAGACCGGAAAATATGCCTGTATGGTCCATACAAACATCTGCTCCGAGCGGGCATCGAACCCGCGACCTGTGGCGCGTAAGGCAGGCTCGCTAACGCTGGGCCATAACATAGAAATTTATGTGTCCCAGACACAATGAAAGTCTTTTGTAGTCCACAGATTATGTATTTTTTACGTTTTTTTTTTTTCATTTAATGCAAATTAATTATTAATGAGAAACAAGCATGCGGTCCGCCTGATGGTAATCAGACACCGCAACTTAAGAACACGTGATTTACTTGAATAATAATCATTTCATAATTTAATAAGATGCTTTACAAATTATTAAAAGAGCACCAATCATCATCATCATTCATCATGATAAGAGAACCTAAAAGTACATTGAAACGAATAAAACAAAAACCAATGTATTTACAAGTAATGAAGTCGAAACACCTGTGTACATAAGCAACAGAAATGATTATATTTAATATATATTAAATATTATACATTAACGTTGACCTCAACTTTCAAGGGACTAAACATTATCTAACTGATATTATAAATGTGAAAGTGTGGATGGATGAATGCATGGACGTTTGTAACTCATTCACTGAACAGATTTTGGTAAAATTTGTTACACACATAGCTTATAACCTGGATACATATAGGATACTTTTTATCCCGGAAAAATTTTAGGTTCCCGTGGGATCATCATAAAACTACATAACGCGAGTGGAGCTTCAGGCCGCTAGTTAATTATATTGAGAGTCTTTGTTCCAAATTGTTTATACATGATGGAAAAGAATGAAATGTGCCAGAGGAAAACGATTTGGTTTTAAAACTTTATTTTAGATATTTGGAAAATTAATTTACATTTCCATATATCAAAATGGGATTTTAAATAAATAAATAAATAAATAAACGCTACACACTCAACTGCCCCCATTAGGATAGTGATATCCTGTGTCGGGGGTCCGGATTTTTTTTTTTTTTTTTTTATGTTAGAAGTTGGCAAACAAGCATACGGCCCACCTGATAAGTGATGGTAAGTGGCTGCCGCAGCCTATGAACGCTTGCAGCACCATTAGTAGGTGCCACTCACGCGTTGCCAACCTCGAGATATTAGTTCTTAAATCTCGTTCGCCCAGTAATTTCACTAGCGTACAATGCCCTTCAAACTGGAACACAGTAGTGCCTAAGCACTACTATTTGGCGGCAGAATATTGGAGACTGCGGTGGTACCTACCTAGCCGGCCTCTTGCAACAAAGACCTACCACCAGTGTGACTGATTGCACTGGTGGAATAATCTCTGTTGTGACAGAGGTTATCCCAACAGCGGGCGATGGGGTCGTCACATCCCGACGCCTTTAAAACAATATTCACAATGACATGCTTACATGGTCAATACAAACATATTATGCTCCGAGCAGGAATCGAACCCGCGACCTGTGGCGTTTAAGGTAGGTTCGCTACCGCTGCGCCACAACGTCGTAAAAAAATTAGAGGAGAAAAGGGACGTTTAGCAATTGTGATGTATGATGGTGTGCAAATGTGACGCAATTTTTATTATGTCACAAGTTGGCAAACAAGCATACGGATCATGCGCATACGGCTCATACGTTATGAGCGCTTGCAACGCCATACGTAGGTGTCACTCACAAGTTGCCAACCTCGAGATATTGGTTCTTAAATCTCCTTTGCTCAGTCATTTTACTAGCCTACAGTGCCCTTCAAACCAAAACACAATAATGCCAAAGACACTACTGCTTTGCGGTAGAGTATTTGACACTGCAGTAGGTCCTACCTAACTAGCCTCTTGCAAAAAAAGTCCTACCACCAGTGTGACTGATTGCACTGGTGGAATAATCACGTCCCGACACCTTTAACAAAATATAACACATCAAATGAATATTTCTAAACGGACTCATTTTTAATTGGTGCAAATATTGCTCCAGCGGCTTAAGTGTTTTTAAAACAGTACAATTACAGGATAAAATGATAAAAGCTTTTAGATTTGTTCTTTAAACAAGCACTAAATTCTTATATCACACATATATATATTTACCTACGCTTTGTTTGAATTATTCGTGCTAAAGTTAACAATAATTAATAATAAACGCCATACACTCAACGGCCCCCATTAGGACAGTTATATCCAGTGTCGGGGGTTCGGAAACTTAAGTCAGGTTCACTACCGCTGGGCCACAACGTCGTCTTAAGAACATAAACAATAATTATAAATACAATGAAATACAAATCGCTTCTAAATTATATAAATATTTCTTATATATTTAGGTTTTGTGTAAGTTTTTTTAAATCTGAAACGCTTGTACTGTTAATGCGCCATATTTTTTATAAAATGTCCAAGCTATTCCTGAGATCGTGCACTATAATTCTGTAGCTCAAACAACGTCAATCAAACTATATTTATTCTATTTGTTTACAAAGAGAATATAACAATTAGGTATTCATATCGCAAACGAACTTTGCACGTGGAACTGATAATATATAAATAAGATATTATGTATATCGTATTTGTGTCATAATAGATTATGTTATTTAACAGCGATAGATAGAATACATTTGCAAAAATTTTAATACAATAAATAATATAGCGTCAGTTGTGTAATTATTTAATAAAATATTTTAATAAATGAAACAATAATACAATAGAATTTTAAACACAGTATATATAATATTTTTTTCAATTTGACTAGTTCGTCTATTTTAACAAAATATAGCTTACATTTTGAGGGAATACGGCAACATAATATCTTATGGGCTACTAAACTATGCAAAAAATTCATGGAGGCTGGAATGGAGTTATGATTTCTAGCTAAACGTCCGCAGCAGCAGAGGCAAATGCAATGATTTGTTATATATTATGTCAATAAGTTTGCACGCAAGCATACGACCCACCTAACGGTAAGTGGTTGTCGTACCCTACGAACGCTTACAACAGCATACATTTGTCGTAGATATCACTCGCACGTCGCCAACCTCAAAATATTGGTTCTGAAATCTCCTTTGCCCAGTAATTTCACTAGCTGCAGTGTCCTTTAAAAATTTTACTGGGGGTAGTCCCCAGTAAAATAACTCTAATTTCTTTTTTCTCGCATCAACCTATTCTAGTTTATAGTCGCTCTGCTCTGACAAACTTTGAATCCATTTCACCCCTTTATTTTGATTTCTATATCTTAGATTGTTCACCGAATAACAAATATGACGGACTTCCATACAAACTGTCTACCCATCTTTTCTCCCCTTAAGGGCTGAATTTCGAAAAATTTCGAAAAATTTAAAATAAGACCTGTGAAAAACCTCTAGGTCTAAGGGTTTAGGCTGGGCGTTTATAAGTCAGATCTTCTCCTTTTATATACATATACATAGATAAGAATCTCTTGTCACTCACAAAATTTAGGTTTATAGTTATAGACAAGTCAATGACCCACAATCAAACACGTCTCGAGTTCTGATTAACTAATTGAAGTTAACTAACGATAAACTATACAAATAAATGATCTCTTGACATTCTAAAGCACTCGTACTGTTTAACGTCTGCGTCTAGCTCACTTATCGATAAATATCGATTGAATATTTGCTTTTACCGTGATATGCAACATTGTGAGGTTTTTAAATATAATCTTAAAGAGGTGGTTTAATATCTTTTTCTTAATGTTACTAAGTTGGCTAAACATAGAGCTCATCTGATGGTAAGAGGTTGTCGTGGCCTATGACCGCTTGCAACACCATTTATAGGCGTTGCCAACTTCGAGATATTAGTTTATTATATCTATATCTATACCAATATTATAAAGCCGAAGAGTTTGTTTGTTATTGCATTTGATAGTAAATTTCTTATGGAAGGCTATAGGCTATATAACATCATGATGCGATACATAGAAGTCGTGCTATAAGTAAGAAAACGTGGGCGGGCGATGCGATATGGTGAGTTGGTGGCAACAGCAAAACTGTAATAAAACGAAAGATTGTTTATTTGTTTAATTAAACAATAACTATGTAAACCACGTGAGTGAAGCCGCGGGCACAACTAGTTTATATAAGAGACTTCAAAGAGTATAACGTAATTTATAACGATAATTTTTTTTTTGTTTTGTTTCTTACCGATATTATAAATGCTACACAGTCAACGGCCATTAGGTAGTTATACCCTGTGTCGATTGTGCTTGTTTCTGCGTGTGTAGTAGCCACAAGTCCCACTGTTGAGTAACTATGTTTTTAAAAGTATATTTATCTAAAATAAATATCTTGGAAAGTTAGGTTTTCACAAATTATTTTAAGTTTTTTCATGAAAAGATCACCTAAGGTCATATATGTATTTTTATTAAAAAGACTATTTGGAAATAGACACGTGGGTGCTTTGCTCTAGCATTTTAAAGCATTTGCAGCAACAAGTGGAGTCGACATGAGATACAGTAATACTACTTACGGTACCCCGTTTTACACCAATCCGTATTTTCACGTCAAGAAATTTAACAAACTAATTCTTAGGAGACGAAATACTTTTTATAATTTCAAAACCAATTTACCGAAAGTGTTTTTCAAAAGAGCACACTGAGCCATAAATGGCTTGCTGATTATGTGTCTATTGATATTTAATCTTAAGATTAACGGAGGTTGAAAAGCTAAATAGCAATGAGTGCAACAATTAATAGAATTTAGAAAAAATTAAAATTTAGAAAAAAAAAATATATATATATATATATATATATTGAAAAAAAAAAATACCGAGTTTGTTTCGCCGGATCTTCTTAGGATGAGGTTTAATCTTGGAGCTGATAGTAGAATCTGACGTTCGACTAATAAGTGTAATGCTTTTACATTGAATAAAAATATTAGATTTTGATTTTGAATAGGTAGCAGATGGAATTTTAAATTGCCGTCTTTCTACACTCGCTATCTAAGTTTCTTTATAAGCAAACGGACAGTACTTTATAGTTGCATTAAGTCACAAAGCACATATATAATTATCAACGAGACACGTTTATCAATCACTCACTCATTGTTCAAACAGGCACCCATGCCGATATATAGAAGATACACAGCTCACAAGCAGTTATGAATAAAATATGGATCCCCAAGAATTAGTGCCTTTAGAATGTGAGTAAATTATTTTTATTTTAAAAAATAGGGTCTAATTTCTTAAGCCCTTCCCAAAAAGAGGGGTATTATTTAGACGCAAATAAGCAATACCATGTCAACTCACAAAATTGAAAAAACTAAAGTATATATGCAGAAGTGTTGGTAAATGGCTGAAGAACAATTTTCTTTAATATTTGTACGGTTTAAAGCTTTAAAGCTTCTTAAAAGCCATTTTTAATCATGCAATTTATGTATTATGTTATACGTTTTGGGTTATATTATATACGAAATATGCAATTTGTATACTTATTTTTTGTGAAAATAACTAAAATAACTTACATTAATCTTATATTGCCAAAAACTTCATATAACGGATACATAAAAAAAATTCATATAAAGCAAAGTTGTTCAAAATTTTCAAACGCGTTTTTCTCGAAATGACTTTCGTATGGGTTGACATGGTATTGCTTATTTGCGTCCATTTATTAAACATGAGTTTGTGTGGTATCGTTGTTACTAAAGTCCTGAACTGATTTTTGACGTTTGTTAGAGATGTCTTGATCGAGTGTTCGGAGCTATGATATGACTATGAACCCACTTAAAGACTTTATTTTTATAGTAATTTTCTACTTGCCAATGGATCTTAGGAGTTTTTAATTTCATTTTTATTTCCATTCATTGTAATTTTTTTAAGAATTCTGACAAGATAATATAACACCGCAGGCTGTTGTCCAAAACGAAATTAATTGCAAATATTACAGTGTTACCTTAGGAAATAAACTTTCTAACAATTTTGCAACTACTAAGGATACCAGCCTTTTGAATGGATTTGAATGTAAGAGGATAAATTTTAAATTTTAAGTTGATAGGGACTATATTATATAATATAGTTGTGGCGTCGTGGGTAGCGAGTCTGCCTTTAGTCTCGACGGTTGCGGGTTCGATTCCCGCTCGAGCAGATGTTTGTTAAAATTTCTGTCTCAGTCTGGGCGTTTGTCCGTGTGGGTCTCCTCACCGTGCCTCGTAGAGCACGTTAAGCTGTCAAATCCGGATAAGAGTAATAAGCAGACCCTGGGTACATAAAAATACCGGGAATAATGCTAGGATTAAGAAGAGGGACTATATTATATAACTTAAAAGTGATCATTGTACTATCTTTGTTCATAGAAGAGATTATTTCGAAAGGATTTGCTTTATCATTTAAGAGTGAAGACCTTTTGAATATACATTTAAAATATAAGTATTGGTTTTTTTTTCAGCTGGACTCCCACGACCACGACCGACACGCCAGTTCAGTCAGCTAGCTTCACGATCGTGCTTTAAAGCACCTATAAGGATATGTCGCTTGCTAGCTCTTATGATTATACTTCCCTGTGTATTTATCTTCGTGCCATTATACATGAGGTAAGGATTACATAAGATGTATTAAATCTTTAAACTTCTTCTTATCAACTTCCGCTGGCGGTCTTTCCGGACTGATACGACTTGGGAACCTTCAAGAGAAGAGCGTATTCTTTCCTTAAAGGTCGGAAACGCACCTAGATGCAGTCTGGTGTTGCAGATGTTCATGGGCGGCGTTGATCGCTTAACATCAGTTGAGTCTCATGCTGCTCTTTCATAAAAAAAAACCCACCGATCGTTTATGGACAAGTGAACACACATTAGCGTTTTTAAACTAAAAATATATAACATTTTTGACGACCTCAGTGGCGCCGCCATAACGCACCCGATTTAAATACTAATATATAACAGGATATTACTATCCTAATGGCAGCCACCGAGTTATCTTCTTCCGGGTATTATTTTATTTACGGTGTAAAGTAACAATATCAGTAGGTATTGTTGCGTTACGTGCGATAAGTGAGAACCTCGGGGATCCATTCTCCATCCCCTCTTATTCTTTCCTTTTATCCCTTCTCTTACCTTACCTTCTATACCTTGGGTTGGGTGTCGGTGACTGCTACCATCAGGTGGGCCGTATGCTTGTTTGCCAACCGTCGTGATATAAAAAAAGATGATCGGTAATCACAACGGCGTAGACTTAGGCTGTCGCTGAATAAAACTATTTCTTTTCAGATATCGAGTATTCTCCGGTCAGATGTACCCAATGAGTATGACGGATATGAGACTCATAGACAGCAAGATATCGCCCACATGGTGTCAGGTATGTACACGCATCATGAGGAAAGTTTCATTTCCTGGAAGAAATTCTAAAACATGATGTAAACATATTCCTCATACTTCTACTTAACAGGAGGGAGTCCCTTGTCCAGTAATGTAAAATTAGTCGGCTGTTCATTTCTATTTTACTATGATGATAGCAACTAGCGTAACCATAAAACTAATGCTATGTAACAGTGTATTTTTGATGTGTCAATAAAGTTTTTATTATTATTATTAACACCTGCCTATGGCTACATTTCCACCAAGGATGTGCGACGACGCGGACGGAGGAATGTATTAAGAACCAATGGGATCACTCCATTAAATTAAATTATAACGTTATGTTATAAACAAGTCGAAACATTTTGACAAGTGCGCTGTTGTTTTTTTTTGACTGTGAAAAAATTACAGTCCTCGCGTGGGCTCCAAGTTGATTCCCTCTTTAGGACGCCATCTAACCACGGCTTAAGACGTTATTAGATGCGCTTTTATCTTAGGATTAAAATAGGCAATAAAAAAAATTGTGATTATAGGAAAGTGGCAATCAACTAGAATTCCTTAAAACAAATAGCTTCCAGTCCACCTTTATAAAAAGACTTCAAGATATTTATTAAATATGAAAAAAAATTAAACAATAAAAATAATTGTATTATAATAAATACTGTAGTTATTTTGAATTTTAAAATATTTTCAGAGTAAGCTGTTATCTATAAAGAATTTAGTTATTTTAATCCATCAAAACAGTTTCATAACAATTAATATTTATTTGATTTTAATGAGCGTGTCAGAAATATAATGATTTGTTTGCCTTTTTCAATCCCGACACGGTTAATGATTATAATATTTTAGATAGTGGATAATGTCCACTAATGACCAGTGTATGATTGTATGTACATGGCTAAATATCGTGATGGCGGTTAATTACTTGAGACCATAAACAAACACTATTTATATCCGTTTATTTATGAGGTAATTAAAAACACTAACTGGCCTAGTGATCGAAATTCGACCATAACCATATTAAAAAAGTTTCAATTTTTACACTAGCTCTCTTAGTTTCTAAAAAGAAAAAAGATGAACTTCAGAACTGAAAAGCAAGAATTAAAAGTTTTCTAATGCATGTACATTCATTCGGCTTTTGAAGCGCGTATGCCGAAATCAAGATATTATACGGGCAATAAATACTGGTATGAAACCACCCTAAGTCTAAGTTCATACAAGATATTCCCGGCGTCGGAATGTTACGACCCCATCGCCCTCTGTTGGGATAACCTCTGTCACAGCAGAAATTATTGCACTAGCGGAATCAGTCACACTAGTGGTAGGTCTTTTGTTGCAAGAGGCCGGCTAGGTAGGTACCACCGCAGTGTCAAATATTCTGCCGCCAAATAGTAGTGCTTAGGCATTACTGTGTTCCGGTTTGAAGGGCACTGTAGGCTAGTGAAATTACTGGGCAGAGGAGATTTAAGAACCAATATCTCGAGTTTGGAAACGCGTGAGTGGCACCTACTAATGGTGCTGCAAGCGCTACTACGGCAACCACTTACCATCAGGTTGGCCTTATGCTTGTTTGCCAACTTGTTACATATAAAAAAAGAATAGCTGCAGTTACCGCTAGTATAGCTTATACATACGTAGTTTGTACTTCCACGAGTCAGTCTTACGCTGACAATCCGTATCATAACTGCACTAATAACAATACAGCTCCATTATTTGAGTCGGTGTTATCACCTTGATAAGGTTTATCGGTCATAATATTACAGTTGTTAAGTAACTAGTAAATAGCGACTATTGTATTGAATAAGTCACTTTTGTTTCCTCTCAATTAGACTCTTCATTATCCTTCAATGAGCGCCTCATTGCCTTTCAATTTCTCAAAAGTAAGGCGTCCTAAGCACGTCCTGCAAGACCCTGACGATAGGATTACATTAGAAAATGCCCTTACACAGCACAGACACGCACACAACACCGTCCACGCCGGCGAGGACGAGGTCCTTTGTTTCGCACGTCGCGTCGCGCTCACATCGTCGGGTGAGTCTATCGTATAGAATGCGCTCGGAGCGCTGCCTCCATCTCCGATGACGTCCTTAGCCGTGGTTCGGCTTCGCAGGAGGCACCCTAAGAACGGAATCAAATTTGAGCCCCGTGAGGGCTGTCCCTTTATCACGGCTGAGTCTCAGTACTCGGCCCCCGCCCGGTGACGCTGTCAAGGCCAGTAGGGCCAACAGCAATACACATTCCAAAAAAAAAATTTCAATTTCTAAGAAGTTTCAATACAGTTTGTAATAAATATACTAGATTATTGGAACGAAGTTCCTTAACGCGTCTTACGGGTAGTGCGACTTAGTAGAAATCGTCACGTAACGAAATGCCGTATGCTATGTATGTATCGAGCCTAGTACAAGCGAATGAGCACACGCAGCCGGTACAACTCTCTCTCTCTCTCTCTCTCTCTCTCTCTCTCTCTCTGTACCTGTGTCTCTGTCTTTTTTATCATATAACCTATTGAAATATGTAGACTTCATTCGGAGTTCCCCGACCGCATATTTTTTTATTTAAAGGAGAGGTACAATAAATTGAAAGTTACAATGACAACATTTTCTTCATGAGCGATATCAACAAACTGAGATCAAAACAGCTTTTTTTAAATTGTGACTTTATATCACATCATCTTTTTGCAGATTAATTATTGTATGTATATATGTATTCATTGACGTCTTAAGAACATAAATCATAAAAATCCAAAACAGTCCGCTTGATGTAGATTTATAACAATATATCAAGCGAGCATAGTGGCGGACGAAGTACTAGTTTATTATAAGAAATCACAAAATTGTTTCATTTAAAAAAATATAAATTCTGCAACAGAGACAAGTGGTAAGGTCAAACGCGACATTCAACGCCTTCGTGGTCCCAGGTCCACCGGAGCTGACGGATGAACTGGTACCCGTGTCTATGACGAGAGAATTGGAGCTGGAAGACGATATGAAAGAGTACTGGGGATTTTATCTCCTTCAAGGATCGACTGTCACCGTCTCTTCTTGTGTGAGGTAAATGTAATGTCGAGTATTATAAGGCCTATCGACCCTTCTCGGAAAGTCTGGCATATTGATCCTGTCAGAAATGTCTAGTTCCTCTGAATAAGCACCAAATATGGAAGCAATGATAAGATTGCTCTCCAGGTTTTCTTTGCGAAAAAATAAAAAAGTTCCTATTATTTATTTTAACTTTTTTAATTACCTAAATGTTTACAATCATTAATTTCGTCTCTAATTCTACTATTTCTACTACAGTTAATTGTTCAGCCCTTCTTCTTCTGTGACTATTTTCACAATTAAATTAGAATAATAAAGTTATGGTTTTATTGTTATACCTCTGGCTCCCGTCGTCCCGTATAGTAGTTTTTATCTCTATAGGTTTTGAACACAATATTGTCGTGAAAAATCAAAATCCTGATGTTGTCAATAAAATGAAAAAAATAACCAAAAATCCAATAATATCTTGGCATCGTCCCACAGCGCAGATTATCCCGTTTGATTCTAAAGGATGAATTATCTTCTTCCTTCCAATATTAATCTTGTAACTAACAAGACTTTATTATTGCTTGAATCCAGATTTAGCAGGTTTATTTCGTATGAATCAATTGCTATCTAAGTGAAACTTAAAATATTTTTTAATCAAACGGTTTTAAGGTCTTAAGGCGTTTTGTGTCGTCTAATATACAGTCTGTTGTGTCCGTTTTAGTGAAGCTACCGCCAATTCAATAGGTAGTTTCTACAGAGAAGAATCTGAAAGAAACTCTACAGTTATCTCTTTAAATATAATCAATTACATACATATGTCAAACTTTACAATTAATTTATATCCTGCATGAAAGGTAACAAAATTTTCGGCGTTACAATAACTTGATGTAAGTTTCAGTAACTTTAATCAATTTTAATTATCAACAAGATGGCCGGGCGCATCCCTCATCATGATTAAAGGCTACAAGCACCTCCAAGAGTGCGCCTACATCGGTGATGATTCATCAGAAGAATTGGATGAACTCCTGGAGGCGCACAAACTCGGGCTGTTATCCAACACCTCGCTTTTGGAGAAGATAGATCAGCTAAAGAAGAAAGATGGAAAGGCTAATGACCCCGGTAAAGACGCAATCTTTAAGTGCTTTCGAATAAATAAAACCATAAGGCCCATCTGATGGTAAGCGATTGTCATAGCCTATGAGCGCTTGCAACGGTGTTTATTTGTAGATTTCTTTTACGCGGTGCCAGCCTCGAAGTTCTTAAATCTCATTTGCTCAATATTTTCACTAGGTACAGTGGCCTTCGTGGCTTGCAGTAGAAAATCTGTTATTGGGCTTATCTACCGAGCCGAGCTCTTGCAATAAAAGGCTTACCGCCATTAAAACCGGATTTGATGCGACTGCTAGAATTGTTACCGAAATGTATCCTGAGTGCTTTTTAAATAAAATATAACTTTTATAACAAATATTTACAGGTACAATGAAACGACAAAAGGTTGGAATTACATTCCACGATTCAACTCACAAAGGAACCGTCGCGTCATCTGCCAATGTACCATCTGTTGATGTTACTGATCATGACTCTAAGGTAAATATTTAAGAAATACCAAATGTAATAATAAAAAATCCGAATTATTATTTAGAAAAAGAGCAATATAAATAAATATACATTTTTATCTAATACAGCTATAGTAGTACATTAACTCAAAGTGAATTTCTCTGGAAGATTCTAGAGTTCTATATCTTCGTAAAAAATTCCTATTTTACTACTACAATATAATTTCCTAGTATAGATAAGAAAAAAAGTAATATGCCGAATTAGAATACTCAGTTACGTTCTGCGTTTGATGATGATAAAAAAAAATAGTATACCCATATTCTTCCCAGCACAAACGGGCCGGTTCTTTTACAGAAAATCGGCGTAAAGTAACAGTATCATTGATGCCGTGTTGCGTGCGATCAATGAGAAGTCCAATTTCCTACAATCATATTTTTTCTCTTCACATCCCTTCTCTCCTATCCTTAGGGTTGGTAACGCGCATGTGATGCTTCAAGTATCGCAACTGTTCATGGGTCTCGGTGACTGCTTGCCATCGGGTGGACCGAATGCTTGTGCGAACCCTCATGAACATAATCTTTTTTTTCAACAGGAACTCCGTGATATTCTCGAAAGGTTGCACGCAATCCGTCAGGCAGCTAAAACAGAAAAATTCAAGCACTATATTCCACCATCTCACCTCCTATCTCTTCCAGCTCTACATCGTCATCGAGACACCAACGTTGATAGAGACGAGCGACAGTGGCTCTCTTTCACAGGTAATATTCTACCAAGTATATTTTTAACGGTGGTAGGGCTTATATACCCGCTTAGCTATTACCTTACGTTGGTGAAAAACGCGCGAAAAAATTGGTCGGCCGCGTTTCGAGGTCAACCAACATATAACTAGTTGCATCTTAAAAGGTTTGCAACGCTCCTACATGCCCTCCTCTGTTGTTGCAATGTTCATGGGTAGTGGTAATCGCTTAGCATAAGATAAGCCTACCGGTCGTTTGCCGAAGGGGCATATATAGAAAAAAATACTTTTTTATAGTAGAAAAAGGTTTTTTTTTCTATATTTAGACGACAACTACATTTCTGAAACGATTTTTAAACAAGTTTTCTGTGAGTTACGAGTATAAGATGTATGATTACTAGCCTACATAACATTATTCGAAAATGAACTGAAATTTGGAGAAATCTATAGACAATTTGAATCAAATTTTTAAATAATAGTTCCAGAATCTAGAATGTTCTTCTTGCATATTCAAACAATTAAATTTTCATTTCCAACTGAACAAATGAAATTCTCGAAGTATTTGTTTTATTGTCTATGTCAGTTATAAATTTACAAAAATAATAATGTTATTAGATATATCTTAATTGGTATAATAATATTTTATCAATATTTATAGAGACTTATAAATGTGAAAGAATCACACTCAAATATTTACAGTATGATAAATTGATACATTTATTATCGTAATATATTACTTTATGATAATGTCTATTGCAATTGTTAACAATACCTTTAATCTTATAATTGTGGTAGCAACCAAAAATACGGCCCGTCTGATGGTAATCGGTCATTGTATCTTATTAAGCACTTTCGATACTAATACGTTAATAATAATAAAAGTAACCTGCACTTCCTTCAAGTGTTCGTTCACTACTTTATGAAAAGTAGAGCCAGTCCTTCCAGCTCAAATGATAAGAAAATATTTGTGCGATGAGTGTTAGCGTGGAAGGCCCACTCTCCCACGCTCTCTGTTACCTTACATTCTTTAATTAACATGCATAACAATTAATCTTAGTGTGTAAATTACGATTAAATTATTTTCTAATTACCAACGCCTACTACCACTGTACGTTGGTGAAAAACTCGTGACGCGAGTGCTTTCTGGCCGCGTTACATGGTCAGCCAGCCTAAAACCATCAGCTGGTTATATCTTGCGGCAACCTTCACCTTCTGCAATGGTATTAGCGGCATTCGAGCTTACTTACCATCAGATGACATAAAGTCTTCTGACTCGCAGGCTAAATAATCAAATGTTTATACATTGTCTGTCATGTAATTATTGACTTTTGATGAACAACTCTTAGTGTGATAGCTTTAGTTTTCCATTGACGCAGATGTCAATATTAAAGTCATATTGTTCTAAATACGCTGCTAGACTCCTGTTTATGTGTACCTTCATTATAATTTAGTCAAATTTTAGATAAAGTCAAATCTATAAGTCAATCATGTTGCATTTATAACAATGATAATCGTTACTATTGCAGATATCGATGAAAATATGCGTGGCCAAGAAACCTCTCAGACAACAGACAAACAGACAATGGTGCCCACATCGATATCAAATGAGCGCATCGAACCGAATAACACTACTATAAATAAAGATACTGATAATATCAATGATAATAATCTGAAATTTGATAACAAAACTGATAAGAATACAATAGAAAATGATGTTAAGGATTATAATAATACAAGAAATATTACAACTGATCAAGAAGTGGTGAGTAAATACGAACTCTTTCTTATACAAACCCACGTATGCATATTGCTTACAACTTCACAAACACACACCGCATATCACTTGAGGTTGACGCGACGAAAACTCCTAGTCAACCTTAGTGAAATTTGTGAGGTATTAAAACTTGTAATAAAGTTGCATAATACGAGTATGCCTGTAGGCTATTGCTAATTCTAAAATGTAAGAAAACGTCTTTGCCAAAGAAATTTGATATACTTGTAAAGTTTGTGTCAATTTTTTTTTTACTATTATTCTATACCATCCTATATGTCCAGCCTTTGGTCCTCAAAGGTATTTACATGAAGTGAAAGCGGGCTGTTAAGGTCAGGTGACCACCTTTGAAATCTTTTTTGTAACTAAGTTAAATATATTTTAGTTCATTTTTGTTAGAAAATATGAAAATACATATAATTAGATTAGATTTATCTGAGCCAAATGATTAAACTTAAAAATTTATCGTACAAAAATCATCATATCAATATCGTTTCATATAATCAACTAATTAAGAAGGGTGAAGAGTAATACATAATCAGAAAAATAAGCCAAATGGCTATATAAGAAGTAGCGGCTAAAAGCTAGATTATCATTATATTACCTAACAGTAGACAAATTGACATTCGCCGATTGATAAGAAAGACAATAAATAATTTTCTGTGGAAAATTTCTCCAGTTGTTTCTTATCAATGTTATCAAAACGCGTTGAATAAAAGTAAAGTAAAATTCACATCGATATTGAAAATATGGCCAATAATTTTAGATTAGAACCAAAAGTTTCTGCTGTAAAGAATTAGGGTATAAAAATTGTAGGTAAGAATTTAAGGAACTTAAAAATATACTTGAATTCTACGATTTGGATATATTATATTATTTTATTTCGTTTAATAAAAAAACATTTAATAAAATTTTATTTCCAGAAAAATGAAGAACCAACTTCGAAGGAGGTGTTCGAAGACGTGTTAAAGCAGTTACAATCATTAGGGGCAAAAGGGAAGAGGGTTTTGGTACGGCTTCATGAAAGAATGGGGATAAAAGAAAATAATAAGGTAAAAGATAATAAAGATAGATTACACTATGCTGTGATAGTATAAATATAGATTCAGATGTTCCTTAATTAGTCTGTTTAAAAATTACTTAATCTGTTTTAAAATTACTTAAAAATTTAATGCACTAATGCTTCTTATTCTTACATAACACGTGAAATAAAAAAAACTCAGTTAACAGATCATCCCGCAAATGTGATCAGCAGCGACGAAGAACTCGATCATCTTCGTAAAATTCTGGTTGAAGCCATTGACGAAGAGAAGACGAGATCACAAAGACAACGTGAGTTGAAACAAAAGTATTAATCAGTAAGTTAAATATGTCAAAATCAATTTTTTAATTTGTCTGGTCTTTTCTTATTACTAAGACTGTTATACGATTTTGTCATACAAGACGCCGCCAGGGTGTAGAGTTTACCTCTAACTCCGATGATGACCTACGTTGTGGTTCAATTCAGTCCTACATACAAACTCTCAAGGTCTTAATATGGTTGCGAATAGTGCGGTTTCGTAGAAATGTTCTACCGCAAATGCTCTAACCTGAGGTATGACTTTCCCGCCAAGGTTTTATCAACAAAGAGTCCGTTTGAGGAGAATTTGAGATTCCCAAAAATAAGGGTCAAAATGGGGTCAACATATGATACTCTTATTGTAAATTTCTAAAGGCTGCAATAACCACTTAACATCAGACGGGCCCTATGGAACATAATCAAAATGTACATAACATCATACAATGACAGTGCATCTAAGGAATATTCTCAAGGACCACATGTATGAATTTGGAGACAATAGCTTAGAAGTAAAAAATAATACTTAAAATATGAATGTTTTTGACAGAAAAGCGTCGTGACGCAAGAGAAGATGCTAGAAGCAAGAGAGAGTTGATGCTCGGACAGATAGAACTTCAGAAAGAGTTTAATGAAGATGACGAAGCTAGAGACTACGCAGCTGAAGAGGTAAATTAAAACGATATAATAATAGAGGTGATAGATAATACAAATTGATAAGTGGCTTCTTTCATAACGACAATAATTCAATTGCTTCAGCCAAAAGTATACAACAACTGCTTGGATACGGTTTGATTGAAACTAATTGACTAATCAGCTTTTATATCTTGATAAGTTTCATCACAAAGCAAACCATATCTAAGACAGACAGCGATGCTAAAAATATTTACGTAATCTATAACGCATTATGGCATAATCTTATCTTTACCTCGCAGTAAGTACTTGAAATATAAAAGCAGTCAAAAATATTACAAGAATGATAAACCAATCATTACACAATGCAACAGTAGCTTAACAAGATAATGGACGTCGATTAGTATGTAGGACTGCATCTAAATGAAACCTTTTTTTATGTTATAAGTTAACAAACAAGCACACGGCCCACCTGATGGTAAGTGGTTGCCGTAGCCTATGAGCGCTTGCAGCAACATTAGTAGGTGTCACTCCCGCGTTGCCAATCTCGAGATATTGGTTCTTAAATCTCCTCTGCCTAGTAATTTCACTAAACTACAGTGCCTTTCAAACCGGAAAATAGTAATGCCTAAGCACTACTCTTTGGCAGCAGAATATTTGACACTGCAGTGGTACCTACCTAGCCAGCCTCTTGCAAGAAAAGACCTACCTCATTGCACTAGTGGAATAATCTCTGCTGTGACAGAGACTACATCTACAACTAATAAAATTTATATGAGACCACCTCAGAAGAAGACCCTAACCAACGGATCGCAAAATTATGGCGTAACAAACATTTAAAATAATGCTTGCCACCTATGTGATGAAATAATGAATCATTAAATTTATTTTTTGCAAAGTAACTTATACCCTTGAGTCCAGAATTATAGCAGTGACATAAATACATAATAATTTCAATTCGATATTCATAACGGCGTCGGGATGTGACGACCCCATCGCCCGCTGTTGGGATAACCTCTGTCACAGCAGAGATTATTCCACCAGTGCAATCAGTCACACTGGTGGTAGGTCTTTTGTTGCAAGAGGCCGGTTAGGTAGGTACCACCACAGTGTCCAATATTCTGCCGCCAAATAGTAGTGCTTAGGCATTACTGTGTTCCGGTTTGAAGGGCACTGTACGCTGATGAAATTACTGGGCAGAGGAGATTTAAGAACTAATATCTCGAGGTTGGCAACGCGTGACTGGCGCCTACTAATGGTGCTGCAAGCGCTCATAGGCTACGGCAACCACTTACCATCAGGTGGGCCGTATGCTTGTTTGCCATCTTGTAACATAAAAAAAATTTTTAAAAAATACCGAAACCTGTTTTATTTAATTTTATTTATTAAACAAATTCCAGGGTCTCGAACCAGATGGCTACGCAGAGCATCACGAACAGATAAACGAAACTACAGCTTTCGATATGTCCAATTCCGAGTTTTGGTCATCGTTCTCCAGCAGTGAGGAAGCGTTGCTAGAATGCGCTGGACTTATATTGAATCTGCCGCTAACTCCTCACCCGTCATGTCAGCCTGGTACACCCCAGCACGAATCGGCATCAGCGTCTCGAGCTAATGCTTTGACTTATAGGTCTGTTTTATTTCGATATACTGGTGGTATAAGCTAGTACTAAAACAGTAGTGTGTATTAGACATTACCGTGTTTCGGTTTGAAGGATACTGTAGCTAGTGAAATTACTTGGCGAAGGAGATTTAAAAACCAATATCTCGAGGTTGGCAACGAGTGAGTGGCACCTACTAATAAATGGTGTTGCAACTTTGTCACATAAAAATATATCTCTTAACGATGATGGAGGATGAACGACATTTTTGTATTAATTCTATAAGATTCACGTCTGCGACTTCAAATTCAGAAATACAGACGTAGTAATAGCTTGTACTATTATTTATATTGAGCGTTTAAGCCCAACTGCGTCAGAAAGGTATGGTTCTTTTGATGTTTGGAAACGCTGGAAACCTAAATTCTCACCTTTTCCCTTCTCTTTCGCTACCCAATATGGAAAACCTTAACCAACCTATCTTTTGTGGGTTGGGAACACCCAGTGAGATTTTTTGCAAGCCTCCATAGACTACAGTGACCGCTTGCTTTTAAAAAAAAAACTCAAATTATATCTTTACTTCAATTATTTCAGAGTCCCAGCTAATGGTTACTACTTTTTCGTATTCAATTCAGAAAACGAAGTCCAAACGAATTTCATTAAAGCTCGTTTTGACCTGCAGAAGACTAGGTATGACGTGGCGCGTACAGCTCTGAGGGAATGCCGGAACAGCACCGAGAGATGCGATTTATCTCTTGATATATTCTCAAGTCAAAAGGTAAATATAATTTTCCATATATATGATACTGACCGATGTTTTAGTATAACTTTTTCAATATAAATTGAACCATGCGCAGTAACACAATTTTTGGGTCTGAACCGTATGAAGGCGGCCGCGTAACTATAGCAACGCGACGACGCTCGACCCGATTAGTACATTCGCTCACGGTTGTTTTAGTTCTTTAATTATTTTTGTCAGGTGTGTAAACCTTAAATTTTATTTCAAAATAAGGTGTCATCCCAATAAATGACAGTGATTAAGTGATTAAAAATTTACATTAACTATTTTTTTTATATACCCTTTTCTATACTTTTTATTTGTTTTATTCTATTTAAGTAATTAATAACTATAATAAATAAATAGTTAATTGACTTTAGAAGAAACAATATCTATATTATATACTTAATTCCGTTTTCACACTTTATAAAAAATCTATTCAAATAAGACGAAATCAATATTTGTGTCTAACATTTTTGTCCATGATTGTACCTGCGCAGAAGCGACCGCTTTGGTTCATTTTAAATTGAAATAACTAAATGAAAGTGAAACACTATATCTAAGAATCAACCGGCTGCGCACTCACTTGCTTATGTGTTCATTTGCTTGTAGTAGGCACGATGCACACACACATACACAGCATACGGCACTTCATTACGTAATGATTTCTACTAAATCGCACTACACGTAAGCCATGTTAAGAAACTTCTTTCCTATAAGCTATATGTGTACTAAATTTCACCCAAATCTGTTCAACCGTTGCGTGATTGAGTAATAAACATACAAACTTCTACATTCATTATAAAATATTAAACTGATAAGAAATTAACTTAATACCTACGCTTTCCTTTATATACAAAATTGTTGCATTTCAATATTCTTAAGACATTCGGAAGGAACTAGTACCTATAGCACAGGCTCGGCCTAGTTTAGGTACTAGTGCATTGTATACTTCTAAAAATATATGATAATATTATAATACTTACTCTTGAAATTGTAAAATAATTTTAGTTCTCAGTTTTAGTGGTTAATTTTACTTGCCGCTTGCTATGGGTCTACCACATACGCTATAACGACCCGTATGACTCACTAATAAACACTCCTTTTCCTATGATGTTGAGGCGTTGTAGTATCTAGTTGATGCCGAGGGTAGCAAGCAAAAAATTTTGTTTAATTTCTAATATTATCACTGTTTGTATTAACCACACTACATACCCTTTAATAATGTTTAACGTAGGTATACAAATTGTATTGTATTATATTAGTAAGATTACATTATAAATCGTTATTCAAGCGGGTGAAGCTACGGGCAGAAGCTAGTATTTAATAAATCGTTTCTATTCTTTATTTCAGGTCGTCTTAGAGCTACCTCTGCGTAACAACGACTCACTCTGGAACGAACAATTCGTGATAATATCCGAGTGCGAACCTAGGACGTCCGTGTATCTAGCATGTGTAATTGCTGTACCAATACTTATATTGGTGTTTGCCTTCCAATGACGGTATAATTCTAGAGACTTCTAGAATATGCTAGAATGTTCGAGACGTTTCGTCATAGATATCGTGGATGGTATGATTTTGGTTAGAACTACGTGTAATAATTTGATTTGATATGATTGGACTGACTTCGTTCCGTTGTGTTGGTGTTGAATTTACGAAGGAGCACCATCGAGTCTTTGACATTTTGTCGGTATGGAAGGACCTGTCCATAGTATTAAGTCTGTGGTTCAGCAGGGCTGGATTTAGGGGTCTGAAGGGCCTCAAGGCAGCAAAATAGTGGAAGCCTCTTGGTCAAAAATTATTTTCCAAATAAAATGAACAATTTTTTTCAGTCGAGTTTTTCAATCAATAATTTATTGTGCAACCAAGTAGATTATTTTAGTATTTCATAAAAATATAAACATAACCGGAAAATATCAAAGGAAAACAATATGTTTACTAGTGTTTACTATACGGACTTTGAAAGTATTTCTTCCGAAGTCTCCATTGTTGCCCCCCGTTTCTGTGGAGGCCTAGGGGCCGTCGCCCTTGTTGCACTCCTCTAAATTCGGCCGTGTGTGGATATACCTTTATGAATTATCATATTTTAAGTTGCTTTTTTCGAATTTAGTCATAAATTAATCAAAGACATTTTAAATATTTGTGATATTAATATATTATACTTTATTATTATTAATAATATATTATCGAAATATTTTTATGATAATTATAATAATTAAGAGAATGATAATTATAATTAATCATGATACAGAATATATTGTTATTGTAAGGATTTTTAACCGACTACGAAAAGGCAGGAGATTGTCAATTGGGATTTTTATATTTTGTATCTATTTTCGAACATAATTTAGTCATTTATAGATTTTGAAAATTCTCTTTCTTTTGGACAGAGGTTTATTCCGAAATGGTCCCATTTAATTTTCATCAAAATTGATTCAGTAGTTTAGTTTTTAAGTCAAAAGAAACTTTACTAAATAAATCTTTTTAAATGGCGATCATAAGACGAGAATTTAGAATGAAACAAGTACGCGTCTCGCTCAAGGATATTTCGTTACACGAGAGAGAAAGAGTGAGAGAGAGATACAACGTAGATGTAAAATACATGTATATTGAAGATGTATCTAGGAAGTTCCACTTCTAGCCGTTATTATTACTGTTACTATTACTGTTCATGAGGTACAGCAAAAATCATCAAAAATATCAAGTTTCTTATATTGGAAATTTTAAATTTTATTTGAATTTTTTAAATTGGTTGTTATAGCGGTAAAACAAAAACACATTCTATGAACATTCAACTCTCTACTTATTACGGTTCGTGAGATACAGCCAGTACGAGGAGACAGCTTAGTAAAAATGTTTTCGTTCACACTGTTTTGGTACGAAAACCTAAATATATATAAGGTGAAAAGGCATGTGGCCCACTTGATCAAAAAAAAAATTTTTGAAATATCCAAAAGTTTGACTCGTGAAGGATTTGAACCTTCGCCCTCCGATGGTCAAGAATTGAAATATATCGGCGCTCTAACCTACTGAGCTAACGAGTCTTATATGCTCATGCCAAAAATTTGTATAAATATCCAATGTATTGTATTTATAAAGATGATGTCATATAACACGAATACAGATTTGCATGAAATAATACTCAAAAGTAAACTCTATTTTGCATGATTCATGATTGTTTTTGGATAATTATAAAACCAGTCAAGTGTGTGGTGGATCGTGCACAGTGGAAACTAAAGGGGTTCCGCAGGTTAATGATAAAGAATCTTTCAGTCTTTAAATATTAACGAATAAAAATTAAAACTTCTTTACAAAAAAAAAACAATCGTTTCCCGTCGTAATAGGTACGTAGGATTTCTTTTCAACCTTAACTGCTAACCTTGACTTTTGTATATTCTATTATTGCACTAAGTACAAATTTCTGTAGGGGTTCATAGAATACAATCATATTAAATCGACGCTCCCCACGTATATAAAGACATGACGACATGAGACATATATATATAAAAAAATGACATCACTTTACTAAAATGTTATTTCGGCTCGGTATCGCTGTTCGGCTTTTTTTTTCGGAATGTGTATTGCGTCACGAGAGCGGGGGCAAGTACAGAGACTCGGCCTTTTAAAAGGGGCAGTCCTCACGGGGGCTCAAATTTGATTTCATCCTTAGGTTGCCTCCTGCGAAGCCGAACCAAGGCTAATGACGTCATCGGAGATGGGCTGTTCTGCTTTTGTTTGGTTCTCTTGAGAAATTGCCTATGCATTGCATAGGCGCATTGCCTATGCAATGCATAGGCAATGCGCTTTCTCAAGAGAACCAAACATAAATAGTCTTCCCGCGCTTTCTTAATTTTGTGATTGGCTTAATAGGGTTGTTTAGATATGTTAAATAGCTTATAGCCTTCCTCAGGATAGGATCTATCACATGCAAAATAAAAATTAAATCAGTATCAATAATTAGGCACGTTAAACCAATAAATAAATATTGGATTTTGAATTTATTTAGATACATATTTATTATTGTATCCTTAGTTATGTACCATTATATTATATCATTGTTATAAAGCTAAGTGGATTGTTTACCCTTATATGTTTGTTTATAAAGAATAAATGTAAATAAATAAAAGTAAATAAGAAAATACATATCGAAATATTTTTATATCATATACATTTTTATATAACATCATCGGAGGCTCACATTGTGATACTAGTTGTTAAGATAAAATTTATTAATGGTTATAAATAAAAGATTAAAAATACTTAAAAGATATTTTATTTAAACCTTAATAAATACTTGGTTCACTATATATACCACCAAATAATATAATATCAGTTTTTCTATCAACAATAAGGTATGCAAACGGTTTATCGATTTTAAACTCTTCATTTTCGTTACCAGAAATCAAAAACTCAGCAATGGATGCTGTTGCACCTTTTTCTGTTATTTCTATATCAGCTACTTGCTCCATTAATGATATATAGATTTTATAATCACTAATACCTTTAAAATCAGCTAATTCTGGGTAGAATATTCTTTTAATACCCATATCGTAGACTAACTCTGGTATATTTTCTACATCAGTCTTTATATTTAATCTAGGTATTCTTACCGTTACTAATTTTGTACCTTCTACTTTAAAATAATGGAATATAGTTGTTAACCTTATATCTTTAATATGATACAATAAATTTTTGACACTACCTTTAGTAGGTACGATGAAGAGCATAGATATTCTATTGTTTGTATTAAATGGTAACTCTAGTACTTTTGCATTAATAAGGGGCACTTCAGTTAAATTGAAATAACCAGTTTGTGTCATCATCCTTACTTTACCAATTGGTATTTTCTCTTCTGAATAGAAAGGTTCTGTTGATGTATAGACAGGGTTAAACGAGGTCTTCCATTCACTTTTAAAATAGGCTGTTTCAGTCATCAATAGATCGGTCAAATTGAAATCATTAGCTTCTATTTCATCCGTTATAATACCGTCCATGTTCATTTGAATGGCTTCATTAGCTTTTTCGGCTGCTTCATGAGGCTTTTTGAAATTCAACGATAATATTTTTGTCTCATTCGATTTTTGTACTTCGTTTTTATAAGAATTCTTTACGTTAAGGAACTTGTCCACTATAATAACGTTCATTCTTTTTGTCATAAAATCTAATTCCTCATTCATGTAGTTTATCACTTCCCTATATTTTCTCCTAAAGCACAACATCCGATGGTATCTTGCTACTTCCCTAATTTCCTTCTCAGTTTTCCCTCTAGCACCTTCAGCGAGAGTCATGAGTTGCAACCATGTCGATAGTGGTGAAAATACAAAATGATATCCAGTTTGTTGAGCAACTCTATCGAGAAGCCTCACGGAAAAATCATACGTCGGTCGTCTAAACGTATTTATAGCACTTTCGTGATTACAATTATACTTTCCGCCGAAAACTGGACTTAACAATAACAATATAGTAGTAATCTTAAACATTGTCAATATTTTTGATAACTTCTTGCTAAAACAATATCACTCACGAGTGTAATTTAATAATCGCTTTATACTGGTGTTATGCCTACTATTCGCAATACATTAAGTACTTGAATTGATGACTTTATCATTATTTATAAAGACAACACAGCGATAAACTTGGGTCAATGAGTTTGGAATATAACGCGCGAGGACGTATCAAATTCAATGAAATTCCAGACTTTTCTATGTGTTAAAAATAGTTGTTATTGTGTAAGTCACAAGGTCTAATTTATTGATCATCATTGAAATATATTTTTCTTAGTAATGGATTGTACAAAGCTTGTTTTAAATAATGAGACCTTATTATTTAACTTTGTTGCTATTTAGGTTTCAATATTTTTATTCGCAATTCTGCCAAAAAGTAAGTATAGAATAGTTATGGAAATAATAAATATTATAGTTATTTTAAATAATGGAAACACAAATTTGAAGGAAAATTTAATATTATTTCATTAGTTACACAAAAACACGATATTAATTAACATTTTCCTTAATTTGTCGATAAAAATAAATTTTGCTCATTTTATTATACTGAAAATTCCCAATACTATAGAACTTTAACCTTAAAGATAAATAAGCGAACATTTTGATAACAACGACACAGTATATTTAATTGTTAGTCTCTAGAATTCCTACGTCGAACACGAACGAGATGAGAGGACACGTGCTACTTTTAATATGTACTTTAATACCATCTATCTTTGCAAAATGTGATGAAAAAGATGCTGAAGCCCGTTTTACAAGACCAGTGTATGAGTTCTCCGTAGATTTACTAGGCAGAGCTACACAAGAACTAGAAAATCATTTTGTAACTTCGACATTGTCAGCATGGACTTTACTGGCAACAACGTCACTTGGTGCAGCGGACACTACTTTGAAAGAAATGAAAAAGGTACTAGGATTACGTAGCCAAAAGTGTTACAATTATAAGTTCCTACAATTAGCGAACAGTATCGTGAGTAATAATTCTGACGTCGTCGTTGAGAGGAGCTCGTCTATATTCGCGGACGAGAGAATGGATTTATCAAATAACTTTAAGAAAAAAATAACAGAAATAGGTACGAGCAAAATCGAAAGTATGTCTTTTGATAATCCTGATGAAGCCGCACTAAAGATAAATGATTATACACGTCGTGCGACACACGACACTATAGATGAAATTGTGTCACCAGCGGACTTTGAAAACGCACTTGTTATAATGATAGATGCAGTATACTTCAAGGGTGGTTGGCAAAAACCATTCCCTTATTCCGAAACACGAATCAGACCCTTCTATAACGAATTAGGTGATCAGATCGGTGAGGTGAACCTCATGTCCCTACCGGACTCATCGTTTAACATGAGATATATAGGTCATTTAAAAGCAAATGTGTTAGAACTGCCATACGGTGAAGATAGTAGATATTCCATGTTGGTAATTCTACCAAAAGATGGGATACTACTGGATAGAGTGATACAAAATCTTAAGAAAGTCAGCTTAAAGACGATATTTAAAAAGTTCGAAGAATTTGGCGAGTTGTCCACCTCAGTTCAAATACCAAGATTCAAGATAACGACAGACCTTAGTAACTTGAAAGAATTACTTATGGATATGGGCTTGAAGACAATGTTCGACAGCTCCCAAGCAAGTTTCCCATTATTATCGGATAGTCCTTTATACGTTTCTAGTTTTATACAAATGTCTGACATAGAAGTCACCGAGGAAGGGACGGTCGCAAGTTCTGCCACAAAAGCGGAATTTAGCTTAAGAACAATACCAGACGAATTCATTGCCAATAAACCATTTGTATTTATGATCATTGATAAGAAAGTAATGGTGCCAATCTTTGCTGGTGCCTACTCTAAGCCGAGCGTGTATTAATGGTAATAAAAAATACTATCCCCTTATGAGTTATTTTAAACACAATCTGTACATTACTGTAACAAGTCAAAAACTAAATCACACCTCAATAAATTAATGAAACTAATATCTATAAATTAGTATTAAATATTATCTATAAAATATATAAATTAATAAAATTAATATTATCTATAAAATACTTATTTACTCTATATATGTAATATCAAAACATTCGAATAGCCCAAAGCCCGGGGAAATTCTTATTATACCTCCATTACTCGTGGACTTATTTCGTACACTTGTAATTATTTGTAAATATAGATTTGAATTGTAAATAAATACGTTGTAACATTGGTTGTAAATATTCACAATTCGCAATCAATTTTAAAAATAGCCGCGTTTCCCCAGGATCGTATTACAGATCCGATCCATATTAAAATGGGATCTTGGGAGTCAATCAAGCAATCAAAAAACATACAGTAGCATTGATAACCTACTTCTTTATGAAGTTGGTTAAAAATATTATGCACACATCCAAACAACGTACTTTTATACGTGACAAGTCAGAAATTCAGAATCCCGCCGGACGGACGAGCTCAAGGTCACGTGCTATTGCCGAATATCAATACTCAACTACGGTCATCTTTACCTAATTTTATCAGCTATATTTAGTTTAGATGACGTCTTTATTGTTTGAGTCGCGATATTAAGGTCAAAAGTTCAAAACTTTTGATTATAGTTATGGCATGGCAGCTGTTAGTTTTTTTATGATTTTATAGCAATTCGTCCTATTACGAGTTGGTAAATTATTCTTACATGTTCCGAATAATAAACAAATACGAAAAAGGGGTTTACACTTGCAAGGTGACATTTTATAATAACTAAATAAGTGTTCACGCTTTATTTTAACAACATAATGTAATTTGTAATATTATATTAGGTATATCTTTATTTATTTCACTACTTGCTAAAGTAAGTTGAAATGTAAATAATAATTGTAAACATCTTAAATGTTTTAACCACGGATATTAAAAAAATATAGATTGAGGATCTATGTTTTGAAATTGATAAAGATTGAAAGACATACTAGCGCCATCAGAAGTGTCTACAACTAAAAAAATATATTGCATATGAAGATAGGAGTAAGAATGAATAGGCTATAGGGCTGGGAAATTGGCCAATGACATTTTAAGGCATAATTTTTGAGAGGGCGCGACTGAGCGTACGTAAACAACAGCTGAGTGTATTTTATAGTTTAAAAAATAGACAAAGTTAACTTTTCGTTAAAAAAAACGGAATTAAAATACAATATAAGTAACCATACAGTGATAAAAGTTGCAGTTTATAATATGTGCTTAAAAACTCAGAAATCTTAAAATAGTGAAAATTAACGAACAAATTTTAAAAAGTGTATTACAAACCAAAATGCTTATCGCAAAAGCTGACAACCATAAGAAGAAGAAAAGCTGCGAAGAAACATCTTTATGTGTGAGAAGGTACAACTCATTAAGTAATTAATATTTAAATATCTAAATCTATAAACATCAAAAGTGAAAGTCATCCATATCAAATTTATTACTATAGCGCCATCTAGATATTGTTGGAAGAATCTCGAGCGATAGATTTAACAACGCAATGACAAAAGCACAAAAAACAACATGGAAGTGTCAGGCTTGCTATTGTAAAATTCCCAAAACTGGAAATTCCAACACTCCTATACGTCCACGAGAACAAGAAACCGTCCCATAGACATATTCCCCCAGGGAAATAAACAATGTTACATTGAGAAAAAGAACAATTAACACTTTCAATGAAACAGTAAACTCTGAAGATCTTAGTCAACTAGGCGACACAATCCATACTCAAGAAAAATCATCACTAATACTATCAGATTCACAAACAGAACTGACGCTAAATAATCTCAGCAACATGATTACACAACGACTACAAGAGAATAATAAGTCAATTATAACAGAACTAAAAAATATAATTTGTTCAGAAATATCTAAATTAAAAGAAGAAGTAGAACACAAAACAAATACATTGCAAAAACAAAATGAACACAGAATTAAAGAAATACAAAGTATAAACACTACAATAGAATACCTAAAAACCGAAAACGAAAAAATAAAAATGGAAATTAGCAATTTAAAAAATAAAATGGAAAAAACTTATAAAAATTACACTGAAAATAACTCGAAAAAGTTTGTGATCCACGGTTTTCCGGAACATTTTAGGGAATCGGACACTGAAATACATATCAGAATAATACAAAAGTTTCGTGAAATTATGCATGTTGACCTATTAGGCTACATAGAAGCGACAGAAAGAATAGGAAGAATAAATACGAAAAATATTAAAAACAGGCCTCTTGTGATTGAACTATTAAGCAAGAGGATGACAAAATATATCACAGACAACAGCTACTGCTTTCAGGGGAGTGGATTGTCCGTAACTGAATTTCTCGACGAGGAAACACGGAAAAAAAGACGCTTAATGAAAGAAGAAATGATGAAAGCACGAAATAAAGGTCTCTACGCGATAATCAGGAATAACCAGCTACTAATAGAAGGGAAGATAATAAACCTCTCAAATGAAACAATTCAAAGTACCCCAGAAAATAATTATGAACGGCAATCTGTACCTCGCAATAGCGATCAACACAAATATCACAAAGAAACTGATATTCAGTTATTTCGTAAACAAAGACCAACAATATAAAATCCTCTACCAGAATATACAAAGCATATACAACAAACAGCACATATTAGAGAGTTTTATAACAAAATCACCACAATACCAAGCCATATGTATATCAGAAACCTGGTTATCACAAGAGAAAAAAGAAATAATACAGTTTAATGGATATAAATTTGCAGCAGCGTACTGCCGGAAAAGCCGTATAGGTGGAGGAGTATGCATCCTACTACAAGAAGAAATTGAACATATAGAAAGAAATGATATAACTAACTTATCCATAGAGTATATTATAGAAGTATGTGCAACGGAAATACCTAAAGAAAATTTATTATTAATTATTATTTACTGGAATAGGAGAAGAAAATTTTTATAATCAATTAAAAATAATTTTTAAACTATATAAATAAGAAATATTCTAAATGCAATATAATTATAGGAGGTGATTTTAATATAAACATATTTAATAACACATCAAAACAAATAAGTTCCTAAATTTAATGCTTGAGTATAAATTAGTTCAACAGGTCAAAGACCCAACTCGGGTGACTCAAACCACCTCAGCCTGTCTTGACTTGATTTTCACAAATTTTAATAACAATAAATTGAATATAACAGTAAAGGAATTAGGTTTTTCAGACCACTGCGGTATAATTATAAACTTGGCTTCTGCAAACATATATGAACAAAATACTTGGTATGCTCAAAAGAGATTATACAACAATAGTAACATGCAATATTTCAAAACAACTATACAGGGTGTGAATTGGGAATCAATAATTAAATCAGATAATAATATAAACGAGAACTACTCCGCATTCAGTAAAATCTTAATAAAATCTCTTAATCAATGCATACCAAAAAGACAAATAAAAATAAAAACCAAATTTAAAAAATACTGGCTAACAAAGGGCATAAAACTTTCATGCACAAACAAACGACTATTAAAAATATTAGCACTTAAAACAAATAATCCAATAATCAAACGTCACTATAAAACTTACGAAAAGACATTAAAAAGAATAGTTGTATTAGCAAAAAAATTAAATTATATAAACAAAATAAAAAAATCTAATAACAAAGTCAAAACTATGTGGAACATTATAAATGAGCGCACTAATAAAAACCAAAAAGAAAAAAGCAATATAAATTTAAAAATTAATGAGATAAATATTTCGGATCCTAAACACATAGCAAATATTTTTAATAATTACTTTGCGTCGATCGGAGAAAAAAGGTCTGAATTAACAGAAAATGAGCCGCAGGACTTCCGTGTGCCTCACCCTATTGAAAATTCTTTATTCCTAAGTCCCGTCACCCCATATGAAATTAACAGAATAATTAAAAATCTAAAAAATAAAAAAAGTCATGGAATTGATGAATTGCCCTCCATTTTAATAAAACAATGCGCAAATGAATTAAGTTTACCTTATTCAATACTCATTAATCAATCCTTCACACAGGGCATCTTCCCAGAAAATTTGAAAACCGCTGTAATAAAACCCATACATAAGAAAAACCAAAAAACTGACCCTTGCAACTATCGCCCAATAGCTTTGCTACCTACCTCTTCAAAAATATTCGAAAAATGTATGAGCGAACGCGTTTACGCTTTTTGCGAAAAATATAAAATATTCGACGAATGCCAAAACGGGTTCCGAAAAAATCGATCAACAATATTAGCTATCTATAAATTTATACAACAAGCCCTAAATGTAATTAATACAAAAAAAATATGCCATCGGCATTTTACTTGACATGACAAAGGCATATGATAAAGTCCAATATAATATATTATTAGAAAAGTTACAGGAATAGGGATTCTGCGGTAAAGCTCTCGAATGGTTCACATCTTACTTAAAGATAGGAAACACCTAGTACAAATTGAGCATTTTGACTACACTACTAAAAAATACGATATATCAAATCCAACAGCATAACAATTAACGCCTCAATCCCCCAAGGTAGTGTTATTGGATGTCTTTTTTCTTTTCTTATTTATATTAATGACCTTCCCAAACATATAGAGGGCCCGTGTGTCCTGTTTGCAGACGACATCTCAATTTTGACAGAATGCCAAACAAATATAGACTTAAATGAAAATTTTACTTGTATACTAGATCAGACAGTAAATTGGATGAAAAAACATAATTTAGAAATAAACTTCTCCAAAACCAAAATAATGTCTTTCCAGCCCCATCAAAAACCCCCATTAGATATAAATTTCACATATAAGGGCTTTAAAATAGAAAACGTCCCGGAATTTACCCTACTTGGTCTAACTATAGATACCAACATTAACTGGAAACCGCATATTAATAGTATTAAATCTAAAATATCAAAATTTATCTACGCGTTCAGAGAAGTCAAAAAAACTACCAACCTTGAAACTGCCCTCACTACTTACTATGCGTATGCCTATGCATGGTTAAGTTACGGCATAATACTGTGGGGAAACAGTACAGATGCACCTACACTCTTCACACTACAGAAAAAACTAATACGTATCTTAGCAAACATAAAGGAAACTAACACTTGTAAACCTCATTTCCAAAAGCATAATATTTTAACCCTCCCTAGTATATATATACTTGAAATCTGTAAATTTGTTAAAAAATACCATAATTTCTATTCAAAAAGAGAAGACATCCAATCAAAATATACACTACGCCACAATGATAAATTGAACCTCCAAAATAAAGATGCATTCTACTAGCACTTACGTAATGTCAATAAAAATCTACAACAATCTACCCAATACCATTAAAGAAGAAACTAAACATCATACATTCTCAAATAAACTAAGGAAACTATTACTATCTAAATGCTACAACAGTATTAATGAATATTTAAATGATAAATAAATTAAAAACATTAAAATAATACAATTAAAAATATAAATATATACAAATAATAATAATAATGTCAGTCTTCCTCTCTCCTACTTTGCTGTGCCCGACAGGGTCCACATTGTATATCTGTATCTATCATCATATAACAACATACTATATATTGTGGAATGCAACAAAATAAATAAATAAATAAAAAATAAGGTTTTTGTAGCACATGCGTATGATGGCATAGAATTAATATAATATATTCTTATAGTAATTTTAATTAATGATGGTAGTTCCCAGCCAGTTGGGCAGCGCTTCATTATGAAATACTTGGAAGTCACATAGATCATAGATCATCCGTCATAATAATATGGAGCTCAGTGGTTTCATGTTATGATATAACGTCAAACATAAAAATTGACATATCAAGTAACGAAAATCAAAACAAACACATCACGTCTGACAACTCGACTACTTATTTGCTCTGTGAACTCGACAAGGAATTTAGTACTTTAGACTTAATATGCACTTGCATTAAACATTCTTTAAAATACACAAAATACGTGCTAAACTTTTATTTTAATCACTGTTACATGTTCCATTTTCTGTTATCAGAATTTTAAAATATAATACAGTTTGAAAAGTGCTAGTTTCTAAAAAAACGAATTTAAGTGGACTTCGATCTTATTTACGTGAGTATTTTAGAATTGGAAACTAATATTTTAGATAATATATATTTATAGATTTTTTAAAGAAAAGAGAAAATTTACTTCTGCCTATAGTTAAAAATTATGATTCCAACTAAAATAATAAGTACACATATAAATTATAATTTTGTTAAAAAAAGATTCTTTGAAATTAATAATCAAGAACTTAGTGTCTATAAAACCAATATTAATCAAATACACCTACTAGTTTGAAAGGAATTGTACCTCATGGATTTATTGAATTTTATATTCTATAGTTTTAGTGGAGTAATTATAACATTTTCTTTTTCTGACCCTGACATGGGATCCCAGAAAGTGTTCAGAATCTTTTTATTTAAATAAAAAAAAATCAGTAAAAGAACTCTTGTGTGGTAATGGTTGTTATAGAATATGTGACGTTATTGAGGAAACCACACCTTGGGAATAAGACTACCTCTCTGGTCTTTTCAGCGTTCGGTATATATGAATGTAAAAAAAATTGACAATAAAAAAATAGACAAATTTATATTAAAAAAAAAACGCCCCCTGAGTTGATTTCGTCGGTTATTCTCAGGTAGAGGTTTAATTATAGAGCCGGTAGTAGAATCTTACTTTTAACAAATAAATAGTGTTATGCTTTTCATGTTGAATAAAGATATTTTATTTATTACTATGGTAAGGGAGGTTATTAAGTTGAGTGTGTAGCATTTATTAATATTATTATTCAAGTTTTCATTTTTCTGTTAAGTAAAGTTATAGTGCAGTGTGCAGTAAAATATATTTATGTTGAACTGATTTATTTACTTATATAAAAATAAACGCTTGCTTCTTTGTATAATAAGATTTAGTATATAATTTGTATGATATGTTAGAGTTGTATGTTATGATGATATGTTGAGAATGAGCATCTGGGTCCCAATCCCCCAACCCTGTATTCCGTTCCCATCCCTACCTTCTTGTTCCTTGGGCTTGCAATGCACATGTGATACTTTAAATATCGCGAGCGTTTATAGGCTGCGGTGGCTGCTTACTATTAGGCCTCAGGGTCATGAAAAAAAAGGGTTAATTCATTAAGCATCTTTTGTTACCACAATCGTGTGAAATAAAGTTAAAGTCCACCAGTAATAACTTATGAGGCAAGTCATACGCCTGTTTATTAGCGTCATATTGGAAAAAATTTTTAGACCATAATTATTAATAGCAGAATTTTAACCTTAACAGTCTTTACTATTGTATCGTGGGTTCGAGTTCCAGTTGTTATCATAATATCTGACAATAATTGTTAACTCTTGATAGGTAATTTGATTTTATACAATGAGTTACTGGTTGGCCCTTATTGCGGAGGTGAGATGGTAATCTCTCTGTGTAAAATTCTAGTTAAATCTGGATAAGAGTAATAAGCAGACCCTGGGCAAATACTGTAAATAATGAATGAAAATTGGAAGAAGAAGACTTTTTTCTAAGGAATATTGTTTTTTTATATTTAAATAAGTATTTATTTAGGTTATATAACTATACAAATATTATAAAGCTGAATAGTTTGTTTGTTTGTTTGGTCGCATGCTTTATCTTGTGATCTCTGTAACGGCTGATCGGAATTTAGCATTTGATAGTATATTTCTTGAAGAAGACTATAGGCTATAATGGACGCAAATAACCAAACCATGTCAACCCATAAAATTTAAAAAACTGAGTTATATATGCAGAAGTGTTTGCAAATGGCTGAAGAACATTTTTCTTTAATATTTGTAGGATTTTAAGCTTTAAAACTTCTAAAAAGCCATTTTTTAATCAAGCTATTTATGTCTTATGTTAAACGTTTTGGGTTATATTATATACGAAATACGCAGTTTGTATACTTATTTTTTGTAAAAATAAGTAAAATAACTTACATAAATCTGAAATTGCCAAAAACTTGACCAATACATATAAAAATTCATATAAACCAAATTGTTCAACATTTTCAAACTTGTTTTTCTCGAAATGACATTCGTGTGGGTTGACATGGTATTGCTTATTTGCGTCCATATAACATCACGATACGCTACTTAGACGCCTAGAAATAAGAAAGAAAGTGTGGGCGGGTGATAAGATGCGGTTATTTGGTGAAACAAGGTAATCCATCGGCAGCGAAGCCGAGGGCACAGCTTATTATTTTATAAAAAGATTGTGGCGCAATGGTAGCGAACCTGCGTTAAACGCCACAGGTCGCGGGTTCTATTCTTTCTCGGAGCATATGTTTGTATTGACCATACAAGCATATTTTCCGGTCTGGGTGTGATTGTCCGTGTCCATGTGTTTCCGGACCCCCGACACAGGATATCACTATCCTAATGGGGGCCGTTGAGTGTGCCTCGTTTATTTATTTATGAATAGCCAGTAACCTTTTCCTTATTTTTCAGACTATCGCCATGTTGAAAGAACTCCCAGACACTTACTACCTATCGGACGAACAGCGCAAGTTTTATGACGACAATGGCTATCTTGTTATCAAAGGATTTATTGATTTTACTGCATTATATAGTTACAAGTAAGTATTTTATAATATATATAGTAGTATTTATATAGTAAGTATTTCATCATCATCATCATCATCATCATCATCGTCATCGTCATCCTCATCGTCATCGTCATCGTCATCGTCATGGTCATCGTCATCATCATCATCATCATCACCATCACCATCATCATCATCATCATCATCAATATCATTATAATCATCATCATCAGCCGAGGTGCCACAATGACCGGTCCTAAGCCAAGAAGGCCAAATGGATCGAAAACGTAGACTTTAGCCGAAGGTCGCGACTTCAAATCCGGGCAAGCACCTCTGAGTTTTCAAGTGCTTAATAATTAAAGGAAAACATCGTGAGGAAACCTGCATGTCAAGGAAGAAATTCTAAGTCATGTATATGCTGGTGGTAGTGCTATAAAAAAAGGTCCGCCTGGTTAGCTTCCACCGTACGCTGGTGAAACTAAACTGGTGAAGTGAGTGCTCGTCAGCCGCGTTTCGAGGTCAGCCAGCGTATAACCAGCCGTTTCTTCTGCCCGTTTGTCCCCTCTGACATAAAAAAAAACTACCTAAAATTACCTGCATCCAGGGATCTTTACCAGGTCATCAGTCCACCTTGTAGGGATCTTCCGATGCGTGGTCACTCGCGAAAATTTCATCCCCAACGGCCATTGCCACTTATATATAGCGATTCGGAGGGTTATGTCAGTTACTTTAGTTCTGCGAATGGTTTCATTTCTAATGCGATGACGCAGAGACCCCGTCATAGGCCTCTTCATTAACTGAGTATCTAAATACCTATGTGACGACCATTACTGGGTATAATTATTATTGTCGTATCCTCTTGTTCTCATGAGACTGTTTTTTTATTTAGAATAAAGATCAAAAAGACAGTTAATCACATCTTTTAACAATATAATTAAGTATGTGAAACAATAGAATTGTCTTAGTCTTGAGAAAAAGTATTTTTTCAGATTATTTGTTTTAAGTCGACCTTTAAATTATTCGAGCAATGCAAACAGTCACACTGGTGGTAGGTCTTTTGTTGTAAGAGGCCGGCTAGGTAGGTACCACCGCAGTGTCAAATATTCTACCGCCAAATAGTAGTGCTTAGGCATTACTGTGTTTCGGCTTGAAGGGAACCGAAGGCTAGTGAAATTAAATTACTGGGCAAAGGAGATATAACAACCAATTTCTCGAGGTTGGCAAAGCGTGAGTGGCATCTACTAATGGTGCTGCAAATGCTCATAGGCTACGGCAACCACTTACCATCAGGTGGGCCGTATGCTTGTTTGCCAACTTGTTACATAAAAAAGAAAAGAAATAAATTTGCATTAAGTAGTAGGTACACTTCATGCGAAAAACAAGCGATGACATCTTTAGCGGTGGTTCGGCCTCGCAGGAGGCACCGTAAGGACGGAATCAATTTGAGCCCCCGTGAGGGCTGCCCCATTATCACAGCTGGAGCTCAGTACTCGGTAAATCCACCCACACACCACCGGTGACACTGTCAAGGCCAGTAGAGCCAATAGAAATACACATTCAAAAAAAAAATATGCAAGGGTATTGGAAAAAAAGATGGCTACTCTTTAGGGTACAGGATTACGAAAGGGTGCTCGCTTTGTTTCTTGCAAACTGTTCATTGAAGAATAAGCTATGGTGTCAAATCAAAACCTTATCTCTTAGAGGGGGCAAACGGGCAGGAGGTGGCAAGCAGGTGCGTTACTAACCTGTAAGATGCACTTTTTTTAACGTTGGGAAACGCATATACGCGCACCACTACAAGTAGTGGTAGTGTGGGACTAAAACCTAACGAATCACCTTGCGCCACAGTGGGATGGGTTCGCTTGCGCAATCAACCGTGACGCACTAACTAACTTTTAAATGAGGTTGTTTTCCTCTACGACCGACTGGCGTGACTTTGTAAGATGTACCTGCGATGGCTGATCTCGAAACGCGGTTGCCGAGTCGTGACTTCAGGACTTCAGTGACGTTAGGTTGTAGCTAACCAACTAACACCAGCATGGGACCACTACCGAACATTGGCGGTTATACACGCCTTAGAATGTCTTCCATGACATGCTTTCTCACAATGTTTTCCTCTTCAGCACGAGATAAATTCGAAACACAAATTAAGCACTTGAAACCTCGGAGGTGTTTGCCCGGTTTTGAAACTGCAACCTTCAGTTTAAAGTATCTGACGTTGTGGCGCAGCGGTAGCAAACCAACCTGTTATGTGCCACAAGTCGGGTTCGAATCCCGCTCGGGGCAGATGTTTGTATTGACCATACTTGTTTGTATTGGGTGTGTTTGTCCTAGTCCTTAAAACAATAACCCTCCGAAACCGCTTAACTGATTTTGATGAAATTTTATATGTATATTCAGTTTGAGAATAGGTTGTTATTTTTTATACCCCTAAGTGATAAAGGTGGTCCACCGCGATTTTTTTCATGACGTGGCATTAAAAAATTCATACAACCCTAAATTTTCATCCTTCTAACATTAACCCTCATTTTTTAATAGCGATATTAGTAATTCAATAATTTTCACCCTGTTCACAATTAGACTCAGTCAGGGGCTGCTGTCGGGTCGCAGATTTTTTCGGGAAGGGTAACGTCTATTGGGCCCGATAGTTATTCTTATAAAATTGTCCCAATTTACTATCAAAATATGCGTAGGAGTCTTTTAAATTTATCAACAGAATCAAGATCGAATCTCGCATTGCTATAAATGTTTTTTTTTTTTTTAACATTTAAGATTTATTTATTTATGTACCAAAAACAGCAGTACAGTAAAAATACAAGTATAAGACAAGTGTACATAGGATAACTTATCTCTAATAAGAGATCTCTACCAGAAACCCCAGGAACATAGAAGAAGATTTATATCGTTGTGTAGGTACAAGGAAACAAAAACAGACAAAAAATGATAACTACATACTTAATTATACTAAAATATATACAATACATATTATACATACAATAAATATATAAATCATCAAATATGTAATGTTAGATAAAATACATATTTATATATATAAATACATACATAAATACATACATATATATATACAATAATACATACATATTCGGTTACATCGATAAGGACAAATAGTACTTTCTTAATCTACGTTTGAACGCAGTGCTGCTTGGGTTGTTCTGCAAGACATGGTCTGGTAAAGAATTCCACAGACGTGCAGCCATTACGGTAAAGGATTTGGCAAAGAAAACTGTGTTGTACCGTGGCACTTCCAGTGGCTTCAACCTAACACATGAGCGAAAGGGTCTGACTCTGGTTGAGCACGAGTGGAAATTTTCTCTGAGGTACCCTGGCGAGTTACTCTTTAATACTTTGAAGAGTAGTGTAAGTATATGCATATTCCGGCGAAGTCTGATAGGAAGCCATTTTAGCTGTCGACGATAATCGGAAATGTGATCGAATTTGCGCAATCCGTAAATAAAACGGATGCATACATTTTGAAGTCTATCTAATTTGTCGAGCAGCTCTTCATTCGCATCAAGATAGCAAACGTCAGCATAGTCAATGATAGGAACAAGAAGAGATTGGGCTAAAAGGATTTTAGTTTTGAGAGGAAGGAAATTTTGAAGGCGCTTAAGAGAGTGTAGAGAATAGTGAACACGCTTACTAATTTCATTCACGTGAGCCTTCCATGAAAGGCTACTGTCTATAATTAATCCTAGGTCTTTAGCTTGCTCAGAGTATACTATGGGTGTTCCATTATAAAGTACGCTAGCCAAGTTAGTCCGATCTATCCGACTGAGTAACTGTTTGCTTCCCAAGATAAGAGCCTGCGATTTAGAGGGATTAACAAGGAGCCCAAATGATTCAGCCCAATTTTTTATATTCAGCAGATCAGAATTGATGTCAAGAATCGCCGTGTTCAGGCCTGGTGAGGTAGCATGCTTATATAATTGCAAATCGTCTGCATAAAGATGGTAGTGAGAAGTGATAATTTTTGTGATTTCATTTATAAAAATGGAGAAGAGAAGAGGAGAAAGTACGCCACCCTGTGGGACACCAGAAGTAAGATCACACCACTCAGAAGTAGTGTCATCCGAGCAGATCATCTGCCGGCGCCCACGAAGATATGTTTGGAACCACACAATCACGGAAGGGGAAACATTAAGAGAGCGGAGGATACCAAGCAGGATATCAAAGTCCACCGAGTTAAAGGCATTACTGAAATCAAGCAGTATGAGAACCGTCAATTGCTTGCTATCCATAGCATAGCGAACATCATCGGTGACTTTCAGTAAAGCAGTGGATGTACTGTGTGAGGGACGAAAACCTGACTGGTAGGGGCTTAGTAGGTTGTTGTTTAAGAGGAAAGCGGATAGCTGTTTAAGAATAATGTCTTCCAGAATTTTAGAAAGAAAGGGTAAGATAGAGATAGGACGAAAATGTGAAAAAGAAGTAGGGTTAGATACTTTTGGGAGAGGTATTAATTTAGCTGACTTCCAAGCTGTTGGAAAACAATTTGATGTTAATGAAAAGTTTAAAATGTGAGCAATTACAGGCAGTAATATGTCAATGATAGGCATAAGCATGTCACGACTAATATTATCATTTCCAACAGCTTTGGAAGAAATGGCCAGGAAACTTCTCTTAATAACACCCTCCGTGATTGTCTGAAAATTGAAAGAATCACAATTAGGTGGGGCAGCATTGGCCAGCTTACATATGGTTTCAGCCTTACTTGAATCTGAATCTTTTTTGTTTTCAGACAAAGATTTATTCAGATTTGCAAAAGAATCGTCGATAAAGGAAGTATGACAGTTGTAAAAGAACCTTCACTGGAGAAGAAGGGACTTAAAGGCGAGGATTTGATTAACAAGGTAAGGTGAGGCTTACCTTAAAATTAAGCCTACTTCTTTTTTTAATGTTATTAAGTTGGCAAGCAAGCATACGGTCCATCATGGTAAGCGATTGCCGTAGCCTCTGAGCGCAACAACATTAGTAGGTCCCACTCATGTGTTGCCTACAAAACGAAGCACAGTAATGCCAAAGACACTACTGCTTTGCGGTAGAATATTTTGTAGCGAGACTGCTTTTAGTCTCGGCGGTCGCGGGTTCGGATTCCGCTCGGAGCAGATGTTTGTATTGAAATTGCAAATATATCTCATCGCTCTGTGATGTTGTCCTTATGGGTGCCGACTTAGTCACATAAAAAAATGATTATATTTTAAAATCCCTGGAAAAATTGTTATTATAATTTTCTTAAGATACAATAACATTAATATATTTATATGTTTTTTATTTTCATTGTATTATAATAAGTGTATTCAGTAATTATTCAATTTTTTTAAATTCAAATTCAAGGTTTCGTCTTGTACTTAATATTTTTGTAATAATTAGACTGTAATGTAAATTTAATGTTACTTTTAAAAATATAATAAATGCATAAATTTAAATATAAAGATGTGGCGCAGCGGTAGCGAACCTGCCTGAAGCGCCTCAGGTCGCGGGATCTATTCCCGCTCAGAGCATGTTTGTATTGACCATACAGATACGTTTTCCGGTCTGAGTGTGTTTGTCCTTGTCATTGTGTATGCTTCCGGACCCCCGACACAGGATATAATTATCGTAATGGGGGTCGTTGAGCGTGTAGCGTTTATTAATTTTATTTTTATAAAGTATTATATATTTTATTTTCGACGACGTTGTGACGCAGCGGTAGCGAACCTGCCTTAAGCGCCACAGGTCGCGGGTTCGATTCCCACATTGTGGCGTTGTGGGTAGCGAGCCTGCCCTTTGTCTCGACAGTTACGGTTTCAATTCCCGCTCTCCCGTCTCGTGATTTTTTTTGCCGTTTTTATAGATAATGTTACGGAGCCATTAGTAGCCGAGTCCGACTCGTACTTGTCCAGTTTCTTTTTTCTGTCAATAACTGAACGGAGCCATACCGTGTTGCCGATCTTGGATACTTATTTCAAAGGAGATATTGCTATCTTAGTCTGATGCTTGCAGCCTTAATACGAGTAAAAGAGATAGACATATATAGGTTTGGCAACTTATTTATTTATTTCCTAAACATCAATTTGTTGCATGTTTTATTCCCGGTCAAGACTGTCATTTGTATAAGTACATTTGTCAATTTTATATGAAATTCGTGTAATTTCTATAGAATTATTGTAAATAACATGCACAACGCGATAAAGTCACATATTACGCTCATACAATTAGGTAAAATATGAGTACTCGTTTTTTAGTTAATGTTTCGTCTATCTTCTTTCTCTTTCTACGATAGTAAGTTATACACAGCGCATGTCCCGTTGAAATTATATGCTGGATATCGAAACTTTACCGGCGTCGGGATGTGACGACCCCATCGCCCGCTGTTGAGATAACCTCTGTCACAGTAGAGATTATTCCACCAGTGCAATCAGTCACACTGGTGGTGGGTCTTTTGTTGCAAGAGGCCGGCTAGGTAGGTACCACCGCTGTGTCAAATATTCTGCCGCCAAATAGTAGTGCTTAGGCACTACTGTGTTCCAGTTTGAAGGGCATTGTACGCTAGTGAAATTACTGGGCAGAGGAGTTTTAAGAACTAATATCTCGGGGTTAGCAACGCGTGAGTGGCGCCTACTAATGGTGCTGCAAGCGCTCATAGGCTACGGCAACCACTTACCATCAAGTGGGCCGTATGCTTGTTTGCCAAGTTGTAACATAAAAAAAAGAACTAAAAATTATTCATTTTAATATTATTTTATTACTTTTAACTTAGGTTTATTTATCAAGTTGCAACTCTGACCTTTTTATTTATCATATAAACATTTTTAATGAGCTCGCGAAGATAATACTCGAATGTTTTCAATGTAGCAATACATTTTTAATACAGTTGAAAAATGAGAATTACTATCAGTTATTTTTTTTAAAAATATTTGCAATGCTTTTTCAAGGCATTGTCCCTCCAAATAAGCTCGAAACTTGCTCTACGAGTTGGTACGACAATAGCCCAAGGGGGTCAGAATCGATCCCTCGACTCTAGCGCTAACGGAGCGCAGTAGACCCTTCTACCGTTGAGATATTGAGGCTTCAAAATATATTTAAAAAAAATAGCGTATATTCAAGCTGTACGTTTTCTTTCTTCATTCATGATGCGCACGGCCTCATAGTGGAATGCTGTTTCGGCGTCTGTATTTCCGAAAGCATACAACCTGAGCCTCAACATCTCAACGCTAGAAAGGTCGATTGCGCTCCGACACTAGATTGGCCACTAACTACTTGATAAAAATAATTGTACCCGTGTCGGGACGTGACGGCCCCATCCCCCGCTGTTGAGATAATATGTCACAGCAGAGATTATTCCACCAGTGCAATTAGACACACTGGTGGTAGGTCTTCTGTTGCAAGAAGCCGGCTAAGTAAGTACCACCTCTGTGTCAAATATTCTACCGCAACATGTAGTGTCTTAGGTATTAATGTGTTCCGGTTTGAAGGGCACTGTAGGCTAGTGAAGTTACTGGTCATAGGAGATTTAGAACTAATATCTCGAGTCGGCAACGTGTGAGTGGCACCTGGTGTTGCGCGCGCTCGTAGGCTACGGCAACCACTTACAGGTGGTCCGTATGCTTGCTTGCCAACTTAGTCAAATCATCATCATCATTCACATGAAAGTCAAATGGTCAAAAATTACTGATTGTTCGCATGAAAATGTAACAATGTAAAAAACGCATAGGCGAATATATTTTATTCAATTTTAGTCGCAATAAACAAATTATAGTGGAAGGACGTCTTTTCTTTAACTCACGCATAACAAACATAAAATACAGTCAAAAGTGAACTTTATTACGTACGTGTTTAATTCCAGATGTCTTTAATTCCAGATCCAGGAGATACACTACGACGACGTGTTCATGACGTATACGGAACACCCTCGTCTCATCCACGTTCTATCGCAGTTCATCGGTAACGACATGCGAGTCATGAACAGTATGCTTATAAATAAGCCACCCGGGAGCATCAGCCATCCGCCACATCAGGTACGCTTAAAGTACTTGTACATTTTGTGTGCGTGCCTTAAGAGCCACAGTATGTGGGTTCGATTCCCGCTCGGAGCACATATTTGTATTGACCATACATGCATGTGTTCCGGTCTGGGTGTGTATGTCCTTCTCTTTGTGTATGTTTCCGGACCCCCGACACAGGGTATGATTATCCTAAGGGGAGCGTTGTGTGGGTTGTGTTTATTTATTATTTATTTTTACCGCCGACACAAAAATAGGTGTGTACTGTTATTTGTCTGGAGGGGGAAAAAAGAAACACTTTCCTCTACCATACCATTCTTCTCTCGTCGACCGGAATTGTCGATCGGAATGGTCTTGTTGCTAAAAGCGTCTGACTACAGTTATTAAAAATAAAATTAGTGGCTCTATGAAATGGCGTAAATATGGTACTTAAAGTTACAACCCTCGTAAACCCGCCATTTTGGTAAAAAATTATCAAAAACTGAATCGACAAAAAAGTCCATATAATTATTGAACCAGCTCACAAAAATGTCACGATAATCGGTCAAGTAAAGCGATCTTTAGAAAATAACATCCGAAGGTACAGCATTTTTGTCCAAGCTGAAACGGAGATGCTTCGCGTTCGTTCAGCCATTAATGACATCAGATACCATTTTTTTTTTTTTATGTTAGAAGTTGGCAAACAAGCATACGGCCCACCTGATGGTAACTGGCTGCCGCAGCCTATGAGCGCTTGCAGCACCATTAGTAGGTGCCATTCGCGCGTTGCCAACGAGAGATATTAGTTCTTAAATCTCGTTCGCCCAGTAATTTCACTAGCGTACAATGCCCTTCAAACCGGAACACAGTAGTGCCTAAGCACTACTATTTGGCGGCAGAATATTGGACACTGCGGTGGTACCTACCTAGCCGGCCTCTTGCAACAAAGACCTACCACCAGTGTGACTGATTGCACTGGTGGAATAATCTCTGCTGTGACAGAGGTTATCCCAACAGCGGGCGATGGGGTTGTCACATCCCGACGCCTTTAAACCATGTTTTATTATTATGAATTGCTTATTTCAGGATATATTTTATTTCCCATTCCGCCCCGCCGAGAAGATCATCGCCGCTTGGACGGCGATAGATGACGTCACGACGGAAAATGGCTGCCTCTACGTGTTACCGAAGTCGCACAAACGAGACAAGATCTACATGCACGGACATCTGCCTGTGAGTTTGTTCTTCCACACATTATTCCAATATTTTGACATCTGATTTGACATTCTGTCTCTCTTGGACTCCCGACACAGGATATAACTATCCTAATGGGGGCCATTGAGTGTGTAGTTTATTTATATATTTATTTATCTTTAATATTAAGTATTAGTTAATATGACACCGTTGTGGCGTTGTGGGTAGCGAGTCTGCCTTTAGTCTTGACGGTTGCGAGTTCGATTCCCGCTCGGGCAGATGTTTGTCTGTGGGGCTCCCCACCGTGCCTCGGAGAGCACGTTAAGCTATCGGTCCCGATTGTTATCACATAACATCTGATAATAATCGTTAATTCTTGATAAGTAAATAGCTCTTATCCAAAATCAAAATCAAAATTATTTTTATTCAAGTAGACTTTTAAAAAGTACTTTTGAATAGTCAAGCGCTACCGACGGTTCGGAAGGTTGATTCTATCGAGAAGAACCGACAAGAAACTCGACAGTTACTCTTTACAAATATATGTTTTTTACAATTGTATTTTTAATATAAAATTTGGTTCTTGAATGAGATCCAGCAATATTAAGAGTCCCAAGCATTTTTATCAGAAAAATATTCTTCTAACGAGTAATAGGCTTTATTGATAAGTTTATATTTTATGTACATTTGGAACTTGCTTACTGGCAGTTCCAATAAGCAATCCGGAATTTTGTTAAAAATGCGAATAATTAGCCCCTTAAAAGAATTACTGACTTTACGCAGACGAAAGCTAGGATTACAAAGTTTATTTTTGTTTCTAGTGTTAATTGAATGTACATCGCTATTTTTGCTAAAAGACTTTAAATTATTCCTAATATATAAGAGGTTAGAATAAATAAATTGTGACACCACAGTCATTATACCTATATCCTTAAAAACATCTCTTAGAGAGGCGCGCGCTCCTAAATTATAAATTGGCCGAATTACCCTTTTTTGAAGAATAAAAATAGTATTAATGTCAGCCGCCTTTCCCCAAAGAAGGATACCGTATGACATAATACTATGAAAATAACTGAAATATACGATTCTCGCTGTTTCTACGTCAGTTAGTTGTCTGACCTTCCTTATAGCATACGCAGCGGAGCTAAGCCTACCCGCTAGAGATGACAAATGAGCGTTCCACTGGAGCTTGGAATCCAAAGTTATGCCTAGAAATTTAGTAGTGTCAACTAGAGTTAAGATTTCACTGTTCATTTTCAAATTTGGACTAATTTGTTTAACATTAGGCATCGAAAAGTTTACACATTTAGTCTTCTTTGCGTTAAAAACTAAATTATTCATGGTAAACCAATGTTGAGCACGTGACAACGTATTATTTACCTCGTCATAATTTTTTAAATTTCTGTCAACCTTAAAAATTAACGAAGTGTCATCGGCAAATAACACAATATCACACAGCTCTTTTAAAAATATGGAAGGTCGTTAATATATATTAAAAACAAAAAAGGGCCCAAGATGGAACCCTGTGGAACACCCATTTGCACGGAAGAGCCGGCAGACATCACTCCGTTAACTGAAACCTTTTGAATTCTGTCAGTCAAATATGATTTTAGAATTTCTAGAGATTTACCCTGACACCGTAAAAGTTAAGTTTACTGAGAAGGCTTCTGTGTTCCACACAGTCAAAAGCCTTAGAAAGGTCACAAAAAACGCCTATTGCATTCTGTGACCCCTCCCAGGCATCGTAAATATGTTTTAAAAGCGCTACACCTGCATCAGTCGTTGACTTTCCTTTGGTGAAAGCGTATTGTTGGTTATCCAATGAGTTACTGGTTCGCCGTTAGGGTTGCGGAGCAGGCCTTGGGTAAAATAAAAAATACCGGTAATAATGCTAAGACGAAGAGTAAGTAATTTATCCTTACTGGATAAGACCTCAAATACCACTGTGCTCCCAGGGGTTCAACAAGCTGTACCACGGGATCCTGGACCCCGAGGTGTCCGCGGAAGCTCGCCTGCAGCTGGAGATGTCTCCCGGCGACACGGTGTTCTTCCACCCGCTCCTCGTGCACGGGTCGGGGCCGAACACCAGCGGAGTGAGTGCTTTTTGACATGAAACTTCTTTAGAATCGTTGTGATTCCAATCGGGTGCAACGGAAAAAACGACATGTAAGAGACACAAATACAAAAATGTGTAGGAATGAATGAGACAGAAATATACATACTGTTTTATATTATCGGTCTCTCTTTGCGCCATGCTTTAGTGAGCCAGAGCGAGAGAGCAAATGTCGCTGTGTATGTATATATGGACGCAAATAAGCAATACCATGTCAACCCACACGAATGTCATTTTGAGAAAAACGCGTTCGAAAATTTTGAACAACTTGCTTTATATGATTTTTTTTTTTTTTTTTTTATTTATTGACAAGCTTGGCAATTTCAGATTTATATAAGTTATTTTACTTAATTTCACAAAAAATAAGTATACAAACTGCATAATTCGTATATAATATAACCCAAAACGTTTAAAAATACATAAATCCCATGATTGAAAAAATGGCTTTTTTAGAAGTTTTAAGCCTTAAAACCCTACAAATATTAAAGAAAAATATTCTTCAACCATTTACCAACACTTCTGTATATATAACTCAGTTTTTTCAATTTTGTGGGTTAACATGGTATTGCTTATTTGCGCCCATATATATGTATGCGGCTGCGTATTACAGCTGTTTAGTAAGAAGTCAGCGTGGTGTGTTATTATGTAACAGTGTCTGTGAATATTTTTATATCTTGTTACATATATTCATCTCATTCTTTTGTCGGTTTACTAAAGTTTCACTTCTATTATTCATTCTTCTATTTTTATTCTTTGACACCGTTGTGGCGTTGTGGGTAGCGAGTCTGCCTTAAGCCTCAACGGTTGCGGGTTCAATTCCCGCTCGGAGCAGATGTTTGTATTAATCGTACAGGCATGTTTTCCGGTCTGGTTGTGTTTGTCCTTGTCATTGTGGATGTTTCCGGACCCCCGACACAGGATATAATTATCCTAATGGGGCCGTTGAGTGTGTAGCGTTTATTATTATTATTGTGTGTGAGTCACACACACACCTTTTTTTATATAATGACGGTTGGCAAACAAGCACACGGTCCGCCTGATGGTAAGCAGTCACCGCAACATATGAACGCGCGCGATACTTGAAGTATCACCTGCGCGTTGGCGACCCGAGACATAGGAAGGAAGGGAACATAGGGGGTGGGAGATTGGGCCTCCGGCGCTTTCACTCATTCAAAACAGTACTGTGAGTTGTACCGATTTTCTGTGAGAGGGCAATACTTTCCCGGTCGAGCCGGTCCATTTGTGCTGAGAGGACCACAGCTCTACTACTAAAATATTAAATTATAATAATAAATAAACCAAACACACTGAATAGCCCCATTAAGATAGTGTTTCGGGGGTCCGGATACACACACAAATACAAACACACCCAGACCTGGTCCCAGGTATGGTCCATACAAAGATCTGCTACGAGATTTTCTTGAAGAACTTCATACAAGCGGAGTCGCGAGCATTGTTAGTCTATATATAAAAGGAAAACACTTGACTGACATATAGACGGCCAGCTTAAACTCTTGGACCTAGAAAGCTAATTTCTGAATGAAAAGATAGTTGAATATTTTGTATGAAAGTTCGTAATTTTTGTCTAAAAGCACAAAAGTCTAAAAGCATAAAAAATCATTTTTGACGAATAATTAAAAGTGTATGTGCGATTCACACACGATAGAAGTGAAACTTCAATGAATCGATAAAAGAATGAGATGAATATATATAACAAGATATAAAAATATTCACAAACACTGTTACATAATAACACACCACGCTGACTCCTTACTAAAAGGCTGTAATACGCAGCCGCATACATATATATATACATACACACCGACACTTGCTCTCTCGCTCTCGCTCACTAAAGCATGGCGCAAAGAGGAGAGACCGATAATATAAAATAGTATGTATATTTCTGTCTCATTCTTTGCCGGCTTCGTCCTACACATTTTGTATTTGAGTCTCTTACCTGTCGTTTTTTCCGTTGCATCCGGTTTGAAATCACAACGATTCTAAAGAAGTTTCACTTCAAAATACGATTTGAAAATCTCCTTAAATGCCAACCCTGAAAAGTTTCAAAACTTTATATGAAAAAGGTCTATGTTACCCCAAATTTAACGCAAGCGAAACCGCGGTCGGAACCTAGTCTGGTTATCAATAAAATCGACGACACAAACATTCCATGACCAGAACTACCGGAAGGCCATAACGGCGCACTACGCCAGCGAGCAGTGCCACTACGAGGACATGGCGGGCACCGTGCAGGAGCAGGTGGCCGCGGAGATAGAGGCCGAGGCCAAGAGGAGAGGGCTCAATTTGAGCTTTGCGGTAACAAACATACATTATTTATGAACTCTTCTTGAACTCCCTTAAAAAGGGGCCTTTATACCGCTGACCTTTTGAGGCTTAAATAACACTCAAGTTTTTTGTAGCTACTGATACTTAAAGTTACCTATAATTGTTTTTAATAATTCGTAATTTTCTTGTGGGACACCATCTGATTATGATTCTGTCACACAAACAAACTCCCAAATTGGACAAAACTTAACAAAACTTACTAGAAATATATCGACCTTTTGTTTTGTTTTCTTTAACTTACAACATAACAGTTCTGAAATAAATAAAACCGATTAACTATGAAGCCTCAATAGCTCAACGGTAGAAGGGCCGACTTCGCTCCGTTAACACGAGAGTCGAGCGTTCGATCCTGACCCCCTTGAGCTATTGTCGTACCCACTCCTAGCGCAAGCTTCGAGCTTATTTGGAGGGGCAATAGGAATTAGTAATCACCCGAAAAAAAATTGCTAATATTCTTTTTTAAAAAAAATTATGTTCACTTATATTGCCTATGACCATTAATATTGCCTATGATGATTAATATTGCCTATGACCATTAATATTGCCTATGGTTTTTAATATTGCCTATGACCATTAATATTGCCTATGATGATTAATATTGCCTATGACCATTAATATTGCCTATGGTTTTTAATATTGCTTATGACCATTAATATTGCCTATGGTTTTTAATATTGCCTATGACCATTAATATTGCCTATGGTTTTTAATATTGCCTATGACCATTAATATTGCCTATGGTTTTTAATATTGCCTATGTCCAATAGTGTTACCTATATTCACCAGTATCGCCTATATTCTATAATAACATCGTTAAAAGCGAGAAAATGTCTTGGGTTTGGACTTACAGCGTTGGAAGTCCGAACAGTTATCGTAAATTATTACTATAATTTTAGGTTGATTCTCTGTGACTATTATTTGTGACTCTGTTCAAGCCGAATTTAAACTCGTTATAATACAAGCGAAGGTTTAAGCATAATCTGAGATTGAAATCAATTTATTTCCAGGATGTGTGGAGATTCAAGAGTAAACCAGTTACTGGAATCAAATCAAAGATTTAAGAGACGTGATACAAACTAACGACTCGGGCGTGGTATAATATATAGATTTTTAACAATTACCAAATCAAAAAATGTATATAAATGACGAAATTATAAAAATAATGTTAAAAATGTTTCTAAGACATCTTAAATTTGGATTTTAAGTCGTCATGAGCCAATGTATCTTTTTAAATATTGTATTTTTATTATTTCTTTTTATTACTTTTTACGTATTTTGATGACATTTGGCTGAAGACAGTCCTCATAATTTGGGTCTTTCTAAAGAAATCTGTTTTTTTTTTTGTTTAGGTGTTACTGAAGTACAGGGCATTTATTTTATAAAATAAACATTCAAAATATTTCCTATATTATAATGGATGTATTTGTAGGTGACGGAGGTTGTGTGCTGTGGAGGGTTTAATATTAAGAATATATGTATTAATATTAAAAAAATGGAGATTAATGTGATATTATTTACACAATAAATATAAGTGCAATAAAGTTATTTACGTTATTAAAATGTGTAATTATTTCCTACATTATCCACTTAAGTGTTAAGTGTTTAAGTGCCATAATTTTTTTTGTATGTCATGACGGTTGGCAAACAAGCATACGGTCCGCTTGATGGTAAGCAGTCACGAAAACCTATGAACGCGCGCGATACTTGAAGTATCACAAGCGCGTTGCTAACCCAAGGAACAGGAGGGAAGGGATGAGAACGGAAAAAAAGGAAAGGTACAGAGGGGGTGGGAGATTGGGCCTCCTGCGATCTCACTCATCGAACGAAACGCATAAGTACTTATGATACTGTCACTTGACGCCGATTTGTAATAATAATACATAAATAAATAGATAATGGCTTAATTCTAATTTATTTTAATATTTTTAGATTAAGAATTTAAAAAAAAACAATTTTTTTCTCAATATAATATTTATTCATAATCTTAGATTTGGTAAAATCTTACTTCTACATTATTTAATACTCTCATGTTAATAAAAAATTACAATTATATTACTTTGTCTGAATTTACAAATAAAAGTAAATTATTTTAAAAAATATATGTAAAGTCATAGCACGCTATATTAGCACTGTTTCTGATACACTAAAACATACATACAAAATACTTATTAATTATTTCGCACCTTTTTTCCTTATATTTAAATATCCTTTGAGGTACAAGCCTAAGGCAATTATATAAGTAATAATGATTAAGAAAACCACATTTTTCATTAGATGTTGAATCTTTCGTAACTGAAAACGTGTTTACTCTGTGGTTAATAGGTAAATGTCAAACTTCAAATAAATTAAACATTTTGTATCTGTTATAATAACTCGTCACACTGAATCATGGGCGTAGCGAGGTAGGAACATGGGGGTCTGCAGCTAAGAAGCAGGCCTTGCTAAAAACACAAAGAAATGCAAGGTTATAATGCATTTTGAACTATTTTACTAATAACTATTAAAGAAAACAATCATTTTGCCCCCTCTGGACCCTAAAGTAAGATTGTGCCCTCCCCTAGGCCAAATGCTGGTTACGCCCATAAGTACTTTTCGAATCAAATTTTTTTGTCAGCCACCTTCTATATTCACAAAGCCACTATCTGTAGCAGAATCAATTATACGGGACATCAGAGATTACTTTATATTTTTTATTTATTTGTCGTAGAAAGGAGTAATTCATTTGTTAAATTATAATTAAATTCCTGAAACTTAAAATGTAATGCTTTAACTTTTGCACTCGGTCCATATTTTTAATTAATATAATTAATTTCACTAAAAAAATATGCCAAAATATCGTACAATATCAATTAAAAAATATAGTTTTTAGTTTTTGTACCTACTCTTTTAAAAATGTCCTTTTGAATATATTTTATATTACAATTATTATAGACATTAAACTTAAGAAGACTTAAAAGATAAAGAACCATATTGGAAGACATTAAATTATTAAAAACTATCCATCTTAATAACTTGCGAATTTACAGCACAAAAAATATTTACATCGATGTTGCCATATTATATTATCGCCTATTCATTATGGCAACACCGAAAACAAGAAACGTGAAAAATAACTTAATTTAAAACTGTGACGTGAGACTAGAAATGGTTTGGAATTAATGATAGAAAAGGTTATCGGGGAGCTTAATATAAAATATAATATACTAAAAATATTATTCTTAAACGTAGAACATGGAGCGTACTACCATACAAAGTCGACTAAAAAATATAATGTTTTTTTAACTGGCCACATTAATATAAATAAAAATGACACCAACCAAAATTTTTTTAACTACTTAGAATTATCACACAACCTAAAATACCATCACATTCTTTAAAAAAACATGCGTCTTGTCTGTGTATTTGTGCACTGGTAATTAAAAAATCGTGTGTTCAATAGAACTTCCATACTCTCATGCAGTCATTAGACATTTTTTTTTAAGTCCTTGCCGAAATTGAAAATCTACTTAAAGTTTTTATTCATAAACCAACACTCCATGTTTTACGTCTGAATGATGGTAACACATGTCAGGGATCATCGAACTCTCGTTCAGAAATCTGCAAAAGAAAATATTATTTATAATATTTACATAATTATAGATTAATATCCGTCACCTAACACAGAAAAGATTTTAAAGTTATAAGAAATTGAAGATAAAGAATAAAAGAAAATATGTTGATATATATTGAGAAAAATATTATTGGATATGTATGTATGTAATCATTCCAAATAATAAGATAAAGAAAATATTTTAAGAAAAAGAACGCAAACCCAAGCAATGTTAAAGATTACGTACTGAAATGTTATGGTAACCCTATTTACAGTCCAATAAATATCAATTATTTATTCACTAAATATCATAGACATACATACATATGTACACATTATATTCATTATTTTGTATGTATTCGAAACCAAAGTGTTAGATACGAATCAATAAAATTAGTCACAAATCCTACCCCCTAAAAATGTAATAATTACCTTTTTATAGCGGTTATTAACTGTAAATCATAATAAAAGCCGTACTTGAATAATTATATATTTAATAAAGATATATCTATAATATAAAATTAATGAAGTAAAAGAAAATATAAAGCTGGTTTACATACGTAGAGTGAGCAGTGCGGATAACATTGTAACCTCTAAGTTAAGTAGTTTTTTGGTTCATTGTAATGAACTGTAATATTTGTAACATTGTAGGTTCATTATTTTTATTACACGTAAAAGGGGTAAATTACAAAAATTAGTCAGACATTATACTTTCTTCTTTTGAGAAAATTTATGCCATAAAATTGGAACTAAGTTCCAGGAGTAATTAAATTTAATTTAATACATTATCTGGTACATATGAGTCTTTAGAAATACTTGATATAAAGATAATATTTTTATGAAGTCTTACGAATAAACAATCTACCAACTCTACTGACGTGTACTTAGACCTTAACTCTTATATTTAATTTAAAATATTAGATAAGAAAACAATAAAAAATATATATAGTAATTAAAGAATTATGCTATTCCCCTAAATTTATGATATATTTCACTTTTGTACGGTTAATACTTCGTGTCGTTGTAAATGGTAAAAACTGGTACAATTATATTGTATATTATTAGTATAATCTAGTATTGCACAAATTCCTAAAATTATTATTATATAAACTAAATAATTATAATTTGTACTTAAATAACTAATAACTATTTCTAAGTTATTAAGTTTGTAAAGCATATAAAAATATTATAAAAAATTATAAAGTTATAAGGCACCTTAATGTTAAATTAGTATGCTATTATGTGATGTAATGTTGTTACTTTTAATTTTATAGAACCAAATTATTATTCATATGAGTTTTGTTCAGTAAAATATAATATCAACATATCATAATTTTTTAAGTACTATAATGTAATTTTTTGGTAAATGTAATGAAACTGGCTCATAGTGTATCAATTCCTTTCACAGCTTAATATAAAGTGGATCATAATGTGTCAAATTATGTCACGATGCAATGGAAACTGAATTCAAATGTATCATTTCATGACACGGTTTTATAAAGTGGATAGTAATGTATCAATAATTTTTGTGACGACGTTTTATAACTTGGGTCATAATGTATCAAATCTTGTCACGATGTCATATAATCTGGATCATAATGGCAATTTATCACTAGGTTATAATGTCAGTTGATGTCAGTGTAGTATAATCAGATGTGTGTGTGTGTGTGTGTGTGTGTGTGTGTGTGTGTGTGTGTGTGTGTGTGTGTGTGTGTGTGTGTGTGTGTTAGGACGGCGGAGGGTTCCGCACGTAGACGGTGACTCTCTCACCTTCGTGCTTGCGCTGCGACGGCATGAAGTAGAAGTCGGGCTGAGCGTCGCGCCGCGGCAGCGACAGCGAACCGGAACTGGGCGCCGCTGGCCCGCTGTAGCTACCAATGTTCAAAATACATATTCGTGGTTAAAAAATTAAAAGACAAACATTTTTGACAATATTTTGACATTTTTAATGGCTTCATAATTGTTGTTCATCATTGTAGAAATAATTTCTTTCGATGCTAACGAAAAAGAGTTATAGAGCTTATGAAAACCAAACAGTTTTACAATATAGTAATTTGCCTTAAATCTTTCAACCTTAACCTTTCTTAAGAGTTAGAATTAAAAGTTCGAATTGATGTTTTAAAAATGCAACAAATTAAAAAAATCTAATTTTGAGCGCCTAAATAGCTGGAATTGCAATCATTTTTGAAAATCTTTAAATTCTTTTACTACTGTAGAAACATTTTGGAATCGTGTTGAAGGCAGATTAAAATTAGTTTACAAGCACAATTCAATTCTTACAGAAACACGAAATAAAATATATTTATTTCAAAAATATAAAACTTAATCAATCGACCGTGACAGGACTCGAACCTGCAATCTTCGGATCCGAAGTCCGACGCCTTATCCATTAGGCCACACGGTCATGATAGTCGTAAATGGAACTCAGCATCCCTTGCGGGTAAGCTCCACCCCTTATCGATCCACCCCTGTTCTGTGAGGCGCTGGGTTCAGCCACACCGCGGACTGACTCCACGGAAAATACACAACTCAGCCGCCTTATTTTACATTTAACCAAATACTCGAATCTTTTATCAATTATTTAGGCTACAGAAACAAAGTTTAATGTATTATTTGCAGCAACTTTACAATACTTCCCCAAAACTATAAGTATGAGAATTTTAAAATCACATTTTATTGTGATTCGGAAATTAATCGGATAATGGACTAAAGTAAATATGAATTCCTTCAGTTTTACAATTTTTTTTAAATATTAGTATTACAATCTCTATTCGTGTACTAAGATACGTTCAATAAGCGAAGAGTTTAGAGATTTCTACGTCATTCCTATTGCGATATTGTGCGGAACGAAATTTAAAAAACTAGCAAAAAGCAAATTATTATTTTGGGTGCATGTAAATATGACAGCTTTTTGTAATACATTTCATTGCCAACGTAGATAAAGAGACGCTTAAGTAATTATTAGTAATTATTTGACATCTCTCAAGTTCAATATTAGCCCAGTACCAGATGTAATTAATACTCATACTTTCAAAAGATTTAAATTCTAATTCGTATTTTAAATTCTATACAATAACGTGAAGTTTTAAATATTTTTTTATTTCATTATTGTTAATTACAATGTACGTTTTTTGTTCCCGGAGAGTTCTTAAAATCTTTTGATTAAGTCTCTAAAGTATCTTTTTGTTACAATAATAAATATAATTAAATACGTCACACGTAAAGGGTCATTGAAATGTCACATTTTGTGACAAAAGTCATATTTCAATTTGAACTGTCATATTTAATTACGAAACTGCAGTGTTAATTTTTTAATCAATAAATGTAAAACTGAAACAAGTATGTTACATCATACTAAGGGTCCTGTAAATGTGAACAGCTTTGACAAGGACGGGGAGGACTTAAAATTCATGAAATTCGTCTGACGTAGTTTATACGTATATTTTACATTGTAGTTGAAAAATACAATTTTAAAAACTTACCCATATTGTGACCTTGGCCTCTGTAATGACCTCGTGTCGTGATAGAACTGCGCTGCGCTGTTCGAGAACTTCTTCGTTCCATTCGGAGTCCTACTCCTTCCGCCAGTCGAATAGCCATTCGGTGGCACGCTCCGACCATTTGTTGACATTTTATGGCCATTACTGGCCATATCGTGTCGACTAATCGGTATATCGTGTCGGCCATTAGTTAAGTCGTGTCGACTATTAGATAGGTCGTGTCGACTATTAGATAGGTCGTGTCGACTATTAGATAGGTCGTGTCGACTATTAGACATCTCTAGTCTGCCATTGGGGTCGTGTCTATTATTGCCCATGTTGTGACCATTGGTGGGTATTTTGTGGGCCTTTGGTGTCATTTTGTGATCGTTTGTCGGTTTTGGGGGCGGAGGGCTGGTGGGTCTGGTCGGGGACCTGGTGGATGTGCTGTTGTATTTGTCGTCGTTTTCGAATGGTTCGAATGCGTAGTTGGTATTCGCTGACGTGTAATCCTTCCACGCTGTATTGGGTATCAGTTGTTCCTGAAATAAAATAATCTTTTTATGTATTTAATCTTATTACAAAATGTTTGTCGGACTCTCACATAAAGTTTCCGTACAACAACGTATACATAAAATATATCGAGTTTCTTTTATTTTTGTATTATAGCGGCTGTAGAAATAAACAATCAGCTTATGATTATTCGTATGAGGACCACATTTATCTTTATAAATAATAAATAAATAAATAAACGCTGCACACACAACGGCCCCCATTAGGATAGTAATATCCTGTGTCGGGGTCCGGAAACATTTACAATGACAAGGACAAATACACCCAGACCGGAAAATATGTTTGCATGGTCAATACAAATATATTATGCTCCGAGCGGTAATCGAACCCGCGACCTGTGGCGTTTAAGGCAGGTTCGCTACCGCTGCGCCACAACGTCGTCAAATCTTTAAATTTCATTTTCATTATTCTCGTCGTAGCGGTGACAGAAATACATATTGTGTGAGAATTTCAATCCTCTCCTTATTACGCTTCGTGAGGAACAGCCCGCTGACAGACGAACAGCGGAGGCTTAGCATTAGGGCCGAGTGCAGTACAATCGCTGACCTTCCTGGAGGAGCGCGCCAGCGTGCAGGCGGCCTGCAGCAGCGCGAGCGCCACGAGCGCGGCGAGGCAGCCCGCCACCAGCCACAGGCGGCCCGCGCCCAGCTGCGAGCGGGAGGGCTCCGCCGGCGCCTCCGTCGGCTTGGTCAACGCTGGGAAACATTGATTGAGCGATCAGGACTCCCGGCCTTCAGAGAGTGCTGGAGGCCTCGTCTGTTCCCTTCTCATCTCTTCCTTCCTAATCCTCGTGTCGGAAGCGCGCATGAAGTATCGCGCGCGTCCATAGGTAGCGATGACTGTTCACCATCAGGCGGACCGTATGCTTGTTTGCCAACTTTCATGACATAGGAAAATAACTTGACCCTCCGAATTCTTACGTTAAGTAGCAATATCTCACCATTATTTTTACGCATGTTCAATGATTAAACCATAAGAAAGGCAAATAACCCACACCCACACCCTTGGTATATTTACCTCCTCTTTAAGAACCTCACTGTCTTCGACTTTCATTTAACCCACGATGAAAGGATTAACTTTTTTTATCAAATCAAAAGACTAGGATCAATTTAAAAACCCTTTAACAACACCTCGTCATTTAAATATATTATGATTTTCAAAAGAAAACAATAAAATTGGAACTAAATGTTCTCTTTAAACTGAAAAAATGATTACACAATAGTTTCAAAACCACCACGAATTATCCAAAAAACAATACTCACCACTTAAAGGCGCAAAAACCAAAAACTCCGGATCGACGTTCAAATTACCAACTTTTCCAACGGCCAACGTGTCTCTGATCGCCCTCTCCCATTTATCTTTATCTTCCTCCTCTGTCTCATTTGAAGAATCTAAAGATCCACCGATTTCAATGGAGTTCGAGTCGATAGATTTTAAGGTTAGGTCGGCAATGATGGCTTTGGTTTCATTTCTATATAAAGAAAAAAACAAAAACAATCTGTACTGAAATACACTAATCGTTTGAAATTATGTAAAAGTTCTGTTATTCCTAAAAGGAAATATAAAATTCAACATGCAAATACGACTTTTATATAGTGCCAAAAAACCTTAGCATTTTCTATAGGTCATAGATGAATTGAAGACATTTTCATATACATGGATATTACTCAAGCGTTTAATTTTGTTAATCATCAAATATAACTTTAAAATACTTAATTATTACAACATTTGAACCAAAATAGTAAAAGTATGTACTAAGTTATCAAAAATGGAAGCAGTTAAGGTAACTGAGGAAATATATAAATCTGAGCGTACGCTAAGCCGTGGTGTTCCTCAAGGTTCGTGTTGGGCCCACTATTTTTTATTGTATATAAATAAATGTTAATAAAACAATTCTCTAAAGACACAGAACATCATTTTATAATACATTCCTAACACGTTAAGACTATTAATAAGTTTGAGTAATAAATAATAACTGTAAATTTTTCTTAAATGAAAATTATGTTAATATACATAATTTATCTGACAAAGCAATGAATAATAGTATATTAGACATTCATTACAGTGAAAGTGAAATTAAAATATGTCAGTATCTGGATGTAAAATGAGAAAATGTGAATATAACATTTTTAAGGGATTTGTTGATAAAAAGGTGACATGAAAACGAAATATGGTGGAGCTAAACTAAGTAAAAAGAATGCAAATCGGCCAACATTTTGATTATGACGACGTTGTGGCGCAGCGGTAGCGAACCTGATTCCCGCTCGGAGCATAATATGTTTGTATTGACCATGCAAGCATATTTTCCGGTCTGGGTGTATTTGTCCTTGTCATTGTGAATGTTTCCGGACCCCCGACTCAGGATATTACTATCCTAATGGGGGCCGTTGAGTGTGCAGCGTTTATTTATTTATTTATTTATTCTTATTTAGTAAAAGTATCTACACCTTTCGTAACTTAGTTAAAGTACATTTGAGATATGACATATTTTGCGGTAATAGTTCAGACTAGTATATTGCTTGCGCACAATATGGCATTTTATTTTTAAGTTTTAAAAGATATGAATTCTGACAAACATTCAATATCTTAGTCACAAAATGTTTGAATTTTACCGCTTCAATTGACAAACATGGACTAAAGAAAACGAAATATTAATCCACAGTGCGTTAATAATGTTCTTTAAAGTACTTACTGCATAAACCCATTTACAGTCAGCCCTAAGTAGCCCTTAGTTCTGCTTAACCCCGAAGCCAAATTGGTGGTCACCTTCTGCGCGAGCTCATCGAAGTCAGGTCCTGATGCTGGAGGCCTGTAACTGTCTGCGAGGCCGGTAATCTTCACCAGGAGGGAGTAGGATTTAGTACCAGGAATTACCAATTCTGTTGTTTGTTCCTCTTCAGTTGGTTCTGAAAGATCAAAAATAATTTTTGTATCGATAAGGCTATGTTCTTACTCGTCTCGATAAATTCAACTTAAAAGTGGGTAACTAAATTTGTGTTTAGGTTCGAATCAACTTCAAAACATCTGTAGAAATTGCACGTACTACGGATACTACAAGGTCATGCTCGAGTAACAGTTCTGAATAATATTTCATTGATTAATTCTTCTGGCAGGGAGAAAACAACGCTCGCATAGGTCAGTATGAGTTGTGTATTGAGTAATATTTTAAATGTTGCTAAGTTTTGTATTTGATAGTGTGTTCCACTCACCGGGACCACACGGTTTTATGCATACTCGTTCTTCTGTAACAATGGGTACTTCCATATGTTTGCTCATTCTCTTAGAAGCGGCATCGAATCCACCACCCTGGGTCACGAACATCATGTACAAGCACTGCTGATCTGTGAAAGCTAAATCCTAGAGGGTGAGAGAAAAGATGATGTCATTACAAAAAAATAATTACTAAATCTCATCGCCATCCAATTTGACAATTTCAGCTACATAAATTAAGCTACAAATTCTAAAGGCTCTGCTAATATTCCTTCTACCGTACTCTCCGAAGCGGCCAGCTCTCTCACCTTCTGGTCCCCGGTGTTCCGCTTCCGGACGAAGCTGATGGTGAGCAGCCCGTCCGCGACGGCGCCGCTGGAGAGAGCGACGTCCTGGCGCGGGTCGGTGCGCGGCGCCGAGTAGCCGCTGAGCCACGCGTCGAGCAGCGCGGGCCGGCCGGAGCGGGCGTCGACCCAGCCCACGACCGCGTCCGTTTGCGACTGGGGGACGCGAGACACTTTAACTTGCTCTTTGCTCCGGCAACCGATGATGACATTATGAGATCATTTGGGCAAAGAAATAAAATAATGTCTAGTAAACGATCTCAAAGTTGTCCAGATCCCACAAAACCCAGACGTAAAGCATATTTAGTAGAAGTTAGACGACAAAATTAAGCCCAACAAATCCTCAAAACGACAACTCTGTTTGGAAAACTATATAGATATATATGAAAACTATGAAAAAAAATATGTAATGATATAATAATAGGACCACCAGTTTCACGCTTTAAATTCACAAAAATGAAACAAACATTCAAAAATACGAATTAACTAAAATAAAATTATATCTACATTAAAATTATTGGTATTTTGTAAATCTATTTCATTGGTCCGTAAAGTAAAACAATCTTACCATTTTCTTGTCATTGCTGAATCCAATACCCGTCCAGTATTTAGTTTGTTTTGTTCTTATAGTGAATCTCACTGAGTCCTTTCCTCTCTTCTGTCCTAGATACTCCCAAGAGGCGATATAGTCACAAGTGTTATTCTTGACGTCGCAATCAGCCGGTAATTTCCATTGAGCACCGCATTTGTCATTTTCCAGCGATTGGATTCCACCAGATACTGTAGTTTTTGTCTCCTCTGAAAATAATTTATAACCAATTTATTCAAACTATGAACATGATTCATTTAATCGATATTTTAATTGTGGTTGGGATCCATTTTCTGTTCAGATGTTAGTATTGATGATAAGGACCAACGAAATGAAGTTAGTTACATGCTTGCAACATACTCAATGAAAACTACAATAACTTTATTTAGTTGCTTTGATGTTGAATTTACGAGTCAGCAGCAAGGAATCTATGGATATTTTGTTTATATGGAAAGGCATGTTTATAGCACCGCGTGCTACTAATTCTTTTTGCCTTATTTGTGGAGGCAAAACAAGATGTAACGGATAATTACCAAAGAAATTCATAGTAGTAACGCCTCTCTGGCTACCGTGGCCGTGATATTTGAGCTCGTCGGGGCGGTAGAAGTCGCCCTGCGCCACGCCGGCGGGCGGCGCGTGCACGTAGTGGCCGAACTCCTGGCCGCGGGCCCAAATCACGTGCATCAAGTCGTCAACGAACGAGTGGTCTGTCGGTTCCTTTGCCTGAAAATTGTGCGATAAAAAGAAAGGTACTTACATAAGTAGCATTATTCAAATCCAACGTATAACTGCTGCAATCATAAAATTCTTCCAAATTGTGCATATAACAAACCTTAATTTTCCGCCTAAACATGATCGTTGTAACTCCATTTTCTTCATATCCCGAAGCCGCCGTTATATCATCATGTCCACCCCAAAATGTATCCACGCATGGAGTTGACCTGTTGATTTAAATGCCCAAAAACTGAACGTATATGCTTATATATAAGAAGCATGACTTTGAGTTAGGTATTTAGCCATAAAATTGTAAAAATTTAATAAAATTTTCTTTAAGTAAACAAAGTCTATAATTTATCAAAATCATTAATAAATATAATTACGTCATTGAATTATATTTCTAAATTTGTTTGTGGTACCTGTCCCTAGTGTAATAGTCCAAAACTCTGTGATAGTTCCCACGGGCTGTACCAATGACTATATCCGTACAATCCATTGGGTTGAAATCAAACTTTGGTACATATTCATGTGACGGGAAATAGCCTGAAATATAGTAAAACTCTACTGATATCTAATTTAACAGACAATAAACTACCAGATAGTACAGAAATAGAAAGAAAATTGTAATAGTATTTCAGCAAAATTGGTATTACACAAAATAATGATAATGATCTTGCTATTTCAAATCAAAATTTATAAGTACTGTACAGTTTAGTATTTTCTTGAAATAAGTGAATGATGAAAGTGATGAATTTTATACTGATTCTAGTTAGATAGTATGTTAAGAAATATGTGATTGTCAAATATAATGAAAAGGAAACATTAAATTTGAGACTACAATATGTTAAATAGATTTTTATCAGCATATATCACTACTGAAGAGACATCAAAAATTTAACAACAATAATAATTTTTATATGTTTCGAAGTTATTATTGTTATGTGATGCCGATCAAATTTACCTATAGTAAATAAAGTGAACGAAGTAAATATAACGTATTCCATTATTCTGAAAAATTTACATGACAGTTTTAAAAACAAAAGTTTTAAAATTACATGTTTATTAGTAAAAATGAAAATTAATTCATTTAAGTGATGAGAAAATTAGAGACATCTTATTTACAAATGGTAACATAATATTAAAGAAGAGAAGAAGAGTAAGATCAGATTCCAAGAGAGAAGAGAATAAAGGAGAGGAGAGAGTAGGAGAAGGAATCAGAGAGACGAACACCGCCAAAGCATGCGAAGCAAAGAGATTTTAGAAGCATAAATAAGTTATAAAATAAAAAAGAACGAAATACATTAAAATAAGCAGTAAGTACTAAAGTAAACACATAGAATTACATATAAATAATACTTGTAAAAACCTTGTAAATTAAATAGAAACTATCAATAAAAGAAATCAATAATTTTGAGAAAGAAACCTTTGATCTAGATCTATTAAAACGCAAAATTTAAAAAAAACATAATCAAATTTAATCATGTTAGTAAAAATTGTAGTGCATTTATTACATAAGATTATTATACTTATAAATTTAAATAAATAAATATGCGATATAAAAATAAAGCTATAGACTTACTATATACTATAGACAAGCCTGTATGAAATACAGACAAAATATAGACAACACTGGTGCTCCTTCGCTCCTTCTTCGATTATGTTGAAAGCGTGCGACTAACTTCGTTTCGTTGCGTTGATGTTAAATTTACAAAGGAGCACCAGCGAGTCTTCGGACATTTAGTCTGTATGGAAAGGCATGTCTATAGTATATAGTAAGTCTATGAATAAATCACAAAATACCAGTTTCAAATTCTTACGTTGCTAACTTGAATTTGGTAAAATGTGATATACTATTAGCGAAGCGTGTGCTTTACCTGTTTCTTCTGTGAGTCCCTTCACTAGTAGAATTTCTGGATCCGTTTCTGCAATTGGCTCAGGCTCGGGATTAGGAGTAGGTTCGGGTTCAGATGTTGGCTCAGAAGTGGGTTCCGGTTCAGATTTTGGCTCAGGTGATGGTTCAGGCTCAGATTTGGGTTCAGGGGACGGTTCTGGTTCCGATTTTGGTTCAGGAGAGGGTTCTGGTTCAGATTTGGGTTCCGGAGATGATTCTGGTTCAGATTTGGGTTCTGGAGATGGTTCTGGTTCAGATTTTGGCTCAGGTGATGGTTCAGGCTCAGATTTGGGTTCAGGAGAAGGTTCTGGTTCAGATTTAGGTTCAGCAGATGGTTCAGGCTCTGATTTCGGTTCAGAGGTAGGTTCGGGTTCAGATATAGTAGCAGAGTGAGATAGGGTATATTTGGATTCAGGTTTCGAAGTGGGTTCGGGTTCAGAGGTAGGTTCTGGTTCTGGATTGGGTTCACCAATTGGTTCAAAAGAATCTGGGGTTGAATCAATATTGGAACTAACACTTAATTCTTTTAATTGTCTAGACTTTGGTAGGAAGGGCTTATTTTTAGTTTTTGGCTCTAACTTTGGGTCTACCGTTTCTCCTTCGGAGTTTTGGGGATTTTCATTTTCATCGACTATAATAGTGGTCGATGTTTCCACATCTGCAAAAATAACGTAACCATGCGATATTATCTTAATATAAGTGTTTTTTTACAATGTTAGTTTGCACGTTAAGTCTGAAGTGTGCATTCGTGTCGCATTTCAGCGTTGTGATAGTTTAGCACTTGTGTTAAACGAAATAGTGCTTTATTTGTATTGTATTAAACGGTACTCACTTTGCTTCTCTGGTTCTGCTACAGCTCGTTTCTTTCGACCTTAAAAGATTGATATTGTTAAATAATAAATTATATTTCCAACAAAGTAACATTTATTAATCAGTTTATAATCGCGCAGTTTTAAGTCCGACGTTTAGCTACTTTGTCGTTGATTTCTAACACTTTTAACTACAAATTACAAGTTAAGTCCCGAAAAAGAAATGGTTTAAAAATATTTTGTAACAATTTGTGTATATCTTGCGATCTTACCTTTAGAACTAGACACTTTATACGAGACACTAGTTTTCACAGTGACATCGTTACCGAGATTTTTGAAGTCGAATCCATCTAAAGTATGCATTGCCACTCTCTTATTTCTGTTATCGTTTTCAGATACCTGCGGAATATCTGTATTCGGTTCAGCACTGGGCTCTGGTTTTGGTTCTGAAGTGGGTTCAGGTTCGGATTTTGGTTCAGGAGCTGGTTCTGGCTCAGAGGATGGTTCAGGTTTAGGTTCGGCTGTCGGTTCTGGCTCTGATTTTGGTTCAGCCGATGGTTCAGGCTCAGATTTTGGCTCTGGCGTAGGCTGTGGCTCCGATTTTGGTTCTGGTGAAGGCTCTGGCTCAGATTTTGGCTCTGGTTCTGGTAAAGGTTCTGGAGCTGGGGTGTTTGCTGAAATTTTTTGACAAATGTCATGACAAAAATAGATAATGATAGATCATAGAATTCAATATACGATAAAACAAAATTTCTTTAGTTCTACTAAGTACGATTTAATATACTTACGTGCATCCACTGGTGGACCCAGAACAGGGAAGTTTTTACATTCTTTTTTCAACCCTTTAGGTCTCCAACCGAGAGCTGTAATTGATATAACAAGGTAGTTTATATAAAACCAAAATCATTCGAAAATAAGCATAGCATTATGTAAATTGGCGGTCACCCTGAAGCAATATTATCTACTTAGCCCAAAGACGAAAGATGACTTTTATCTACGTATTTCATTGTATTGCTGTGCGTTTTTAGCTACTTAGCTAGTAGTCATACTGATGCAGATGTGAAATTTCTCACCAGCATAAGAGGTTCCATTGACCATCATAATGACTTCCATTTCTCCGTCCTCCTTCAACACGCGCCAGTACAGAGCGAACTCCTTCGACAACTGCTTCTTAGTGTACAACGATAGGTTGATGTTTTTGTCCTTCCATGGAGCCTCTGAAAAGATTTTTATTACAGTTGTAGTATCAAAAGAAGTCCCTTAAATAAGTCTGTTTTGGCTCATCTCAAAACTGCTGTATGAATTTTTATGGTGTTTTCATAGAGACATATACGAAGATGTTGTATATTTTAAAGGGTTCTTGTTTTTATTTTAGGAATATTTTGTTTTTGTAATAAATTTGAAAAGTGAACAAGATGTTAAACTTAGCTTACAAAAGTAAGTTAAACATCTTCGTCCTAGAAGCTGGGTGCTGGTACGAGGGCCATAAGCCCACAGATATGCATTTATGTTATAAAAATTTAACCAATCTATTGATTTTTCTTTTTGATTGAGGTTGCAGATTTTTTTAGTATTCTGGACGTAGTGACTCAAAACAGTTTCAAAAAAAGTTTTGAAAGGCGGCAACTACGACATTGGTTAATCGAATAAATTTGATAAGAAAAAAATATTTGAGCTTTATATTATAATTATTGTAAGCTACTAAAAGATAAATATTTGATCACATTTGTCTTAAAGTAGAAAGGGAAAGTTCGTTTGCATATAAAAGAAGTGCGGTCGGGGAACACCCATCAGGCACGAAGTTTCTTAATTTTTTTCTTCAACTCTGAATGTAATTCGAAATGATATCTGTATATTTCAATAGGTTCTATTATGATAAAAAGAGTCACGGACAGATACAGAATTGCGCATTCGGCTGCTTGTAGTAGGTTCGATAGACACACACGTAGCATACGGCATTTTGTTACGTGACGATTTCTACTAAATCGCACTACCCGTAAGCCGCGTTAAGAAACTTCGTTCTAATAATATGGGACGGTATAAATTGGCTCACTCTTGTTGCAGCCCTTCCCGTAGAAGCCGAGCGGGCAGTAGCACACGCGCGACGGCGACTCCGTAGCGTTGGTGTCCACGCACTTCCCGCGCAGGCCGCAGTCGTTGTCCTCCGCGCACTCGTCCGCGAACTGGCAGCGCGGCCCGCTGTGCATCTTGTGGCACTTGCACCGACCCAGGATGTGGAAACCCCTCCCGGAGCAGTTCTCGTGGTACTCCTTGCCTGGAGACGATAGCGATCACGTCAATGGCCTGACCAGAGAAGTACTATCCTGATTGAGATCATTATAAATACGAAAGTAGCTCCGTCCGTCTATCTGATAAGTTTTGAGAAGGCAAAACACGGTCGCCCGTCTGGCTAGTGAAAATAGCCTATGGTAATTGCTTTCCGTATACTCGTTTGCCATCTTTGGTGGTAATGTACAACTTCAATATAATTCATAAATAAAGAAAAATAAAGCAATATTGAACAATTTGTTACCTTATAGGCCTAAAAGTTTAAAAAACCTATAACAATTTCTTACTAAAATTTATTTTTGTATATAATCGCTAAACATTTTAAATTGCTTTTTTCTGAGGGACCTTTGATTATGTAGCATTTTTTTATATTATATTTTATTAAAGAACAAAATTCAAAATAACAAACAACTTTTATTTATGTCAGAAAAATATAAACGCTACACACACTCAACGGCCCCCATTAGGATAATTATATCCTGTATCGGGTATCGGGAAACATACACAATGACAAGGACAAGCACACCCAGACCGCAAAACATGTCTGTATGGTAATACAAATAAATATTAAAATGGGGTATCTTACGAGTGACGACATCGATATCAGCACAGGACCAGAATCTGTATTTAGGGCCCCACTCGATGGCCTCCCTCTGCAGCTGTAGGGTGCAGTTCTCACATGTGAAGTCGTCTGGGAGGCGGACATCGAATTTTTGTGAACTGAAAAAATAATCAACTCAAAAATTCTTCTTTTATTTATTGGCAAACAAGCATACGGTCCGCCTGATGGTAAGCAGTCACCGCAATCTATGAACGCGCGTGATACTTGAAGTACTACATGCCCGTTGCCAACCCAAATAGGAGAGAAGGGATGAGAAGATAAAATAGAAGGATACAGAGAGAGTGCGAGGTTGGGGCTCTAGCACTCTCACTTATCACACGAAACGTAACAGTCCTCTGTTACTTTATGCCGATTTTTTGTCAGAGACCTATCTTAATTGGCCTAACTATGTATGTATATAGACTTTAATTTTCAATTTTTTTTATTTTATTGGAATTTTTCTTTATTTCTGCTCATAATTTTTCAAGCCCAAAACCATTTTGCCCAGTTCTTTTTATCGTGTAGACTCAAACAGAACCTTGATTTTTATACACCCCATAGGAACTATATACCTCAAAACAAAAACTTATCAAGTTTCCTTTTTACCTTTTTATGTACGGAACCCTAAATATAAAAAAGTTCAGTTATTCCAAAGTTTCAAGTTTCGTTCTATCGGCAGTCTCCATTTACAGCCTATTTTTTCTTCTTGTATTGAGATTCGAGACATTGGATTCCACATAAAAACACACATTCAACTAAAATAACTAAATGAATTTAAAATACATCAATTTTTTTAATTTTTGTTGATGAAGTATTTAGCCAATAAGCAAAATCATACTTACGTAGGATCATCTCGCACAAACTCCGAACCGTTGGCTCGTGGCGTCAAGTCTAATAACGGTCGATCCAGATAATCCAAAATCCTTAAACTAAATCCACCCTGAAATAAAAAACAAAATATAAAACAAAATTGTTTTTCGCCCAACGTGGGGCTCGAACCCACGACCCTGAGATTAAGAGTCTCATGCTCTACCGACTGAGCTAGCCGGGCTTATGAAAATTATTCTAAATATTGTATCACTTACTCGGTGTGCATACGCTAAATGCCAATGAACTGTTAATTTTGAACCCGCTAAAAATGACGTCCTTATTGAACCTGAAACAATTAAAAAAAACGTTTTGAATCAATAGATACAAAGTTTTAATCGAAGCTAGCGCCATCTATTGATAAATTAGTTAACTAACAGAAGATTAATTACGAAGTTAAGTTTTAAACTTTAAATATAGATGGCGCTAGCTGTTCAATTGTATAAAATATAATCATTTCTGCTAATATTAAGTTTTAATATGACGCTTAAAAGATTAATAATTGACTATAAATAACTACAAGATCCAAGGTATACACAATAAGAATATATATGCAGTGATCGTGTATAATAGCTATTATATTAAACAGCCCGGTTTAATTTTCAAAGGGCGTAATATCACGGAAGCACGCTATTAAAAAAAAAAAAAAATTAATTTCATGGCTACTACTTCTGTGGCTACCGGATAAAAAGAAAAATATATTGCGTTCACAAAATAAATATTTGCAGTAAATTAAATAGTTTCTAAAAATTTACACAATAATAAAATAATGATATTGGATGGAAAATTTAATAATAAAAATAAAGTTGTTTGTAAAATAAAGTTGTTTGTAAAATGAATAATATTACTTTACGTCTATTTTATTTATAAAAAACATTTATGATATTAAAAAAATAATCAAATTACTATTTTAAAAAATACCTATTTTCTAAATATAAATTGTAACTTTTAAATTTTTTTATAATAATATTGAGCGTTGTTAACAGGATAGATAAAAATGATTTTTTCGACCGTGACAGGACTCGAACCTGCAATCTTCGGATCCGAAGTCCGACGCCTTATCCATTAGGCCACACGGTCACATGACGTAATTTAATAGAAAATACGTTTGGACTTTAAGGCCTAGGCAACCAATTATGACACAAAAAAAAACATTTAAATAGACAACCAATTATGTTTTATTATACGTATGGTTTTTTACTTTACTTTTTAAGGCTGATTCATCTAATAGCATAAAATGAGGTATATGGTATTTAATTATGCAAAAGCTATTTTCTACATTATTTTAGAATGAAAAGACGTAACTCAAAAAGCAATTGTTTGGGAATCAACAGAATAGGGTTTTATAAAATATTGACACAATCTTTAGTATTTTTTTTAAATATATAGGCTAGCGCTTGGCTGTTATTATTTCTTGGTTATTTACGTCAGTTTACCCTGGAAAATGGCTATGTCTATAACTAATTTTTCGATTTCTTTTATTGTGACGTGTTCGTTCTTAAGGTGCGATATATAAACAAACAGACACATTGACAACACTTTCTCCTAAGTCTATTAAGAATAAATTAAATAATTCAGCTCAGAAATATTTACTAATATTTCAGGATATTTTATAAAATAGTACAACATTAATAGTATTTTGTATCAGTAGAGTACTTCCAGCACAAATGGGCCGGCGGAAAGGATTACCCTCTCACAGAAAATCGGCCGTAAATTAACAATATCAGTAGGTATTGTTGTGTTTCGTGCGATAAGTGATAGGCCCAATCTCCCACCCCCTCTGTTCCCTTGTCATCCCTTCCCTCCTACCTACGGTACTTCAAGTATCCCGCACGTTTATAAGTGACTGCTTACCCTCAAGCGGACCGTATGCTCGTTTGCTCAGACGTTTGTTAAAATTTCTGTCTCAGTCTGTGCGTTTGTCTGTGGGTGTCCCCACCGTGCCTCGGAGAACACGTTAAGCTGTCGGTCCCGGTTGTTATCGCATAACATCTGATAATGCTCTTATCCAATGTGTTACTGGTTCGCCCTTAGGGTTGTGGAGGTCAGATGGCAATCGCTCCATGTAAAAACTAGTAACCCGTCAAATCCGGATAATAGTAATAAGCAGACCCTGGGTAAAACAAAATACCGGGAATAATGCTAGGACGAAGAAGAAGATCAATTCTGCGTCTTTGCATGTCCCTGCGTTCCGTTGCGGCATCGAAAAACGCGCATTTTTGCGACTTTATTTTTGAGGGGGCGGAAATCTATTACCAGATATCCTTCCGGGTGTGAACCAGGTTTTGTGGAGTTTCGTAACAGGATGATAACGTCGTGGGGAGCCATTGAAACCTCCTAGTTGGCCGACCTCAGTTCGTGTGACAGGTTGGGAAACCTGCCTTAAACGTCACATGTCATGGGTTCGATTCCCGCTCGGAGCAGATGTTTGTATTGACCATACACGCATGTTTTCCGGTCTGGGTGTGTCTTGTCCCGACATAGGATATAACTATGCTAATGTGGGCCGTTGAGTGTGGAGCGTTTACTAATATTATAAATGTGAGTTTGGACGGATGGATGGATGACTCTTTCACGCAAAAAATAATGCACGGATTTGGATGAAATTTGCTAAACATAACACACCTTTGCCACATAGGATACTTTTTGTGCTGGAAAAATGTTGGGTTTCAAAAAACTATATTAATGCGAGCGGAGCCGCGATAACTTGTAGTCCTAAATAAGGGAATGACACGGTTAGAGACCCTTAAAAAAGTCATAGTAATTTTCATGGAATGTGTTTATCAAGTTGTACTACCTCAAATTTTTTCAGAGTTATAAATACTATAGTTCAACAGTCAGAAGAGGTGGTAAAATTTGAAAATAACTATAAACATTACGGTTATGAATTATTATATTTTTATAAATAAAAAGAGATTCGCAGCCGGTAGGATTCGAACCTACGCTCCCAGAGGGAATCTGATTTCGAGTCAGACGCCTTAACCACTCGGCCACGACTGCTTGCGTAATTGTTACGAAATAGCGAAACCCTTATTCTGAACTATTTGAAGAGAAATTACATTTTTTAAAATTTATTTATCGATTCCTGCCGGCTTTACCCGCTTGAATAAAGATTTTAATACAAACTTTCAACCCTTATTGAAAATTTAAACCCTGGAGGGTAAAACTTTTACGAACTTTGAAACTCATATTTATTTATATCGAATCAACAGCCTAAAAAATAAGTTTCAAGGTTCTAGCTCTAAAAATGTAAGTATGGTTGTAATGAATACAAGCGTACTGTCGTCTAAAAAAAGTAAAAAAACTTCGAAAACATCAAGTTTCTCGTTTTTAAATTTTATTTTATTTTGAGAGCGCCAGAGATTCAATATCCCACCTCCTCAAATTCGTTCCTTTTTTCCCTTCATATCCCTTTCCTCCTATCCTTTTGGAAAAATTAAATTGCTCTTATCCAATGAGTTACTAGTTCGCACTAGGGTTACGGAGGTCAGATGTCAATCGCTCTGTGTAAAAACTAGTAACTTGTCAAATCCGGAAAAGAGTAATAAGCAGACCCTGGGTAAAATGCTCGACCTGTCCATAGTAAATACGGTCCTATCATTCATCACACGACCCACAAGTTAGCTGTTAGTGTTTACGCTCTACGACCTTAGCCTAGGTCATCGGCCCGCTATCTCGGAATCTGACTCATGTTATCTAAAGTCACGACGCTACGAAATGACGATCCAGTTACACCTGTGACTTTTAAATGTCAGAAACAATAGTTTGAAACCATTGACTAACACTTAAATAAATATTTTAACACGTAGATACAAGTAACGATGGTATTTTATTAGTAATCTTATTAACTTTAGAGTAACTACTTATTGCTGCGTGAAAAATGGTATTTTTGAAGGATTTACTGGTGGTAGGTCAGCAAGAGGTCGCCTAGGTAGGTACCACAGCAGTGTCTAATATTCTATCCTACAGGATTATGTGTTACCATTAAACATGTGAAATTACTAGGCAAAGGAGATTTAAGAACCAATATCTCGAGGTCAACGCTTGAGTTACACCTACAAATGGTGTTGCAAATGCTTATAGGCTACGATAACCGTTTACCATTGGGTGGGCCGTATGCTTGCAAACTTAGTAACATAAAAATGGTTGATTTATGATATTTTATGACTGGCTTGCTTCTGCCAGCGGCTTCACCCGCGTGAGTAATATATAAGCGATTTTAATACAAACTTTAAGCCCTTCGGGGGTGGAATTTTAGGAGATGTTTAAGCACGTGTTTGTTTATCTTTAATTGTTTGTCTAAAAAAAGGTTTCATGCTTCTACTTTTAAAACTAAAGTTTAGTTTAAAAATGTTAAGTTTTAGTTCCGTCATAAAATATTTATTATAATCAGAGGCGTTTTTAAGTTTCTTAAAACAGACACTAGATTTTGCATGATGCTTGAAGAGACTATTGCAGACATAACCGGTTCTTTGGAGTTAGGGACACTTAAGCAAAATATACAAAACCTCTTTTTTGTCACACTGCTATTATGGTTACAAAAAACAGAGTAAATACACACCTTTAGGCATCCCACAAGGAGGTTTCGTTCTGGAGTTGTCCAGGAAGTCCAAATCATACTTTCTCGCTGGTGGGTAGGTCAGTGCCACATGCCCACTCACGCACACAAACACGGCACTCAACGCACACACGAATGTCACACGTAGCAGCGCCATCTTTGTCTCACAAAATGTCACTACACTTATCACCACATCACTTCAATAAGTTTTATGATTGTTCTTATTTAACATTTCACGACATTTTGAATCCCGATGTTGATGGAGATATTCTGTAACAAAAAATAAAATGTAAGTACACGTTTTAGAAAAGTACACTTAAAATTAGTATCTTATATGTGGTCTGTGTCCTTATTTCAATGCAATGTGAAAACTAAACCGTGATTTGATAAATAGTAATCCTTAGTAGTAGAGCCATGTTTTCCTAGCACAAATGGACCATCTCGACAGGGGAAGTGGTACCCTCTCCCAGAAAATCGACAAAAAGTAACAAATTACTATTGCGTTTCGTGCAATGAGGGAGAGCGCCGGATGCTCAAACTACCACCTTTCTGTATCCTCCCTTTTTCTCTTCATCTCTTCCTTCCTATCCCAGGGTTTAGCAACGCATGTGATACTTCAAATGTCGCGGGCGTTCATAGGTAGCAGTGACTGCATAGCATCAGGCAGACCGTATGCTTGTCTGTTTTCTTCTTCTTATCGATTGTTTAGTGGTCAACCTAGTGTCAGAGTTGTTCAGGTCGCCCGTAGGCCTCTGACTTGACTTATCGACTGTTGTCTAATTGTCAACAGCCGGGACCGACTTTTAACGTGCTCTCCGAAGCACGGAGACGCTCGGTTGATATACCAGTATGCGATCACCCATCTGACTGACCGCGCCTAAAGTTGCTTAACCTATCGATTGTTTGCCGATCAGCGGATGCACTCGGTTATGAGCGTCTCCTTGTCCTTGTCTGTCAACCGTCGTGAAATATCCGAAAAGCATAAAGGACGAGTTCCAAAGTTATAAATCACATATTCTGGCGCACTTCCTAGATAATAAGACATAGCGGCACGGAAGTGTTTCACTGTGTTATCAACAAAAACCGTCAATTACTACAACAGCTATCAATAACAAGGAAACAAAATTACCTTTGTTAGTACATAATGACAGCTTGTTAACAAACCATTACGGTGTATCGAAATTACACATTATTATTGTGTTTTACTTTCTATAAAGATTGCCAGCTACAAAACACTTTCACGTATCTTATATTCCTATAGATGCTTGTATTGACCATACATTTATTTCGATCTGAGTCTTGACTTTATGAGTCTTCTCCCGTGCATCAAGTTTTCTCATAAATACTGATGGTAGATACCACCGCAGTGTCATATCTTCTATCGGAGAGCAGTAGTTTGTTTGGCATTCCTGTTACCTGTATTTCGGTTTTAAGGTTAGCTAGTGAAATTACTGGGAAAAGGAGATATAAGAAACATTATCTTGAAGTTAGCGCGTGTATCTTCAAATGAATAGAGTCGCAAGCGCCCATGGGTAGACCGTATGCTTACTTGTCAACTTAGTCGCATAAATTAAACATAACATTTGACAATATCGTTACTCCTTGATTTACAATTAAATGTGATCCAATAAATGATTGGTTTATACGCATATGATACCTACCACCTTCTGCTTTGGTCAAGAGCTTCCCACTGTAAATGCAGAAGACAGTGTATATATTGTAAAAGGTATCGTGTGCGTTCCTTAGTGATTCTGGAATCTTTACTGTGCAGTAGGCACAGTGGTTGGGTATGGCGACTTTGAAGTGCTCGGATTCCAATCCTGATTATATTATGTACGTGAAAATCTTTTATGTAATTAATGAATAAGATCTTCAAAGGGTAAACCATGAATAAGGTGGTATGTGACTTAATGATATCCCCTAAATTCGACGATCGGTTGGATGTTAAACCGATCGTTATAGGCTCGAACCCTATATATATCATACAGTTGTCATTTACTGAAATCTTCCCATTATAGTTTTTTTTTATTAACACCGGAGGGCAAAAGACTGTACTCCATCTGATGGATGGTCTTTTCGGCGTCGGGATGTGACGACCCCATCGCCCGCTGTTGGGATAACCTCTGTCACAGCAGAGATTATTCCACCAGTGCAATCAGTCACACTGGTGGTAGGTCTTTTGTTGCAAGAGGCCGGCTAGGTAGGTACCACCGCAGTGTCCAATATTCTGCCGCCAAATAGTAGTGCTTAGGCACTACTGTGTTCCGGTTTGAAGGGCACTGTACGCTAGTGAAATTACTGGGCGAACGAGATTTAAGAACTAATATCTCGAGGTTGGCAACGCGCGAGTGGCACCTACTAATGGTGCTGCAAGCGCTCATAGGCTGCGGCAGCCACTTACCATCAAGTGGGCCGTATGCTTGTTTGCCAACTTCTAACATAAAAAAAAAAAAAAAAACACATTATCGTTTACAAAATATAAAATAGCATCAATCTTTTATGAAAGCGAAATATAATAGATATCGATAATTCGATTATATCCAATTCATAATTCTAGTGTTACGCTTACATTGTCAGTAAAATAAAATAGCTTTTGAAAATGTTCGACACGTAACTATGTTTTGAAAGAGAATCATTGAAGCGGAAACGATTGTTTTATTTTACGTTATTGTGTTCACTTCACAATTTGATTATTAAGTATACGAATACTTTATTTAAATTTCTTTATGGCTTGTCAGTAAAATATTTTTTGAAAGTTATCAAAGCTATTACGACGTTATTCTTTGTAATGTCAGTACGTTAATCTAGATTCTATAATAGTGAAATAGTTGTAGAGTGAATTCGAATAACATGTGGTCTAAGCTTATATCACTAGATTAGAATCAGATAGTTGACGAGACACGGCTACGACACTGAGGTATCTACTTACCTGGAAAATCTTACTTACTTGGAAAAATATATATTTTTTATGTCAAGATGGTTGGCAAACAAGCATACTAGCATACGGTCCACGTGATGGTAAGCAATCACCGCAATCTTTAACAGATTGCTTGCGATACTTGAAATATCACTTTTTTTTGGAGTGTCTATTACTGTTGGCCCTAGTGGCCTTGACAGCGTCACCGGTGGGGGCCGGGTCTGGAGACCTCAGCCGGTAAAAGATGGACAGCCCGCTCGGGGCTCAAGTATTCAACTTGTCACAAGGGCCCCTTCTGCGAGGTCGAGCCTAGGCTTGGGACGTCATCGGGAAATATCACTTCCGTGTTGGCAACGCAAGGCCTAAGATGGAAGGAATAAGAAGGAAACAAAAGAAGTGGTAGAAGATTGGATTCTCCGGCGATCTCACTCATAGCACGAAACGCAACAGTAACTACTGAGACTATTACTTTACGCCCATTTTCTGTGAGAGGGTAGTACTTCCCCGGTCGAGCCGGCCCGTTTGTGCTGGGAGAAGCATGGCTCTACTACTGCATATCACCGGTCAATATAATTTTAGATATGAAATGAACACCCGCTAAGTCATCATTAAAAATATCGTCATTATAACTGAAGTTATAATTTAAGATAATCATATTAAATTACGTAATTATTTACAAAGCATCTGTAACCGCACCTGTCTGGCCAAATTTTGCAATGTTTTCAAAAGTTATCCTAATTTTAATGCAAGTAAGGTCCATTGTTAATTGTTGGTGACTGACGAAGGTCGATTATCAGTCCGTTCCGTCACACTCGACGGTTACTCTCTAGTTTTCACTTTCACCGATGAGATCTCGTGCTTGTTAATATTTATGCGAACCTCATTTAAATAAACCGCTTCTTTTAATTACTTATAATTTGTTATGTAACAAATCTTTAGTATCTGAGTTTAAGCTTCGTAGTCACACGTTCTAAATATATATTTTGATAATTTATTACCTCATACATTAGGGTATAATTTTACACCGTTGCGGCGTTGTGGGTAGCGTGTGTCTTTAGTCTCGACGGCTGTGGGTTCGATTCCCGCTCGGGCTCGGTTAAATTTCTGTCTCGGTCTGGGCGTTTGTCTGTGGGTGTCCCCACCGTGCCTCGGAGAGCACGTTAAGCTGTCGGTCCCGGTTGTTATCACAAAACATCTGATAATAATCGTTAACTCTTGATAAGTAAATTGCTTTTATCCAATGAGTTACTGGTTCGCCCTTAGGGTTGCGGAGGTCAGATGGCAATCGCTCTGTGTAAAGACTAGGAACCCGTCAAATCCGGATAAGAGTAATAAGCAGACCCTGGGTAGAATAAAATACCGGGAATAATGCTAGGACATTAGGGTATAATTTTAGTGTGTAATATGAATCAAAAGAAGACGTCACGATACAGGTCTTGAATGAATGGGTTATACAACTACTAATGTATTGTTCTTTTTGTCTTACCCAACCGTGCGGTAATGAGTATGTCAATTTCTTGATTCCTATCACATAAGTCTGATAACTTATATCTCTATAATACAAATGGTAGCAAATTTACGCTAATCTTTTGAGCTACTGGTTCTTTAAGGCAAACGTTACTAAATTCTTACCGTTCGTTCGTCCGTTATGGACAAAATAAAGGCTAAATTGACTAAATCTGCTTATTGCAAATATTATTCTAAGTCGTCTATTGCAATGGATACAATATGTTATAGACGAATGTTGGTTTCTTTCCACGGTTTCACGGATTTTTGATATTCCATATGAAAAAATCCCTTGGAGGAAGCCACTTAAACAACCACGACGACGACGGTTTTAGCGAAGAGGTAGCCGGGTAGCCGGGTGCGCTCACTGATCGGTAAACGATCGGTGGGTTAAGCAACTGTAGGCGCGGTCAGTCACCAGATGGGTGATCGCATAGTGGTATTTCAACTGAGCGTCTCCGTGCTTCGGAGGGTACGTCGGTCCCGGCTGCTATAAATTTGATAATAGTCGAAAAGTCAAGTCAGAGGCTCGTATATGGGCGAACTGAACAACTCTGACACTAGGCTGGACACTAGCCACTCGATAACCATGGAAGCATATTTTCCGATCTGGGTGTATTTGTCTTTGTCCTTGTATGTATTTCCGGATCCCCGACACAGGATATCACTATCCTAATGGGGACAGTTGAGTGTGCAGCGTTTATTTATATTTATTTATTTTAAAAAGTCGCATGTAAATGTAGTTCATCTTAAATGTCAGTAAAATTTATATAATTATCCTCAAAATCAACTTTCGTCATCTTTAAATTAATAAGATATGCAATTGACCGCGCAGTGAAAAAAGTAGTATTGACTTATAAGTTATTATTCACCGTAAGTCCGTAACCGACCACCATGAAACGATAAACATTCGCATGGTACCACTTTCTCAGTTACCCGTTAAGAATACTTTATTGACTTTTGCTTATGATTCAGTTACATTCCTCATACATTTTGTACAAAGAAAACATTTTCAATGACGGGATTTATATTTATTTACTGCTTGAGAAAAATGTATGTATTGACCATAGGCGGTCGCGGTCTGTGTGCCTGTGCTTGTGCTTATATTTGTGTGTTCCGTACTACAGACACAAGATATTTACATCTTAAAGTATGGTTTTGAGTGTGTTGTGTATGTGTCACAATCGTCGTATGTGAAACGATTTTAATGTATATAAAAACCAAGGTTATGGTCTGTTTGATAGAAAACTCTTTTCGCATTTTGAGTTCGCAACGAAAACCTTCAACGGGTTCCAAATTTAGAAACCGCGTTAATATATGTGTTCTTCTTCATCTTCCTATCATTATTACCGGGATCATACGAGTTTACCCAGGGTCTGCTTATTACTCTTATCCGACATTTGACGGGTTACTAGTTTTTACACAGAGCTATTACCATCTGACCTCCGCAGACCCAAGGGCGAACCAGTAACTCTTTGGATATTAGCAATTTACTTATCAAGAGTTTACGATTATTATCAGATATTAATTGGTAACAACTGGGACCGATAGCTTAACGTGCTCATTAGAGCACGGTGGGGAGACATGAACATCTGCAACACCAGAAGGCATGCAGATGCGTTGCCAACCTTTAGGTAAGGGATAGGCTCTTCTCTTGAAGGTTCCCTGATCGTATCGGTTCGGAAAGAGAGCTGGCGGCAGCTGGTTCCACAGAGGGGTTGTGCGAGGAAGAAAACGCCTCCTAAATATTAAAGCCGATGGTTAAAGTCGGTTCTTATGAAACCATACCAATTATCTAACAAATAATACAAAAGACGCATCATATTACAGTCGAGTTATGAATAGAAAAGCCTTATCGTTTTTGCAACGTTCCCAGTTAAGTAAACCCAATGTCATTAGGATTGTTGGAAGTATTTACATAACTATTTTGACATAGCTTTACTATGGCGACGTGTTTGACGATTGTTACGTAAGAGATAAATATTAACATTGTACGCTTTGGTCCAGAATTTAGTTATTAGTAGACACTTAAACTATGCTCAAAAATAAGCAAACTATCCACACTCACCGGCTATCCGGGGGTCAAGAAATATACACAACGACAAGGACAAACACACCCAGACCGGAACACATGCCTGTATGGTCAATACAAACATCTGCTGCGAGCGGGAATCGAATCCACGACACGTGTCGCTTAAGGCATGTTCGCTACCGCTGCGCCACAACGTCGTCCACACTGAAACTCTGCTCATAAATAAATAAACGCTCCACACTCACCGGCCCTCTTTAGATTAGTAATACTGTGTCTAATGTCCCGACATGCTATTTACCCACTATCTCAATTTATTCAGAATTTCATTCAAATCCGATATGGTCTAGTGGCTAGGATACCTGGCTCTCACCCAGGAGGCTCGGGTTCGATTCCCGGTATCGGAATAAGTATTTTACTTTTGGAGGCACCCGAAGGACGGAATCAAATTTGAGCCCCCGTGAGGGCTGCCCTTTATCACGGCTGAGTCTCTGTACTCGCCCCCCCGCCCGGTGACGCTGTCGAGGCCAGTAGGGCCAACAGCAATACACATTCCGAAAGAAAGAAAAAAAAAACCGAATTTCAAAGCCCATACTTCAAAAGAACTCCACTAGGAAATAGACTCCATTGTTATGACTTTGGGAGCTAATGTCTAAATAACTACTGACCTAAACTAAAAGACAAAATTATTGCCAACTTCATTGTACAAACAAATTAAGCTAACGTATGACTAACTTCGTTCCGTTGCGTCGTTGTTGAATTTACAACACCAGCGATTGTTTAACATTTTGTCTGGATTTTGTTTGTGTGGAAGGGCCTGTCCATAGTTTATAGTAAGTCAATTAAACCTTTAAAATTATAAAATAACCTTAGGATATTGACCTTAAATCCTTCCACTCTATACGAATTTATATAAAAAAAAACTTACACAGTATGGCGGGAAAATCGAAACAATAGTAAAAGTTATAATTAATTTTAATTATACAATTACATAAACAAGAAACACCATTAGGTTTCTTATTAAGAGCAAGGTTAGCATGTTCCCATGGCTTGCTATGCTTAACAAAATGGCCGACAATGGATTTTTTCCCGCCATATTTGCTGTCACACTTCATTGCGTTGAAATTATTGTGTAAAAAATAAGGTGAAAGAATTTTTGCAATCGTATAAGTACTAAGTAAAACAGCACATCATGCAAGGCTATTTCTGTTTTCAATTTTTATTATTTTTTGCTTTTTAGTTTTGAACCATATTAAAGAACCCAATTCTATAGCAACCCGTAAATTTCTTATTGGTTTTGAGTAGTTCTCGTAACTAATTGTGGTCATCATCAGTAGGTACCACTATTTCAAATATTGGTATTAAAAAGCAAATGCATAAGTTGTCAAAAAATAGGTGGAGCTATAAAATTGACAGAGTTCCCTTGGTTTTTACATGAGCCCATCATTAGATAAAGATCTACTTACCTAATTAAAACATGACCTTCTCGAGAGTTAACACTTAGCGTGGCCAGGATTTGGCCCAGGGGAGGGCAAAATCTTAATTTAAAGCCTAGAGGGGGGGTAAAATGACTATTCTCTCCAATAGTAACTAGTTAAATCGTTCTAAATGTATGTATTAACAAGGTTCGGGGTTGGGCAGTTGCGCCCCCCTCCCTTGTTCCTACCTCACTACGCCCATGGAGTATACTCTTAAAAAAAGGATTAAATATGCAAGTCGGTCCAGCCTTCTTTGATTAACAAGTAACCAACATACAAACTTGACAAAACTAATTTATATTTTAATTTAATTTTTAATAATTTATTTTTAAAGAACTAAAACAACTGTGAGCGAGTGTACTAAACGCAGCCCCTCGATACCGATATAGATCATACTGTTGAGACCCAAAAACGTGTTATTGCGCATGGTTCAACTTACATATTTTAACAAACTATAACTACGTAACAGATTTAACTTATAGTTATAAACATTATTAGTAGTATACAAGATAGTATTTCAACTTTTAATATCAATCCGATATGGTCTAGTGGCTAGGATACCTGGCTCTCACCCAGGAGGCTCGGGTTCGATTCCCGGTATCGGAATATCTGTTTTATTTTTTTTTTTTTTTCAAATTTTATTGTAATTACAATTTACTTCTTCAAATTTATATTTTATATATATAAGAAAGTTTCGAACGATATAATTATGTGAATACAATTACCATTTTACATCTGTGTAATTATTATTATTGTTGAAGCAACGTATTGCAAAAACATACAACTTTCACGATACTTCTATCCAAATTTTCTACCCCCTTTCCAACTCCTAAAAACTCCTTTTTCGCATTAAAAAGAGCCTGTCTCTCAGGCTCTAGTTTATCTGTGTACCAAATTTAATTCAAATCGGTTCAGTTGTTTTGGCATAAGCGCGACAGATAGAGAGACAGATACTTTCGCATTTAAAATATTAGTAAGGCTTTTCATAAATGCGTAGGAAACGCATTAAAACAATGTGAAGTCACAGTAATGACATAATGTTTTAATTATAGATCGTGTAATTTAACGCCATCTGTTACCGAATAGCGGGAACTAATTGCGGTGTTCTTATCAGAAGCGCATCTCGGTTGTTATCGAGGTGTACCGCTTTTCGTAATGGTTGCGATTCTCGTGCGCAACCATTACGCCTAGGCGGGAATGGAAACATGGTTAAGCGGTGTTTTATAGCGTAATAATTGTTTACATTTACGCGCTAAATAATACAGCGACATTTTTTTAATTTTTATTTTTATTTTTATTTTAGACGAACATATCAACGTACAAACTAGATAGATAATATTTATTATTTCTTTTTATTTTTCAATTTACTTTGTACTTAATAATTTTAATGTAATAAACTATTTAAAAATTTAAAAATATGTTTTAATATTAATATACAGATGAAAAGCTGGTGGTTGTAACACAGGTTTCTCTGAAACACCTAACATAGCCGCCAGCGATTCACTACTAAATTTTTTTACTAATCAAGTCCTTAATATTATAATTATAGATGCGATAGAAGATACAGAGTGATCCAACATCTCTATGGAGTGCCAAAGGATCATGCCGATCTGAAAGGGCTCGATCGTCGACAATTCGAGCCGCTCTACGTTGGACGCGGCCAATTGGAAGCAGTTGGTACTGGGGAGCTCCCGCCCAGTGATGACAGCATTACTCCACGTGTGGTCCAATTTGCGCCTTGTATATTTGTAGACGGCTCGACACATTGACAGAAAACATATATGTTTTGTCAATGCGAACTTATAGTTCCGCCATCTCAACGCTAAAAGTTGGGCTATGGTTCGCCAGGAAATACCACCCGCCTGATCGAAGATCTAATTTCAAACCGCCAAATAGTAGTGCTTAGGCATTACTGTGTTCCGGTTTGAAGGGCACTGTACGCTAGTGAAATTACTGGGCAGACGAGATTTAAGAACAAATATCTCGAGGTTGGCAACGCGTGAGTGGCACCTACTAATGGTGTTGATCTCATAGGAGACTACGGCAATCGCTGTCCATCAGGTGGACCGTATGCTTGTTTACCAACTAATAACTTAAAAAAATAAAGACAGATTAAAGTATTGTAATTAAAAACCAAGAAAATTGGTAAATAAAGACTTTATTAGTATTACTATCCAATCGTGAATCAACCACTGCGGTTGATCTTCCATACATAAATAACAAACCTAGTCATCATAAAACCTTTATCGATTCAGACGAAAACGCTTAGTGTTATTAACAAATAACAGAAAAATAAATCCGAAAGTAAAATAAAGATAAACAAAGAAAAACTGCTCTAGAAATATGTAACTGTTACAATAGATTGTCTAACCGCAGACCGCGACCATGAATGTATGCACAGTACAGAAAAATGTACTGTAGATTGATATTATAATGTTATACACTATTTTTATAACGCTGAAAGCCTTGTGTTACTAATCAATCAAAACATCGTAAGATATTGTTTAATACTCAAGTTCAATCGGTTTAGATACCGTCTAGTATAGGGAATTAAGAGGGAAAGAAACATCTAGAGAAGGTGGGAATTTGGGCAATGGACCGCAAACACCAAAAAAAACGCAACAATTTCATGCTAAAAACAACATTTTTCAGAAACGTTATTAAATAAACGATACACACTCAACGTATAATTATATCCTGTTTCGGGGGTTCGGAAACATTCAAAATGACAAAGACACACCCAGACCGAAAAACATGCCTGTATGGTCAATACAAACATCTGCTCCGAGTGGGAATCGAATCCGCGACCTGTGGCACTTAAGGCAAATTCACTACCGTTACCGTAAAAAGTCGAATTAAAAATATAAGAAATATAGATATTATAATTTCAAAAATCCATATTTAACGAAAACGAAAATGGACAAAATCAATTCGAAAAGGACATTTAGATAGATCGATGGTGAAGGAGTTACTTAACAATGACGTAACAATGTAATGCGGATGGTTTTACCGTTGAGAATTAATTGTTTTAACGATTTAATGGCTATTAGAACTATTTTGATAAGGTCAGTCGATATTTAAAGTTACGCTTTCTCTGTGAAATTATAACCAATATCTGTAATAGTTAACAATATTTGTTTCGGTCTGGGCGTTTGTCCTTCTCCCCAGTGCCGGATTAACTTTAGCAGCAAATGTAGCAATAGCTACGGGCCCCGCACGAAAAGGGGCCCCACGTATCCAAGCCCGCCAACGTATCAAGAGTATAAGAACACAGTTTCGGAAAAAATATGTCCTTTTTTAAATGGCACAGTGTGCAAATAAACCTATTAAGTAGTGATTGTTCGCACCCATATTACTAAAATCCAGACCCATAGACACCGACCCGACCCGACCCTTGCTCAGTCCGGTACTGCTTCTGCATGCACGGTAAGCTGTTGGTCCTAGTTGTTATCATAACATCTGATAATAATCGTTAACTCTTGATAGGTAGTTTGCTTTTATCAAATGAGTTACTGTTTCGCCTTTCGCGAAGATCAAATGGCAATCGCTCAAATACCGGGAATAATGCTAGGGAGAAGATCTGTAATGTTTAATACAATTTTGTTCACGAGTGGTGGTGACTTTTGTTGCGACCATAGTCCATAGAATAACTGACACTGCGGTGGTACCATCACCAGTGAAATCTGAAGAAACTCGCCAATACGAAAGCTGAATCTTCACGTCATTATACCATGTAAGGGTACTTCCCTAGCTAAGCTCACCCGTCATGGCATAAACAGCACTCCTCTATATATAACGCGTATATCTGTATAACCAATACAAATGTAAATCTATGGCATTGCGTGAAAGGCAGATTCGTTAGCGCTACGTCAAAACTCGTGCAATATTACTGATATTATTTTTATATTAAGATTTTTATTAGTCTTTTTATTGTTCATAATTAATACGATTACATTTTCAGAGGTGTAATTAAGATAAATATCAAATTCGTGCTCCAAAGTTAACAGGTGTAATAATAATATGAATTTATAAGTTACAAAATGAAACGACATAAAATTTGTTTGTCAATAATAATAAAGATAACTTTGTATTGCATATTTTAATATCGTTTATAATGATTTTTCGTCTTTCATATTAAAATTAATTGCAATATCAAAAATATATAAAGGCTTTTCAAATAAGAGTTGGACTGCAAATCCGCCATCTTGAATGTAGAATGTGCAAAAAAATCCAACGAACGAACATAATCTCTATTTATTTAACATAATTAATAGGTATGGTTTATTGTGCAAACGCTACTTTTACTTTGTTGTCAGTATGTAGTTAGCCACGAGTCCAGTCCTATTATTTGAAAGTTGCTATACTTTCGCAAGTTTTGGCTACACTTCCTTAGGCACATCATGTGGGGTGAAAATACGTAAAATAACCTAACTGACAAAATTAATAATTCCATGTAAAATCTTGTTTAAACTATTTTATTGTAATGCTAGCATATATTGCGATTGAAATAAGAATTTTACAGATTTAAGCTTCAAAAACAAAAACGACCTCAAGTCGACAAAAGTCACCTCAAGTCACGGAAACGGTGGGATCCGCTGAGAAAAAAGCTAAATGAAGTAAACGGTATTTTTTCCAAATTATGTACATAAATCTTTGTGCCGTTTGCAGTAGAAATACTTGGGCCATGTGTTCTTAACTTAAGCATTTTTCGCTCAAAGAATCGGTATTGCGATTCAGCGGGGAAATGTAACTAGCATTATCGCCACCATACACAGACCCCCGACACAGGATATTACTATCCTAATGAGATCTTACTATACGTTGAGACTTGTGTGTGTAACCTTCGGTAAAAATGTTGTAATATTGGTTTTTAATAAAAAACAAACACTTAATATGAGTTTCAAAATCTAAAACAACGTAATGAAATTCGCAGATTGTTGAGTGCGATAGCGAGATGATTGATGATGAAACAACTAAATTGATCTTTGTAATTGAATAATAACCAAGGTTATTTACAATAATTAAGCATTGTAGTTCCTTTTTATGATTGATTATAATCAAGATTTAGGCTTAAGCCTTTTATGTCTCGTGTACTTGAATTGGTAGCAGAAGACAATGAGATATTGTACCTTCGCCGTCATAGGACTTATAAGGTCATTTTCTTGATGTGACTAAAACCCTGGTTTCTGTTACGTTGATTATTTTAATAAGGGTTCTGTATATGGTGTGTTAAGTTGACAATAATTTAATTTAAGAAATCAGAAGTTAGTTGGCAGGCAAGCATACGACCCACCTGATGGTCTTCTTCATCTTATCGAATGGTTAGTGGCCAACCTAGTGTCAGGGTTGTTCAGGTCGCCCGTAGGCCTCTGACTTGACTTATCGACTGTTGTCAAATTGTCAACCGCCGGGACCGAGTTTTTACGTGCCCTCCGAAGCACGGATCCGCTCGGTTGAAATACGATCCACCATTATGCGATCACCCATCTAGACACTGACCGCGCTTAAAGTTGCTTAGCCCACCGATAGTTTACCGATCAGTGAGCGCAGCCGGCTACAAGCGTCTCACCTGATGCGGTTGCCGTAGCACACACATGAACAAGTGAGTGCGCACTGACGGGGGTCTTCCGACTGCACAACTTTTTCTTTCTTTTCTATATACCTACATATGTTTCCGGAATTCCGACACAAAATATTACTATACAAATGAAAGCCGTATAGTGTGTAGCGTGTATTTATTTATTTACATCCCTATCGAGGCGGCCTATATAATTATGATCAACAGCAAGACCCAATTATACGTATAAGAATTTTTATTTTTCTATCATGACGTAGTATTTTTGCAACGATCACTTTCAAATTAATAATCTTTTTACCGAGGCCTACGACTTTATAATTAAGTACCGGTTCTTTCGTAATTGGTCACAGAAATCAGATCGACAGTTTCGGTCAAACTAGTTTCCGCCATGACTAATAATCTGTTATCAGTCAAAGATAACCAATAATTAGCAGTCAAGTGCGTGGGCTACAAACAGAAACTAAAAGGTTCCGTAGCTTGATGTTAAAGAATCTTTAGGACTCTTACCTAGTAAATATATTATCGTTGACAGTTCTGTTCATGCTCTACAGCCTCAATTTTTTCCAGAATTTTTAATTCCATACTTGAAAAGTTACAGGGAGAGAATTGTTATGACATTATAGGCAATAACTCAGCAACTACTTACTTATTATCCAAAGATTGCCATACGTTGAAATTTTATTTTTCAACCCTTAGCCCCATGTATAGACAGGTACCCTTAATTGTGATATATATTAGGAAAGACGGACAGAAGGCATAACGAAATAACATTCCCTTTTTGTCCATTGGCTACGAAACCCTAAAACGGTCTTAATAAAAGATACTTTTTGAAGCATCAAAAATTAGTATAAACAACTAAAGACTAAACTGATCCAATAATTAAAAAAACTTGAATTGTTGTTAGTTTGTCACATGCTAGATGGAGCGAAACTGCCATATAAAACAACCTGTTGTATTACATGTACAACCTACTACACGTAACGATTTCTTACGTAAACCAATGGGAACATCACTAATATTTTGACATTAATCGATTCGGCCGAAACGATTTCGACATTATCGATTTTCGATTCGCATCGACACGTAACCGAGTTGGTAAATTATCGTATTTAATTGCAATCTTAAAGAAATATCTTCAGTTGATCGTGCATTACGAAACTATGTAATTTATAAATATATTTAATGTTTATGTGTTACTTAAATTTAATACCTATAAAATGTAACGGACTTGTGTCCAATATTCTGCCGCCAAATAGTAGTGTTTAGGCACTACTGTGTTCCAGTTTGAAGGGCATTGTACGCTAGTGAAATTACTGGGCGAACGAGATTTAAGAACTAATATCTCGAGGTTGGCAACGCGTGAGTGGCACCTACTAATGGTGCTGCAAGCGCTCATAGGCTGCGGCAGCCACTTACCATCAGGTGGGCCGTATACTTGTTTGTCAACTTCTAACATAAAAAAAAAGAAAAAAATTTAACCCATTCAGAGTCCAGTAGACAATAGTTAAACAGTTGAACTTAGCAATATGTGGTTCAGCGGACAGGTAACTTGTTAGCCCGTGTGATCGTTTCTGCAATCTTCTATATTTATTTATTTACATGAAATTCGGTGGAAATTTATAAAAATAAAATATAAAGTAGGTACAGTCATATTTTGCCTTATTGTTGGCATGTAAATAATAAAGGTAAACTGTTAATTAGACAATAAGAATTTTCTGTATAATAATAAATGTTAAAAAAAAAACTATTTTATTAATTATACTCCGTTTCAATTACAATCTAGATATTCCCTTATACTATAAAAATTATACAATGACAGATACTTACATAACTTACATTTAAATAATTTTAACGTCTTAATATCATTCCATTCGTCAGGTAGTTCAGTCTTTATTATATATATTTATTTATTTACGTATAAGAAGAAGATCTGACTGATACATAAACGCCCACCCTAAGCCCTTTGACCTAGAAAGCAATATTCTTTCACATTTATTGTTTTTAAAATATAAGGGAGCAAAACGGATTTTTCAAAAAAAAGAGGGTTGAAAGTTTGTATGGAAGACCGTTATTATTAAAATTAGAAGAATAAAACTTTGTTTTTTGGCGAAAAATGAAAGATAGAGAAACACTTGTTTTAACATTTTCTAAAATTCAACCCCTGAATCGTTGAAAAGTCGCGCGCCGAAGCTGCTGACAAACGATAGTATTCAATAATAATGTACTGTTAAGGTTCATAGCTTTTTGGCAGTCTATGAAACACCCCATTTACTTTCTATATTTTAGCTTTACGTTTCCGTTCTTCTGAGAGCAAGAACAATTATATTCGATATATTAAGACATTCTGACAAGCACTAGATTGGCTACTAACGACAATACAAATAAGCTATTCTGAGACTTATACGATAATAAGCGACCATTGTGGACTAATGAACATTTGGAGAAAAACGAAAGAACAATTACTGTAGCGGTAGAAATGGCCAACGGTCTCCAGCGCTCTCACTCACCGGATATACTATTTAAAGAATAATCTTATAATATAAATAAAAGGCGTAAGATAGAATTGTAGAAATGGAAAGGCTTTGGGATTGCTAATTCCTTAAATAAAGCCTTCAGCACGCACACTACAAATAATAAAAATAAATAAATAAATAAATAAATAAATAAATAATTTTCGTGAACAATAATTTCACAATTTTCAAGAATATTATGTCGTTTAAATATTACATTTGATTTTGTTTACAAATCCAATTGCATTTTCAAAACAATTACACCAATAGAAGTATCGTTTGTAAACGGAATTTGACAATCGCTACTTACAATAAAATGCTGTAACTGATTTTATTTTAAAAATAAATGTTTAATTGAAATAAATCGTTATTTCTAGTCTATTTTTGTTGGTAGCTGCTCGGTTGATTACTTCTGTCGATAGTCCATTGTTGAAATGACGAATTGGATGATAGATATTATTATCTAAAGTAAAATAATAGCTTAATGATGCTGGACTAGTAATAATAATAATAAACGCTGCACACTCAAAGGGCCCCATTAGGATAGTGATATCCTGTTTCGGGGGTCTGGAAACACATACAAGGATGAAGACAAAAACATCCAGACCGGAAAATGTACTTGCATGGTCAATACAAAGATATATGCTCCGAGCGGGTATCGAACCCGCGACCTGTGTCGTTTAAGGCTGTTTCGATACCGCAGCGCTACAGCGTCGTCAAATACAATAACATTTATCTGGTAGTAATTTTGACTGGCTATGATGTTATTAGTAAATCGCCAGACTGGTTTCGCAATTAATCACTTGGATATAGTGTTGTTGTTTAACATACTTTGTCAAAAAAGTCTATCTAGATTTATGTTTGTCCTTATAGGCCTTAACAGCGTCACCTAGCGGGACGATGAATGAATATTTTATAAAATTTGGTACCCTTCGATTGTGATAATATGATAACTTGGCTTGTCTAATTTATATTTATATTATATATGTCGCAGAAAGCGATACAGTCATCTTTTTAAAATGCGTGACATCAGCATTCGCTGACGTCACTATCGAAATGATGACGACTCTTATTTAGGTCCTCCAAAGAAAACTTCAGTATGTGGGTACACTTTTTTTTATTTCAACGGGCAGCGTAACGACGGCATAGATAGGTCCGTACTGTATGACGGCTCGAACACGAGTTAATTGACAATGACAAAGCAACCGTATTTAAAGGTCTCGATACACGTGCAAATCTTTAAAAGTTTTTAGGTTAGAAATTGAAATTACAATAACATTAACAATTACAGCTGTTTAACGTTAATTTTAGATTTAAAAATTTTATTTCGCTTCGGTTTCAATCAATTAGCTTTGTTTACTTTCAAATTTATATTTACAACTTAAATCTTAGTTACAAAGCTGTTGTGCTAAAGAAAGAATTTCTGATTTATAAAATTATAGGTTCCCTTCAATAATTATAGGTTTTGAAATTAATTTGACTTTATTTCAGAAGTAAAAGATAAGCTTTAAAACGAAACAGTTGCTCTTTAACCCAGGTAATTTACAACACACACAAAAAGACTACAAAACACTCTCTTGTACTGAATCGAACTGTCAAATTTGAGTCCAGGCTTTTTGTTTGTTTCTTAACTTAACTCTTATTGCGATTGAAAGAAGACCGAAAAGGGCTCCATCGCTATTTCGTAACATGCTCATATAAAGTCTGAATCGATTTACTATCATAATTGAATTGGATTGAATACAATTTTTACTAAAAATGGTAAGGCCGCGGCTCTAGTATATTACACATGCTCATGTGTAAGCATGCTTGTAAGTATGCTCAAAACTAGCATGCTCAGCATCTGTTCACATTATCTAGCAATAAGCATATTAGTTTTTAGCATGCACATTAATAAAATCGATACTACCTACTATTTACTAGAATTCTCATAAGCAAACGTATTCAGACGCGCTCGAAGGACGTCCCCTTCCACCCGCACCTCAAGTAGCATGCTCGAAAATCAAATCAATGCCTGAAATAAGCATGCTTATTACTAGCAACGCCTAGACACACATGTTACTAAGTAGCAATTGCTCATAAGTAGCATTCTTTCGTGCTAATAATGAGCATGTGTGTCAGTACCCTTAAGTAATTAAATGTCGTTAGTACAAATAACTAAAAGTAAGACATTCTAAAACTATTTGTAAAGTCTGTTTAAGCCTCGTACGGAATTGGTTCAGGCATTCAGTCACCATAACTTAATTGGTATTAAAATGCGATTGCGCCCTACTAGTGATGTATAAGTCCATAATAATGTAATATAATTTAATTGAATAACGTTATTTGAATCAAAGAATTTTCATTTTTATTAGTTTTTTTAGAATTACTAAGCATACTAGGTATTTGATTTCTCATTTGTCGCATATGTTCCTCTAGATTTTAAAGTTTTCGTGTTTTTCGAAATGGTTACAATCACACGGACGAAAGTGATTTTGGTTCCCGTAAGAAATGGATCCGCGGCGGTGCTATAAGCGTATAGTAGTATATTTTTTTTTTATTACTTAGTTGACAAGCAAACATACGGCCCATCTGATGGTAAGAGGCTGTCGTAGCCTATAAGCGATTCCAACACCATTTATATGTGTCTCTCGTTGCCAATCTCGAGATATTGGTTTTAAATTCTCCTTTGCTCAGTAATTACATTACGTAAATTTCATGCTTCTTTAATAAATTTATGCTTTGATTTAAATTGTCGATACGTCCTTGCATCGACAGCCCATCCCTAAATTTCTATTCCTTAAGCAAATGCGAACGAATGAATGATTAGCACTTGCGGCACGTCGACCACTTTCACTCACTCACGTAACAGACTCTTTTCACTTATGAGTAAATAGAATTAGGTGATATTGAATTTGGATGTATTTAGATTTACATTTTAAACACGTAAATTGAGTTTTATTTGCTTTCAAAAAACGATGGTTGTTAATTTATTTTCAACTAGCTTATGCCAGCGGCTTCGGCCGAGTATAAAGATTTTAATACAAACTCTAAACCATTGCCCCCTTTTCAAACTTTGAATGTCATATTTATTTATTTCGAATCAACAGCCAAAATCATAAGTTTCAAGCTTCTAGCTCTAAAAATGACGATACTTTCATACAACTTTTCATCCCCTCTTTCAACCCCTTACAACCCTTTTTTGCATTAAAAAGACTATCTGTGTATCAGATTTCATTTAAATCGATTCATTAGTCTTAGCGTGAAAGCACGACGTACAGACAGAGAAGCAGGGAGACAGAGTTCTTATTACATTTATAATATCATGTAAGGTTGTAAGGATTATATTTATATTAAATCCTTCCGAATTTTTAGGATTCGAAAACTATTCGAGAAAATAGTCACTTTGCCAATGATGCCTAAGCGTATGTTTTAGAAGGTGTTCAAAAACAAAGGATCTGTTTAACAAATAACATAATAAAACGTAGTCTCTTCATTCTGACAAATCTGAAATCATGGAAAAAGTTTCCGTTACATACCTACCTAGAAGCTAATAAAAGTTTCATAACGGCTTAGCAAAAAGATACGGTCTTACAAATGTCGCCTTAAACATTTTATATATACATATGATATAATTTTTGCGGGTAAAGTTTTTTTGCCACAAAATTGAGAGCCCCCCCGCTTCTGGGCCTGTTTAAGTTGCGTGTACCCCTTAGATTACCTCGCAGCTCAATCACACCACTCTATCCACCTCTGAGAAGGACTGTGTTAAGATCTTTATTTCTCAAAAGAATTACAAAAAAATCGCTTATATGAGAAACAACAAACCTTAATAAAAACAAATATGAGCGTACTATTAACAATGATATAACTGACAAGTTATTAATACTATTTATTATATAATTTATTTATATTTCTAATGAATATATTATGTTTAATTATTAAAAGTAATTTACTTGAGTGAATCATAGATGGCGCTGATCGTAATTAAATCGCGCCAACGGTTGAATTCGAAAACATTGTTTTCTTGTGTTCTTAAAATGTAAAACTTTAAAAATAACATCTGCGAAAAAAATCAGAAAAAATATTTTAAGTTTAGGCTCGGCGTTTCTGTCAAAATAAAATGTAATTTCAAAATCAATAGCAAAAGAGTATTGATAAAACCTTCGAAGCAAAATAATTTTAGACCCTTCCTTAATCACGTTAGGGGATGCATTTCAATAAACGAAAGACGTTTTTCGTTAATTCTTTTAAAAAAGGGTAATGCTAAATTTGAAGTAGATTGAACCAAGGAATTGCGTTGTCCCATACAAACTTTGTCCTTCTTTTCCCTTTAGAGAATTTCGAAATTTTCCTATCCTTTCTTATAGCATGCCTACATCATACAAAAAACACACCCTCCAAGTTTCAGGTCTCTACAATCAGCGGTTTAGGCTGTGCGTTGATCCGTCAGTCATTCAGGACAAAGCCTTTTATGTACTAATATATAGATTACAAGCGGTGTTTACCTTTAATTCATTGTTATGCTATTGAGAGTGTTTTTTAAAGTGTATTGTGTTGTTTTTAGTGTAAAGACGGTTTAGAACAAAACCCCATAGTTACTATAATCGTTTTATAATAATTTTCACCTTGCAATATACTTTATACATCCGCTTTCACATTTTTATTGAGATATCAATCGTTCACCTTTGTTTTTAACAATACGTAGATCGATATCACACGTAGGAAACAACACTATTGTCTAACTAATGGCTACCTTCAGGGATAATCTTTTAGGTTATTATCAGGTTTTAAGTTGTGCACTGAGGGGTGTGTATGAGGTATTTATTTTAAAATACATATAGATATTTCGTTGTAGTAATAGTGATGACCGTATATTGACCGTGACGTTGTGGCCATGGGCGTAGCGAAGTAGGAGCATTGCAGGTGCCCAATAAACGAATGTAAGGGAAGGTAATGTTGAACGATTTCACTAGTAATTATTTAAGAAAATAGTCATTTTGCAGCTTATGTCAGAAAGTCAGATTCTGTCACCGTCTCCAAAATTAAACGTCTACAGCCGGCGGAACAAACTGAGGGGGTTATATATTTTTTAATGTATTCTTTTAAAGGCGTCGGGATGTGACGACCCCATCGCCCGCTGTTGAGATAACCTCTGTCACAACAGAGATTATTCCACCAGTGCAATCAGTTACACTGGTGGTTGGTCTTTTGTTGCAAGAGGCCGGCTAGGTAGGTACCACCGCAGTGTCTCGAGGTTGGCAACGCGCGAGTGGCACCTACTAATGGTGCTGCAAGCGCTCATAGGCTGCGGCAGACACTTACCATCAGGTGGGCCGTATGCTTTTTTGCCAACTGCTAACATAAAAAAAAAAAAAAAAAAAAAAACCTGAAATGAGTTTACATTTTATATTCACAAAAAACCTGGAGTGACTGTCTCATTCCCAAGGCGTGGGGTCCTCAAGGTATTCACTAATTTTATAATAGCCTTTACCAAACAAACGATCCTTGGCCTTTTTTTAAAATTTATTAATAGAAAGTTTCTGAACGCATTCCCTAATATTTAAGAAATATTTTATGCTTATTCATGGGCGTAGCGAGGTAGGAGCAAAGAGCGGCAGCTGCCCAGGGGGGGCTGTGCCTTGTTAAATACGGATAAATTCATGAATATTATTCATTTTGAACTATTTAACTAGGTATTGAAGAACATATTTGTTTTTCCCCCTCTAGGCCCCAAAATTAAGATATTGCCTTCCCCTGGGCCATATTCTAGCCAAGTCATGTGCTTATGTATTTTCGATCACGGACTCTGAGCGGTGCGATACCTCGTACATAATAACATTTAGTACGAACTATATGCGTATTGTTTTAAATTTTTTCAACCATTTGTGAAAGTAGAAATATCGAATCTCGGTTAACCGACCGTTGATAATTAAACCTAGTTTTAACGAATAGTTAAAAAACTCTCACTTACGTATATAGAGTGGATTATTAAAGTTTTAATGTTTTTACGAAAGACGTTATTAAAACTTTATAGCATTGTTATTTTGAGTAGAGACTTGTTGTGTTTATGTGCCAGCTTTAATGCTACACTCATCTTCTTCCCGGTATTATATGAGTATTCACTCAGGATCTGCTTATTACTCTTATCCGGATGTGACCGGTTACTATTTTTACACAGAGCTATTGCCATCTGACCTCCGTAAAGCGAACCCATAACTCATTGGATAAGAGCAAATTACTTATCAAGCGTTAACGATTATTATCAGATGTTAACTGATAACAATCCTGTTGTTATCAGTTAGCGGCAGCTTAACGTGCTCTTCGAGGCACAGAGGGCACAAGGACAAACGCCCACAACGAGACAGATATTTGTATGACCAAAGCAAAAATCTGCCCGAGCGGGAATCGAAACTGCTACCGCCAAAGTTAAAGGCGAACTCACTACCAATACGCCACAACGGTGTTAATTATAATTAAACTTTTTAGCATTGTTATTGTGAGTAGAGCCTTTCTGTGTTCATGTGGCTATAGCTATACTCTTATAGGTAAAAAAGGTAACACGAAAAATAGAAAACGTAGACTTTACTCGAAATCAAAATCTAATAATAATAATCCCATCAAAACCATAAAATGTAAAAAAAAACTCTCTCATCTCGCAGCGCAGATCTTCCACTACAAAAAGTGGTGAGATCTCATATATATCTGTGACTGAAACTTAGCGGTGGTACGACACTTAAGTATTTGAATGATTAGAATTGTGTTGCCGTACAACATCTCTACGCAGTGCTGAAGGATCAAGCCGATCGGAAAGGGCTCGATCGTCGACAATACGACTAGTTATAATTCTTAAACTACAGTTTCAAATTGAATGACATTTGAAATATACAGTGTTTATACAATGTCTGCTTGGTTACTGAAAATTCAGGTTTTAAGTTCTATCCACAACGAAGTTACATGGGGTCGCTTTTTTGATCGACTTGGCGGTGGCACTGTAGTGCCCCCAGATAATAATAATAAATGCTACACTGTCAAATAAAATAAAATAAAAACGTGAAAACATATAAAACCTTTTGTTTGAAAGTCAGATTCTACCACCGGCTCCAAAATAATTCTCTATTTGAGAAGAACTGGGCCTTCCATTATTTCACAACCCAAGTAATGGAATAGAAATATTACTTCACAAATTACATAGGAGTAATTATATCTTTTTTTCGTCTGTCTGTTACGGTGTTACGTGTTAGGGTAATAACAATGAATGTTTAAAAAGTCGACTTCCTAGTTTTGCGGTCGGTAAGCGACAAAACCAGAGATAATAAACACATTATAAAAAGAGTTTCTTCCGGGAAAATTATAAGAGAAACTAACTGAGAAACGGTTTGTAGGTCTTGAAATTATTTTTTTTATGTTACCAAGTTGACAAGCAAGCATACGGCCCATTTAGTAATAAGCGGTTGCCGTAGCCTATGAGCGCACGCAACACCATTAGTAGGTGCCACTGACGCGTTGCCAACCTCGAGATATTGATTCTTAAATCTCCTTTTCCCAGTAATTTCACTAGGCTACAGCGACCACAAACAGGTACACAGTTATGCTTAAGACACTACTGCTTAGCGGTAGAATATGTGACACTGCGGCCTACCTAGCCGGTCTCTTGCAACAAAAGACCGGCGGCGACACCGGCGTGGCTGATTGCACTGGTGGAATAATCTCCGCTGTGACAGAGATTATCTCAGCAAAGGGCGATGGGGTGCGTCATGTCCCAGCGCCGGAAAATAAAATAAATAAGCACTTATTTAAAAGAAACGTATTGCATCTACAAATGCTATAGTAAATAAATGTTGCTATATACATAAATGGTCAAAGCATAGCATTATCACTAAAAGTAATCTTTTAGAGACACATATCCGCTCACGAGTAATCATAAAAGGAGACAGGGACAACAGAGAGAGAGAGAGAGAGTTGCGTGCCCGGCTGCGCACTGACTTACTCATGTGCATATTTGCGTGTAGTAGTATCGATACACACACACACACATCATAAGGCATTTCGTTACGTGACGATTTCTAATAACAATAGACCATAATAATAGGGGAAAAAAGACATAGACTTTCAAACAAAATGTCGAAAGACATTATGTCATGGAGGGGCCTGTCTTCAGTATATAAGACGTCTATGCCTCCTGATAATTAATATTCAAATCAAAGAGGCTATTTAAAATTTTAGTATCGCCTCAATTCCGTTCGAGCTGTTCCGTTAAGCGTGAGTCGGCGCAGTTCCGATGGTCACGGACAGTCATGTCTTGAATAATGATACACTTTGTAAGGGACTGCGCATCGATCGTGAGATATTGTTTATTTTCTGTCCTTACTGGTCTGGGAAGTAATATATTTACTATATACATGTTTTGGTTAAGAGTTTTCGTGTCTTACTCATTACATTTTTGGTTAGTAAACTTGTTTTATATTGTTGGAGGATAATCATACAAATTCATTACCAGAGGGCGTGCAAGTTTGTTGCATATTAGGAAGAAATATGATCTTCATTTGAAAGTCTGCTGGCAAATACTGGTTGTGGGAAGCGATGGGAAGGGAAAAGGAAGGGAATAGCTTCTTTAAGGGAGTAGGAAATTGGAATACTTCGCATCTAATCAACTCGTACGACAAAATATTAAAATGTGTATAAATGTATGTATATAATGAGTCATTAGTAATGTTTGTCGACCTTGTAAGCATCTGCGCTGTAGGCTGCATTACAGCGCACCCACTGAGGTAACAACTTGGTACAAGTTAGCATTGTTTAAAATACCTAACATACCAATGAATACTATGAAACTTATGAACACTAATTAGAGATCCTTCTCCCTTGTTTATTAATTCGATCTCTATAAAATTTAAAAACGTGTAACTTTATTCATATTTTACCTAGAAAAATTCAAAAGTTACAGCTTTTCATTACATACATTTGACAGTACATACGGTACCTGCTTACATAGAAAAATCTATTTTTAACATTTTTTGTCTGTCTTTCTGTTTGTTCCAGCTAATCTCTGTAACGGCTGGATCATATTTTAACAGAAATTCCACTGGCAGATAGCTGATGCTCTAAGGAGGAACGTATTTACCTTTTTGTTTAAAAGAATTAGGGTTCCGTGCCGTAACGCGCGCGCAGTTAGCTAGTAATAAGAAAAATTAAATAAAATAACTTTCGCCATATTTTCTTATTTTCTTCTCTGTCTTCTCACATTTAGCGCGATAACTCTGTGGCTAATTTCATTAAAATCAGTTCAGCGTTTTTTGTGCGAATAACAGACATAGCTTTCACATTTATAATAATATTATCATTGATTTAAATAGGCCTTACTTTTCAATAATTTCTACGTGACGCTACGAAGTTGTACTGTGTAACTAACCACATTTTCAGTTATTTTTATAATGACCTACATACAAACAATTACATAAAAAGTCACGCAACGCAATCGGTCTAATTATTCACGTATTGTCAATGTCATGATATCAAAGAAAATCAACATTCGTATGCTAATATAAATTGTCATCAAATCTATAAGGTTATTTCCAATGCCAATGATGTAAAATACAGTAAGTATGAGAAGTGGCAAACGGCCACGAGGCTCAACTGATGTTAAGTGATCACCGCCGCCCATTAACATCTCTAAAACAAGAGGGCGTTGCCAACCTTTGAAAAAGGAATAGGCTCTTCTCTTGAAGGTTCCCAGGTCGTATCGGTTTGGAAAGACCGGCGGCGGAAGTTGGTTCCACAGAGTGGTTGTGAGAGGAAGAAAATGTCTTCTAAATCGCGCTGTTATGGATTTCCAGACATCGAGCTGGTGAGGATGGAATTTAGCATTTTGCCGCGATGTCCGATGGCGTAATTCTACCGGCGGGGTCAGTCCAAACAATTCCTCAGAATATTCCCCGTGGTAGTTCCGGTAGAAGATGAGCGATCCAACATCTCTAAGCAGCTCCAAAGGAACAAGCCGATCGGAAAGGTTCGATCGACGACTTCTTATTCGAATTGTAAACGACGCTTATTAAAAGGATAAACTTTTACCGGCGTCGAGATGTGACGACCCCATCGCCCGCTGTTGGGATAACCTCTGTCACAACAGAGATTATTCCACCAGTGCAATCAGTCACACTGGTGGTAGGTCTTTGTTGCAAGAGGCCGGCTAGGTAGGTACCACCGCAGTGTCCAATATTCTGCCGCCAAATAGTAGTGCTTAGGCACTACTGTGTTCCGGTTTGAAGGGCATTGTACGCTAGTGAAATTACTGGGCGAACGAGATTTAAGAACTAATATCTCGAGGTTGGCAACGCACGAGTGGCACCTACTAATGGTGCTGCAAACGCTCATAGGCTGCGGCAGCCACTTACCATCAGGTGGGCCGTATGCTTGTTTGCCAACTTCTAACATAAAAAAATAATAAAAATAAAAACTTAGGATAAGGTTGCCTTTAAATGTTCCGTATGTAACCAAACGGTGCCAACGGAACCCTATTGCTAAACCTCCGCTGTCCGTTGGTCTGTCTATCCACTGATAATGGCCGTAATTCACGAACCGTATAGGTAGAGAGTGGAAATTATCACAGAATGTTTATTTTTGTATGTATGTAATCAAATAAGCCTCTAGCGCCACAGGTCGCGGGTTCGATTCCCGCTCGGAGCAGATGTTTCTATTGACCATACAGCAATGTGTTCCGGTCTGGGTGTGTTTGTCCTTGTCCTTGTATGTGTTTCCGGACCCCCGACACAGGATATCAGTATCCTAATGGGGGCCGTTGAGTGTGCAGCGTTTATTTATATTAATTTAACATTTTCTAATGACTACCTATCTATAACAGGCCAGGTATAAAATATATAGCCTATGTCATTCACTGAAAAAATGATTGAAATCGATCCAGTAGTTTTGATTTATTTTATTAGGGAAACAAACAGTACAAGTTAATACAATATAAAAATGAACATAAAACTACGACATCGCATTAGAAACCTCAAAAGTTATTTTTTCTCCACTATTTAATGGATGTTATTATACATATAAACCTTCCTCTTCAATCACTCTATCTATCAAAAAAAAGTGCATCAAAATCCGTTGCGTAGTTTTAAAGATTTAAGCATACATACATACGGACAGAGAAAGCGACTTTGTTTTATACTATGTAGTGATTAATTTTGCATTTTCTATTTACTACATACTTATAACAGGCCAAGTTTATGAATCTCGATTCAATAAATCACTATAATACAAAGCAAAGAATCCAAATGTTTTCAACAACAGCGGCCTTACAATAACCTGACAAATGCACAATTTGACGGACAACCGACATATTTATTACATAACCGTTGAAAAGTTTATGGAAATCTTCACTTTATATTCATACTAGCTTCTGCCAGCGACTTCGCCCGCGAGATGTGAAATTATAGAAAATGTAAAAACAAACAAATCTTTATCTTTTTAGACAAATTTGTGGTCTCATGCTTCTAGATTCAAAAATGACGGACCTACTGTATATCAATCCGTCATTTTTGAACTTTCACCCGTTCAGGCGTCGAATTCCGAAAAATCCTTTCTTAGTGCGTTTAAGTTTTAAAACTCTTACAAACTTTGAATTTTATATTTATTTATGTCGAATGAACAGCTTAAAAAATAAGTTTCAAGCTTCTAGCTTAGCGCTAAAAATTACGATACTTCCATACAAATTTACCCCCTTTTTCCAGCCCTTACGATCTTTTTTCCACATTAAAAAAGTAGCCTATGTCCTGTCTCAGGCTTTAGACTATCTGTGTACCAAATTTCATTTAAATCGGCTCAGTAGTTTTGACGAGAAGACATGACAGACAGACACAGTTACTTACGCATTTATAATATTAGTAAATATGACTAGAACACGATTTACCTTCAACAACCGTACATAAAAATCACTATGCTACAAAATTGCTATTACAGTCATTTAAGTAATTCTCGTCTTTAGCTTTATATTAATAAGAGTTATTATGTTTTAGTTAGTGGTATAATATTCTTGTTTTAAGTTGCCAAATTGCCAAAAACATACTTTAAGTTAAAGATGGCCTGTAGATAACAACGAGTTTGTTTTTATGTGTTGAAATTAAATATGTTTTCTTTAAAGATAAAAAGATAAAGATAACGATTGGCTAACTTGAGGTATTAAATCGTCCCTTATTTCTATAATTTAATATATATACATTTATACTAATAAATGAAGTTGAAATGTCGTAATGTAATTTTTTTTTTAAATTAAATTAATTTGAAATGTTTGTCTGTCTAATCTCTAAATGGGCTGGACCGATTTTAACGGGACTTTCACCAGAAGATACGTAATGTTTTAGGGAGTAACTTAGGCTACTTCTATTTTAGAAAAAAAATTAGGTGTTCTGTGCAATAATGAAAAATCAGTACACCACGCAAGTATAACCGCGGGCACAGCTAGTATTTTATATAAATACACTTCTTTTTCGTTTCGTTTGGATACTTGCCAACTCACTTGACATAACAATTATTATCTAATTGATACAATGATACGAGACGCTCATAGCGGAGTGCACCCACTGGTCGGTAAACGGATCGGATTTAGACGCGATCAGTCACTAGATGTGTGATCGCAAAGCGGTATTTCAACCGATCGTGTCCGTACTTCGAAGGGCACGTAAAAAGTCGGTCCCTGCTGTTGATAATTTGACAACAGTCGATAAGTCAAGTCAGAAGCCTACGGGCGACCTGAACAACTCTGACACCAGGTTGGCCACTAACCACTCGATAAGAAGAAGAATCTAATTGATAACATCTGGTACAACTTTTCAATCACCATGCGAAGAATTTTAATTGAAATACCCTTAAGAGGTCATACATTTTTAAAGATAAGAGTTATACTTACTTTAAGTGGTTACAGTGCAGCACCTATATCTGAAAAAAAAATGAAAATAAATTATGTATTGTGTGTATATACTTTTATTTATATTCGAAGATAAAACCACATTTTCAAAGATAAATAATCTCATATGCTCTCGGATTTCTTGTAGAGATCTCTTGTTAATTTTAAAAAAACACCGACTTCACAAACTAAAAATAAAAAAATATATATTATCTATAACAGAAGTCGGTTCCGTATGTGGTGATGTTTTAATTAACAAGTGCTAAACGTTCTAGCATTTGCAATGATGAAGAACTCAAACCCGATCCTACAATAAAGAATCATCAAAATTGGTTCATATCAAATAAGGGAACATTTTAAAAACATTATGTTATTGCTAATGAAAAGTAATTCTTTAAGTTAATCTTTTCTTAACAATTTGATGGAACAAAACGTGATAGTCGGAACATTGGAGTAGCTGAAAACATACAAAAATGGTAGCGGTCGAAGTCCCGGACAAATCTTGTTTATCAAAATTATAGTTTTCTTCGTGGTGTGTAAGTTTCCCCTATTGCTCAATAGATGGCGATAGTAACAAACGGAAAAAATATTGCATTTTGTATTCACGAATTATTACTAACCTCATTATTTCGTAGTCGGTCAAAATGATATTCGCGAAAGATATCGTAAGAATTCTTAAAACTATTTATATATTCAAATATTCAAACAGTTGGTAATGTAGGCTGTATGGCATTGTTTTGAAGCGAATAGTTTGCAGTGTCGTAACAAACTCGTACTGATGAATTTATTGCCACATTACAGGTGGCTAACCGGTCGTAACCTTGTATAAGTATTACAATTTTATGTAATAATTGATTAAAAAAAAAAGAAAAAGATATGCCCCGGGTGAGGATCGAACTCACGACCTTAAGATTATGAGACTTACGCGCTGCCTACTGCGCTACCGAGGCTGATAACTAGCTATGTCAAAAACTAAATCATATTGAAAAATAGGTTAAGAAGATAATATTTTAGGTTGTTTTTGTAAAAATTATATATTTTTAATAATTAAAAAAAAACATAAAACTCTTACAAATATAGTTAACTTTATTATAAATACAACACGTCACGGAACTGCCTTATCTTCGCAATTTATCGTGTTTTTTGTGCGTTCATCGACAGATTATAATATCGGACGCATATTATAATAATTTTGTATAATTTAATCGTTTATATAAATTATTATCAGTTCCCTATTGGATTTTTGAAGACATTTACAGTTATATATTTTAATTTATAAATGAATTACTATTTACATCAAAATGGATTTTTTTATCGACAAATTTTATTTTTTTGATATATTTATTGCCTATATATTTTAAAAATCCTATGAAAATATTTTGCCCTTGATTTGTCTTTCGTATTTTAGGTATATCATCCCTAACGTTTTATTTAGGACACAATTCTAATTTTGTGAATTTCTTAGTATTTAACAAGATCCAGAGTGTGACGATTTGAAGCTTACACATAATTTAAATCCCTAAAACAATATATTTTCTCAAATATGAACCTATTTTAGTACGGTCACCCATCCATTGATTGACCGCACCTAAAGTTGCTTAACCTAAAAATGGTTTGCTGACCACTTAGACGTATCACGTGTCATCATAGTTTTATGTTATGCTATTAATAAAAGATAAACCAGTCATTACCATAACTCAAAGAGTTGAGAAGTTGCAGAGATAATAGGGCGAGGCTCGATGGACCGATGGCTGTTGGCATCAAATAAATAGCGACCATAAAATAGAGATAAATTTAAAATGGTTAAAATGAAATGAGCATTACATTTACTGCCTTTAAGTAACTAAGCCCTCGCCCATTTACCTTTTTCACCAACGATATATATATACAATAGACGAGAAAGAATAAAGAAAGGTCCACACACGTCGATTGTCGTATCACTTTCTCCTAATTATACTAAGTATGCACTGCGGGCATTGTTGTGGAATGTATTGAATGTAGAAATTACATTATGTAATGGGAAAGCTCATATACTCATGAATAAATTGATATAAATGAGCCTTAGTGATAAGGCATAGGTGCTGAGCTGAGCATAATTTAACGACAATAATGAAAAACAACACCAATTATACTAAATAGTTCCTCCATAATTTCGAAGCCTCAATAGCTCAACGGTAGAAGGGCCGACACGTACCAACTCCTACCCACTCCTACACACTACTAGAACCGCTCAAAAAAACGAAAAAAAAAACGTTTGAGAACTTCTTCTTTTATATGCGTAGTAGAAGAAACATAAAATGACTGTCCCAGCTTATCAATAATGCTTTGATAAACTTGATTCTGAAAAATTCTTGGGCGCTGTAAAATTCGGACACTAAATTTGCCACAAAATTGCAGGCGAAACCTGAAAGACCTGGCTATGATTATTAAAAAAATATTTTTTTACCCAAAGCGTAGGTTTCAATTTTAATATATTCCAATTTATTTTGCTGTTTTGGACACAGCGATGAAAGCAGCAAACCTGTTTCCAATAATGCGACATAAAATATTTTTCGCAACGTCGATAAATCTTGATAATTATAATATTTTATCTTTTTCTAATACCTCATAAACTAATCCAAATGTAGAAATACAGTTAGACAAGATCAAGTTTCCAATTCGACCAGACAATATGTCCATATGATAAAAAGATTAAAATCGTTTCTAAGAACCGGTATCGAGAACATTTAAAAGGCCGACGAGATTCCAATACGTCCTTTGTTTTTATTGTAATCAATTAATTGATACCAGCCGATAGCTGTACCTTGCTATTTCACCATCGTTTTATAGCATATTTCAAAAATAAGGTCTGAACCAACCTTGATGATTCCTCTATTGGATAGTATCCACATTTAACAGGTATTTGCTTAATTTTCAAGAACGAATCACTAACTCAAACTTCGACGACGTTGTGGCGCAGTGGTAGCGAACGTGCCTTAAACACCACAGGTCGCTGTTACGATTCTCGCTCAGAGCATAATATGTTTGTATCGACAATGCAAGCATATTTTCCGGTATGGGTGCATTTGTCCTTTTCCTTGTATGTGTTTCCAGACCCCCGACACAAGATATCACTATCCTAATGGGGTAAAAAAACTCATTGGCTCAAAAGATAATGATTATCAGATGGTGTGAATTAACAAATGACACCTACAGCTTTAAGTGCTCTCTGAGGCACGGTGTGAAGACACACGGACGTTGGACAATACCTAGAAGTTTCGCTTCGAATCAAACACGCCACTTCCTTTAGATGTCCCGTTCTTTTCGTCCATTTAATAATAAAATATTACAACAATATAATTATGCCATCAACCTCACAATAGGATACCATATAAAAACGTTAATAGTTTATAATTTTGATTCCTGTTATGGCTTCTAAATGATGATCGGAGGTTGTGGTGGAAATTACACCAAAATTACAAAGCGTTTTGACGCCCACGGCACTTCAGTTCGCCGAAACCAACGATACTATGATGTAATCAATGTTACCCGATCTTCGAAAAAAGCGGGACCTCTTTTGCTGAAATCGGGACATTAGGTGAACGATTAATTCGAAAATAACAACGACAAAATTATCGAGCGGGACATAATAATTATGTTCTTTACTCATAAATCGGGACTGATAATAAGTTATAATATAATATTGGATATTTACCTATACTTCATGTTTATTATAGTATAACATAGAGACCCTAATTTCCATTGGTCCAATCACGATGATGAGCGACGTGTCAAGGTGATCTCAGCCGACAAGTATTCACGTAATTTATATATGGTTACTGCGTAATCGTGACAAGTCATCACACAACATGCTGACAAATTTGTATGGGTCAAAAGTCAAGTGATTGTCGATATTGACTTTGATTGGATGGAATTTGTTTGACTTTAAAGATAAGATTCTCAATTCAGGTTTTCTATCGATTGTGGACCGATTTTCTTCATTTGCGCAAAAGATTTACGTAACCTATTTTAAGATTCTAATGTTTTAATGGCAATCCAAAAATGTGATCTACTTTTAAAAGGGCAATAATCCGGTTTCGAAGTAATTTTAGATCGTCCTCTATTAGAATATTATAATATTCGTAATTCATAGGGTCAAAGATCGCAGAAAAATTGGAAGTTTGTGCTCGACCTTGGATACCGATCTTAGTTCGAAGATTTGATATTGAAACCAGCCGTTTGATCATGAAATATACAGATTTCATTTCGAATTACATTCGGAGTTGAAAAAAAAAACGTAAGGAGTTTCGTTCCTGAAGGTGGTACCCCGACCACACAATTTTTTTTAATTGGAGAGTCTCGGTGTGTTTGTCTTTGTATATGTTTCCCGACCCTCGTCACAAGATATCACTATCCCAATGGCGGCTGTTCACCATTAGGATACAGGTAAGTATCGTTTATTTATTTGTCTCGGTTGTTATCACATAAAACGCTACACACTCAACGGCCCCCATTAGGATAATTATATCCTGTGTCGGGGTCCGGAAACATTCACAATGACATGGACAAACACAACCAGACCGGAAAACATGCCTGTACGATTAATACAAACATATTATGCTCCGAGCGGGAATCGAACCCGCAACCCTCGAGGCTAAAGGCAGACTCGCTACCCACAACGCCAGGACGGTGTCAAATATAACATCTGATAATAATCGTTAACACTTGATAAGTAAAATGATCTAATGAGTTACTGGTTCGCCCTTTATGTTACGGAGGCCAGACGACAATCGCTCAGTGTAAAAACTAGTAACCTGTCAAATCCGGACAAGAGTAATAAGCAGACCCTGGGTAAATACTCGTATCCTCAATGAGTATATCCTCTCTTTGTTTTTGTTGTAAATATTTATTGAAAAAGTGCTCCATAACCAATATCACATATATGTTAATCTTATTACTCATTTACGGTGTAACATCTATGTTGTTATTACCTAACGCGGACAAGGCCTTGTTGGAGCACGCAAGGTGACAGACAAATAGGAGCTTAGTTATGTGCTAATGAGACGTGATACGATTTAAAACGTTGATTTATTGAATGACCACGAGGTTTATTGGTAATAATATAAATGGTAAGCAGACACCCTTGATAACTGGCTACGCTATTTACATATTAGTTATGTAGTGGGGCTAGTACTGTCATCCTGCCAATAATTAAAATATCGAAGCCTCAATAGCTCAACGGTAGAAGACCGACTTCGCTCTGTTAACGCGAAAGTTGCGGGTTATTGTCGTACACACTCCTAGCGCAAGCTTCGAGCTTATTTGGAGGGGCAATAGGAATATTATTAATGCCTTGAAAGAGACATTGATAATATTCTTCTAAAAAAATCTATAAAAATAAATAAAATTGGAGTATTTGTTTTTTAATTCCAAATTAACAGTTTTTCATTAATAGCATTTGAAAGTATATACGGTAATTACACAAAAAAATCTATTTTTAAAAATTTATCTGTCTCTCTTTCTGTCTGTTTGTCTCGGCTAGTCTCTGAAACGGCTAGACCGATTTCAATCAGACTTTTCACTGGCAGATAGCTGATATGATAAGGAGTAACTTGGCTACTTTTATTATACTCTAATAATTTTATTGTTAATTAGAAAGAGTCCGGTTGACATACAAAATTTAGAGACAAAAGAACACTCAAAATACAAAAAATATTATATTTTGTCACCCATCTTGAAAATTTCGCAATGCCCAATATAGTTGTCTACTCAAAATAGCCAATTTCGTAGAGGTCAAACGTAAACTACGTAATGAAGATCAATTATATTGATTGTACGAGATACTTGTCTTACGCTTAGTCAAATGCATGATGGATGTGTGCCAAGACTTATCCCTTAGTTATTGCAGAGAAGTTCTTCAGAGAGGGATTTAGACTTAAGTACGAGTATTGTTAAGCATCCGGTACCCAAAGGCAACATCCTGACCCTATTAACGTATGTAAATTATTGTTTTACGAACCATCATCTGGCGGCGACTTCGTCCGTGGTGACCTTAAAATTGGATCCAGGGGCACTTAATCATTTAATCATTTGTAAATAAATTCATACTATCTATACCGAATTGTATTGAAATTGAATACGTAGCTTTTTTTGATATTCTAACAGGAACCGAATAATAATTTAAATAATAAAACATCTGTGTAAACATGATTGCAGTACATATTTTTATAATCCCACGGGTTTGCCGGTTTTTTTTTTCTTAATCAAGGTAAGAAAATATATCTATTCCAATGATTCCTTGTTTGGAAGTTTGTTACTCAATCACGCAAAAACGTCTGAAAGGATTTGGATGAAATTTGGCATACAGCTAATTTATTACCATTATTACCAGATATCATATTTTTTATCCCGGAAAATGTACAGTTTTGATCTTGTCAATTTGGAATATGCTATAAATATAAATAATCGTACTGATTAAGAAAACTTATAAACCAAAAAGTAAAAAATAAATATTTTCTACAACAGAAGTCGGTGCAATTATGACGATGTTTTACACTTTTTAGTTTTTAATTACGATTGACATTACTCAATGATTGATACAAATTTAAGACTTATATGGTTATCTCATGGATGCTATTGTCAGATCAGGCCTAATGGGAAACACGGGAAGCACCAGCTTTCAAACTAAAACATTATCATCAAAATCGGTTCACCCAGTCAAAAGTTCTGAGGTAACAAACAAAAAAAAGAAAAATACAGTCGAATTGAGAACCTCTTCCATTTTTGAAGTCGATTAAAAATAACTTCATAAATGGTCGTCCCGCATAACAACTCGGGTATAATATAAAACGAAGAGAATAACGCATAATACTTAGAGAATGAACCCACGATATATTGTAACTCATAAATTATGTCACGAGAACGAGTTGCTCAACACGAGTCAATGGTTTTTGTAGCTGTCAGCATGTAGGATGACCAAGGTCGCTGTGCTGATGTCGTTACTTGGAATATTCGTGTGTCTCATGAATACTAGTAACATCTTAACTATAAAGTAAGTTTTGTTATATTTTAAATATATTGGCCCCCAAGCCAAAAACAGATTGAACCGATTTAGATTTTTTTTAATCAAATCTAATATAAAAAAAATTGAAAATAATACAAATCTATCTAATATAAAGATATTTATTTAAAATTTTAAAACGCAAACATCTGCGTCAAACAGGAATCGAACCCGCGACGATTAGACAGGTTCGCTACCAGTGCGCTATAAGCATAAGAAAATTATTATGGATATACTTATAGATTTTAGACATTAACAATAACTACATGAAGGAATTTCACTAGCGGTAGACCTTTTATAACAAGAGGCCGGCTAGGTAGGTGCCTTACTGTGTTCCAGTTTGAAGGATTGTAGCTAGTGAAATTACTGGGCAAAGAAGATTTAGGAACCAATATTTCTCATTGGCAACACGTGAAAGACACCTACAAAATGTATGGTGCTGCAAGCGCTCATAGGCTACGACAACCGCTTACCATCAGGTGGGCCGTATGCTTGCTTACTAACTTAATCACGTTATCATGGTTGAGACGTTGATGGTGACGTAATTTGACAAGTTCTACAGTAAAGACAACCGACTTCAACAGCTTTAGCCAATACTCGTACATTGTATACACAATATGTGTGTGCATGTCAAGTAGTGATAGTATAATTAGCTTCTATTTCAAAATTCAGTGTTCAATTTTATTATATTTTTTTTATGTCAGATAGGGGATGAGCGGGCTGGACGGCTCACCTGATGTTAAGCGATTACCGCCGCCCATGAACATATGCAACACCAGAGGGCATGCAGATTCGTTGCCGACCTTTTTTAGGATACAAATGGCTACGCTGGCTGACCTCGAAACGCGACTGACCAGCAATTACTTCACGAGTTTTTCACAAAGGTACGGTGACCGCTAACCAGGCGGACCTTTTTAAGCCCTACCACCAGCATATACATGTCTTAGAATTTCTTCCACGACATGCAGGTTTCCTCACGATATTTTCCTTCACCGTTAAGCATGAGATAAATTTGAAACACAAATTAAGCACTTGAAAACTCAGAGATGCTTACCCAGATTTGAACCGGCGACCTTCGGTTAAAGTCTACATTTTTGACCCATTGGGCGATCTCGGCTCGAAAGATTCTAGTCTGTAAGATGCTCGCGCACGAGCAGGTTCAACCATCGTGTTTTATTCATCATTAGTCCAATCGACGATGGCGGTCACATACCAAGTAGTAATGTTGTAATGCCCTTTTGAAAAAGTAGGGCGCGTGTCAAGGAGTAACGTGGTTTAACTAAGGTGAAATCGTTTCTTAATTAGTGGAAGTATATTTATTATTTAAGTTAATTTTGAGATATTTTTATGCCACGATGGTTCAGCCTACCTGATGGTAAGCGGTCACCGCAGCCTATGGACGCCTGCAACCCCAGAGTGTTGCCGACCCCTCAAAAACTTTTTCAACCTTCTCTTAAGGCAGGAAATTATTATTGATAAATTGTTGACATTTAATTAATAATAAATTATAAATAATTGAAATAAAGATATTGGACAAGAATTTAAACAACGCAAGGACGACAAATGGGTTTATAATAACTATTAAAAGTTCTACCTACTAGCCTATTAATACTTCGGTATTGAATTGAATCAAATGACAGACATGTGTTTGACATTATCAGTATGAATGTAACCAGTCGATATTCTTCATATAGACTTTAACTATGCCAAAGCTTACACTCCACTTCTAGTGAAATATGTTTAAAAAGACGTACAACTGCTGTGACAGAGATTATTCCACCGGTGCAATCAGTTACACTGGTGGTAGGTATTTTGTTGCAAGAGGTCAGCTAAGGAGGTATCACCGCAGTATCAAATATTCTACCGCAAAGCAGTAGTGTCGTTGACATTACTGTGTTCCAGTTTGAAGAGCAATATAGGCTAGTGAAATTGCTGGGCAAAGGAGATTGAAGAACCAATATCTTGAAGTTGGATGCGCGTGAGTGGCACCTACTAATGGTGTTGCAAGCGCTCATAGGCTACGGCAACCGCTTACCATCAGATGGGCTGAATAGATGGATAAAAAAAATGTGGTTAATAAAAGGTAGGACTGCCGTTAGCAGTGTAGAGCTCCTATAGACTCAAATCGCTACAATTTACTTGAATGTTTGCTTGAGTCTATGAATCATGTTTCAAGTATATAGTTAATAGATTTTATTAGCAAAGGAAAATTCCAAACCGGGCCGCTACGCATTAAATATGTAAATTTGAGAATAAAATATTTCCAAATAATAATAACGACTGTATGTGATTATATACATATGAGGGAAGCTATAAACGTAAAATATAATAACGCATAAATTAATTGCCTCACGAATAGTAAAAAAAATAATTAAAAATGAAGTAATATTGCGACATTTTTATCATTGCTTGTAACTCTACACTCTCTCCAGAGATCATAATATCTCAAAACAAAACACTTATAATCCCTAAATTAGCGACAATGGAAGATTTTTCTTGCCTTTGAACACATTCGAATTCTTCATTCTTCTGTAAGCGGATCTTGGATCTGACGTCATCTTTACGAACAAATTAAGATGAAATACACCTACCTTATTTACTAGCTTTTATTTGTAATAGATACTTGCTGATTCAGACATGAACAACAATGTCCGTGCTTGACCTGGACATGGTCGTATTACCGTCAAAAAGAATATCGAATTGAAGTCGCGGTACGCGTACTGTTGCGTTTCGTTTTATAAGTGAGTATGCTGGACTCTTTTCTTATCACCCTCTCTACTTAAAGGATGTAATCATATAAATCTTAATAATAAGCTACTGGAAATGTTAAAAGACGCTTACTACTTACGAAACACGTGTCACCCCCTTCCCGCTAGATTTCTCCCACCTATGCTGTCACTACTATATACGCAGAGCACGACGTTACCGTAACTTTTAAATTACATTGCTACATGCAGTTGTACCGCGGCATATATTGAAAAGCTTACGCAGCAATGGTAAGCAGTGACAATAAACGACACTAATGTATGCCCGCCATATGTGTGGCACATAAGTCACAATTGCAGCGACAAGGTTACGCGGATTTAAGACTTCTAATACCTTATTATTTATATGAATATAATACAAAATATTAGAAGAAAAAGTCTATAGCGGTTTTGTTGTCCTTCTGTGGTCTACGATGACGACCTGAGGGTACTAATCGAGTCTTACGCTTGACATCATCATGATATATACAATCATTTAAATGGTTACTTAAAAAAACATTATTAAATCAATTTATATAATTGAAATAACACGATAATTCACAATACCATAGTAATTGGTATTCAGTATAATTACTGTGATAACGGATATATTTGTGTCGTTAATATTCAATTGCGTGACCATTTATAAGTTATTTATTATTGCATTAAATTAAATGTATATATGTTACATACTGATAGCATTAAGATTAGTTATCCTGTGTCGGGAGTCCGGAAACATAAACACAAGCATAATAACCCAGACCGGAACATATGTATCTGGTCGTTACAACCATTTGAACTGAAGATCTTTTATTGCATGAGACTGGCTGGGTTAAAGTTTCGGTTTGAAAGACACTGTAGGCTAGTGAAATTACTGGGTAAAGTAGATTTAATAACCAATATCCCGAGGTTGGCAACGCGTGATTGGCATCCACTAATGGTGTTGCAAGCTCTCATACGCTAAGGTAACCACCCTTGTGCTTGCTTAAAAACTTAGTGACAAAAAAAAAGAAACAGCGAGATGGATTACGATTTTACTCAAAAAGATGTCTACAATATTATGAATCGAATGAATAATATATTAGTAGCTTCTACTAGCGGCGTTGCCCGCTTAAACAACGATTTTAATACAAACTTTGAACCTACATTTCACCCGTACAGCGGTAGTATTTTAGAAAACGTTTAAACAAATGTTTCTTAGCTAAAAACAAAGTTTCATGCTTCTAGTTTCATAACAAACGGATTTCCATACAAACTTTCAAACTCTCTTTCATCCTCTTAAGGGTTGAATTTCGAAAATATTTATGTTTTAAAACCTGTGAATAATTCAACTTTCTATGTCCAAGAGTTTTTTGAAAAACGTAAAAGAGTAAAAAAAAATTGAGGTCATCAAAGTCATGAAGGAGCATTTCCAAAACATTTAATGAATACTAACATTATCGTATTACGCTTATTACCTGCCATTGTATGGATCATTAATTCAATCATCTGTAGGCGGAGGTTTCGTAGAATTTTGTAATCGGATATTAAGTTAATAAAATTGAAATGTTTGATTTACAATCAATCATGTCATAATAACAGGTTTTTCTAAAAACACATGAAAGTATTTACGGTATTTTTGACAAAAGACCAGATTTTAAAAATTCTGCCTGTCTCTCTATCAGGTTTGTCTTTTTTCTGGGTAATTACCGAAACGATTGGACCTATTTTATCGGGACTGTCACTGGCAACTAACCTGTGAAAACTGGTAGCTGAGACCACCCTGTTCCACCAAATAACCGCATTTTATCGCACGCCTGCAGTTTATTTTTTAAGTATCGTCTCGTGATGTAATATATATATAGCTTATAGCCTTCCTCTAGAAATGAGCTATTAAAATCTGACTATCGAATTTTTCCAATCTGATCAGTAGTTCCAGAGAGACGCTCATAGCCGGGTGGGCTCACTGATCAGTAAACGGTCGGTGGGTAAAGCAACTTTAGGCGAGGTCAGTCAATAGGTGGGTGATCGCATAGTGGTATTTCAACTGAGCGTCTCTGTGCTTTGGAGGGCAAGTAAAAAGTCGGTCCCGACTGTTATCAATTTGATGACAGTCGATAAGTCAAGTCAAGAGGCCTACTCGTATATGGGTGACCTAAACAACTCTGACACTAGGTTGGCCACTAACCACTAAATAAGAAGAAGAAGAAGTAGTTCCAGAAATTACCGCATTCAAGCAAACAAACTAACAAACTCTTCAGCTTTATAATATTGGTACAGATGGAGAATATTACATAAGAATGCAATACAACAATCAGAATAAGAATATCATTACGAGATTTAATGACTTCCTTTATTATATACAAATAACTATTCACATAACAATAGATATACAACAGTACATAAATATTGGATATTGAGATATATTTTGTTTTTTGACAGTAGCGTAAACGTGACGTAATGGTAGCGAATCAGGGGGCCTAGACAAGCGGCAATCGGTCCATGTCGAGTCCATTTCTAAAATCAAATACACTTGTGCGATGTCAATCAAAAACGATAGGTCACGGGGTATTTTGAAAGCCTAAGACAATTTTTTTTTTTAATTTCGTTATCTATAATTAAATGTGACTTTGTCGAAGCCCCTTGATTCGAATAGAATGAGTTACAGGCTCGCTCTTAGGTTTGCGGAGGTCAGTTGGTAGTCGCTCTGTGTAAAAACTAGTAGCCTGTCAAATCCTGATAAAAGTGAAAAGCAGATCCTGGGTAAATACCAACAAAATTGCTAGTAAGAAGAATAAGAAGACTTGTGGTCTGCAATGAGTGGTTGTGTTTGTCTTCTATTCCAAGTAGCATATATATATAACTATCCTAATGAGAGCCGTTGAGTGTGTATTATTTATGTCTTATATGTGTATCGTACAGGCTGGAGGATGTTATGCGTTTACATATAAACACAGTTATTACATACTGTATATTAGACATATAGAGCTTGGAATCTTGCAATGAAACACAAATTACACATGGCTGGCCTTTGTCGACCTTTAAAATAAATAATATACTAAAAATATTTATTAATATGTGTTTTTTTTTCTTGAAAACTTATTTTATTTTATAATTTTAACAACGAATAACGTTTTAATAATATATAATCAACCTAAATGAAAACTCCTTAAAAGCCGTACACAATCTAAAATTACATCGTCTACGAAGACAAAAATGAAAACTACTGGGCCAAACTGTGTTAAATTATGGGACCAAATGCCAATTATTCCGCATCAAACTAAAGAAGAATCACGTAAATTGGATCATAAATAACAGCGTAATCGGTGTACATATATAAAAAAACCAATCTAACTGATAACCTCCTCCTTTTGAAGTATATTAAAAACTACAGAATAATAAAAACCCACCAACAAATCAGTCCATATAAGCTTGTTACCACATCTAGATAGCACAATAACTAGCTGCATAGCTCTTAACATTCCAAGACAAATTGCGACATAATTAATCCAGTACTACAAATAGAAAATGGCTTAAATACTGTCACTTTTATATGAAAAAATCTAATCTAAATTGTAAATGCATTACAACACTTCCTTCTATCCTTATTAAGAATAAAAAATATATAAAGCATTGGGTTAGGCAATCTAATTATAATCCTTTCGCTAACATTCTATACTAATTGGCAAAACACTGATAAGTTAGATTATCAACTTTTTTATATCAGGCAAGTGCAAACAAGCATACAGCCCAGTATACAGTAGCTTCTTGTTCATTCATAAAACCAGATGCATTATTGTATGTGACCACGAGAAATGAAAGGTGTGGAGGTGTCAGGAGTGATGAGGAGGAATAATAAAGAGGAAGAGTGGGTTGAGTTCAACCTCCAGTGCTTCCACTGATGGAACGAACTACGGAATTAGGAGTACTAATTACTTCACGTCCATATTTCGTGTGAGTGTACTTGGTGGTGTTTCCTTATTAAAAACAACCAGATTTTAATTTTCAATTTATATTGCTTTTTTGTCGAGATAAGCGACTTTCATATTGCAAAAAGCTTCTTAACTTTGCGATAATATAATATAAAAAATAGAATATTTGATAAAGTTTGAAATTGGTCAAATATTGTTTAGTACAATTAAGAACAACAACTAACAATTTGAAGATTGACATCATTAACTTTATTGACTTTCCGTATCATTTAACACTCGACCTCTCCCACTTCTATAACGTTATTAATCACTCAAAACTAGATAAATACTACTTACTGCCTTTTTAGCGCTCGGACGGTTTTGCGGAATAGCAATAAAAACCGACTCAAACTAATAGCGGCTTGACGAGTTTTTTTTAAACTAATAAATGGACAACGGTACTACAACATTCTATCGTTTCGACATTGTTGGTAGAAATGAGAAAAAATACCAAGAAATCTTTTTGATACAATTAAATTAATCATTGAAAAACATTTGTTATAGCAAAAACTTAGGTTATGTTAGTCTGTTGAGATGAAGCGCATTTTTTAAAACGCAATTTGAGACGGAAATCCGCTTCAAAACTTGTCAAAAGTTGTCAATAATATAATTTTTATTTTTTATATTTTTAATAATTAAAATACATAAATATATTTTTTTATTTTATGTATGTATAGTAATGTTTGCTTAAAATCATGTTTATACTAGGGTTGTCAAATATCACTATCCCACTAATATTATAAATCTGAAAGTTTGTATGGATGGTTGTTACTCTTTCACACCAAAACTATTGAATGGATCTGGATGAAATTTGGCACAGGGATAGATTATAGTCTGGAATAGCACATAGGCTACTTTTTATCCCCGAAAAATGTATAGTTCCCGAAGGATTATCAAAAAACGTACTGCAATTAAGTTTAGATGTTTGTTAATCACGCACGGATACACAGATTAGAATGAAATTTAGCACACAGATATAAAGCTTATTATCTGGATTAACACATAATACTTTTTAGTCCGGAAAAATAAGATATTCCCGTGGGATTATCAAAAAAATGTACCGCAGAACGTATCCACTTGTAATTATATAGGGTAGAGTGATATGTGTATATTATAAGGTATATTTATTCCACAAAATGAAAAGTGTTAAAATATTTTCGGCCACAATTTAATCAATAAACAGTAAATAATGTTGTACAGCCCTACAGCTCGTGCGTTGCCGGGACCTGTTTACGCGCATACCAACACATTGCGTCATTGCCCGCTTCGCTTCTACACCTGGGTTTATGTTTGACGTTTAAACATAACTTAAACTGTTTATCTAAAACTCGCGTGTCAGTTAGCCAACGTCCACTTTGAATACAAAAAAACGCGTTTCAATTGTTTTTTTTGTTTTACATTCGATTAGTACTTCAAATCTAGTATAGATACTTGGTAATTATCTAAGTAGAAACATTTGAGTTGATTTATCAACAAATCTACAACAGTGCGATTTAGAAGACATTTTCTTCCTCGCACAACCACTCTGTTGAACCAACTTCCGCCGGCGATCTTTCCAAACCGATACGATCTGGGAACCTTCAAGAGAAGAGCTTTCTTTCCTTAAAGGTCGGCAACGCACCTACATGCCCTCTTGTGTTGCAGATGTTCATGGGCGGCTGTGATCGATTAACATCAGGTGAGCGTCCTACCCCCTCTTACATAAAAAACCCTACACAAAATTTTTACATCGGTGTCCCAAAATAAAAATAAAACACGCATACAATAAACTTGTTTTTAATTTTCTCAATTACATCTGTCAATTCAGATCATTGTTTACTATTAATGAATAAAGTTAAACATGATTATCGTTGCTATTTAATTTGCATTTAAAAAATATTTATACCAGACAAGGATTTCCTTATGTTGTATAAAAGTACAAATGTCTTTTTATGGAGGTAAAAAAGGCAGACTGCTAAAAGCCCTGTCTGTCGGTGTACCTGTTAATCTGCTGTAATGCATTTTGATGCAGAAAGAGATAGGACTGGAGTGAAGGAAATAGGCTACTATTTAAATTTTTGGGATCAAATTTTGTATTGTAATCAACGTGCATCAGAAGCATTCGTTATCCACGCGTGCCAAGTAGCGTGCGTAATTTAGTGTTGCTATAAATTAACATAAGTTACTAAGAGCCAAGCCGGGCTTATTGCGACAGTGAGAACATATAACATGGTACTACGATTAGTTTCTACCAGTGGCTTCGCCCGTCTAAGTAACTTGTGAGTGATTTTAATGCAAACTTTGAACCCACATTTCACCCCTGCAGAAGTGAAATTATAGAAATACAAACACGTATTTCTTTATCTTAAATTGTTCACTGAATAACAAACTTAAATCTTTTTTTAAAGTTTTATAAAATCGACTGACTAACTGTACGTAAATCCGTCATTTTTAAACTATTTTTGAACGTTAAACCCATTTTTCATCCCTGCAGGTGTAGATTTTCGAAAAATCCGTTCTTAGTTCGTTTTAAAACAACAGAACTGAAGAAAACTGAAGACAATCAGCTTTCTATATCCTAGGGTTTATAGGTTTGGCGTTTATAACCCAGCCTTTGCCTTTTATATGCTTATATAATATAAACTTGAATCCAAAAGAAATTTGAAAACATATAAGTAACAAATGGATATAATACATATTTTAAAATCATCTCTTCATAATGTTATGTGGTATTTTAACAGCTCATGTCAATAAACAGCCTTGTTCCAAATATTGGCTTAGTACAAACTTAAGATCGTGTTCCATCCCCACGACGACACTACTGTATTAAGTAGTATCCCAGTTACTATACGAAATCCTTATTGTATCATTTAGAGGTCCCAGCAGACACTTGAGCCCCCGTGAGGGCTGCCCCTTTATCACGGCTGAGTCTCGGCTCCCCCCCCGGTGTCGCTGTCAAGGCCAGCAGGGCCAACAGCAATACACATTCCGAAAAAAAAAAAAATCTTATCTTATCTATCTTGCCCTAAAAATAAGCCTGAAATCTGATCGCAATCTATAAAAAGTTACCTTTTTCATTTTGATTTTATAAATAAATAATAAATAAACGCTACACACTCAACGGCCCCCATTAGGATAATTATATCCTGTGTCGGGGTCCGGAAACATACACAATGACAAGGACAAACCCACCCAGACCGGAAAACATGCCTGTACGATTAATACAAACATCTGCTCCGAGCGGGAATCGAACCCGCAACCGTCGAGGCTAAAGGCAGACTCGCTAGCCACAACGCCACGACGGTGTCAGATTTTGTTTCTTCCTAATTAACTTTTCTAAGATATTTTTGAGTTTTTGCGAAGCTAACGTAGCATGTAGTGTAATGTGCCTGCAGTTTATCAGATTCTTGAGGGTTGGGGTCTGACGCCATATTCATATTTTTGGGTCTAAAAATTTTTTTATTTTTTTAATGTAATTTGTAAAAGAAGTTGTATAACAATTGCCAGATATTTAAAATGAATTATTTTATATAGTGAATTTAATCGATAAAATAATGTCCTTGATCTATTTTACTCAATCAATAGAAAATTAAAGGAAATAGTCAGCAATAAAAACGATTGAAGTAAATATAGACACATTACTGACGTACAGCATTCCAAACTTATTACAAGAAATTACAAAATATGACCATTTTTTTTACAAATCACTTTTATTGAGGAAATCGCTAAGTGCTATTAGTAAATACTGACTTTGACCGACTTATTATTTAATCGTTTGTAATCCGATACTATGTAAGAAAATTACGTTGTGTTATAAAAAGTTAGATTTCATGTTTACGATGCCGGGTAAGTCTATCGTTTAGGATGCTGCCTCTCTTCCTGATGAGGCCAACGTCGACGATTAGCCTCGATATGGCCTCGTTAGAGGCATATTTAAAAATGTAAACGCTAAATAAAATAAATAAACGATACTCGACAGAGACAAGCAGAAACTGAATGGTAAATACAAACATATGCCCGGGAATCGAGCCGTGTGTGTGGAACTTAAGGCAGGTCCGCAATGTCACCAATTCCAGCTTCCATACAATCCAGTAGAATCATTACCACAGGACGACATTTTGTCTCGGAAATTATAAATAGCTGATTTATGACAAAAACTAAATCGACATAATTGCCACCAATATTAACATAGCCCCAATCAGTGTTGCTTAAGTATTTAATAGACTATGTTATTCCCACGATTAAGATAAACGTTACGACACTTAATTTGTAATATTCCATCAAATCATGTAGCCTACAGAGATATCCGACTACCGAACACACAGACACTGGTAAAAACTTAAATTCACTACATATACACTTGAAAACAAAACGTGCGCAGTCGAATTAAGATTACTTAAAATTGATCTATAATAATTAATATCTAAAATTGGCAAAGTACTAAGTAGTTGCATTGATTAGATGTCATAAGCAAACAAACTTAGTATAATTTAGAATTTTGCTATTTTCGGAATGAATGACAAGAAAGTACTACCTTTCGAAGAATATCAACGTGAAGTTATGGCGTATCGTTCGATAAGTAGCCACGTTGGAGATCCAAATTTGATGGCACTATTATTGCAAACGTCACCATGATGACCGCATACCATCATGTAGACCACCTCTGTTTGACGCCGTTGTGGTATAAAAAATTAATATCATTAAATTTCAAGAAATCGGTGGTAAGTAGATGACTGGCACATAAGGCAACGGCCATTCCAAAAAAAAAATTAACCAAATTGGTCGAAAATAAAAATAAAACACATTTAATAACCTTTCTTCCTTCCTATTTCTACTTCCCTTTTTTTTGAAGTCGGTTATATATTTGTAAAAAATTTAAATATAATATATCTCGACAAATTCTATCATGTGATGGTGATGTCGTGTCTTAAATATTAATTTTTACACTTGATAGAACTAAATAAAAAAACGCATGTCTGTCGTCGTGCATGTCATATCAATTATATTTAAGCCGGATCTTGTTGTCATTTAACTCTTTTGATTAAAATCATGTATGCTGTGTTAATTGATAGAAAAATACGACAGCCGACTTTACTGCCTAAGGCATAGATACGAGTATATTATAAGACAGTATGAGTGAATGATCGCGAGTAATTACCTATATATATTGAGACGTTCGGTTCTATATTTCCGACATCCCAAGCACGCGCTGCTAGACCCTGACGGTAAGGTCACGTTAGTCGAAGCTCCATACGAAGCACAAATGCTCTGAACAACATCTTCGCAAGCAAAGACGAGGTCTCTTGTCACGAAGTGCTCACATCGTCGGGTTAATCTAACGACTAGAATACGTTCGGTGGCGTCCTGACCCGTCTGAGCTTGTTCAGCCAAGTAAAAAGAATCCTAAAGGCAATATCAACTACTGCTACGAGGCTCTTCGAAGGTTGTCCTTTTTATAACATTCGGGTCTGAATACTAGTCAGTCAGACCAGAAGTCTTAAAGCCCTGCACATTCCAAAAAATCTATATAATTGGAACCGTTGCAGGTTAAGAAAAAGCATACCCCATCTAACAAAAAGATCATTGAGCAACCGGCGTAATTATTCATCGTCTCCATGTCTGGCAACGTCAACATAATAAATATTTCAACCGGATTTCTTAAGTAGGTACGACTGATTAAGACAATTTGTTAATAAGCTAACAAAAACTTAGCAAAAGTTTGATTTAATACAAGACGTATTAATTATTTTACGTACAAGCCTTATAAGTTGTATAGTTCGCGCGTATGTTTGTGTGTGCGTGTGCAAGTCTAGGATTGTCGGAAGTTTCAAAATTTTTTCGGCATTATTCTGACGTATCCCATTAAATATTAATTTAAAAAAAAAACATAAGAATGCATTTACATACAAATTATAATTACTCATAAGACCTTGACATACGAAGGAACAATAAGCATAGTTTTTTCAAAACGGTAAAAACTAAAAAAAAAAGATTTTTGTATTTTTCTTTTTTATCATGGGAACAAAAATATGCCTTGTATTTTAACAGAATTTTTATTGCTTTAGTCTATTAATTTTATAATAAAATCTAATATAAAAATTCATAACAAAAAGAATTCATGTAACGACTTTTGATGAAATTGGTTTTCAATAGCACTGTGGCAGCTTGGTAGACTTTTTTTAATTTGGAAAGTAAGGCAGATGACTCTATTCCACCTGATGGTAAGTGGAAATAAAGTCCAAACGCGAAGGGGCGGCTAACAGAGTTGCGGAATGCAACCGTGTTAGCCACCCTTGCCCTGGCTACCCGCAAGATGCCTCTTCACGCCTCGTTTGAAGGAGCCCAGATCGTAAGAAGGAGGGAACACGTGAGCCGGCAATGAGTTCCACTTTTTGGAAGTACGACAAAGAATATTATACATGAGTCAAAATATTTGAAATAAATAGATTTTTAAAAAAATATAATTTTATTAAAATATTTTAATAAAATGAACTTAAACTAATTTTACAAAATTAAACTAGTGAACAGAGTAAATAGTGAATGGTGAATGTCTTGTCTTCTGCTGAACATGGGTTTATATAGGCAGCTAGTGACCACGACGGGGCAAGTATGTTTGTGATTCCCTGAAATATTCCATTGTCTTACAATTACTTGTTTGTTTTGAATTTCAGATTACGATTTTTATGATCATTCCTCGAAGTCCAAGGTGTTAACATTATATCGTCAATTTGATTCTCTTTCGTGGAAATACTGTTATTTATATTCCTTTTAAAATAATGTTCCTGTATTTGGGCGGCGTGACTATCCCCCTCTAAATTCGAAGTCCATGGTTTCAAAAGAGCCTTGGATCTGAGAATTTTCTAATAATTATTAAAATCAATATTATTGTCACAATACTTATCCAACTATATTGAATAATGTTGTGTTGAATATTGTTGTCAAAAGATTCAATTTGTTTTAATTGTTTAAGTTTTGTTTTTATTTTAGAAGTGTCATATGTTAATTCGAGTTCAGTAGCCACTTCCAATTTTTCTAATTCAATTTTTGCGATTATAATTTTATCTTTTGACTTTTGAGTTTGGATAACTTTTATGCCAGAAATATTCAACTGACAATTTTCACCAGACAAAATATTAGATCCTTTTGTCCATACTACTTCTTGATGCTCCTTACAATTAAGGCTTACCTCTGTAGTTTTGTTAAAAAACATATAAATAGTTTTAGGTGATAACTGTATTACCTCTTCTTCAGGACATTTTATTGGAACATTTTGACATTTCTTGCTTTCTTTTTTATATAAAACCTCTGTTTCGCAGGTATCTATCGGTATAATACTGCCTTTACAAATTAAATGATTAATTTCGACACAATCCGTTACTTCATATATTTCTTCATTATCATAAGCTAAAGTGACCTTTCGCATTGCACGGATAGGTACATGTTGGATTATTTTGGATAATGGGAACAATTTTCCTTGTATTGTAAATTTTAGATTTAACTAAAGGTATACTTATAATAAAATAAACAATTTGATTAATAATCTTACTTTCAACAGAAATAAAGGGCTCTATATCATTAATATTATTAGAAATCAGTAATTCCTTTGGAATATTATTAACAGTTTCTTTTAAAATTTGAGACTTTAGTATACTGTAATGATACATTTTATGTTCCGCAAAAGTTATCGCTGTTGTCAATCTTTCAGCTATGTCTTGTAAACTTTGCGATTGCAGTAGTAATGATATAGCTACCTTTTCTTGAATTTTATCATTAAATACATTATTAAATTGACTATTGATCTCTTGCTGAATTTTTGTTATATTAGCAATTTGATTGTTAAATTCTTCTAAAGATTCATCTGTTATAGAAATTTGTTTATTATAAGCTACTCTTAATGTTTCTAAATCTTTTTGAATTTTCTGTAAATCATCTTCATCTAAATTTCCAGTTACAAATTTTATAATAGATCCTAAACCATTAATTAATCCTCTCTTAACACGAATATTACTTTGAATATTAAGATGTTTACAAATTTCTCTTACATTTTCTAAGATAATATTTATTCTTTGATATATATGCATAAATTCCTCTGATTTTAATCTAGTAATAGCATGATTAACAGAGTTTTGAATAATATCTAAATTATCTTTAATACACTTAATATCTAGTTGATGTATAATTGTCCACCTTCCTTCTATTATACGTGAAGTTTGAAGCTCGACAAAAATTACATTTTCATTAGAGTCTAATTTTCTGAATTTGTATCCAAAGACGATGAGTCTGAAACAATTAGGAGTTCCTCTATGTGATAAATTCTACCGTTACTTAATTTATATTTATTATGGGGCTCTACACTGATTACTGTGTAAGGTCCTAAAAATCTAGATTTAGTTTTATGTCTTTCTGCCATGCTATTCTTTAAATAAGCTGTGTCACCTATTTTAAAAGACTTTGGGGATTTAATATTTTTATTTATTTTATTATTTCGAATTTCTTTTTGCTTTTTTAACATATCGTGAACATTTTTATTTAAATCTTTAACAAAATCTTTATGTTGCAAAGTATATTGTTGAACAAAAACTTTCAGATTATCAAAACTTCGTAATTTAGGCTTACGACCAAAATGAACTTCAAAAGGTGTCATATTAATAGAACTATGTGTTGTATTATTATAAGAATGTATTATAAAATTTATTTTTTGATTCCTATCTAAATCAGAATTTCTTTGGAGTCTATATAATTCTTGTATAGTACTATGTAATCTTTCTACATCTGAATTTGATTTATGATGCTGCGGCGTAGTTGTATGATTGTTTATGTTGTAAGTTTTAAAAAGTTCTTTTATTATTTCACTACAAAAGGATTGCTCACCATCATGAACAATTTTATTTGGTGCTCCAATTAAGGCAAAAATTTCGCATAAAGTATCATACACCGTACTTTTTTCTGTTGGTTTTACAATGGCATATTTAGAAAATTTATCTATAATTGTTAAATACCATTGTTGTTCTAAAGACATAAAATCTATATGCCAAATATCCATTGGTTCATATGGGGTTTCTGTTTCTAACGAAAGTGTAGTATTAGGATGTCTATTATATTTTTCTTTTTTACAAATTTCACAACTAAGAATATATTTTTTAACATGTTTTCTCATATTCTCCCAATAATATTTATCACGTAATTGTTTATAAACGCTTTCTATTCCGGCGTGCCTATTATCTTTTAAATGATAATTTTTAATTAATTGTAATTGTTCTTCCTTACTATCTAATTCTATTAAAGTTTTAGTATATCGTACTGGCTTGAACTTACTATGATCAAAATACTTTCTATAAACTTCCGAAACTTTATAATATAATTCATCATTAGGTATTATAAATGCATATTTATCTTTATTTAAATATTCTAACATAAATTCTTTAATAATATTTTCTTGATTATCTGGAGTTATATAAAAATAACACATACCTTTTTCAAATTTCACATTTTTATACGGAGCTAATTCAAACACAACACGTCTTAACCGTTTAGGCGGATAACTGTTAATAATAGGAATACCTCCATCAGTATCTTGTTGACATGAGTGTACTGTATTACTCGACGAACAATCATTATGGAATGACCTATTGTTTGAATGCCAAGAATTCGAATCGCTTTATAATCATAATCTTGTAATTTTAATTTCCATCTAGTTAATCTTTGATTTGGTTCTTTTAATTTCGATAACCAAATTAAGGCTTTATGATCGGTACGTAATATAAATTTTCTTCCATAGATATAAGGTCTAAATTGCGTTACTGCCCATATTATTCCTAATAATTCTTTTTCCGTAGTATTATATTTTTGTTCAGTTTCACTTAACGTTCTAGATGCGTAAGCGATAGGATGATTTTCTTGACTCAATATCGCTCCTAATGCTATGTCAGAAGCGTCTGTCGTAATAACGAACGTTTTATTAAAGTCAGGAAATGCTAATATTGGGGCATTCGTTAATAAATGTTTACATTTTTCGAAGGCCTCTATATATTTTTTATTATTTATATCTATCGTAGCATTCTTTTTAGTTGCTTCCGTTAAAGGTTTTATTATTTTACTTAAATTAGGAATAAATTTTCGGTAATACCCTATTAATCCTAAAAATCCTCTTATTTCTCTTAATGTTTTGGGTATAGGAAATTTTTGAATTGCTTCTATTTTTGATTGATTTGGTTTTAAACCATCTTTATTTAAAATATGACCAAGAAATTCTATTTCCTCCGTCATAAATACACATTTATTTTTATTTAATTTAAGATTAGCTTTTCTTAACGCTTCAAAAACACTTTGTACATTATTTATATGATCTTGTTTTGTTTTAGAGTATATTATAATATCGTCTAAATAAACTAAGCAAATATTACGCGACATTTCAGTTTTTAACACGTTATTCATCATGCGTTGAAATGTTGCAGGCGCGTTTTTTAAACCAAAAGGCATACGAAGAAATTCATAGTGACCATTAGGCGTACTAAAAGCTGTTTTTTCAATTGAATCTTTATCCATTAATATTTGATGGTATCCCGATGTAAGATCTAACGTAGAAAAATAATTATTTCCTTGTAGTTTAGAGAATAACTCTTCTATGTTTGGCAAAGGAAATTTATCGGACTTTGTTTTTTCATTTAACCTACGATAATCAATGACCATTCTCCACTTTTTTATACCGGACTGATCTAACTTTTTTGGTACAATATGTACTGGCGATGACCAAGGTGATTCAGAAGGTTGAATTATTTTTTCATTTAATAATTTATTAATTTGTTTATTTACTTCCTCTTGTTGAGTTTGAGGTAATCTAAAAGGACGTTGATAAATAGGTTCGTTATCTATTAAATTTATTCTATGTTTAATAGATGTAGTTGCACTGTTTGTTACATCTTCAGTAAATAAATCACTATACGTTTCGCATAAATCTTTTATATTTAATAAATTATCATTCGTCATATGATAAATTAAAAATTTCGTTTTTGTGGTAAAATTAATTTTCGTTCCTTTAAATCTATTTTTGCATCTATTTGTTCTATCATGTCTGTACCCATTAAAATATCATACTTATCACTAAAATTATAAATATAAAATTTCATCGAACTATCACCAGAACCAAAATATTTTTTCCAATATGGAGTTTCAATAAACCCATTATGGCTTGTCATACCATGTGAGGTCCTAACAATAAATTTTTCTGGCTTGTAATAATTATTAAAATGTTTAGCAGCTCTTGATGTAATAAAAGACCGTTGACTTCCTGTGTCAATTAAAATTTTTAAATTTGGTTCTTCTGTTTCAAAATACGGTAAATATGATTTTACATGATTAAATTCTATGATTCTTTTTCTTGTTTTTGAACCTCTTGAAAATTTGACGTGCTAGGTTCATTATTTTCATTAATATAACTTTCGTTATCATCGTGATAATATACCTCTTCAGCTACTATCCCTTTTCCTAAATTAATTTGACCCGTTCGCAATTGAGGGGCTGTTCTCATAGAAACATCGTGTGACATTCTATTTTGATTATTTGTTTGATTTTTAAAATAAGGATGTTGCGGTTTATTAAATACATTATTAGGGTTTGAATTCCATTGAATTCTCTGTTGATGAGGCATATTTTGCCTCATTGGAAATCTTTGATTTTGATTAAAATTTTGTTGGTAATTTTGATTAAAATTGTGTTTAAAATTAGAATAATTTTGTTTATAAGGGACTGTATTATTTATTATTCGCGGCGGTGGTAATATATTTGAAAACTTTTGTTTTATATTATCAAATCTGCCTTCAGCTTCTAATTGCAATATTTTAGTTGCGGTATCATTGAAATTACAATTCGAAACATAAATTTGATCATGGAACGGCAAACTATTTCTCAATGTATTTTGAGCCATATTTATATAAGGTTCCATAATTTCTTCAACAATATTTGGTTCGTTATACTTATCTAATAATTTACTTTTAATAAAAAATAATTTTGTTTTAATTCAAAAAATCAAATCTTTATAATTACCTTTGCGTTTTACATTCGATAATTCAATTAATAAAGTATTAAATTCTCGATTATCACCACATTCTCTTTTTAACGCTAACTCTACATTACACCATTTGAATGAGTGTTCAATCATATTAATACTTAACGCGGCTTTGCCTTCTAATTTGCTTAATAAAAGCATAATTTTTTCTGGAGTTTCTCCTCCAACTACTTTCAACCATTGTTTCGCACAATTTAAAAAATTATATAATGTAAAAACATCTCCGTTGTATGTTGGTACCAAATTTAAAAGTTCTTTTGGGTCCATAGTGGTATTTGTTATCTTTTTAACAAAGATTTGTTGACTACTAGGGACTCTAAAATCGTTAGACAAATTACTTGTCGAACTTTCAATACCCTCGATATTAGAAGGAGGGTGATTCACATCACTCTTACCCTGATACACAAAAGTAGGGGGTTTTAGAAAGAAAGGAATTTTGGAAGGATATGCTACTCGGTACTTACAGCAAATTGCAGATAACCGTTGTCTTCAGCATCCTCTTCCTTCTTTTGACTTATTTGTTTTTGTAGTTCTCAGCAAACAGTATTAAGATACTCCGTGAAACTTGGTCCAGATGATTGAACGGGATTTTTATAATCGCGTTTATTGTAAATATTTAATGAATTTGGCAAAGTTTCGACGCTGCTGAGCCACACGTTGGGCGCCAGTCAAAATATTTGAAATAAATAGATTTTTAAAAAATATAATTTTATTAAAATATTTTAATAAAATGAACTTAAACTAATTTTACAAAATTAAACTAGTGAACAGAGTAAATAGTGAATGGTGAATGTCTTGTCTTCTGCTGAACATGGGTTTATATAGGCAGCTAGTGACCACGACGGGGGCGCAGTATGTTTGTGATTCCCTGAAATATTCCATTGTCTTACAATTACTTGTTTGTTTTGAATTTCAGATTACGATTTTTATGATCATTCCTCGAAGTCCAAGGTGTTAACATTATATCGTCAATTTGATTCTCTTTCGTGGAAATACTGTTATTTATATTCCTTTTAAAATAATGTTCCTGTATTTGGGCGGCGTGACTCATGTATGTTTATTTTTATGGTTGTCTTGCCGTGTCTATTTGCGGGTCTATATTCTTTTAGTCCATACATTGGACTTACTTTTTGGTATACAAGTCAATCTCCATAATAGATGAACGGATAAGTGCTAACATGCTCACACTTTTCTGATTTCTCAAACATAATCCATCTAGTCCTAGGAGATTTTTATCCCGACATTTCAAAAGAAATCTACGCAGCTAAATCCAGGGTTAGGGTACCTCTTACAAAGGAACAACACACAATAATATGTATGTACAAGCTGTATACATATCCCATTGTACTCTACTGCCATTGTTTAAGTAATGTACAGACAGCAATTATTTGGTACAGACAACATGAAAATAAAATCCTAACTATTATATTTTATATATATATTAAAACTATTTTATTCCTACTCTTCGTTAAATAATTAATGTATAAAGTTAAGTTGTGGCGTTGTGAGAGGCGAGTCTGCCTTTAGCCTCGATGGTTGCTGGTTCGCTTCCCACTGGATGTTTGCTTTGATCTTATAAAAAATTTGTTTCTGTTTCGGTGTTTGTGTCCCCGCCGTACCTCGATGAGCACGTTAAGCTGTCGGTCCCGGTTGTTATCATAACATCTAATAATAATCGTTAATTTTGATAAGTAATGTGTTCTTATCCAATAAGTTACTGGCTTACTTTTTGGCTTCCGGTCAGATGGCAATCGCTCTGTGTAAAAACTAGAAAGCACGAAGAAGAAGAAAAAGAATGAGTTAGGTTTAGAGTTTAGCTCCAATATTACATATATGCGTTTTTTGCGAACTATACCTAATAATGACAGGTGTACAAAACCTGAAGCAAGATGAACGGATGAGATTCTAAAAGATTTCCGTTCAATTGTATATGCCAATTTGTGGGTTCATTGTTATCGATACCGCGCTTTTTATACGGCTAAAAATAAATTTTATAAAAAAGGCTTTTAAAGGCGTCGGGACGTGACGACCCCATAGCCCGCTGTCGGGATGATCAGTATCACAGCAGAGATTATTCCAGCAGTGCTGATTGCACACACTGGTGGTAGGTCTTTTGTCGCAAGAGGCCACCTAGGTAGGTAACACCGCAGTCTCAAATATTCTACCCCAAAGCAGTAGTGTATTTGGCATGACTGTGTTCCGGTTTGAAGGGTATTGTAGGCTAGTGAAATTACTGGGCAAAGGAGATTTAAGAACCAACATCTCGAAGTTGGCAACGCGTGGCGCCTTCTACAGGTTTTGCAAGCGCTCATAGGCTACGGCAACCGCTTACCATCACGTAGGCCGTATGCTTTTGCTTGCAAACGTAGTGACATAAAAAAAATGCCCTCTGCATTTTTTTTTCTCAATTCGGGTATATTTTTTTATATATTCTACTCGTTCAACGGTAATGAGTACCGGTGAGGGAAAGCACGACTGCCGTTTTCAGTGATTGAGTGAGTGATATCGAACCTGCTTTGCTATTTGGTCGCGAATTGATTCAGATAATTATGTGTTTTGGATGATTGTGCTTGTGTTTGTTTTGTTTTTCTGGACCCTTGACACAGAATATAAAAATCGTAATCGGTAGACTATGCATCGTTTTTGTTTTTTGAATTGAAACTTTATTTAGAACGATGTGAACTGGGTTTTAGGAAACTAAAATGTGTGTAACGAAAAGGAGACAACTATAAATGTATATTTCTTTCTCACTCTTTCACTCTAACTTATATATAGTTTGAGTACTAACTACTAACCGCGTCTGAAACTACTTATCTTTTTACTTTCTTTCCATACTTTAATCAACAAAGAAATTGTTGATCTATCGTTCTTTCTCTATCTCTCTCTCTACTACTCTACTCTACATTGTGTTCATCTCATTCTCTTACAAATTAACCGAAATACAAAGATTACCTTCTGCAACGTGTGAACTCACACTCAATCTTTTTAATGGCAATTAGCGCATGCGAAGCTTCGTGTATAACATATACTATAAATAAAGTAATTATCTGTTTTCGCATTACATCATTTAGTATCGCTTGTAAAAAGATAATATGTTTTATGCATTATATAGATATACATAAGTTTAATGTGAATTCCGTAAAAGATTTCTGCGCAGTCATTAGTTGTGAAACCTGCGTTCTCTCACGCATATTATCATTGTACGTGATCTTTTATTTACAAAGAGTTGCACTATTGTCATACCAGCCACGTTTACACACTATTCCAATGATTAAAGTAGGAGAGAAGAGATAAGAATTTTTAGTAGGTAATAGTAGAGCCGGGCTCCTCTCAGCAGGGGAAGGGGAAGGCCGGCTTCCCATCGGGCGGACCGTATGCTTCTTTGTCAATATGACATGGTACATAGTGGTTATATATGTTAACAAATAGTTGTTATTACTACACCGCTGTGACGTTCTGGCGTTATGGGTTGCGAGTTCGATTCCCGCTCGGGCGGATATTTGCATTGATCTTACAAATATCTGTGTCGGTATGGGCGTTTGTCCATGTGGTTCCCCTCACCGTGCCTCGGAGAGCACGTTAAGCTGTCGGTCCCCGTTATTATCATAACATCTGATAATCGTTAACTCTTGATAAGTAAATTACTCTATTCCAATGAGTTACTGCTTCGCCCTTCCCGCTGTGTGTTAAAACTAGTAACCTGTTAAATCCGGACAAGAGTAATAAGCAGACCCTGGGTAAATACTCATATAGTACTGAGAATAATGCTAGGAAGAAGAAGAGGTTGTTTTTTATTGGGGTAGGACGTAAAAACTACTCGGAGTACTAATACCACGCAGACGAAGTCGCGGGCAGAAGTTAGTTAGTTAGACATAAGAATAGACGTGTGAGAATACATAACTCATACGCCATTATAATTCACACAAACGGAAAACAAGTTACATAGAGAAACGTGAGAAGTTATAATAATATGTTTGTATTAAAACATGGAAGATTAACAGACTCTAAATTACTTTATACTAAGCTACTAGCTTTCATCCCTGACTTCGTCTGCTTGGAATAAATATATTTTTATCGCGCTTACTGTTAAATGTAACGTAGCACCGAACACGTGACAGAAGTTAAACTTCTTAAATAGATATACAATCAATAGTTTACTTCTATATACGTTGTTTTCCTTTTTCTCACTCGTGTAACGAAATGTGCCTAAACATTACGCGTTCTTGAAATGTCAATAAATTGTCGTCTAATTATATTGAATTGCAGCTTAAGAAGTTTCACTTCTAATTACTCGTTCCCTTCTTCTTCCCATTAATCCCGGTAGTTTTTGCCCAGGGACTGTTTATTTCTCTTATCCGGATGTCACAGGTTAAGGTTAATAGGTTTTACACAGAGCGATTACTATCTGACCTCCGCAACCCTAAGGACGAACCAGTAACTCATTGGATAAGAGCAAATTACTTATCAGTTAACAATTATTATCAGATGTTATGAGACAAACGGGACAAATGCCCGGACCGAGACAGATATTTATAAGATTACAAATATCCGCCCCGAGTCGAGGAATCGAACCCGCGACCGTCGAGACTTAAGACAGGCTCGCGACGAACACGCCACGACGGTGGTCTTTCACTTGTAATTACTTCTTTAGCTAATTCTCATTACTACTTGGGTAAACTAGTATATAATATAATTAAAAATACACAACTCATTCATCAAAAAACCTGAAAAAATATTTGAAAAGAAATTTCGAAGAGTTATAATTTTTATATAATATTGCCTTTGGTAATAAACAAAACATTAAATGCAAATTTACATAAAAATATAATATATAATAACATATACAATAATAAATCTTACTTTATATTTCGTTGCAAGGTGTGGCTATTTACATATAAACTGCCTTACGTAAGAGAAAGTAGACGGTGTTGAAATACATAAAACTTTTCTCCAATATTAAAACTAGTATTTCGTATGTTTTTGTGATATCATACTTATACTAATGTTGTGTAGTTGAAGAGATTGTTTGATTGCACTACCTCTGATTAGACAGGTTTGTATCTATAAAGACAGATGTAACTAACGGACTAAAGTCAGGCGTCCTGCAAGACCCTGACGATATGATTAAATTAGATAATGCCCCTTACACAATGTCTTGGTGGTTTTTAGCATCAAAGATATGACCATCAGAAAGAAGCTTTTTATGTGGGGAAGTCCTCATGAATACCTCTCTATGAGAGGTCATGTCGGTCTCCTACCCACTAAAACCCCATTGTTTTTCACCAGCACGCGGTAAACTACTGGTACCAGTGAAAATTCGTGAAGGGAAAATCCGCAGCCCCGGCAGCGTCAGACTTCTTACCAGGAGACTTTTTCCTTAAGAATCTTCTGGATTTGGAAATTAAATCATGTACCAGGACTAAGGTCTTCGATGAGGAATGCCCCTTAATCCACCATCTAAGTCATTATTAGGAGGGTTAAAAGAGACCTCCTTCGACTCCCCTTCTTCTGCAAATCGCAGTTGCTCTAAGCTATGTTGACAACAGCACCAAAAGGTCACGGAATGTCACATTCTGTGATGAAGGTTAAAGAGGAAGGGTTAAAGAAGGAGGAAGGGAACAGAGTGACAGATTAATGTAAACAGACACAAGATATAAATATATTTTCAAATGTCCGATATTTTATTTTCCAACGTAAATAAAGTTTTCTTACTAAAGATATCAACGCACGCAAAGCGTTGATGTAATGAGATTGACTGAAACTTTCAACATGCCGTCATAAATTCTATCTTGTTTTTTTTTAATAATAGCGTGTTTAACTCTACGGTATTCTCTTATAGCTAAGGTTATTATAATCAATAAAGATGATAATCTTATTGTGGCAATAATGCCTGGTGAACTTTTTTGAAAAATTTCTTTCTGTCGAATTGTTTTTTTATCTGAAAATATTTTTTTAAGTCTTTTGAGACGTTACGAGTTTTAAGTACATAATAAAATAGACAACAGATTTGATTGAAGCAGGGTACTTTTTTACTGGTCGTAGGCCTTTTATTGCGCGAGGCTGGCTAAGCCGGCCACCGCAGTGTCAGATATTCTTTAGTGATGCAGTATACTGTGTTTCGGTTTGAAGGAAACTTTAGCTAGGGAAGTTACTGGGCAAAAGAGATTTAAGAACCAATACCCCGAGGTTGGCAACGCGTGAATGTTGCATGTGCTCATAGGCTACGAAAGCCGCTTACCATCAGGTAGGTATTCTTGCTTGCCAAATTTAGTCACATAAAAAAAATATATTTTACGATTTTTTTTAATATCATATACGTGAAAACGAGCAGATAGCTCCACCTGATGGTAAGTGGCAACTATCGCCCATGAACATCCACAACACCAAGGGGGTCGAGAATGCGTTGCCGGCCTTTGGGGAAAAGGTATCTAAATACTCGCCGCTTGAAGACTCCTAAATCATATCGAGCAGGGAAGACCTCGGGAGGTAAACTATTCCAGAGTTTGCACGTACGTGGGAGGAAAGATCTTGATGCTCGCACGTTACATGCAAACCAAGAATCAAGGTGATGTGGATGGTATGATGTCCTGCGGCGAAGGGTACGATGGTAAACGATTTACGATTACGATACAAAAAATACTTATTTTCTATTACTGTTTCGAAATTATTTTTGTATTCCTATCACTAAAAGTTATGTAATGGAAATTCTCTATCGAAGCAATATCACTGCCAGTTGAAATCGCTTATAAACAAGTGATGTATCAAACGCAAACCCTCTATACTTATAAGAGCGTGACAAAAAAGTAAGCGTTCATTTCATAACAACTAATTAACTTTATAACAGAACTAACAACTACTTGCAACTTTTCATATGAATTTCCTTTCTATCTCTTGTGAAACTACTGTTTACCTCAAATCTTATCAGAAGAGGATGTTTGCCAATTCTTTTTGTGTGTAACGTATCAATTCCTCTTTTATGAGTTTTGGCCCTAGAGCTGAAACCCAACTGAGAAAAAGCGATTTAGTCCATAGGTTTCCTCGTGCAAGGCTGGAGCTCGGCTATGGAAGACATCAGAAATGGAAGCGATGCTCCAAGCGCATTCTAATCGATGGACTCACGCGACGGAGTGACCGCGTCGCGACATGTGATACAAGAGTTCTTAGGTTTATGGACCGATTTAACTGATGTGATGAAGAAGCCTCAATAGCTCAACGGTAGAAGGACCGACTTTGCTCTGTTAACGCGAGAGCTGAGGGTTCGATCCTGACCCCCTTGAGCTATTGTCGTACCCACTCCTAGCGCAAGCTTTGAGCTTATTTTGTGGGCAATAGGAATATTAGTAATGCCTCGTAAAAAAGCATTGCTAATATTCTTTTTTAAAAAAAAGAAGGACTTCGGAAATAAAGAATAGAACTCCTCAAAAATGTAGAACCTAATTCATCTGCGATCATATTTGGTGTTCTTACAGCTTGGAACTTAAGCGGTGGAGTCAGTTTTATTGAAATAGCATTTGATTATTTATAATTTTATTACATTAATATTAATCTTCCCTTTTTCGGGACGTATACATGTATCCTGCCGACCATATTAATTTAATGAAATTTTTTAGATGTATTTTGGATATTAAAATCCGACATTTTAGGAGGAATAATAACATATAATAGAATATACACGTGATGTAGCAGTTTTTGTGCTATTACGTATCGTTTGACCAGTGGGAGTATCGAGTCTATTAAACTATCTGACCTGACATTTTCCTCCTTCTCGCTTGTCTCCTTGCTCCAGCAACCAGCATATAATATTAAGAAGGACGGAGTCTTTTATAATAATAGAATATTTTTCATATTAAAATAGTATATACGACTTTTTAAAACAATGTTTTAAGCTACTAAATCGACAATCTTAAAATTCTCGTTTAAGTTGGTAAGCTCTAAAATAGATAGCAAATTTTAACATTTATAGATACTGAAAGTGAATGCAAGGACTAACTTATAAGCCAATTATTACTACTCTATAACATTACTAGCTTTTGCCCGCGGCTTTACTATTAAATTTCGCTTTCATGCTATATATAAATAAGTGGTTTCCTATACAAACTTTAAACCTATCAAGAGCTAACGATTATTATCAGATGTTATGTGATAACAATTGGGACCGACAGCTTAACGTGCTCTCCGAGGCACGGTGGGGTGAACCACAAGGGCAAAACCCCAGACTGAAATGGATGTACAATCATTACACAGTAGTAGAGCCATGCTTCTCCTGGCACAAATGAGTCTTTTCGACCGGGCAAGTACTACCCTAGCACAGAAAATCGGCGTTAAGTAACTAAATGCAAATAAGTGGGCCGCGGGCCCAATCGTGGGAATCCTTCCTTTTTTCCCTTCTCAACCCTCCCCTCCTATCGCTTGGGTTGGCAAAGCGCACGATACCTCAAGTAGGTATCGCAAGCGTTCATAGATTGCGGTAACTGCCTACCATCACACAGGCCGTAGGCTTGTTTCCCAAACGTTCGCAAAAAAATAAACAATACAAAAATCATCACACAACGGTAGTTACCAAGCTGAAATTTGTGTCTAGACAAAAATCTGACCATTATAATGTTATCATTATCATTAATATTTATAGTAATAGCCATAAGCAGGTTTTGTTTTCTGAGTCATTTCATTTTATATTCTTCATACATGTATTTCCTTTAAAATAATGTTTTTGTCAAATTGATCGGTCATTAAAAGTCATGACGATTTTATTAGCGACTCATGTACCTACATCCTAACTAATACTATAAATACGACAGTGAGTTTGTTTGTTTGACACCGTCGTGGCGTTGTGGGTAGCGAGTCTGCATTTAGTCTCGACTTGCGGGTTTGATTCCCGCTCGAGCAGATGTTTGTTAAAATTTCTGTCTCGGTCTGGGCGTTTGTCCGTGGGTCTCCCCACCGTGCCTCGGGGAACACATTAAGATGTCTGTCCCGGTTGCTATCACATAACATCTGATAATAATCGTTAACTCTTGATAAGTAAATTGCTCTTATCCAATGAGTTACTGGTTCGTTCTTAGGGTTGCGGAGGACAGATGGCATTCATTCATGTAAAAACTAGTAACCTGTCAAATCCGGATAGGAGTAATAAGCAGACCCTGGGTAAAATAAAATACCGGGAATAATGCTAGGACGAAGAAGAGTGACTTTGTTTGTTAGTGACGCTTTCACGTCTAAATCGCTTAACAGATTATGATAAATTTCTTTTATATTCATGGATATGGGCGTAGCGAGTCAAGAGCAAATAGGGACAACCCCCTAGATCTTGCTACATACTTAGAAATACACGAATATAACGCCATTTGACCTATTTTACTAATACCTATTGAAGGTAATAGTCATTTTGCCCCCTCTGGACTCTAAATTAAGATTTAGCCCCCTCCATTAGGTCAAATGCTGGCTACGCCCATGGGCATAGATGGGCCCGTCGACTATTTATAACGGAAACAAAAAAAAAGGGAAGTCATTATATCTTAGATATTGCATTAAATGCACCTCAAAAATCGATAACTTGTATAATATCCGATGATTTGTGCGATGAACGAGAGTACCGGCTCAATCTCCCACCCCCTCTGTTCCCTTCCCTTTTCCTTCTTATTTCTTCCCTCTTATACCTCGGATTGGTTATTACTTTAAGTATCGCACCCATTCATAGGTTGCGGTGACTGATAACCATCAAGGGGCCGTATGCTTGTTTGACAATCGGCATGATATAAAAATATTATTATATATTATGTACTAATTGCTGTTTTCTGTACACCTTCTCACAACATCAAGTATTGAGTCATTCTGCGTTGTATACAATCAGGTATACTAATGACAATTATTTATTAACCGGTATAAATAATGAACCGGCTAATTCAATTACTTTTTTGCTGTTGCGAATACATTTGTCAGACGTTGCTTAGATAAGATGGTTGTGTATTTATTGGACTTCATTGTTTTGAGAATAATATTATTGAATTCTATAGGACCGAAGACGCGGTCTTTAAATAGTTTATCAACAGACTCAATCTGACAATCTTGTTTTGAGATCTCTATTGAAAGGGAATATTATGTTTTAACATAATATACACTAATATTGCCGGCGGCTTCGCTCGCGTTCATGTTGTTACGCTGGACCGTATAAAAAATATCTTTCTTGCTGTGCCTGTCTTTTTCATAACCCTCAAAACATTTACGAAAAATTCCTTGTTGGTTGAGTAGTTAAGCCGTAAGTTCCAAGCCAGCTACATATACACATATACGTCAGAAAAGAATTAAAGCAGTTTAGACATTTAATGTAATTAATAGACGAACAGACCTACTTCCGCATTTGTAATATTAGTGAATATTTTTTGTCTTATTTTGAAAGCTATACAGATCAATTCCCACTTATGGAAAACGTTTAGGTCCACCAGTCGGGAGGTTCCTGTGTTCCCGGAACCTAGAAATAGGATACCATTATTCTAATGTCGGATGTTTATTTAAATCATAAGACCTCACTTGAACAGAATATAAGTCTGATAATTCTGTTGGGTTGTGACCTTCAGGTCGAGGTTTCAACTGTGTAACCTTTAGGTATTATTTGCTCAAAACATTTATTTTGTCCGGACTTATGTGTAATTATTTGTTCATATGTAATGAGATCATTGTTACAAATCCGGTTACATACGTGATGATAATATGCAAGTTTTTAGACGATGTAATTAAAGGAAAAAATAAATTAGTATTAAAATAGAACTTAAAGATTAATTTATTATAACCAGTATCAAAATCACAAGCGTTGGAAAAGAAATCAAACATTTAAATAAAACGAAAAAGGTAGTGTTTTTTCGTCTCAGAATCAGGCAATACTAAAACGTGTTTTGTAAGAAACAATATTGAAAAACATATTACGATTTTAAAGTAAAAGTGGAAAATAACGATAATAAATCTTTATTAACATTCACTCACCTTTCCAATTGGAATCCAATAAATAATCTCATAAAATGACGATACTATTATAGATGAACAATATATAAAATATAAATTATCTTATGTTATTGAAAATTCACACATAAATATTCCAAAACTACTTCACACTTTTTAAAAGGTTCTTTATTATGTATACTTTTAAACGCGGGAAATCACAGAATTGGGCTCTTTATAACACACACGCAGTCGCGACACGACATTACCTTTTCTTAGCGAATAACCGACTGTCTTCTACCAATGGACAACTTACATTCTCCTAAGATCGTGATTTAATACGACCGAATACAAAAGTCACTTACAGTTTTAAAAGAGACGCACAATAAAGTTGCATTCTAATTTACTAGGATTATACAGGTAAGTTTTGAATTGAGTCAGACAAATTTTTACTCTATTGCATTAGAAATAAAGGATTTTATTGCTTGAATGTTATTATACGGAATTGCGAAAGAAATTTAAGTTCACAGTGCGATGTATAAAGCATGTTTTCGTTTAGCAATTGACATGAATGGAATGAAATGTTGGTGGAATAATATGCCGTATTGTGTTGCAATAGGGTGTAATTATTTAATTTAAGTTGATCACCTTAGAAGAAATGCTATGGCCTCGGCTGGTATGTAAAATGCTTGCACGGCAACTCGGTGTGTGTAATGTTTTATTAAAGAGTTTGAATTTTGCAATAAAAAAATGTGTTTTTTTTATAAGAACTTCATTGCAAAGAGGTTTCATTTGCACCGTAGAAATAGTAAACAATATTGTTGTTTTCTATGGTTTAGATAGAACTATTTAAGTTGCTTCGAATAAATGTAACTATTTGCCACTGACAATTGGACGCAAATAAGCAATACCATGTCAACCCACAAAATTGAAAAAACTGAGTTATATATGCAGAAGTGTTGGTAAATGGCTGAAGAACATTTTTCTTTAATATTTGTAGGGTTTTAAGCTTTAAAACTTCTAAAATAGGCATTTTTTAATCATGCAATTTATGTATTATGTTAAACATTTTGGTTTAAATTATATACGAAATAGGCAGTTTGTATACTTATTTTTTGTGAAAATAAGTAAAATTACTTATTTAAATCTGAAATTGCCAAAAACTTGACCAATACATGAAAAAAAAATCCACATAAAGCAAGTTGTTCAAAATTCTTAATTATAATATTATTATATTCTTATTATCCTTAATTTAAATTATTTGTTGTATTCTTTCCTGAAAGGTCGGCAACGCGCCTGCATGCCTTCTGGTGTTGCAGATGTTCATGGGCGGCGGTGATCACTTAACATCAGGTGAGCCTCCTGCCCGTTTGCCCCTCTTACATAAAAAAACAAAAAAAAATTCAAACGCGTTTTTCTCGAAATGACATTCGTGTGAGTGGACATGGTATTGCTTATTTGCGTCCAATTGATCTATCCACTTTGGCAATTAGTCTGAACAGAGATGAACGGACATAAAAATAAGGCACTATAATTTTATATATTTTTTATAGACTAATATAAATTTGTTGGCTTGAGTCCTCTTACCAAACCAGCTTGTATCAGTTAGGTTTATTTCTTCTTCTTATTCAGAGGCTTCCAAACAGATTTGCCAGTGTCAGAGTATCTTGGTATAACTTAGAAGTATTTAAAAAATGGGTGTCAAATAATTTTGACAGCTGTCATTTTATTTACTTAATTAATTTTATGGGTCATTTGTCAGAATTAAATAAATTTTATTTATTTTTATTTAAATCATAAAATAAATATAAAGAAAGACACAGACTATAAATAAAACAATATTTGAATTTTAATAACTTTATTATAATAAATTCTACAGTACACCTGCTGACTGTTTATATAAAAATACTAATTGAAAAACTCTCACATTTCCATCTAGATACTACCTTACGACTATTTTAACCACAGACACTTAAAACGACAGTCAATTACTTTACAATAAATACTCCTAAGATTTAATTGTACAATAATAATACTATCAGATCATTATGAAAGTTTGCACCCTTAATAATATGTACTATATATTAAAACACGGATATTTGATTTAAAAATTAAAATTTGGAATAACGCCATATTTAAAAGAAACTCTAAGTACACAGAAATAAGTTCTCTATTACAAAATCACACACTTAAAGGATTCTTTCACTTCATTAGAATAGAAATAAAATATGAAAAGGCAATAAATAGACATTTTATTATAATAACTAAACAATTTTCATACAATATATTAAACATTTAATTTTTAAGATATTTGGTTGCAGCGATTATTCAAATTTAAGTACAAAAATCGAAAATTAATAGCAACTGACAATGCAATTTTTTATTAATTATAAGACATACAAACATCTTCTCACAAAGAAATAATAAATAATTGTAAGAATAATAACAATATTAGTCCGGGATCCCTGGCTGACTTGATGACAATCAAGCTAATTTTCAGTGAGTAGCAGAAGGGGTACAAGGGATAAAATATGTTGATTTGATACATCTCCAAAATTTATTACTATCTGGGTTTCTTTTATTAAATCCAATGACAGTTATATAAATTATTCAAAGAAAATTTTTGTCCTACAAAATCAAAGAGTCCCCCTCCAACATGTATCAATAATGAGGTCACTAAAAATTATTACTAATCAGCTGATTTTTTTTTCTTTACGTAGTTTCTTTAGATAGTAATAAATTTTTCAGAGAATCAAATTAACATATTTTGTCCCTGCTAGCCCTGTTACCTACCACAATCGAGAATTATTGCTCACGAAAAAGTTGGGCGTCTCGTAGAGACAAAGCTATTAACGAAGATTGATAGCAATTATTTTTATATCAAGGATCTGTACTACTACTTTTAAACGTAGGACCGGAATGACGTACCACGCAATTTCTAGGACAATGTATTAACTAAGTAAAGAAAAAAAATTAGCTGGTTAGTAATAATTTTTCCCGGACTGTATTTATGAATATTTATAGAAGTTTATGTTTCGCGACAAACTTTCAAATCAAATTTCTATTTCTCTTTGATATTATTAAATAGACTTTAATGAAACTTAATAAAATAAACACACATGTAAAAACATCATTATGTACGTAAAACTTAAAATAGACTCTAATTTTCTTACAATTTCGCTTAATTATTCAAAGTTGTACTAAAATCAGTTTATTCAAATATAAATTGAAACTACAAAGTTGAACAAAAACAAATGCTCTTATCAATTTTATCTTGACTATTTTCATAACCATACTATTAATGGATTAGGATGAAGTTTATCACACAGACAGCTTATTATTTGGATTAAAAAATAATAATATTTTCATCATGAAAAAATGTTCACTTTCTGTGGGATTATCAAAAAACATGCTACAGGACGTATTCAATTGAAATTTGGTACGGATATGTCTTTTGGAACATTATTTACTTACAAATGATTCATTTGATTAATTAAATGATTCCTAATTAAAATGTCAACGTAAGATGTTGGGTCGGTCAGCAAATTGAGCTACATTTCTGAACTCAGAGACATATCTGTTTACGTCAAAACCTTTAGCGGCACAGCTTGCATTCAGGAAAACTTGTTTCCTTCCCAGATGTATGGCATTGATGATTTTAGTTCCAGCATCCATCTTTCTTCCACACCTGACGCCAGGAGTCTCACCAGCCTTTACCGATAAACTATTTTACATAGCTGTCGAAATCTCAAAATTCTTTGAAATAGTTTTCACGTTTAATAAAATAAATAAGTTCTGATCTTTATTTCTGACGGCGTTGTGGCGCAGCGGTAGCAAACCTTAAGCGCCACTAATCGCGTTTTCGATTCCCACTCGGAGTAGATGTTTGTATTGGCCATACGGGCACGTTTTTCGATTTCAGTGTTTGTTCTTCTCATTATGAATTCGGACCCCAGACACAGGATATACCTATCCTAGTGGGCGCCATTTTAAGTTAACTTTGTAAAAACAAAAATTTAATAAACACACAGACAATATCACAATATCCGTTCATCATCTAAGTCAGCCTATAGATCGGAGTGGGTCTCATCAGTCCGGCACCGCCCAGCTGTCGTAGACCTCCCTCCAGTCCACGTGCCGGAAGTAGGGGTGCCGCTTGACCTCCTCTACCCCCTCCCCGCCGCAGCCGAGGCGCTCCGATGGGGAGTATGTTAGAAGCTGGAATGTAACAGTATAATAATTATATCATATTTTTATTTTTTACATTTATTTATTTCACGCTAGCTTCTGCCAGCAATTACCACCTTACATATTTGCATACAATCACTCATCCCTTATTCCCTATTGTTATTTTACACCGTTGAGGGTAAAACTTCTACAAACTTTGAATGTCATATTTATTTATATCAAATCAACAGCCTGAAAAATAAATTTCAAAGTTTTAGCTTAAAAATGACGATACTTCCATACGACTTTTCATAAATCCCCCTCTTTCAACCCCTTACAACCTTTTCTCAGATTTAAGAGTAACCTATTTCTTTCGTTTATTTTTTTTCTTTTAAACTTCCTGATCCCATTCCCTGTGTAATGTTTGATCACTTTCATCCCATACAAAAATAATCCCGACAATTACAAACACAACAAAAAAAGAATGTTCTATGCATTTGGTGCAGTCGTTCTGAAGCTAAGCGCATACATACATGTCGACGATCCATTTTGATTTATATATAAAATATGTAATATAAGTGTTAATTACCTGCGTGAGGAGCGAGTGCGCCTCCACGGACAGTCCTCCGGGAGCTGCAGCGTGCTGTGCGCGGAGAAGTGCGAGTGGCAGCGGGACAGCGGCTGCGGAACAAGCAGACAGACATACAGCATCATTCATCAATTATCTTTGTCATAATTTCATTTTCCACCATCAATTTCATTAAATATCCAAGCCCATGCACCCTACTGCTTGCCACCTTTTAACGTCCTTTGCCACCTTTTGGCACCATTTGCCACCCCTTGACACTCTTGCCATCCCTTGCCACGCGTTGCCACCCCTTGACGCCCTTGTCACCCCTTGACACCATTTGCCACCCCTTGACACCCCATGCCAATCGTAACTACTGCCGCGTTCATACGTAGCGGCGACTGCTTACCATCA